>CM073586.1:83810206-85010206 GCA_037074715.1 Magnolia kwangsiensis
AACCAACGAATTAGCTATGAAGAGTTGGCCGACAGAGATAAAAAATAAAGCCTATGACGCCAACAACCTCCTCAACGAACTTGAATTTGAAGCTGAATGATCCAATGCTGATAAAAATGCCCGTGTTTGCAAATTCCAGTCCTCGTCGTTTTCCGATATAACATGGGTCATAGGATCAAGGAGATTAGGGAGAGATTCGATGAGATTGCTAGAGATGTTGACGTGTTTTGTTTGAGAGCAGGGGAGGGTGATGTGTCTGTTAGGATTCAAAACTGGCAGAGGACTATTATATTATGGTTGAGGCGAAAAAATAAAAAATGAATCACTTAAATATAGGTTTAACGCACCTTATAATGTCACTATCTTTAAGGCGATATTCGCACCCTACTGGTGATTAAACCAATTTACAAGAGGGCTACAACAAATTCGCCTCCAGGATAGAATAAGCCTCTTCTCCAAGATCGGAGAAATGTGGGTTTGGGCTTGCAAAACCAAAAAATCACACCCTGAACACACTTTTGCAGCGTACACCTCTAAATTCTGTGCTGTTACAATTTACTCCCTGAAAACTGTTTACAATTTACTGCCTGAAAAACTATTTGCAGTTTAACGCCTGAAAACTATATCTTTTAAAAAACCATCCAAAAGCGAAAATGGAAAAGAAGAAGAAGATAGGAAATTGTTGGAAATTGTGAATTTGGATTGATCCAAAGATGAGTTTATATAGAATCACAAGAGATGTTAAAGACCCTTTTTATGAAAAGACATCTTCCATGGTATTTTTTCAACAATGGTGTTATCTTTACAACAATGGCATTTCTCTATTTCAAATTTAAAAGATGTTCCATTTATTGAGAGGTGTTACCGTTCACAAATAAATGATCACCCATGATTACCAAAGCCACGACCCTTTTTTCAAAATAAAATTTCTTTTCTTTTTATTTTGAAAAAACCCAACATATTATCTCTTTGAAAGATGAGATAGATGTTTTTGGTAGAGAAGGCAATTAAGTTGAAGATGGTAGATTTGTTGGTGTTGTACGAATATAGAAGCGGTAATGGCATTTCTGTTGTTGGTATCGTTGGTACGGCGGGGATCGGGAAAATGACTCATTTGGAGTTGAGGATGTGGAGTTGCATGTTGGAGGATTTCGATGTGAGGAGGGTGACGAGGGAGATTGTAGAATTCGAGGGCAGGAAGAGCCTGAGGCCGGGAAGCTCGATCCAATCCAGGTCGCCTCGAGGGAATGTTGTATGGAGGAGATTGTTACTTGTATTAGATGATGAATGGAGTGAGAGCAGCTGATTGGGATATTCTACAGACTCTTTTCGCGCCGGAACCTGTGGCCGATTAATAAACGGAGCAGAATGCCCTACGTTTGCGGCAAAGCTTGGCCAGATGGACGGTGCCTTTTGCAGGAAGTTCCTCTGCATTGGAAACATGGGAGGGGCCCACCGTAATGTTTGTGAAAATTCCACACCGTCTATCCGATTTGTGATCTCATTTTAGAATATAAGACCAAAAGTAAACAGGATCCAATACTCAAGTGGGCCGTACTCAAGGAAAAGGCGGTTAGGAAAATTCTTACCATTGAAACTTCCCTGGGTCAACAGTGATATTTGCATGCCATCCATACTGATTGTAACGTCTTTTCTACCGGATGAACTGAAAACACAAATATTAGCATAGTTAAAAACTTCCGTGGCCCACGAATATTTTAACTGTGTATGTTCAATTATTCCATTTTCGGCCTATTGGATCTAGTTGTTTTTTGTCCATGTCTTAAAATGAACTCACAAAACAAAACGGATGGACAGGAAAGATTTCTCAAAAACATCACAGCCGACCTTACATGGGTTCCATGCCTGGAGCTTTTTATGATATGGATGAAGGGAAAACACAAATAAGATAACGTAGAAATGGATGAAGGGAAAACACAAATATTAGCTTGATACAAAAATTCCGTGGCCCCAAGAAATTTTCGAAGGTAGGATATCAATTCATATTGTTTCCCATAGTAAGGTCCACTTGAGATTTGGATATATTTCATTTATAGGAATAAAATTATATTTTAAAATGGATGGCCAGCGTAGATAAAATATTTAAATTAACCCGGCGGACCCCACAGAGTTTACTCAATAAGCGATCGGCTTCCTTACCTAACACGGTAACAGTGGAGCCCACGTTGATGTATTTATTGTATATTCAAGCCGTCCATCCGTTTTTCCCGCATGAGCCAGGAAATCGGATTGCATGCTCAGTCTCTTATTTTACTGAGTAAACTCCATTTGGCCTACTGTGAATGTATGTGGTTTATCCGCGCCATCCATCTGTTTTTCCCCCTTATTTAAAGGGTTGGGCCCAGAATTGGAGCATATCCGAATCTCAAATGGACCATACTACATGAAACAGTGAATAATGATTTCCACCGTGGAAACCTTGCTAGGCCTCATAGTGATGTTTGTTTGTCATCCAACCACTTCATAAGATAAAAAAACATGGATGAAGGGAAAACAAAAATATAAGCTTGATCCAAAACTTCCGTGGCCCTCAAGAATTTTTTGACTTTAGGAAGTTCAATTCACACTTTTCCCATGGTGCGGTCCATTTAAGCTTTGGACATATTTCATTTTTGGGTTAAGCCATAAAATTATATGGTAAAATGGATGGAAGGTATAGATAAAATATATAAATCACAGTGGCCCCCACAGAGCTTATGCAATCCGCTCCCATGAGCCGGAAAATGAAGCAGAGCAAAATCCCAGGTGAGCTAGACAACTGAAACAGTTGTGATTGATCATTAAAAACCTTGGGCCGCAAAAGTCTTGGATCAAGTTGATATTTGTTTTCTTTATCAAGGTCTTTGTGAACTTATCAGCAGGATGGATGGCAAATAAACACTACGGTGGGCAAGTTGGGCCAAGGAAATTTTAATGGTAGGGGTTCAATCACCACTGTTTTGTATGGAGTAGTCCACCTGAAATTTTAATCTTTCGTATTTTTGGTGTCATTCATTAAAATGAGCTGAAAAAACGGATGAACGGTGTGGATATACAATACAAGTAGTCTCCAAGGTCAAGGCGGCACCCTGTCGGGTGAGGATGGGCCGCACATAATCTGCTTCCCCGTGCATGCTAGGTACGTGAGCTAAAAAAAAAAAAAAAAAGGTTCGTGAGCTAAAATGGGGAGCGCAGATTCCGTGAGGAAACGCGAGGCCGTGACCTTGGGGCTCACCTTAATGTATGTGTTGTATATCATCGCCGTCCATTCATTCTGTAAACTTATTTTATGACATGGACCCAAAATCAAAGCCTTTCAAAATCTCAGTTGGACCACAACACAAGAAACAGTGGTGGTTGAATGCCCAGTATTAAAAAGTTTAATGCGCCACCAAAGTTCTAGATCAAGCTTAT
Organism: Magnolia kwangsiensis; assembly: GCA_037074715.1. Lineage (NCBI taxonomy): Eukaryota > Viridiplantae > Streptophyta > Magnoliopsida > Magnoliales > Magnoliaceae > Magnolia > Magnolia kwangsiensis. The sequence goes on from CM073586.1 coordinate 83,813,621, forward strand.
ATTTGTGTTTTCCCTTCATCCAAGTTTGTGTGACCTTATCAACAGGCCTAGATGGAAAATAAACATTACAGTGGGATGTAGAAATTTTTTAACAGTGGGTGTTCAATTATCATTGTTTCCTGTGGTGTAGTCCACCTGAATTTGGATCTGCTTCACTTTTTGGATCATGCCCTAAAATGGAACAGGCAAAACTGATGGACGGCGTGAATATAGAACACTACATCAAGCCTACTATTACAGCCTGACCAAACTCTATGTTACCCCCAACTGGCTGTATTAGATTATGTAAAACGATCCTCCCAATCCGTTGTCTGCCTTCCATAACATACTTGAACATAAAAAATTATATTACTTGGGTGTAGCATTGCATCTTGGCATGGCGGAATAGAATCTATTAAGTTAGCAAGATATTTTAAATTTTAAGGTAAAAAATTTGTAAATGAAATTTCAAGATATTGAGTTGTACCTCATTTGAAGTAAGTGAAAACATGTTCATCACTTCATAAATCCATGGCCCATCAACTTCTATATGGCCGATCTTCATTGACCTACCCCTTGACATTGTTCCTTTAGTATGGAACAATTGAGAACATGAAAATTTCATAGTACCATAGGTAGACCCTGCTCTAGCAAAGATTAGATCAGTTGTGTACAATGCTAAATTTCAACTTTTTAGAAGGAAGTGAGGTTTTACAGCTTCTTTGGCAAAGTCTTAGATTAACAAAATGATTGATGTGAATAGATTTAAATATAGTTGGCAGCTCTTGGCATGCTTGTGAGCCGAGCACAATGAGATACCAACTTTTCTTGAGAAGTGAGGTTTTTCAAATCAGACTCTTGGTACCACGTGAGCTCGTGATAATTGGCAATGTACAACTTCTTAAGAGTAGTTAAAGACTGTAATAATCCATCAGCATGGACTTTAGATTTTGAAACCCAAAAATACTCAAGGAAGATAGAGAGGTAAGGAACGATGATTCTTTAAATATTGCTTCATTACATCCATTCAATTCCAAGTCAGTAAGAGATGAGAGCTTGGGAAGAACAGTGAATCCCATACAATTCCACATCGATAAATTTCTTAGTCTAGGAGGGAGATAGCGTGATAGTTTTAATAACCTCAAGTTCTTGGAAGCAATTAGGGAAGTCTTGTTCCTTCACACCAGTCTACTCATCCAAATCAGGCATGTCATTGAGCTTTAATATTTCTAATAAAGGAAACATGCCCATATTACCATATTGTGGAACTCCACATCCAGCTTTTTTATCGAAAAGTAGGGAGACATTCACACTTTATAGAATTGAAGATGCAAATTGTTTCATGATTGAAAAACGAATGATCACCTTTCCAACATGAAAATTTATTCTCGTTGTACTAAAATGTGACAAGCATTTTAAAGTTGATCATGTGTCAAGTACCTCGTCAGCTTTCTCAACTTGCATGTCAATAAGGTAGTTCAAAATCCATTCGATCTAACTCCTACTCGTGAAGGTACTACTTACTCTCCAAATCAACATCCTTGGCTACGCTTGTATTCTCAAGTTTCAAAATGTAAATGGAACTTTTAAGATTCATCATGTTCTTCAACTCTCCTATCTCACTTCCACATTCCCTTGTTCACAATAAATAAGGAGAGTGTCCATAGATTAGTCTATTTTTAAGTTTTTGGTGGCATGAATGCTAATCGAGAGCTAGAGTTAATCATTCTTGTATACATAAAAAGATGGTATAGTTTCATGAGTTTCCCAATGCCTTTGTGTAACTCACAAAGCTTGGAGTAGTTCTTGAATTTCAACATTTATAGAATAGAAAGGTGGTCAGTTGATTCGAGCAACCTTTTGAAATAACCCTAAGAGTGATCAATGTACCTCAGATCGATGTTTCAAACTACCAATTGATGTAAGAAAAGTGTACAACCATTACTCAAATCTAACACCTGCAAGCATCTTAACTTCATGAACATATCTTAAGGGATTGTGATTCATGGGTTTGTAGTGTGAGGGAGATATCCCTCCACACCAAGAAACATGAATGTACGCAAGCTTTTAGATTTATTAAGAACCTCAGAATTTAATAGTGACTTATTATTATAAAGGATGACAAATGAAGGGCCCTTTCAAAGACATTAAACAGTCCATAATCCTCCATTTTAAAACATTAATTGAACAAAACAGATTGTGCTAGATCATGAATGAGATCATGTATCTTGTATTCAGACTATTCTTCTCAATTGTTATAAGAGTTATAAAAGAAAGATCTTAACAAAAAATCATATCAAAATAAATACTGCCTATGTCTTTCATTTGTTTTCTTCCTTGAGTCAGAAAGAATCCTTCCATCATCCAAAACTTGACCAGTTTATCCTTCTCGAATTCATCATCTTACGAAAAAATAGAGCATTCTGCAAAGCGTAGTTTTACATGGGTAGGGAGATGTTGATAGCTAAGCCTAAAGTTGGCAAGATGTCATTATTGCACATAGGTAAAACCCATCATTTGCTATTCAACATGATATTCTACTCATTTCATTAATTTTACAATATAAGAGGCCTCTGATTGCCTTCACCATCAAAAATAAATTGTGGCACTTCTTCACTATTTCCTTAGTAATTGTTTCGAGATTTTCATGTACATTCAAACTCCCCTTTGCAAGCGCAAGTTGCCTAAACAACTACCAATTTGTACGATGCCCATCATTGACAAGACTCTCACACTTTGAGTAGTTTTGATGATTTTACATCCCCTGGCTCTAGTGCGGACACAAACGAGGGCTCCTAGAATGATCCAATTAGTTCTTCTTTTACTCCACACGTCATCTAACACAACGAAGAATCTCCCCTACATCTCATCAAGATTGAAAATTTGGAAGAAAATCTAGAAGTGCATGAAAATCTCTTCCCATACACCATCTCCTCCCATACATGTCATCTACCCAAGTAGTGCTTGCAAATGGGAGTTTGGATGTGCATGAAAATCTGGAAGCAATTGGTAAGGAAATAGTGAAGAAGTGTCATAATTTGCCTTTAATGGTGAAGACAATAGGAGGCCTCTTACATTGTAAAATCAATGAAAATGAGTGAAATATTGTGTTGAATAGCAAAGTATTGAATTTACCTACAAGCAATAATGACATATTGCCAGCTCTAAGACTTAGTTATCAACATCTCCTTACCCATGTGAAATCATGCTTAACATAATGATATATTTTTCTGAAAAATTATGAATTCGAGAAGGATAAACTAGTCTAGTTATATTCTGGATGGTTTAAGGATTCCTTCTTACTCAAGGAAGAAAACAAATGAAAGAGATAGGTAGTGGTTATTTCGATGATTTGTTGTCAAGGTCCTTCTTTTAGTACTCTTATAACAGTTGGGAAGACCAGTCGGTATACAAGATGCACAGCCTCATTCGTGATCTAATACAACCTATTTCAAGTGACTTGCTTTTTAGAATGGAGGATCATGGACCGTTTAATATATCTGAAAGGACCCACCATTCGTCATTACTTTGTGATAGTAATAAGCCATTAAACTTTGAGGTCTTTTATAACTCTAAAGATTTATGGACATTTTTGTTTCTTGGTGTGGAGGGATATCTCACTTGCACTACTAACTCATAAGTCACAATCCCTCATGATATATACACAAAGTTAAGATGCATGTCAATGTTGGATTTGAGTGCCGGTTAAATTATAGAATTTTCCAATTCGATTGGTAGTTAGAAAAATTTACGTTGCCTTGATCTCTCTCAGGGTTGTTTCAAAAGGCTGCTTGAGTTGACTGGCCACTTTTACAATTTATAAATATTAAAAATTAAGAATTGTTTACAATTTTGTGATTTATCCAAAGGCATTAGGAAACTCATGAACCTACATTATCTTTGTATATATATGAACATACAAGAATGATTAACTCTAGTCCTTGATTGACATCCATTCTATTAAGAATTGAAAAACTGGCTGATCTTTGAATATTGTCCTTATTTATTGTGGACAAGGAGAGTAGAAGTGGGATAGAAGAGTTAAAGAATATGATAAATCTTAGAGATTCTATTTCAATTTCAAAACTCAAGAATGCAAGCACAACCAAGGAGGCTGATTTGAAGAATAAAGCAACACATTCATGAGTTGGAGTTGCGATGGAGTCCAAACAACCCTGTTGACATGCAACTCAAGAAAGATGAGGAGATACTTAAATGCCTCCAACTGCACATCAACCTCGAAAACGCTTGGCGTATATTTACAACATGACTACACTTCCAAGTTGACTAGAGGAATCCTTTGTTTTCCAATCTCAAAATGATTTACACCTTCAATTCTACAAAGTGTGAGTGCCAGCTCCCTCTCTCAAGCAGCTACTTGTTCTTAAGAATCTCTACATATGTGGAATGCATATAGTTGAAAAGATGGGTGGGGAGTTCTATGGTGATGGCAATGCAGACATGTTTCCTTTACTAGAAACACTATGGCTCAAGAATATGCCTTATTTGGATGAGTGGACTACCGTGAAGGAATGCAACTTCCCTTGCCTCCAAGAACTTGAGGTTATGGATTGCCCAAGTTGAAAGTATTACCTTGTCTCCCTCCTACCCTAAGAAATTTGTCAATATATGGAATTGTACCAGATTAATTTCTTTTCTTAGACTCTCATCTCTTCCTGATTTGGAATTGAATTGATGTAATGAAGCAATATTGCCTTTCTTTAGCTTTCTTTCTTTCTTGAGTATTTTTAGGTTTCAAAATCTAAAATTCCTCCCAATGAGTTATTGCAGTCCCTAATTACTCTCAAGAAGTTGTATATTGTCGATTTCTAAGGGCTCAGGACATTCCAAGAGGCGGGTTTGAAAAGCCTCACTTCTCACGAAAGGTTGGTAATTTCTCATTGTCCCTAACTCATGGGCATGCCAGATGAAGGTCTACCAACCGCATTTAAATCTATTCTCTTACCTCAAGACCCTGCCCAAGAAGCTAGAAGCCGCAAAAACCTCATTTTCCTCTAAAAATTTGGTAGTTGGCATTGAACACAACTTCAGTCTTTGCTAGAGGTCTTGCCTATGGCACTTCAAAATTTTCCTGTTCTCCATTGTCCCTTGCTAAAGGGAGGCAAGCAAAGATTGACCAAAGATAGCACACATCCCTTATTTAGAAATTGATGGACTATAGATTTCTTCGTGTTGAAGAACATGTCTTAAACATCTCCAGACAAGTGATATGAGGTGCAGATCAATATCTCAACTTAAAATTTCACTTCCAATTCTTTTACACGTAGAAACTAGAATTTGTTCCTGCTCATATAATAGATTCCATTCCACAAGCTTATATTGCAATGCTACAACTGGCTTATAAGTGATTTGCTATGAGCATGCATGTCATGGAAGATAGAAAGCTGATTGCACTGGGCTTTCTACCCAATCTAATATAACTACTACCGTAGCATGCCATGTTCCTGAAATGGCGTTGTTTCTTTAAAACCGACATAAGGGGTGGATTCGGCCAGGCTAAGGTAGAACTCGGGCCATGACGGTGGGGACCACATTTATATGTGTTATATATCCACACCGCCGTCCATCGATTTTGCAACTCAATTAGCACAAGAGCTCATAAGTGAAGCAGGCCGGTGGACCACGCCACAGGAAACAGTGGTGATTGAATGCCTACTGTTAAAAACTTTCTACGGCACACGTTAATATTTATTTGCCATCCAACCTGTTGATGAAGTCACACAGACCTGGGTAAAGAGAGAACACAAACACGTTGGTGGGAGGCGAAGGGAAAACACAAATATGGTGGGAGCCACATATTTGTAGAAACGGCTGTATACGTTGATTTCGTAGGTACTCTATATACATTGCAAAACTCTGTGGGCCCCACATTTTATTCAAGCTGTCCATCCATTTTGTTAGATCATTTTAGGGTATTCAAGCTGTCCATCCATTTTTTGCCGACTGTTGAAATCTTCCTAGGGCCACCATGATGCATATTTGCCATCTAACCTGTTTATAAGATCACACGGACGCGGGCGAAGGGAAAACACAAATATCATCTTGATCCAAAATTTCTATGGCCCCCAGTAAGTTCAGTTGTATGCTTTCAATTTCCCTCTATTTTATGTGGTGTAGCCCACTTGAGCTTTGGATCTGCCTCAGCTTTTGGCTCATGTCCTAAAATAATCCGGCAAAATTGATGGATGGCATGGATAAAGCACATATCACATCATAGTGGGGCCACAGAGTTTTACACAGTATGGACGGGTATGATGTAGCTGAGTAGACCTGGGCATCGAGTCTAGCTGGATCAAGTCAGGGCTGACTCGATCCGATTTTGAAATAGGCGTGACCCGAACTCGAGCAGACTCGGTACCGAGTCAGCATGCGTGGCTGATCTAAGTCTGGGTCTGACCTGGACTAATCCAAACTGAGTCCAACCTGCTCACAAGTTCCAAGTCGGGTTGAGTCAGCACCGAATCAGGTCAGGTGCAGCGAGTATTCACAGGTTGAAATCACCACTCAAAACCTAGCTCTCTATCAGCTACAAGTCATCTCAGATCTGAAAAGTAGGTTGAGTCGAGTTGAGTTACTGGGCGGCTCGAAATCAATTCGGTTTGAGTTCGCATTGGACGAAGTCAACCCGATTAGGATAGACTCACCCACTTCCTTCGGATCGAGTCGGATCTGAACGACTCGGCTGAAAAGTTATACGTAAGCTTTTTTTAATATATATGTATGAGTTGAGTTTCGAATCGAGTCGAGTCAGTACCGAGTTGGATTAAGTCGAGTTCGCCAAGTCAAGTCGTCGCATGCCTAGGCATGCGTGTTGGAGGATTTCGATGTGAGGAGGGTGACGAGGGCGATAGTAGAATCCGCGGCTGGAAAGAGCCCAGAGGCCGCAGAGCTCCATCTAATCCAGGTCCCTTTTGGGGAGATGTTGCTGTGGGCTCAACCTGATGTATGTGTTTTATATCTATATATGCCGTCCATGCATCTTGCCTCCTCATTTTAAGGCATGAACCAAAATAAGAAGCATATCTGAAGCTCAAGTGTACCACACCACAGGAAACGGTGGTGGTTGAACGCTCACCATTAAAAGTTTCCAGGGGGCCACAAAAGTTTTAGATCAGACTGAATATGGTGGGCCCTAGACAAGTTTCAACGGTGGGTGTCATTATCCCCACTTTTTCCTGCGGTGTGATCCACTTGAGCTTCAACTCTTCTTCGTTTTTGAGTTGATGCCCTAAAACAATCAGCACTACTCTCGCTCCACACGTCGTCTAACACAAGTAAGAACCTCCTCTCATAAAAAAATAAAAAATAAAAGATCTTCTCAAGAAAGACCTGGAGTGGATCAAGCTCTGCAGCCTCCGGACTCTTCTCAGCAGATGATTCTACAATCACCCTCCTCACCCTCCTCACATGGAAATCCTCCCACACGTAGATCCACATCCTCAGCTCAAAATGCACCTTTACCCTCTCATCATTTTACACTAGCTTCCCAAGATTCGTTTTCCCAATACCTGCCATACCTAGCTACAATACAAGCAACAGAAATGCCATCCTTTCGGCAACAAATCTAACATCTTCTGCTTATAGTCTTCTCTTCCAAAAACATCTGTCCCACCCATCGAAGAGCTAGTAATCCGCTGCCCATCCCTAATCCCAACAAACCCATCAAATACATCACAATTTCTACTAATCTCATCTAATCTATCGGTAATATCCTTTATCATATACCCTATCTTATGTCGTAAAACGACATCGTTGGAGAAAAAAAAGGACAGGAATGTGCAAACCTGAGCATTGGTTTCTGCATTGGATCGTTCCTTGTCTAGAAGTTCGTCGGGCATCATAGGCTACGTGTTTGAGCTTTTTCAGCCTACTCGTCACGGCTTCTTTGGTTTGCCTCTCTTCTGCATCTCTCTGTACTGCTTGAATGCTCGAGTTGTGGCCGAGAGCTTCATCAGCTCTTTTTCGACACTCTTCATCCATCCAACATGTTGTGAGATGCAGGAAGAAACCCTTTCAAAGATCATCTGAACAAGAACGGAGAGAACTGGAATCTGCCATTGACTCTCTCTCTCTCTCTCTCTCTCTCTCTCTCTCTCCATTGAGATTGAGATTGGATACAACCAAATGTTGTTGTGTAAGAAACCTAAACTTATAGACCCTTTCTCTCTAGCATACGCGTCGTCCATTAAATCCTAGCCGTCCGTTGACACCGAACATGGATGACGAGGTTTTTTTTTTTTTCTTTTCTTTTAAATACAGTCATTTTTATTCCCTAACGCGTCAGACATAAAATATCCTATTCATACAAATGTGGACCACACAAGTTGGATGATCACCTGGTAGGAAGATCAGTCAGATCCACTTGTTCGGTGGGCCACACCAGAACACTACGCCGTACATCTGTCGCACGTTGATTTTGGCGTTGTCTCCGTCGTATATCGATCTAAAACTGAAGTAGGCCGCTGCACTACAGGAAAAAGTGGGTATTGCAAATATCAGCTTCATAAAGGAGGATTTGAATGAAGGCAAAACATAAATAATATATCTTGATACAAATCATTGGCAGGCCCCAGGGAGTTTTTAAGGGCGGGCATTCAATTCCTGCTGTGTGGTCCGCTTGAGAGGGATGCGGATTAGCTACAAAGAGGTTGAGTAGCGAGACTCACTTATGAAGTGACGTCACCATAGTCTATGGGCCCCACCATGATATATATGTTGTATCCATACCGTTCACCCACTTGGATGGATCATTTTAGGGCATGAAACAAAGAATGAGTTAGACACAAAGCTCGAGTGGACCCCACCACATAAAACGGGTGGGGAGAGTAAGGGCCACCGTTGAAACCTTCGGAAGGTCCACCATGATATTTATTTGAGATCCCACCTGTTCATAATTTAGCAATAAGTGAAAGCACAAATATCAAATATCAGCTTGATCGAAAACTTCCGTGGCCCATTGAAGTTTTTAATGGTAGGCGTTCAATCTCCACTTTTTCTGTGGTGGGTCCACTCGAGATTTGGATCATGCCCTAAAATGATCTCAAGTGTATGGACGGTGTGGATACGGATACAACACATGCATTATGGTGGAGCCCACATAACATAGTGGCGTCACTTCAGTAGCAAGTCTCGCGGTAGCCGCGTGCACTTGAGGGATTTGAATCTGCTTTATTTTTGGGACCAGCTGAAAAACCGGAGAGTCTGTGGATGTAAAACACATACACCCGCTCGCCATCAGAATACGCACGTGGATGACGTCGGATTTAACAGCAATCTTCGTAGATGTGCACCTGTCCCCGCGCGTGAAAAAAGTGTGTCTGCCTCTGCTGTATGATGCCCACCGTTTGCATATGTTTTATCCACACCATCCATCTGTTTTTCCAGTTCATTTTAGAATATATGCCTAAAAATATGCAGATCCAAAGCTCAAGTAGACCCACACACATAACACAATAAGGATTAATGGACTACAGTTGGAAACTTTCTAAGTCGGCTGTGATGTTTTATATGCCATCCAACCTGTTTATAATGTCACACAGACATGGGTTAATGGAAAACACAAATATAAGCTTGATCTAAAACTTCTGTGGGCCACGGGAAGTTTTCAACAGCGTGTGTCCAACCCTTACTTATTTTATGTGGTGCGGTTCACTTGAACTTTGGGTATACATCATTTCGTCATGCCCTGACAAAATGAATGGACGGTGTGATAAAATACACATCATGGTGCGCCCCGCAGCCTGGCCACGTAGTGCCAAAAGCAATCCATTTCCTAAAATGCTAGAATGCGGGAACGGATTGGCTACTCCCCCTGCCACCAGCCATTGGCTGGTGGTCGGTGCTCCATAGGCCCACCATGATGTACGTCTATTTTTATAGATCATTTCAGGGTATGAGACAAAAAATGTGGTATATCCAAATTTCAAGCGGGCCACATTATTTGAAACAGTGTTGAATGAACGTCGACCATTAAAAACTTTTTAAGGCCATAAAAGTTTTGGATCAGGCTGATATTTGTTTTTTCGCTTCACCTAAGTCTGAATACCCTAATCAACAGATTGGATGTCAAAAAAAGTACAGTAGGCCTCAGGAGGATTTTAACGGTGGATATCCAATCACTATTGTTTTCCTTTTGTGTGGTCCACCTGAGATTTATAACCCTCTCATTTTTGGGATCAAGCCAAAATGATCTGTAAAAATGGATAAACGGCATGGATGAAACACATATATCATGGTGGGCCCACGGAGTACCGACCATCAGCCACCGGGCTGGTGTCAGGGGGAGTAGCCAATCCGTTTCCCTAGAATGCAGGAGTTAGAGAAATGAATCACGCAACATGGTACAGTATAGTAGAACATGCAGTGAATCCAGCATTTGAACACGTGATGAGTTATCAGTACCATTCAAGCTTTCTCTACTGTTGATGAACATCCATGTGGTCCAGCTTGCAACATGCGTGGGGCATTCTGCTCCGTTTGTTAAACGGCCACGGGTATAACGCGTTTAAACCGTTCTTTAGTTCTAATAGCTTGCGTTGTCTGAAAAAGGTCTCATGGGCCCACCTTGTTGTATTTTTGTATATCCATATTATTCATTAGTTTTTTTTAACTTATTTTAGAGCATGGTATAAAAACAAGCTGATTCAAATCTCTAAGTGGACTGGGCGTATACTTGGAATTAAATGCTCACCATTAAAAACTTTTCTGAAGCCAAAAAAGTTTTTAATACTTGTGTTCTTCCTTTATCTATGGCCGTGTGACATTATCAACAGGTTGGGTGGCAAATATATATTAGGGTGGTCCTTAGGAAGATTTTAATGGTGAGCATTTAATGACACATATTTCTTGTGGTGTAGTTTAATTGGGATTTGGTTTTGGTCACTTGTAGTATATGTGGGTGTATTAGAATTGATTGTACAACTCAATTCAAACTGAACAACTTGATCTCAAGCGCCAAGAGAATTAATTGCACGGCTCAATTAACTTGACCTGAATTGCCAATATACACAGATACATCGAATGCAATTATATATGATTAATATATGAGAAGATCGGTCGCTTATTCAGTCACTCACAAATAGTTATTATATTATTAGGCGATTGTCGGGGAAGGGGATTTTCTCCTCATTGGTGGAATCGATGAAATCGAATGAGTTTCGATATCATCGATAATTGCAGGATTTTTTCGTCCTGGTCGCTGAACTGTTTTTTGTCTTGTCGATATCATCGAGAGACTTTCAGATGGTATCAAGGCTGTTATCGATAGACCTTCGATGACATCGATAATTGTTGAAATTTTCACCCCTGGTTACTGGACAGTTTTGGTCCTGTCTTGATATCATTGAGTGACTTTCAGATGATATCGACGTTGTTATCGAGAGACCTTCGATATCATCGAAGAGTTCCGCAGATGCGATTGCGAAAACGCAAATTCTACGGATTTTATTTCCTATTTGGGTTATAGCTCTTTCTATTATTTTATAAAGAGGTGTATCCGAGATTGGAGTGTATTCCAGGGTATTCTAGGGTTTCCTAAAGCTTTGTAAGGGTTTGCAAAAGGGTGAGAGAGAGAGAGAGAAAGAGAGAGAGGAAGCTTGTAGAAGGGAGGCTATGCTTATAGAGGTGATCTACCATATCTCAGCGCTTCTACGTCCTCATAATCGGTGAGATCTCTCCGTTTCTTTGTTTCTCTTATTGTTTATCCGCTCCTGCGTGAGTGAAGAAGGTTTGATCTAAGCGGTGTGTGCTTGTGATCGGTTATAACGTTCTTCTTTATAGTGGATTGTTGATCTGGACGAGGTCCCGTGGTTTTTACCTCTTTGAGGGTTTTCCACGTAAAAATCCCTGGTGTTATGTGATTGATGCTTTGATTTACTTCATTGCTTTTATTATCCCATAATTCTGGTTTGTTCTGGAAGGCTAGATCTTAAGGTTTTGTGCAAGGCCCCCAACAAAGTGGTATCAGAGCTAAGTTCATTGAACGGGTAGGATCGGTTTAGAATTATGGAAGGTGGCTCATTAAGGATGATCAGCCTCAATGGTTCTAACTGGACCATATGGAAGGCTAAGATGGAGGACTTGCTTTATTGCAAAGACTTATATTCTCCAATTTTAAGCATATCAGCAAAATCCAAGGATATGACTGATGATGATTGGAAGAAGATGGACCGGAAGACGGTGGGGTTTATAAGACAATGGCTAGATGATTCTGTGTTCCACTATGTGTCTACGGAAACCTCAACCGCTAGCCTATGACTGAAATTAGAAGGGTTGTATGAGAGGAAGACAGCCGGTAATAAAATCTTTCTGATAAGGCAACTTGTGAATCTCAAGTTCAAGGAAGGTGGTTCTGTGGCCGAGCACATGAATGAGGTCAGCAATATAGTGAACCAGCTCTCCGATATGAAGATGGTCCTGGATGATGAATTGCAGGCTTTGCTATTGCTTAGTTCATTGCCTGACAGTTGGGAGACATTGGTGGTGTTTCCAAGTAACTCCGCGCCAGACGTAAAGATATCGATGGAACAGGTGACTAGCTGTCTCTTCAATGAGGAGACAAGGAGGAAGTCTCAAGGGTCTACTCATCAAGAGGCCCTTGTGGCACAAGAACGAGGGAGAGAAAAGAACAGGAAGGGCGGGAAGGCCCGAGATAAATCAAGAGGCAAGTCGAGTAACAGAAAAGATGTTGAATGCTGGAATCGTGGCAAGAATGGCTACTACAAGCATGAATGTTGTAAGAATAAGAACGACAAGAAAGGAAAAGAAAAGGAGAAAGAAGATGAATTAGATTCTACTGCTGTCGCTATAGATGGCGACATTGTTATTATTCTTTCAGTAGATCATGATGTTTGTCTCACAGCTACGAGTCAGGACACCGACTGGGTGATTGACTCAGGAGCTTCTTTTCACGCGACTTCACGCAGGGACTTCTTCACAAGCTACAAGTCGGGTGACTATGGGACCGTGAAGATAGAAAATTCTGGCATATCGAAGATCGTAGGGATCGATGATATTTGTGTAAAGACCGATGTAGGCTGCACATTGGTTCTCAGAGATGTGAGGCATATCCCAAACCTTCGCCTCAACCTGATGTCAACGGGAAGGTTGGATAATAATGGCTATGAAAGACGATTTGCTGGTGGGCGCTGGAAGCTCATCAAGGGTTCGTTGATTGCAGCCAGAGGAAAGAAGTGTTGCACCTTTTATAAGGCATGTTTTAGTGTGTGCAAGGGTGGGTTGAACGCAGTGGAAGATTCAGCTATTGACATGTGTCATAGGCGTCTAGGCCACATGAGTAAAAAAGGGCTTCAGCTCCTAACAAGGAAGCGACTCCTTACAGATGTGACAGGTACACCTCTCAAAATCTGTCTTGATTGTTTATCAGGGAAACAACATAAAGTTTCATTCATTAAAACTGCTTCTTATGTTAATAAAGTGCATGCATGAGATTTGGTTTATTCTGATGTTTGTGTTCATATGAGGACAAAAACCTTGGGTGGGGCATTGTATTTTGTTACTTTTTTAGATGATGCATCTAGGAGGGTTTGGGTTTATGCATTGAAATCCAAGGACGAGGTCTTTGGTGTGTTTAAATTGTTTCATACTATGGTCGAGAGAGAGACAGGTAGATCATGAAAGTGCATCCGCACTGACAATGGTGGTGAATACATTGGCGACTTTCATGAGTATTGCAAGTCCCTGGGTATACGGCATAAACAGATGGTTCCCAAGACCCCCCATCATAATGGTGTAGCTGAGCGAATGAATCGCATCATTGTTGAGAAAATCAGATGCATGTTATCTCATACAAAATTACCTAAGATGTTCTGGGGAGAAGCAATGCACACAGCGGTGTATTTGATAAACAGGTCTCCATCAGCCCCGTTGAATGGAGAAGTGCCCGATAAGGTGTGGACTGGACAGGATCCATCATACAGTCATTTCAGGGTGTTTGGATGCAGGACATCCGCTCACGTACCAAAGGATGAGAGGTCCAAGCTCGATATGAAGATCAGGCAGTGTGTGTTCTTGGGGTACGATGATGAAAAGTTTGGTTACAGATTGTAGGATCCGACCGAGAGAAAGCTCGTCAGGAGCAGAGATGTGGTATTCTTTGAGGATCAGTGTATAGAAGACATTGGTAAGCCAGAGAAGAACTAGCCTAGTTCAGGTGAGCTAGAGGACATGGATCCGGTTATTCCTCCCGTGGTGCTTGATGACGGGGGAGTACAACAAGGTGCAGAGGATGAGGGAATTCATATAGAAGATGGACCGGGGGAGCAGCCCCCACTTGATCCACCTGCTGAGCCACAAGTGAGGAGGTCATCTAGGGACAGACAGCGGTCCAAGAGGTACTCGTCACATGAGTACATTATACTGACTAATGGAGGAGAGCCAGAAGATTATTCTGAGGCCTTAACCGATGAGCATAAGGAGGAGTGGTTGAAAGCTATGCAAGAGGAGATGAAATCCTTGCATAAGAACCACACCTATGACATGGTGAAACTGCCTAAGGGTAAGAATGCTTTGAGCAACAAGTGAGTGTTCAGAAAGAAGGTTGAGCAGAAGAATTCACAGACAAGGTTCAAGGCCAGACTTGTGGTAAAAGGGTTCGGTTAGAGGAAAGGCATAGACTTAGAAGAGATATTCTCACCGGTGGTGAAGATGACATTTATACGGGTGTTGCTTGGGTTGGCGGCTAGTATGGATCTGGAGATAGAGCAGTTAGATGTTAAAACTGTCTTTCTCCATGGTGACCTGGAAGAAGAGATCTACATGCACCAACCAGAGGAGTTTGAAGTCAAGGGCAAGGAGCATATGATGTGTAGGCTGAGGAAGAGCTTGTATGGGCTGAAACAAGCTCCACGACAATGGTACAAGAAGTTTAATTCATTCATGTTACAACATGATTATGACAGAACGGAGTCGGACCACTGTGTGTTCACGCGCAAGTTCTCAGGTGGTGATTTCTTAGTTCTATTGTTATACGTTGATGACATGCTCATCATGGGAAAAGACATCAAGAAGATCGACGGCTGAAACAGGAGTTGGGCAAGTCTTTTACGATGAAAGACTTGGGCCCGACTAAACAGATTCTAGGAATGGAGATAACCCGTGACAGAAGTAGCAGGAAGCTTTGACTGTCACAAGAATGGTATATTGAGAAAGTCATATAGCGGTTCAATATGAATGCAGCGAAGCCGGTTAGTACTCCACTGGATGGTCACTTCAGGTTGAGCAACAGGCAGTGTCCCAAGACGAAGGCAGAGGTGGATGAGATGCAGAAGATACCCTACGCGTCAGTTGTAGGAAGTTTGATGTATGTTATGGTGTGTACATGCCCAGACATAGCATAGGTAATTGGTGTTGTCAGTCGGTATCTTGTCAATCCTGGCAAAGAGCATTGGACAGCGGTGAAGTGGATACTGCGGTATCTAAGAGGCTCATCCAGGTTGAGCCTATGCTATGGTGACAGAAAACCTTTGTTAGAGGGCTACACAGATGCAGATATAGCAGGTGACATAGACTCCATGAAGTCTACATCGGGGTTCATGTTCACATTTACAGGGGGAGCGGTTTTTTAGTAGAGCAAGCTACAGAAGGTCGTAGCATTGTTGATGACAGAGGCAGAGTACATTGCAGTCATTGAGGCATGTAAAGAGATGCTTCGGATGAAGAAGTTCTTACAGTAACTTAGCCTGAAGCAAGAGCAGCACGTGGTCTATTGCGATAGCCAAAGTGCTATACACTTGAGCAAGAATCCAAGTCAGCACTCCAAGTCGAAGCACATAGAGGTTCGGTATCACTGGATCAGGAATACTTCGGAACAGAAGGTGTTGTAGCCTGAGAAGGTCTACACGAATGATAATGGGTCAGAAATGATGACCAAGGCTTTGCTCAAGGGCAAGTTTGAGGTTTGTAAAAACTGGGTTGGCTTGAAGAATGTGGATTCCTCCTGAGTCAAAAAGGAGAATATTTGATGGAGATTTTCTCCTCATTGGTGGAATCGATGAAATCGAATGGGTTTCGATATTATCGATAATTGCAGGATTTTTCATCCTGGTCGCTAGATTATTTTTTGTCCTGTCGATATCATCGAGAGACTTTTAAATGGTATCGAGGCTGTTATCGATAGACCTTCGATGACATCGATAATTGTTAAAATTTTCACCCCTGGTTGCTGGACAGTTTTGGTCCTGTCTCGATATCATCGAGTGACCTTCAGATGATATCGACATTGTTATCGAGAGACCTTCGATATCATCGAAGAGTTCCGCAGATGCGATTGCGAAAACGCAGATTCTGCAAATTTTATTTTCTATTTGGGTTCTACCTCTTTTTATTCTTTTATAAAGGGGTGTATCTGGGATTGTGGTGTATTCCAGGGTATTATAGGGTTTCCTAAAGCTTTGCAAGGGTTTGCAAAAGGATGATAGAGAGAGAGAAAGAGAGAGAGGAAGCTTGTAGAAGGGAGACTATGCTCGTAGAGGTGATCTACCATATCTCAGCGCTTCTACGTCCTCATAATCGGTGAGATCTCTCCGTTTCTTTGTTTCTCTTATTGTTTATCCGCTCCTGCGTGAGTGAAGAAGGTTTAATCTAAACGGTGCGTGCTTGTGATCGGTTGTAACGTTCTACTTTATAGTGGATTGTTGATCTGGACGAGGTCCTGTGGTTTTTACCTCTTTGAGGGTTTTCCACGTAAAAATCCCTGGTATTGTGTGATTGATGCTTTGATTTACTTCATTGCTTTTATTATCCCATAATTTTAGTTTGTTCTGGAGGGCTAGATCCTAAGGTTTTGTGCAAGGCTCCCAACAGTTGGAGGGCGGGGTTCTTCCTCCGGAAATGGCTTGCACTTTTCCTTATATATGAAATGACTTTTTTATAAGAGGAAATAATCAAACAAAAAAGAAATGCTTACTGTCAATCACAAAGTGCAACTGTAAGATATCTTTCTAGAAGATAAAGTGATTATATTTATATTGGGAATAGTCAAATGCAAAAGTATAACCTTAGATTATAGCTAAAGAATATTGTTACTCTTAGGATAGAGCTTAACTATAATAAGGAAATATAAATTTAATTGGATTGTTAGATTTGTATGAGACTATTTGCTTTTTCGAACTTCTAACTATGTATAAATATCTATTGTAGCTTCTCTTCAGGCATCTCTTCTTTATTTCAATGGTTATGACAGTTTAATCGTTGCCACATCAGTCTTCCAAATCCTTTTGTCTCTTCGTGTCTCTCTAACTGTTCTTTTCCACTCGACCATTTTGTCTCTTAAATTTCTCGGTCGTGCCTCATCATCAAATGACATGTACCATCCAGCTCATCACCAACAATACTTCTGTGAAAAGTCCTTCAAATATCTCTGAAGATCTTTCACATACTATTTCTTTTCATGCAATAACGCGTTTTGTTTCTAATTGGTTATTCTAGGAACAATCAGAAATAGGGTATAACATTGCTCCCTCCCCCCAATCGCTTCATCCTTGGGAAAAAAGGTGAAAGTGATGGTGGCTCATTATTCAATGCAATAAATGCAATCAGTAGGGAAAAATCATCAAATTCAGTTATCTTGGTCGAGCTCAACCATCTTTGTCAAAAAATATCAGTGTTGTCCATCTTGGTCCAAAAATATCAAAGTTAGTCATCTTGGTCGAATTCAACCATATTGATTGAAAAACATCAAAGTCGGACATTTTCATCGAAAAAACATCAAAGTCGGGCTACCTTGGTTGAAAAACATCATCGGTTGCTACAATAGAGACTGTTGGTTAATTCATTCCAGATAAGGTTTATTGTAAATGGGAGTGGTAGTTCGACCAAGAACTTGGCCTGCCACCTCTTGGACTAGTTGTAAAACTTAGTTACGGTCCAAATGGCGAGGTTTGACCGTAGGAGGTAGCTCCAAACCTACCGAGTATTGTTCCCTATTGTGAGAGATATTCCTAGGGAAAGGTTTCCTCCTGGGCATTCCCTGATTTCTGACCTCATGAATGAAAGTTATATTTTTCCTTGCGAATCATCTGAACTCCACAAGTGGAGGAACAATCCTCACTTCCTGTTAGGGGTGTACACGAACCGGGCTAGCCCAGTTAACTCGCTCGACCCGGCCCAAAAAACCTCGGCTCGGCCCGACCCGGAACAAAGTTCGGGTCAGGGCGGGCCAGTTTCTTCAGCCAGAAATTGAGTTCGGGCCGAGTTCGAATAGATCCAAGTTCGGCCTGACTCGGTCCGAAACCCAACTCGACTTGGCCCGACTCGCACTTTAGGGTATATATACCTTGTTTAAATTTAAAAAAAAAACCCTAGTCGCTTTCCCTTTCCCCTTTTAAGAAAACACCCGACCCCAGCCGCCCCAGCAAACCCTCTCCCTGCCCGACCCCAGCGACCCCACCAAATCTCTCTCTCTCTCTCGTCCGACCAGCGGGCAGCGACATCCGACCGGCATTCCGCAACGTCCGACCGGCATTCCGGCGCCCCTCTCGGCTCTCACCTCTCTCTCTCTCTCTCGTTCGACCAGCAGAGGCCGTCCGTCTCTCTCTGCTCATCTCTGCTCGTCCGTTCGTCCAACCACTAGAGGACCTCCGCCTCTCTGCTTGCCTCGCCGCCCGATGAGCAGAGGTTCGCTCGTTCGTCCGTCCAACCAGTATGATTTCTCTCTCTCTCTCTCTCTCTCTCTCTCTCTCTCATTGTATTGATTTGTGGAATGTGAAAATGGAATGTGGATTTACTGTTTCATATTTTCTTTTTCTTTTTTTCTTTAGATCTTTATCTAATTATTTTAGGTAGTTTTATTTTAGATGGTTTTATCTAATCATGCTAGAAAAATGATGATACATTAACATAGGTGTAATGGAATGACGTGGTAACATCTTGATCCTACAAATATCAGATAGTGGGGCCCAATAACACCTATGGCCAGTGTATGTTGACTAGGAGCTGACCGTGGTCCACCTACACCATATGTCATCAATTGCATCATCACCTTGAATAAAATAAGAGGACTGAATTTGTACGCATGTCTGTTTGAAAATGACAAAACAACGCCATTTTCTTTGGTAGTTCAGGTGGGGACTAGGTTGTAGCCAGCTATTAAAATTGAAAAAATTGGATCATGGCCGTTGATCTTCAAGGCCCAGTATTTATTTCTTATCCTTAAAGAAGGGGTGTAGAATCAAGGTACAATGAGGCCAGTGAGTTTCAAACCATGTTCGGATTCTAGCATATCTTCATCTTCACATAGTGAGGCCAGTTCTTACACCATCATGTGTCCCCCACACATGCCAGGTTGGCATGTGTTGCACCTAAAGGTGCATCTGGAGAGAGTGCATGTGGGACCTAGCAAACAAGTATACCACAAATCATTCAAATGCTCACATAGTACATAAAGGGCATGCAGCCAAGGTTACATGGACCATGGGTCACTGTAGTAAGTACTATGGAACTTATATTACTACTTAGTTGCCTTGGGACACTTGCACAATCCAATCCATTGACCTAGACAGTTCATTAGAACC
Organism: Magnolia kwangsiensis; assembly: GCA_037074715.1. NCBI lineage: Eukaryota > Viridiplantae > Streptophyta > Magnoliopsida > Magnoliales > Magnoliaceae > Magnolia > Magnolia kwangsiensis. Next base: position 83,833,150 of record CM073586.1, read on the forward strand.
AGTGCACATTCATTACACAATCCAATCCAACAAATGCCATCCGTTTGACCAATGGCCTTAATAAAGACGGTCAAGACCATTTACACAAAATAGGTCCAACCAACAATTAAATACATCTATCTGTTAGGACCCATCATGAATTGCTTATAATTATAAAGAATCATCTTAGTTGGTCAATCATAACCATCCCATCCAAGTATTGGAAAAAGGGATGGCTATAGAAAGAAAGGGCAAAAAAAATAAAATTAAAAAAATTAAGAATCGATTGGTTCATCTGGTCAGCACCATTTTTACATGCTAGCCCATGAAATGTGTCCTAGACTTAATGGACAGCTCAGATTGATTGTTTTTGGACTTAACGACCAGTTCAAATTGATTGATTGGACTGTCCAAGTAAATTGATGCAAACTAGGAGCACCATAACCTATGATCTGTGATTTACATATGAAATGATATGTTATCACTGAAAATCTTGCATGCATACCATTATGTTGTGAGCCTGTGATTGTATATAAATAGAAGTATAAATAATTTATACGATGGCATAATCAATGATGCAAGTAAAGAATCATATCTTTGGGTCGATGAAAAGAGTAGTTAGGATCCGAATCAAGGTACCAGAAGGCCTCACTGGAGTAACAAAATTTTTATCTACTAAGAAAGTGATCTTCTTAACGTTGCTCGTTCTAAAAAAATAGATGGAGGTACACATGCAAAACATCGTTCTAAAAAAATAGATGGAGGTACACATTATGTTGTGTGCCTGTGATTGTATATAAATAGAAGTATAAATAATTTATACGATGGCATAATCAATGATGCAAGTAAAGAATCATATCTTTCGGTCGATGAAAAGAGTAGTTAGGATCCGAATCAAGGTACAAGAAGGCCTCACTGGAGTAACAAAATTTTTATCTACTAAGAAAGTGATCTTCTTAACGTTGCTCGTTCTAAAAAAATAGATGGAGGTACACATGCAAAACATCTTTACGGGCTGTCTATCAAAAGGGCTAAACCACATCTTGGATTGATCACATGGATGAATTGAGAGATTTCATTTCAACCCATACATTGCAGGGGACCATTTTCTTTTTACCCCTAAAAAATAATCATCCACATGGATGACTGATCAATGACCCCTGGATTTTGCCATGGTGTACACATGGTTTGAAACTCATATACAAGGAAATTGGATTATTTTTTTTTTTTAGTGGAACTCAATTTCCACTAAAGCAGTCTGAGTTAGTTATTAGTAAAAACTGTCACCATTCAATTAAGGTGGCGCAGCAGTTCATTTGACTGGACCTTACACAAATCTTTTTAATGCATATTAAATAGTTATTTATATTTTTATAAATGCCGTTAATAGTTAGTTTGATAATGATTGATACTTGCAATTAAGAATGATAATAAACAACTTATTTTATATATATATATATATATATATATATATGTTATCCTTGGAGGATATATTTTTTAGGGGAACATGATATTCTTGCAGCCTATGGTATGGTGCCCCAATATTGCTTGTATGTTACTAGTATATAGTAGATATTATTAGGTTAGTTTATCAAAAAATATATATATATATGTTTATTCAGTTTAAACACATTTTGTTATCATTTAGTTAGATGTTAAATGTGAATTAGGATTGATTATGAAATTATTTTCTGTTTTTTGTAGTGACTCTAAAAGAGACACAATATTTTCTGTTTTTGTTAGTTAGTCTTAATATATGCTTATATCAATTGCCTATTAGATATATTTTTATTTTTTTGTTCTTGTTGTTGTAGTATAGTATAATTAGTTGCCTATTTGAGAATTTCTATGTTGCCAGACATAGATTAAGTGTGTTCATTGATGCATAGAAATTCTCAAATTGTCCCTTATTGGACAGCTCAATGTTGGATAGACAGTAATATTTTCATTTATTGTAATTTAAATGCACATGCTTGTTTCAGTTCGTCTCTCCTAATTTCTCTGTATATATTTCTTGCATTTACTTCCTTATCAAATATCCACACTTTGTGTGGATAGTTGACATGTGAATTAAATTCAAAATTAATATATTCTGGAGAGATAGGAGGAGATGCTACCGAAATTTTGATATTACATTTAAATTGAATAATGAAAGCATTATTATCTATTCAACATTGAATGGGTAACTCATTTAAATTTTTTTATTTTATTGTTGTTGTACTATAAGATAATCAGTTACCCATTTGAGGATTTCTATGTTTCCATATATAGATTGAGTGTGTTCATGGATGCATAAAAATTCTTAAATTATCCCTTTTTAGAAAATTCAATGTTGAATAGATATTAATGTTTTCATTTATTCTAATTTAAATGCCCATGCTTGTTTCGGTTCATCTCTCCTAATTTTCTCTAGATATATTTCTGACATTTACTTCTTCATCAAATATCCACTCTTTGTGTGGATAGTTGACGTGTGAATCAAATCTAATATTAATATATTTTGGAGAGATAAGGGGAGATGATGCCAAAATTTTGGCATGGCATTTAAATTGAATAATGAAAGTATTACTATCTATCCAACATTGAATAGGTAACTGATTTATCCGCTTAGAAAATTCTTTACTGAGGTCTAAGGATAAATGAAATTATTTCATATTTTAGAGATGACTAGTGAGGATGAAGTTTCAACTACCCCTAGAGTCGGTGCCTCAGCCACATCACCATTTGTTATTGAGGAGAGGTCTTCAGCTGCAAATAAAGGAAAGAAACTGTTAGCTGTCTGGGTTGATTTTGAAGAAGTAGTAGTTAACAATATCACCAAGATTAGATGTCTACACCAAAAGTTTATACACCAAAAGTGTCGGATGGTCAACGTCTCATTTAAATAGACATATACAAAGTTGTACAAGGAGACCTAAACTTTCACCTTCAGGCTAACAATTGTTATCGTTTACAAAGTCCGAAGGATTTGCTTCTGAAGGTACACTAACCACTCATAAGTTTGAAAAAGGATAGCTGAAGGAGTGGTTTGCAAAGCTTATTATCATTGATGAGCAGCCATTTAAGATGGAAGAGTGAAATATTTATGGGATACAGTAAATTCCTTAATCCTCAGTTTGAGAAGGTCTCCCGTGTTACTGTGAAGAGGGAGTGCATGAAGATGTATGCCAGTGAGAAAATGAAACTGAAAGTAGTTTTAGATTCAGTTTCAAGGGTAAGCTTGACGTCTGATATGTGGACGAAGCAAAATAAAAAAAAGGGTTATATTTCATTGACTGCACACTATGTTGATAAAAATTAAAAACTCTGCAAGAGAATATTGAATTTTTGCCACCTTCCACCTCTCCATTCCGGTTTGGTTATTTCAGATTGTATTTACAACTGTCTACGAAATTGGAGCATTGAAAAAAAGTCAGTTCATTAACTTTATATAATGCTTCGACAAATAACTGTGTAATATCATTCTTACATAACCAGTTTAAGGTAACCGATAATTTATTTTTTGAGAGAAAAATATTTTATATTCGGTGTTGTGCACACATTCTCAACTTAATTGTATAAGAATGGTTGAAATCAATTGACCAAACTATAAATAATGTGAGGGAGAGTGTGAAGTACATAAGAGGCTTGCCGTCAAGATTGAGTATATGGAATGGCATCGTCTAACGTTTGAATTTGAAGTCTCTAAAAACATTGAAGCTAGATGTATGCACTCGTTGGAATTTTACTTTTGAGATGTTGAATTCGGCCCTGAAATTGGAACATGCATTTCCAGAATATGCAGCGCGTGATAGAACATATGCTTGGTTGCCTACTGATGATGATTCGAGCAAAGTGAAAGAAGTTCACAAAATTTTGAAGGTTTTTTATGACTGCACGAAAATATTTTTTAGCAATAATTTCCTACAGCAAATATGTTTCTTCTATCTGTGTGGAAGATCAAGGATGCCTTGAAGAAAGCTGCTGATGACGGTCCATTTTTTCTCCAAATCATGACAGGTGGTATGCAAATGAAGTTCGATAAGTACTGGGATGATTGTCATCTGATAATATCCTTAGCTGTTGTTCTTGATCTTCGGTGTAAGATGAGTTATGTTAAGTACTTCTTCACGAGGATTTATCCTACTGAAAAGGCAATATTTGAAACCTCAAAGGTTTGTGATGCAATTGAAGCATTATACAAGGCGTACACATCCACAGTGTCCACACCAAGTGCTTCTGAAGTTAGATCGCAACTTGCTTCAAGCTTCGACGATGATGATTACATGTCTTTCTTAGTAAAAAAAAATACAAACATAGACACGAAAGAATCAGAGTTAGACATGTATCTCAAAAAGTCTGTCGTACTACGGCAGGATTTAAAGTTCGATGTTTTAGAGTGGTGAAAATTACGAGTTAGTGAAGGAAAATATCTTACACTATCGACGATGACACGAGATATTTTTTTAGTTCCTCTTTCAACCATGGCTTCAGAATTAACGTTTAGCACGGGGAGTAGGGTATAGTAAGCAAGACTAGAAGTTTCCTTACACCAGATATAGTGAAAGCATTAATTTATACACAAGATTAATTGCGTCCGAGTATAAGAGGTTATGATCTTGATGAGGAAGTGTGAGACCCGACCCAAGTTCACATATGTACATGTGTGTGTGAGAGTGTGCATTTCATTTCTTGTGGTCTCGCGGTCCTACCGGTCGAATTCTGGCGACCTGCGACCCTCAGATAGTGTTGCGGTCATCCTAGAGTCCAATCAAGTAGACCCGACTCGGATCGAGCTGAGACCTATGCCATTGCAACCGCATTGTTGCCGCGGTTCCAACGCCACATCTTGTGCGTCCATCCGATATGTGGATCATAAGTTGTGTACGTTTCATTCTATGGCCCTTGATTTCGATCATGTGCCCCACCTTGGAGTGGTGTATGTGGCCCACACTCCCTCTTTTGCATAAGTTCCAACACACACTACACACACCACCTAAATCTCCATAACTCACACTACCAAGACCTCACACACCACCCATACCTAACCTACCCTAGCAACATTGTTTGTATCACCATAGGTTAATGATTACTTTCTTTAAAAAGATTTTTCCTCTCTTTCCCTCTCATTTCTCTCTCTTTTCTCTTCTTCTCTAGCAATTTTTCTCCATTTCTCCAGCCCATTTTCCTCCATTTTTCCAGCCACCTTCCTCCTTAATCCCCCACCATCTAACCTTTGAAACCTCATCTCCACCATTGATCCATCTCCCTTGGTGCTAAAGGACGTTAGTGTGAAAGTTTGGTGGTCATCTTTGATGTGGGTGCCCCTTTAGATGTAAAAATCTATTTTTCATAGCCTTGATGTTTTCTTTTTTTTCATGATGGAAGTGTAGGACCCACCAATCAATGGTGGAGATCCTACACAATCCCATGGTTGTGGCCTAATGGCCTATCTTATGCATGCATGATCCATGCATGGGGCCTTTCTCTATGGGCTCCATCATGACCATTTTCTTTCATATCATATTATGTTTGGGTCATCTAGACCTTATAACCATGGTATGGATGACATCCTCACCATGCATTTTAATTATAGGCCATGCATGTGCAAGATTCATGTTATAAATGTAAATTTATGTATGATGTATGGGTGTGATTGATCTAGGGAGGGCTCAATAGTGGCGGAGCCCTTTTCCTATGGCCGGATTGTCTTTCTATCTCTCTTTTTTTCTCATTTTATTTCCTGATGTGTGTGGCTCATTTGGTGGGCCTAGGACATCCATAAATTTCAGCAAGGTGGGATGCTCAAACTGCCCATTGTTTGATTTTGGGTGTCCTACTTGCTGCCTTAATGATGCATGCAAGGTGTGTTGGCTTTAGATTATGATATAAACATTTGTGGGGCCCACTAAGGAAGGCCACACCATTCTCCATTAATGTATTTTCCTTTTTATTTAACCTATATAATAAATTTTATCTAAGTACATGTTGCTGTCCAGAATTTTCTGGACAATTTCTGGTTGTTTTTGGACAAGATTTTGGGACTGTTGGGGGACTATTCATACCCATCAAATATACTTTTCTGAAAGGTGGGGATCTCATCTTGATGTTCCCCAAATTTCAGCTCCATCTGACTTTGATTGAGGTCCCAAAGGTATGGTCCAAGTGAGGTGGACAGTCTGGATTTTTTACACTATTCCACCAACATTCAACCATGGACAGTTGGATTTTTGAAATTTATTAAAATATCTATGGGTGTTTAAAAATTATAAAAATTTATTCAGGGGTGGCCTACTCAAGGTAGGACCCACCTATAAAATTTGGGGGCCAATGGACACCTGTACGTACCATAGTAGTGGCTGGACTGGCCCACTATAATATAGTGTCCAGATTAGTCCAATTTTTAGGACAGATTGATTTATCTAAATGAATTAAAATATTTATAGGTGTCTAAAAATTCTGAAATTTTTTACGAATGTGATCTACTCATGGTAAGACCCACCTACCAAATTTCAGGGCCAATGGACCCCTATACACACCGTGGCAAGGGCCGGATTGGCCCACCACGTTGGGACGTTCAGGACTGTCCGATTTCATGGATAATCTATTTTGTTTAAACTAATTAAAATACTTATAAATATATAAAAATTCTAAAATTTTTTGGGGGGTGGCCCACATATGAAAGTATCACTCTGTAAAATTTCAGCCTCAAATGACCCCTTTAGGGCATCCAAAAAAAATGGTCCAAGATGGCTGGACTCCCAATTTTTCTGTTGTGCAGTCCAGCAATATGCTTGATAAAAACCAAAATTTAAAAATATTTCTCTTGATGGTGGGCCATATTTTTGGGTTTCCTCTCATTGTATGCATGATGAGGGGCCATGACCCTCAATTTCCAGAGTTTTAGAGGCCTTGGGCCCACTCCAATGGAGTGCCCAAATTTAGGACAACAACATGTTATAATTATGCTTGGACTTGGGCTGAAATTTTGAGGAATGAGGCCCACCACATTTATGAAGGTATTAGAGGAGATAATTTATACCTTTAGTTTCTTAAATTTTGGGCTTAATAAATGCACTTTTGAGGCCCACCACAGTTGAATTTAATTGGGTCCATGAATGTAGCTAGTTGTTGAACTCTTTAGGCCCAATTGGGTTAGAACCTTCCAGATAGACCCATTGAACTATTGGGCCATTTTACTATACTATTATGTTGGGTTAGTGGGCCAGATTACACAAGTAGATGGGCCCTTGATTGCCCATCAAATCAACTTTATACTTGGGTCGAGTTGTAGGCTCAACTTACTTGACTAAGAGCATGACATTGCCCATGTGGTTTGAGCAATGGGCCGCCCACTAGGCCACCATAATATATGGGATTAGTGGCCTTTATGTTGGGCCCTAACCTTTCCCTTATGGGCCCATAGTGTTATATATGAGTTGGGTTATGTGTGTTCTCCTTGAACCCATATTTTGGGTAGGCCTTGGGCCGCCCTTTCTGAAGCCCAACATGAGTGTTGTGGTATAATTATGGCTGCTCATTTCTTATTTTTGATGTTGCATGGGCCTTGGTCCTTGATTCATGATCAATTAGAGATGGGCTACCTCTTAGGGACCAATTGTGGTTGGATATCCACGTTAGTGGCCTTAAGGTAGGCCCATGGGCTTCTATGGGTGGTTAAAGGCCCACCATAGAACCTTGCTAAGCCATCTCACTATTTAGGCGCATACCATTGTTCTCCTTAGTCTTATGGGCTACCCCAGGTATATGGGCCCCCACTAGAGGTTGTATTCCTTATGAGGAATTAGTTAAGTACCTACACCCTTCATGGTTAGGTAGAGAGTTCATCTCCACTGTATTGGCACCCTTATTCATCTTCATGGCCCACTCCCATACACATCATATGCATGCTTGGTTGAGGAATGATTGGCCATGGTTGTGGCATTGTGTAGGACATGTTGGTATCTCCCTGAGAGATGAATGCTTGGGATTGATGCATGGGTGATTGTGTGATTCGTGCATCTGGCATTGCATAGCATGTGGATATCTGCCCTTACTTCATCAGGGCCTTACCTCCACAGGGATATTCGTGAATGGTCGTATGTGTGGACACCGAAAATATTAGTTGAGCATACCGGGTGCATAGGATGCCCATGGGTGAAATTTTTAAAACTTCCATGGTACCAAGGATCTGCTCCAACGCCGTGACCGGGTGGAATACATGAGCGTATGAGGGCTTTATACCGTTAGGCTGCGACTCCCAATGTCGTGTAGTCGGTTGGATAGGGGTGTGGCCTTACCTGCCTGGTGTGTAGTGGGCATTGTTAGGCTGAGTCTGACCAGCTCGTAAATGGGTCCGCTACCGTCAGGTCTTATTGGTGATTGGCTGTCCACAGGAGGGTAGTGAAATTGACTGTGCGGGGTCTGTAGAGCGACAGTCATTCAGCAGTGTAATGGACCCCGGTGATTTCCTTATGATTGGAAATGTACTTGACTTATGATTTGGATATGAGCACTGACATTACTTGCATCGCATTAGCATGGGTTGTATAAGCCCCCTTCACGCATTGCCTTGGTTTAACATCCAGTACTCATTGCATCATATTCATGATAAGCCTTGGTAAGGTTAGTGATTTTCCTATTGAGCACATTTCCCTTCTTGCATCTCCTACTATTCTTCTGTGCACCATTGTCACACACTTTCACCACCCTCTAAGCTTCTATAAGCTTATGCACGATTGATGCGTGCAGGAGATTCTAAGAAGGCATCGTAGCAGCAGCACGTGGAGTAGAGTGGAGCTTTTGAGGACTCCAGTATTGCCGACCTTTTCCTCTTCTCCTTTTATCTCATGTATGTCCTTTTGGACCTTATGGATGATTGTAAAAGTTCAAATTCTTAGTGGATTTTGTGATGTGTTCTTTTTTTATTCTCAGATGTATTTGCTGTGATCTTGGGTATGCTCATATTGGTAATGATTATACTGTAATAAAAATCCTCCTTATACGATCCGAGGATCGGAACCTGCCTCAGGAGCCAAGAATGGGGTACTATGGAGGCTGTTACGGCCAGAACCGGCCATCGCGTCCCTTGTGATTCCGGTTACCAAGTCTGGAAAGTGACAGGAGTTGGTATCAGAGCATAGCAAGTAATTCTAGAATGACTCTAGGGAACATCACATGTCTGCCAAGAACATGGGGCAAGTAGTGTCCCGAGATCCTTCCTTTCACTCCGTATTGAGCCTGTAACTGACCTAAGTCCTTACGTCATCATTATTTTATAGACGATGCTGCGTGGTCGTGACACTCGTGGTCATGGCGCCCGTGGTCGTCGTGCCCGTGGGCAAGGCGCCCGAGGTACCCATCCTACTCGAGCACGTCTTGCTCCAGTAGTTGAGGATCCGATTCCTGAGGTCCCGATCCGGCCTGTTCCTCCAGTTGAGCCCGTAGCGCCTGTACCTCCAATTGCTCCGATTCCCCCACCTATTCCCCCTACTCAGCCTGTTGTTCTAGTTACTGAGGCTCCTACCCCGTCGGCTGCACCCGTGCTTCCCCTGAGGCGAGTGCCGCCCCTACCTTTTAGACAGTACCTATAGGATCTGAGCATTTTCAGCAGTTGATGCAGCTTGTTGCCACCACATTGCAGACCCGTCAGCCAGCTACCGCTGAGATTTCCATGCGGTCTGACTTACCCCATACTAGTGCCATAGCCCGAGAGTTCCGACAGCATGATCTCCCGAGGTTTAGTGGTGATCTTGACCCTTCTGCCGCCGAGGCTTGGCGCACTGAGGTTGAGAGGATTTTTGACACTATACAGTGTCTTGCAGGCTAGAGAGTAGCCCTTGCGACCTATCTCCTTCAGGGTGAGGCCCGTCATTGGTGGTCATCCATATCTAGGATGGTTGGACCTCAGTTCGTTTGGACATGGGAGGAGTTCGTTACCCGTTTCGACCAAAAATTTTTCCCTGAACATGTTCATATCCAGCGGGCGATTGAGTTTGAGACCCTAGTGCAGGGTGATATGACTGTATCTCAGTATGAGGCCCGTTTCTTGGCCTTGTCTAGATTTTCTCCTCATCTGACCAGTGATGAGAAGATGAGAGCCCATCGTTTTGTGACTGGTTTACGCCCTGCCCTTCGCAGCCGTGTTGTAGGGCATTGCTTGGAGACGTTCGACCAGGTTGTGCATCGAGCACTAGTTTATGAGGAGGACTGGGCTATGACCCAAAGGTCGGGAGAGCAGAGTTCCGGTGGAGACCGGAAGAGGAGAGTACCAGCCGGCAGTTCCAGGCATCACCGTCAGCGGAGACGGAGAGGTAGATCAGGATTTCGACAGCCCGCGGTTCAAACAGTGGCTTTTTCATCATCTTCGGCACCGCCAGCCGCCTCATCTTCTGGCCCCTTTTCAGGTGTATGCTTCGGCTGTGGACAGACTGGGCATCGGAGGCATGAGTGCCCTCTCCCCATTCAGCAGCAGAGGCCACCGCAGTTGCCTCCTCCTCGTCCTCCTCAGTAGCAGCAGAGAGCTCAGCTTCCACCCGCCACTCCTAGGGTTCCTCCTCAGCAGCAGAGGCATCCAGGCAGACCTCCTTAGCAGAGACAGCAGCAGCAGCGATAGCAGCAGTAGCAGCATCAGCAGAGGGGATATCCATATGTTGTTCGATCCTTAGGTCCACTTTGTATAGCAGCCCAGCAGGCTCAGACTCAGGACCATCAGTCTTCCGGATTGTTTCCCCTACCAGCTCAGGGCCCCTTTTATTCTGCACAGCAGGCGCCAGGTCAGGACCCGCAGTCGTCGACCGGTGGAGTCGTTGAGGGTATTCTTCTTGTTTCTACTTGCATTGCTCATGTTTTGTTTAATTCTGGTGCTTCCCATTCGTTTGTGGCCGAGCAGTTTTACCGATCGACCGGTATTCCATCGGAATCCGTATTCGAGGCCTTGATCGTTTTGACTCCCATGGGGAAGTCTATGATATTAACCTGTCACTGTCCTTCTTGCCCCATGTTAGTGGGTGAGATGTTCCTTCCTGCCGATTTGTTCGTGATGTCGATGGTAGGATTTGATGTGATTCTAGGTATGGACTGGCTTGCGGAGTATCGTGCCGTCTTAGACTGTGCTGCGAGGACAGTTACATTTCATATTCCAGGCTTGCCAGTGTTTCAGTTCGTCGCCGAGCCTAGAAGAGAGTTGTTATCTAGCTTCTTGGCTTCGGTCGTTGAGGATTCTGTGGCAGAGAGTATTGAGCAGTTTCCAATTGTTTGTGAGTACCCGGATGTGTTTCAAGACATTTCGAATTTTTCGCCACGTCGACAGGTGGAGTTCCAGATAGATTTGGTGCCTGGTACTGCTCCTATCTCAAAGGCCCCCTACCGGATGACACCGTTAGAGTTGCGAAAACTGCAGGAGCAGTTGGATGAGCTTCGGGAGTTAGGTTTTATTCGTCCCAGCAGTTCACCTTGGGGAGCCCCAGTATTGTTTGTGAAGAAGAAGGATGGCTCGTTACGACTCTGTGTAGATTATCGTGAGCTCAACAGAGTCACCATTAAGAACCGATACCCATTTTCCCGTATTGATGATCTGTTGGATCAGTTGCATGGTGCGCAATATTTTTTCAAGATAGACTTACGTTCCGGTTACCATCAGATTCGGGTCCGAGAGGAAGACATTCTGAAGATGGCGTTTCGGACACGTTATGGTCACTTCGAGTTCCTGGTCATGTCGTTCGGACTGACCAAAGCGCCCGCCATATTCATGCAGCTGATGAACGAGGTCTTTCGGCCGTTCCTCGATCAGTTCGTGGTGGTATTCATTGATGATATTCTTGTATATTCGAGGAGCCGTGAGGACCATGCCGAGCACCTACGGATTGTACTTGAGACCCTTCGTGTCCACCAGCTGTATGCGAAGCTGGAGAAGTGCAAGTTTTGACAGGAGGAGATGAAGTTCCTTGGTCATGTGGTGACAAGGGAGGGTGTCGCTGTGGACCCCTCGAAGGTTGATGCAGTGCGTCAGTGGGGTTAGCCCACGAACGCGTCTGAGATTCGTAGCTTCCTTGGTCTAGCGGGATATTATCGACGATTTATCGAGGGTTTCTCCCGTATTGCGGCACTGCTGACCCGGTTGATGCGGAAGGGCGTCGAGTTCGTCTGGAGTGACGCTTGCGAGAAAGTATTTTTGGAGTTGAAGGATCGCCTCACGTCCGCTCCTGTCCTCACTCTTCCTGATGGGAGTGAGGGTTTTGTTGTCTTTACTAATGCCTATAGAGTTGGCTTGGGTGCTGTACTGATGCAGCATGGGAAGCCAGTAGCATATGCCTCGCGTCAGCTCAAGGTACATGAGCTGAACTACCCCACTCATGATTTAGAGCTTGCAGCAATTGTATTCGCACTGAAGGTGTGGAGGCATTATCTATATGGGGTCAGGTTCGAGCTCTTCTCGGATCATAAGAGCTTGAAGTATCTATTTTCGCAGTCCGAGTTAAACCTGCGGCAGAGGCGATGGATGGAGTTGCTAAAGGATTATGATTTTGACCTTCAGTACCACCCGGGCAAGGCGAACGTGGTGGTGGATGCGCTCAGCCAACAGCCACGAGGCCTGGTGGCACATATGATGGTTGGACAATGGCAGATGCTCGAGGATGTTTCAGAGTTTGACTTTGAGTTTGGCCTGCAGTCTTCCATTGTTTAGCTTTCGAGCTTGTCGATTCAACCCTCCTTGGTGGCTAGGGTGATCGAGGCTCAGCAGACGGACGGGTCACTTCAGGAGTACCGAGCAGAGGCCGCCTCCGTGGAGCAGTCAGATTGGCATATTGGTTCCGATGGTGGGTTACGCTTCAGGGGCCGGTTGTGTGTCCCAGACATTCTAGAGTTACGTCGTGATTTGATGACCGAGGCACACCGATCGAGACTTACTATCCACCGGGGCTTTACGAAGATGTATCGTGATATGAGGAGGCAATACTTCTGGCAGGGGATGAAGCGCCAGATTGCGAGTTTTGTGGCTGAGTGTGACACATGCCAGCGCGTCAAGGCCGATCATCAAAGACCCCCTGGTCCCTTGCAGCCGTTGAGCGTTCCAGAGTGGAAGTGGGATCACATATCGATGGATTTCATCGCAGGTTTGCCGAGGACTCAGCGCGGTCATGATACCATCTGGGTTATCGTCGATCGTTTGACAAAGTCGGCTCATTTCATTCCAGTACGTGCTTCCTGGTCTATGGACCGGTTGGCGAGGATATTTATTGAGGAGATAGTGAGACTGCACGGTGTCCCAGTTTCGATTGTTTCAGACCGAGACTCTAGGTTTACATCTCACTTTGGAGGAGTTTTCAGCAAGCACTGGGGGTCACTTTGCATCTCAGCACCGATTATCATCCGTAGACGGATGGGCAGACCGAAAGGGTCAACCAGATCCTTGAGGATATGCTCAGGGCTTGTGTGATCGACTTTGCGGGCAGTTGGGATGAGCATATGCGCCTCGCCGAGTTTGCATACAACAACAGTTATCAGTCGACTATCGGCATGACTCCTTTCGAGGCACTTTATGGTAGACCATGCAGATCTCCTAGTTGTTGGACCGAGGTTGGAGAGCGCCGTCTCTTAGGTCCCGAGCTTGTGCAACAGACGTCAGAGGCTATTGATATTATTAGGCAGAGGATGCGTACAGCTCAGAGCCGGCAGAAGAGTTATGCTGATCGTCGGCGTCGACCCCTCGAGTTCGTAGTCGGGGACATGATGTATCTCAAGGTCTCGCCTATGAAAGGCGTGGTTCGCTTTGGTGTGAAGGGCAAGCTCGCCCCAAGATTTATTGAACCTTTTAAGATTACCGAGTGCGTAGGCGCTGTGACCTATAGGCTTGCCTTACCTCCTGAGTTGTCCGCGATCCACGACATGTTTCATGTTTCTATGTTGAGAAAATGTGGGTCGGACACTATTCCTGTGATTGATTGGCAGCCACTTGAGATCCGTGAGGATGCTTCTTACATTGAGCAGCCGATTCGTATTCTTTATCGGAAGGAGCAGGTCCTCAGGACTAAGGTCATTCCCTTGGTGAAAGTACAATGTGGTCATCATTCAGAGGCTAAAGCGTCTTGGGAACGCGAGGCTGAGATTAGAGAGTGTTATCCCCATTTGTTTAATGATTGATAGATATATGATTGTTTGTATTGTCTTTCTTGTATGATGATTACTATGTGATGGTGGTGTTCTCTTTTATTCCGTCTTGGATTAGTCAATTTTGAGGATGAAATTTCTTTATTGATGGGGAGGGTTGTGAGACCCGACCCAAGTTCACATATGTACATGTGTGTGTGAGAGTGTGCATTTCATTTCTTGTGGTCTCGCGGTCCTACCGGTCGAATTCTGGCGACCTGCGACCCTTAGATAGTGCTGCGGTCATCCTAGAGTCCGATCAAGTAGACCCCACTCGGATCGAGCTGAGACCTATGCCATTGCAACCGCATTGTTGTCGCGGTTCCAACGCCGTATTTTGTGCTTCCATCCGATATGTGGATCATAAGTTGTGTACGTTTCATTCTATGGCCCTTGATTTCGATATGTGGCCCACCTTGGAGTGGTGCATGTGGCCCACAATCCCTTTTTTACACAAGTTCCAACACACACTACACACACTACCTAAATCTCCATAACTCACACTACCAAGACCTCACACACCACCCACACCTAACCTACCCTAGAAACATTGTTTGTATCACCATAGGTTAATGATTACTTTCTTTAAAAAGATTTTTCCTCTCTTTTCCTCTCATTTCTCTTTCTCTTCTCTTCTTCTCTAGCAATTTTCCTCCATTTCTCCAGCCCATTTTCCTTCATTTTTCCAGCCACCTTCCTCCTTAATCCCCCACCATCTAACCCTTGAAACCTCATCTCCACCTGTCACGCCCCAAATTCGGAAACCGGGCTCACAAAATTTCCGATCGTCGAATCCGGAGCCGACAGCCTCCGTAGAATCTCCTTCTCGGCTCCTAGCTCCCATTCGCCAGGTTCCGATCCTGGGATGCTAAGAGGAGGATTTTCAATGTCAGTCTGATTCGTAATAAGCATAACCAAAGGCATAACCCACAAACAACAACCAAGTACTCCATTACATTTCCACTATGATCAAAAACTTTACAAGTACAGTGAGCATAAAGGGAAATACAATGGTAAAGAACAAAAACTCCAAAATGCTCAGCAACGTGCTCCTGCCTCAGTGTTGCTGCGAACCAACGTCACCTGCACACAACGGTCGTGCATAAGCTTACAGAAAGCTTAGAGGGTGGTGAAAGTGTGTGCGCAAGGTAATATGAACATGCAATGTCAGAGTAAAGCGGAATAT
Source organism: Magnolia kwangsiensis (assembly GCA_037074715.1). Classification (NCBI taxonomy): domain Eukaryota; kingdom Viridiplantae; phylum Streptophyta; class Magnoliopsida; order Magnoliales; family Magnoliaceae; genus Magnolia; species Magnolia kwangsiensis. Next base: position 83,848,442 of record CM073586.1, read on the forward strand.
GTAGATGGATCTATAATATCATGAGCCGTACCAAGGCTTATGCGATGCAAGACATGAATGGTATCGGCCATCCCAAGGCCATGCGATGTGCAATGCAACTCAAGCATGCAGATCCTCATCTATGTCCACAGTCAATACAGCTCAAAATATGGAATATTACAGGGGTCTAGTACACTCTAAACCAGATTGCCGCCACATCGCGCGCAATAAGGTAAGTGGAAGAGACCACACTATCCGTCTGCCAATATCTGGCGCGACTCGTCGATAGCGGACCCATTCCTCGAGCTGGTCAGACTCAGCCTAGCATTGCCCCCTACTATCGGGCGGGTAAGGCTGCACCCCCTTCCAACCGACCACGATATAGTGGAGAGCGTAACCGTCTAGTAATCGGCACTCAACGCTCATCTACCCATCGGTCTAGACGTTGGAGCAACCTCTTGGTACCATAAGGGTTTAGGGACTTTCACCCAGGGATATCTATAGTACCCCATGTAGAACAAGATTTTTGGTATCCAATCCTTCCAACCACGATGCGTCTGTGGAGGCTACGGCCCTGATGTCGCTAGGGCGTACAATATCCATGTCATACAAATACGATATGCATGATTCACGCTATCCAGTCATGCATCAAATCCTGCGCATATCGTGCGCTCATGTAGGCAACACCGCCTAACCGGGAGCCCATAAACAACCTGCCCGAAGGCAAATGCTATGATCAGTCAATCCTCATATCAAGCATATATATGATGCGTATGATCATGGGTCATGAAACTATACTAAACATGTAAATGAGTGATGAACCATTCTTACAACGCAGATGGGCCTGGACGGCCGAAACACAGCAAGTATTGCCCAGTAATGGGCCTATAGAGAGTCGTAATGTGGACATCCAACCAACATTACACTCACAATGTGGACGTCAAACCAACATTTCATCCCAGGTACGATCTTCTTAAATATCGCTACATAATCGGTATTGGGATTACACATTGCAATGGACCTTAGGTTCATCCCATTGGGCTTTTCATATATATGTCAAATGGGCCATATCCTATGGGCCTTTTAATCATTAGATGGGCCACATAAATGGGCCACAACAATGGGTCTTATGTGCATTGCAATGGGTCAAAACCCGTGGGCCTTGGATTGCATCAATTGGACTTAGTCACATGAGTCTAATATGTATCAAATGGGCCACACCAATTGGGCCCCCAAATGTATATCAAATGGGCCTCAACCCAGAGGCCTTATATGAGTCGAATGGGCCTAAATCCCTATGCCTTAAACAATTCAAATGGGCCTAATCCATGAGCTTGCATGCATATCAAAGTGGGCCTAATCCCATGGACCCTTTTATAATCAAATGGGTGTAGTCCCATGGGTCCTACAATATAACAAATGGGTCCACTTCCATGGGCTTTAAGAATGCAACAAATGGGTCCAATTTTATGGGCCTTGAAGTACATCAAATGGGCCTAGTCCCATGGACTTGCAACACATCAAATGGGCCTAAGCTCTTAGGCCAAAAATGAATCAAATGGGCCTAGCCCATAAGCATTTTATAAATCAAATGGGCCTAGCCCATGCCCTTTTGAAATTCAAATGAGCCTAGCTCGTAGGCCTTAAATATCAAGTAAGCTTAAGCCCATAGGCTTTACATATCAAGTGGCCCCAAATTCTTAGGCCTTAAATGAATCAAATGGGCCCAACCCATAAGCATTTTATAAATCAAATGGGCTAGCCCATAGCCCTTTTGAAATTAAATGGGTCCCGACTCATGGGCCATTTTTTGGATAAATACTAAAAATGAGCTGTTAAAATGAATGGACGGAGTGGAAAATTAAAATACACAGTGGTGGGCCCCACCAGTCCTAAAATAAATTGCCCCTAAAATTTTGCCCGCGTACCTCTCCCGTGCACTCTAATTTTACAAAAGAATGCCTCTCAATCTCTCTCTCTCTCTCGCCCGCCCGCCCACGACTCACCCTCCCTCGCCCTCTCCTCTCCTCTCCTCTCTATCTCTCTCAAAACTCCCTTTCGCTGCAAGAAGGAGAAGAAGAATGGTTAGTCTCTCTTCTCTCTCTCTCTCTCTCTCTCTCTCTCTCTCTCTCTCTCTCTCTCTCTCTCTCTCTCTCTCTCTCTCTCTCTCTCTCTCTCTCTGTTGGGTTTTTTTGGTATGGAGATGGGTGTGGGAAAATGGAGATGGATTCAGACAGGGTTTTGCAGGGGAAGGAGATGGGTTCGGGCAGGGGTTTGCATGAGTTTACGGTTGGGATTTTTGGTAGGATGCAAGAGAATGGGATGACCGGGGATGGGTTCAGGAAGGGATTTGCAGGTCAATGGGTGTGACGAATGGAGATGAGTTCAGCAGGGGTTTGGAATTCTAATTGTTGGCAGGGGATGGGATTGGGTTTGGGTTTCTGGCTGGGGTTTGGATTCCTGACAGGGATATGACTCATTGCTCATTTGGATCTGTGTTCATACATTGTTATTATAGAAGGTTTATTTTTATTTTTTAAAAAAAATGGTGAGCTGATCTGAGTAATCATTTGAGAAATGTAGGTTTGAGGTTGGACGTTCACAATATTTGCTGGATCATGAAATTTTTGACAAGGTATGTTTGATTCCTTTGGCTATCGTTTGAATCTTTTGCTGGATTGGAAGATGTAAGTTTGGATCTGTGGAAAACATATATTTTTTTTGTTTTCTTTTTCTTTTTAAAATTTTCTTGGAACCCCTGGTTTGATGGAAAATAAAAACACAATTTTCAGAAGAAAAGAACTGATGAAAGAAAAGAAGTGTGATGTTTCTTCTGGATGACCTGCTCTTGTTGTAGGGTACAAAAAGACATGTGGATTTTGGCATTGGTGTAGATTGGTGTGGGTTTTCATGAGCTTGGAGTGGGTTTCAGTTCATCTTTCAGAGCATGATACCTGATAAATTTCCATTGCATTGCCAGGAAATGTGAAACAGGATCCACAGTTCCTGGTCAACAACAAACATGACCTTGATAAGAGTTACAAGCTTCAAACAAACATTCCAGCAGGAAAAGAATTAAAAAGGAAAAAAAAGTACTAATAAGGAGCTATAGTTAAGGCAATCTGAACCATTTGTCTCGTGGGTCCTGTTGCGAATGTCGTGTTCTTGAAAAATATAATATCTTTTGTGACAAGTATGCATTGAGTGTGGATTGCTGATAACTTTTGGCCAACCATTCATTTTCTTGATTCTCATGTGGCACACATTGAACAGGCCAAGCTGATTTGAGTGCCATGACACAGAGCTGAAGTAGCTCACAAAATGAACAACCAAGATTGTTGTGTATCCACTTGTATAGACACTTTGGAGAGTGTCTTTAATGGCTTCAAAGAATCAGATGGTCATGATCTATCAATGCTAATAGATTCTCAACTTTTGAAATCTGTTCCTTTACTACTATTATTGTGATCATTATGTAGAAGATTCTTGCTTATTTGTCAGTTTATTTTATGACATCTACACTTCTTTCTAGGCCTACTGAGACAACCTAAGTGGGGGCATTTAAAGGATCTACCTGCAGCTATAAAACTCTGTGAACCGGCTTTAGTTGCTGTTGACGATGCACCATATATAAAATTGGGACAAAAGAAAGAGGTGGGCAACTAGCTACTAATACTCATTGATGATTAGTTCATTAAACTGTTCATGCTAAATACGGAATATCTATTTAATTCAGTTGGCATTTTCTGGTATCATTTTCCCAAAAGCACTTAACATCACATTCTCAATTACTATTGAAGTCTCCTCATCTGGTCATTGAAACAATCTTCTAAAATGCTTTCCTTGGGCAATCCTCTAGGACTTGGATAAACTCCCATTGTTCACTTGTATTTTCTACATGGAAAATGCAATGATTTTGTTTGGGTTATTTTCAGTACAAGCCATTTTTTTTCCCATTTTATGGAAAATGCAAACTTTATTAAGCAAGGAGAAAAATAATGATACAAACAAAGGGATGCAAATATATAGATCCTATGCAAGAGATAAAAAAGTGAACAGCAAGCCTAACAACCACATCACTGCTACAGAAAACCTAGCAGCAGACTAAACAGAACCGAAACAGAAAAGGATAAGAGCATGAGATATGACCATAGGGATGTGTTTCAAGCTGGTGTCTACAACAGACTTTTTCTTTATGATTGCCAACTTCTTGTCTGCACAATATTTCAGTTATTACTTCTCTTCTTTCAAGGCCGCACCATGCCACATTTTATTTCCATTTGGAGTAGCTAAATGCACTGGCACCAATTACTCAGTGGTTTGTTAGCAAAACTCTTTTTTAAACTCCAAAAACAAAAAAAAAAACCCACGTATCATTGATTAAACGTTTAAAACTCCATATACTTTGGAAGATGGGCAAAGAAAAAAAAAATTTTTTTTTTCAGCAAAAATGAATTAAACACGTTTTTCTTTTCCAATAAAGCACTGTTTGTTCTCAAAAACTTTTGGGGGGCACTTTATAAAATAGAGAGTGGTGGTCACCACCCATTGATAAAATTGAGTAGAAGCTGAATTTTTTTATTAGAGATATACTGATTTATGTGAGGATTACTTGAAAAGGAAGGATTTGAGTGAGGCAAATTACACCATTCGACTATCTATATACATGATTGCTTGTACATATAGAAATTTTAATTATTTTGATTCAAGGTTTTCTATTTTAACCTTATTGATATATAATATAAATAATAGAGACACATATATGCACACATATGGCCTTTTGTTTTCACTCTGTTTTTTGAGTCCAAACTGTATTAAGTCTGAAATTTTCATCCTCCAAAATTTTGGCATTTCCATTTTTTGACTGAATTTTGACCATATCTTTAATGATAGAGACTGAATTAAACACGTACATCCCGCTATATGCCTTTTTTCTAACTATGGATTAACCTACTTATTGTGTGTGTTAAGCATTTGTAAGATGTAAGGACCATATCTTTGCTAAACTGTACCCATTTTGCATGGAATAGGAGGATCTTCCTTGGACAATGATATCGTAATAACTGTTGTGTGGTAAGATGGATGGATTTAGCAAGAAAGTCAAAATTTATTACTTTCAACATCTCGATAGGGATAGTGCTTGTAGAACTAATTTTCTTTCTAGCAGTAGTATTTATCATAGAGATAATCACAACTTTCTATATATTTCTCCTGGTTTCTTTCTTTCTTTTCCCCATTTCTGGTTGTGCGTGAAGTTAATTGTATAAACTTGCTTTCTGGCTCTCCCTTTTGAAACTTATAGTTGTTGGTCTGTATAGTTTTATCATTTATGTCCAATTCATTAAACGTTGAGGATCCTTGCAGAATGCTTCCTTAAAAAAATGTTTTAATTTAGTGAGCTTTCTTGTGGCTGCTAAATTAGTGCAATAGGTGTATCCAGAAATGTGAGGTTACTGTCATCGGATTCGAATAAGGTAAATGAACCCTTCAAAGTTGAGCACGTAAAAGTTGAGGAAGCAGAGACCATAAACATGCCTCCACCTTCATCAGAGAAGGTATTCAATAGATCAGTCATTTATTTTTGTCTTTTCATCATGTTTCTCCATTTTGGACATTTCACAACTCTAAAATTGCCTCTTCGGTTCAGTTACTTGTTTTGGACAAAAATGGGTTTGTTGGCTCACATGTTTGCAGAGAAGCTCTAGATCTAGGCTTGTCGGTCTCTAGTATTAGCAGCTATAAGAGCATCCTTGTTGCATGTTTGTAGCTTTGTAATTGACATATATTTTTTTGGTCAAAAGGATTGGAAATTGATGTAGTTTGGATTGAAAATTTTCATCTACTTGTATGCTCACAAAACGGCTAACCAAGATTACTCAAGCATGACGGTTATATGCATTCTTTTAGGTGGATGTTGCATGTGAGAGAATTAGAACTGCATATTTCAGATTCAAGCATCTGATAAGTCTCTTGTCAAGAATGCATATGTGTAGTTATCATTATGGTTATAGTTATTCATTATATGACAGGTTTTTAGGTGAGATGAACGAGTTTCAAAAGAAAACAGTCTGCAGTTTTGAGAAGTGATTCCCAATGCCATTTTATGTTTAAATGCATATTTCAGATTCAAGCATCTGGTACGTCTCTTGACTCAAGAATGCACATGGTTGGAGTGATCTGACCATTTGGACAGACCGTGTTTATGTATTTGCTCAAAATTGATGGAGCAGACCCGGATGTGCGTCGGAGCTATCTGGAAGAGTGGGGGTCCTTAGAAGGTGGGAACCACTGTTATGACCATGATGAAGTTGTCCATTTCCTATGGACAACATTGGAGGGACCTGGCCATTTGGACAAGCCGTGTTTATGTATTTGCTCGAAATTAATGGAGCAGACCCGAATGTGCGTTGGAGCTATCTGGAAGAGCGGGGTCCCTGGAAGGTGGGAACCGTTGTTATGACCATGATGAAGCTGTCCATTTCCTATGAACGACATTGAAAGGGCCTGGAAATTTGGACAAGCCATGTTTGTATTTGTATTTGCAGGTACCATACCCTTAACCTAAACCCGAACTGATTCTCAAACCCAAAAACCAATAACCTAAACCAAAACCAAAATCAAAACCTATAACCTAAACCAAAACCAAAACCTATGACTTAAACCCGAACCCATTCTCAAATCCCAAGACCTATAACCTAAACCTAAACCAAAACCTATGAACTAAACCCGAACCCATTCTCAAATCCTAAAACCTAAAACCTAAACCTAAACCTAAACCCGAACCCATTCTAAAATTCCAAAACCTATAACCTAAACCAAAACCTATAACCTAAACCCAAACCGATTCTCAAATCCTAAAACCTATAACCTAAACCAAAACCATAACCGAAACCTATAACCTAAACCCAAACCCATTCTCAAATCCAAAACCTATAACCTAAACGTAAACCTTATCCTAAACCTATAACCTATAACCTAAACTAAAACCTAAACCTAAACCAAAACCTAAGACTTAAACCAGAACCCATTCACCAATCCCAAAACCTATAACCAAAACCAAAACCAAAACCAAAACCTATAACCAAAACCAAAACCAAAACCAAAACCTATAACCTAAACCAAAACCTATGACCTAAACCCGAACCCATTCTCAAATCCCAAAACCTATGACCTAAACCCGAACCCATTCCCAAATCCCAAAACCTATAACCAAAACCAAAACCTATAACCTAAACCTGAACCCATTCTCAAATCCTATAACCTAAACCTAAACCTTATCCTAAACCTATAACCTATAACCTAAACCAAAACCAAAACCTATAACCTAAACCAAATCCCAAAACGTATAACCTAAACTAAAACCAAAACCAAAACCTATAACCTATAACCTAAACCCGAACCCATTCTCAAATCCCAAAACCTATGACCTAAACCCGAACCCATTCTCAAATCCCAAAACCTATGACCTAAACCCGAACCCATTCTCAAATCCCAAAACCTATAATCTAAACCAAAACCAAAACCTATGACCTAAACCCGAACCCATTCTCAAATCCCAAAACCTATAACCTAAACCAAAACCAAAACCTATGACCTAAATCCGAACCCATTCTCAAATCCTAAAACCTATAACCTAAACCAAAACCATAACCAAAACCTATAACCTAAACCCAAACCCATTCTCAAATCCAAAAACCTATAACCTATAACCTAAACCAAATCCCAAAACCTATAACCTAAACTAAAATCAAAACCAAAACCTATAACCTATAACCTAAACCCGAACCCATTCTCAAATCCCAAAACCTATAACTTAAACCTAAACCAAAACCTATAACCTAAACCAAATCCAAAACCTAAGACCTAAACCCGAACCCATTCTTCAATCCCAAAACCTATAACCTAAACCAAAACCTACAACCTAGGCCTGAATCGATTCTCAAATCCTAAAACCTATAACCTAAAGTAAATCCATAACCTAAACTCGAACCCATTCTCAAATCCAAAAACCTATAACCTAAACCTAAACCTTATCCAAAACCTATAACCTATAACTTAAACCAAAACCTATAACCTAAACCAAAACCAAAACCAAAACCAAAATCAAAACCTAAGACCCAAACCGGAACCCATTCTCCAATCCCAAAACCTATAACCAAAACCAAAACCTATAACCTAAACCCGAACTGATTCTCAAATCCTAAAACGTATAACCTAAACCCGAACCCATTCTCAAATCCAAAAACCTATAACCTAAACCTAAACCTTATCCTAAACTTATAACCTATAACCTAAACCAAAACCTATAACCTAAACCAAAACCAAAACCTAAGACCTAAACCCGAACCCATTCTCCAATCCCAAAACCTATAACTTAAACCAAAACCAAAACCAAAACCTATAACCTAAACCCGAACCGATTCTCAAATCCTAAAACCTATAACCTAAACCCGAACCCATTCTCAAATCCAAAAACCTATAACCTAAACCTAAACCTTATCCTAAACCTATAACCTATAACCAAAACCAAAACTTATAACCTAAACCAAAACCAAAACCAAAACTATAACCTAAGACCTAAACCCTAACCCATTCTCCAATCCCAAAACCTATAACCTAAACCAAAACCAAAACCAAAACCTATAACCTAAACCCGAACCGATTCTCAAATCCTAAAACATATAACCTAAACCAAAACCTATGACCTAAACCCGAACCCATTCTCTAATCCCAAAATCTATGACCTAAAGCCAAACCCATTCTCAAATCCCAAAACCTATAACCTAAACCTAAACCCGAACCCATTCTAAAATCTCAAAAACCTATAACCTAAACCAAAACCAAAACCAAAACGTATAACCTAAACCCGAACCGATTCTCAAATCCTAAAACCTATAACCTAAACCAAAACCTATGACCTAAACCCGAACCCATTCTCTAATCCCAAAACCTATGACCTAAACCCGAACCCATTCTCAAATCCCAAAACCTATAACCTAAACCTAAACCTATAACCTAAACTCGAACCCATTCTAAAATCTCAAAAACCTATAACCTAAACCAAAACCTATAACCTAAACCCGAACCCATTCTCAAATCCTAAAACCTATAACCTAAATCTAAACTTTATCCTAAACCTATAACCTATAACCTAAATCAAAACCTATAACCTAAGCCAAAACCAAAACTAATAACCAAAACAAAATCCCAAAACCTATAACCTAAACTAAAACCAAAACCAAAACCTATAACCTATAACCTAAACCTGAACCCATTCTCTAATCCCAAAACCTATAACCTAAACCTAAACCTAAACCTTATCCTAAACTTATAACCTATAACCTAAACCAAAACCTAAACCAAAACCAAAACCTAAGACCTAAACCCGAACCTATTCTCCAATCCCAAAACCTATAACCTCAACCAAAACCAAAACCAAAACTAAAACCTATAACCTAAACCTGAACCGATTCTCAAATCCTAAAACCTATAACCTAAACTAAAACCTATAACCTAAATCAAAACCAAAACCTAAGACCTAAATTCGAATCCATTCTCCAATCCCAAAACCTATAACCTAAACCAAAACCAAAACCAATACCTATAACCCAAAACTCGAACCCATTCTCAAATCCTAAAACCTATAACCTAAACCAAAACCTATAACCTAAATCCGAACCCATTCTCAAATCTAAAAACCTATAACCTAAACCTAAACCTATAACCTATAACCTAAACCAAAACCTATAACCTAAACCAAAACCAAAACCAAAACCAAAACCTAAGACCTAAACCCGAACCCATTCTCCAATACCAAAACCTATAACCTAAATCAAAACTAAAACCTATGACCTAAACCCAAACCCATTCTCAAATCTCAAAACCTATAACCTAAACCAAAACCAAAACCAAAACCTATAACCTAAACCCGAACCGATTCTCAAATCCTAAAACCTATAACCTAAACCAAAACCTATGACCTAAACCCGAACCCATTCTCTAATCCCAAAACCTATGACCTAAACCCGAACCCATTCTCAAATCTCAAAACCTATAACCTAAACCTAAATCCGAACCCATTCTAAAATCTCAAAACATATAACCAAAACCAAAACCAAAACCAAAACCTATAACCTAAACCTGAACCCATTCTCAAATCCTAAAACCTATAACCTAAACCTAAACTTTATCCTAAACCTATAACCTATAACCTAAAGCAAAACCTACAACCTAAGCCAAAACCAAAACCTATAACCTAAACAAAATCCCAAAAACCTATAACCTAAACTAAAACCAAAACCAAAACCTATAACCTATAACCTAAACCCGAACCCATTCTCTAATCCCAAAACCTATAACCTAAACCTAAACCTAAACCTTATCCTAAACCTATAACCTATAACCTAAACCAAAACTTAAACTAAAACCAAAACCTAAGACCTAAACCCGAACCTATTCTCCAATCCCAAAACTTATAACCTCAACCAAAACCAAAACCAAAACCTATAACCTAAACCTGAACCGATTCTCAAATCCTAAAACCTATAACCAAAACTAAAACCATAACCAAAACCTATAACCTAAACCTGAACTCATTCTCAAATCCAAAAACCTATAACCTAAACCTAAACTTTATCCTAAACTTATAACCTATAACCTAAACCAAAACCAAAACCTAAGACCTAAACCTGAACCCATTCTCCAATCCCAAAACCTATAACCTAAACCAAAACCAAAACCAATACCTATAACCTAAACTCGAACCCATTCTCAAATCCTAAAACCTATAGCCTAAACCAAAACCTATAACCTAAACCTAAACCTTATCCTAAACCTATAACCTATAACCTAAACCAAAACCTATAACCTAAACCAAAACTAAAACCAAAACCAAAACCTAAGACCTAAACCCGAACCCATTCTCCAATCCCAAAACCTATAACTTAAACCAAAACCAAAACCTATGACCTAAACCCAAACCCATTCTCAAATCTCAAAACCTATAACCTAAACCAAAACCAAAACCAAAACCAAAACCTATAACCTAAACCCGAACCCATTCTCAAATCTTAAAACCTATAACCTAAACCTAAACCTTATCCTAAACCTATAACCTATAACCTTAAGCAAAACCTATAACCTAAACCAAAACCAAAACCTATAACCTAAACCAAATCCCAAAACCTATAACCTAAACTAAAACCAAAACCAAAACCTATAACCTATAACCTAAACCCGAACCCATTCTCAAATCCTAAAACCTATAACCTAAACCTAAACCTAAACCTAAACCTTATCCTAAACCTATAACCTATAACCTAAACCAAAACCTAAGACCTAAACCCGAACCCATTCTCCAATCCCAAAACCTATAACCTAAACCAAAACCAAAACCAAAACCTATAACCTAAACCCAAACCGATTCTCAAATCCTAAAACCTATAACCTAAACCAAAACCTATAACGTAAACCCGAACCCATTCTCGAATCCAAAAACCTATAACCTAAACCTAAACCTTATCCTAAACCTATAACCTATAACCTAAACCAAAACCTATAACCTAAACCAAAACCAAAACCAAAACCTAAGACCTAAGACCTAAACCTGAACCCATTCTCCAATCCCAAAACCTATAACTTAAACCAAAACCAAAACATTGTCTTTCTTTGTCTTTACATGATGCACTTCTTTCACTTTGTCTTTCTTTTTTTCAATGGACATTCTAATTTATGTATGACATGACTGTTTGTAGGATGGTGGAATATACGAAGCTGTTGAAATTTCAGGGTGAAGTCGAGCACATTTCTCTAATGAAGCCAAAGATTTTTATTTTCAGCATTATTGTAATTGTAATTGTACTTGATAGAATGAATTGGATTGTAATTGATTGAATGAAGGATTGTAATTTGATTGTAATTGAATGAATGAATGAGTGATTGTAATTGAATGAATAAATGGTTGTACAGGTGGTAATTGAATGAACAAATGATTATATATAATTTTGTAAGGTACAAAATAGCTACGGCTATTGACCGTAGCCATTAATCTGACAGGTGTAGCCTTTTTAATTTAGGCATATTGCTACGGACATTCAGTTACAAATAATATCCGTAGCCATTAATCTGATAGGTGTAGCCTTTTCAATTTAGGCATATTGCTACGGACTTTAGCTACGAATAATATCCATAGCCATGAATCTGACAGGTGTAGCCTTTTCAATTTAGGCATATTGCTACAGGATTTTACCTACAAATAATATCTGTAGCAGTCTGAAGTTTTCGCTATAGATAAAATTGCTACGGATTTTAACTGTAGCTATTGTACTCTATAGCTACGGATTAGATCCGTAGCCATAGGTTTTGGACCTATTGTTATAGGACCTACGACAACGGTCACGCTACGGATAAAAACCGTAGCCATAGGTCTATGGCTACGGTTTTTATCCGTAGCCTTTGCTCGATTTTTTGGTAGTATACAATTAACAACTTACTAGTCGAATTAAGGTCATTTGTAGTTCCTTTCTTGAGACATTTGATCGATGCTCTCTTATGTTTCAATCATTTTCTCTTGTACTCCCCGGCCTTTGAAGCTAATCTTCTTCTACTACCTTGAACTTGGTGTTCCAATGAGGTCACCAAGATAATGGGAGGGGATTAGTTGAATCTTATACAATCAAAGGCTTAGTTGGGTTTTAAATGGGGATTTATGTATATGAGCATTCTAGAAGTTAAAAGACAAAGGATTTACCTATTAGATTGACATCTATCCTCTAAAGAATGTAAAATAAGATCATCTTAAGGAGTTTGAAATACTCATAAGAGTGATTAATCACATGCAAGATGCTTTGGATCTTTTCAGGTGCGAGCCTAAAAGGATTGGCAAGTATTGGAATACACTAGAACTTCTAACTCACATAAAAGCTATCAAATTAAATACCCCAAAATCGGATGCTCTTTATAAAAGAATCAAGATTCAACGGTCATAAAACGAGCATAAAAGGTTAAGCTCGAGTGATTGAGCTTGGCCCTCGATCGATCAAGTTGGACAAATTCTGGCATATTCAATCAATCAAGCCTAATCACTCGAGATTGATCGAGGATCGCTCACTCGATCGATTGAACTCACTTTGAGTTGGCTGGATTTGGACAATTTTTTTCAGCATCATAGGACCTCTAGAGCCTATTTAATCATGTTCTAAATGAGCTCCTAAGGCTTATGAGATGATCAAAAGAATGTTACTTATTAAGGGACTATTCATTTGGAGGTAAAAGTTTTTTTAGGTCTAAGGTTAGAGTCACTGAAGCACTTCAATTTACCTATTCTTCACTCATTTAATGCTCAAAGTCATCATATGTCTTCAGTCTTCAGGTTATAAGGGCTCAACTGACTCACTAATACATAGACGCATGTGATCGACAAATATGTGCATAAATTAATGTATTAATAATGTCTTATCAGATGGACAAGGATTTCGAGCAAAAGCGTTTCGTAGGAAGTTCTTGCCATTGGAAGTTATGTTGGGCCCACCATGATGTTTGTAGGAAATTCACTCCATCAATCCGTTTTGGAAGATCATGTTAAGACATGAGACCAAAAATTAGATAGATCCGAAACTCAGTGGGCCACACGACTGGAAATAGTGGAAAAGGGTTGCTTATCATTCAAACCTTTTTTGGGCTCCACCGTGATGTTTATATGCAATTCAAACTATTTATAAAGTGGCTCAAATGCTCGTAAGGTTCTAAACCTTAAACTCATAAGGTACTTACCATGAGAATGAACTAAAAGAATAAAATATTAGCCTGATCCAAAGCCAACCCCATGAATCTTTCAATCATGAGTGTACAATCTCCACTCTTTTCTATTGTGCGCCCACTTGAGCTTTGTATTTACTTTATTTTTGGGCTTATGTAATAAAATGATTTGATAAAACATACGAACGGTATGAATTTCTTACAAACCCCTTGGATGGCCCCACCTTTTATACCCCATCTGAGTCTCTCTCGCCATCTGCCCTGGCGGGCGCTGGGCTCAACACAGGCAGTTTTGTCCCTTAAGAAATTTTGAAAAGGGCCAATGGAATGAATTGTTTGAAATGTTGACCGTTAACTAAGTTACCGTACCACCAGACTATTTTGATCAAAATCCCTTTTTAAAAACAGGGGGCCAGAAGAAGAGGCCCGGTTTGGCCGGCAACCCCAACACCAACCAGCTGGCTGGTGTGAAAGCTCTATGGCCCACCATGATTTGTGTCTCTTATTCATGCCATTTATTGATTTTTCCAGCTCATTTTAAGGCATGAGGCGAAAATTTAATCATGTGCAACGCTCAAGTGGGATAATGATATCCACCGTGGAAACCTTCCTAGGGCCCATAGCGGTGTTAATTTGTCATCAAACCTGTTAATATGGTCACACAAGAATGCATGAAAGCAAAACACAAACATCAACTTAATCCAAAGCTTCTTTTGGGCCCACGATGTTTTCAACGGTGAGCATTCAATCCTCACTGTTTTCTATGGTTTGGTGCACTTAAGGTTTGGATGTACCTCATGAGGCGGGCAAAATGGATGGACAGCACGGATCAAACACATACATCATGCTAGGGCCATGGAGCTTTGACACCAGCTAGGTAGCTGGTGTTGGGGTAACGAGCCAAACCAAGTCCGGGGGAGAGTGCGAACGTTCTTACATTTTACGAAATTCCCAATGACGACTAAAGACTTAAAACCAACCACTGCTTTTGTGTAATCGAGCACATGCTGACCTGAAAATTCCTATTTACATGCATTATTCACCACAAATCCCGCTCCCGGGAATCTGATATTGTCGGGCGTGCATTCGGTACTCCCCCAACCACAACCTATATAGAGACGGACAGTCCTGTCAGGGGATTTGTAGGGCCCACTGTAACGTATATGTTTTATCCACACCATTCATTTATTTTGACAGATCATTTTAAAAGATTATCTCAAAATGATGTAGATTGAAGGTTCAAGTAGACCACACCATGGTGGAGATGCAATTCCTATGGTTGAAAATTTCCTAATGCTTACCGTGATGTCAATTTGTTATCCAACCTGTTCATAAGGTTATATAGACCTACGTGATAGAAAAATATAAACATCAGCTTGATCCAAAACTTAATTACATGCCGTTCAAAAAGTTTTCAACAGTAAACTTTTAATCGTGGCTGCTTTGCGTGGCGTGATGTGGTGTGGAGTGGCCGACTTGAGCTTGAATCTATGTCTATTTTGAGCTCGTGCCCTGAAATAATCCATCAAGGATGGTAGGTGTGGATAAAACATATACATGACTGGAGGCACGCAAAGCCACTGACAGGACCATCCCTATCTAGCAAGGTCCCAGTGGTGATAGGACGTAATCCAAACACGTGATTGTATGCTAACATCTCCCGCCGTGCTCAAACCAGACAGCGCAAAAACCAAGAAAGAACTCACTATCTTTGAAAATAAAAGAGTTACTTTTTTTTTAACACACGCACACACACACCCCTACACACTCACGCCACACGCACACACCTGACACACGCACGCCACCATGGGTACTCGAACCCTTGTCACTAACATTGAAAATAAAAGAGTTACTTGATGAGAGGTTAAAGAAGTTCAATTATTCACGGATCTATAGCTCAAATTGGTAGACAGAAACTGAGCGGAGATAACTTCCTTTCATCACTAAGGTCTTGGTATCGATTTCCAAATGTAGTGGAGCTGACAATGGGACCCATAAAGGAAAAAAAATGAGAAGGTCCAATTTGATTCTTCCCTGCAGGATAGCCCTCATTCGCAGAGCGGCACATCAAATGGACGGTTTAGATCATTGAAAATATGATACTGCAGATCTAGCAGCTACAATCACAACTTAAAACAAGAAAATACACCCACCCCAATGTGGGAAACTGCTTTGCATGGGGTAGAGGGGAGTGCGGATCCTCTGTTTCCGGAGGCAGGAACTCCCAACCCCCAATATTTTCATTGGTCAACGTCACTATAAGTGCCATGTCATCAGATTTTCTAAATATATTTAAAAAGTTATATATATATATATATATATATATATATATATATATATATATATATATATATATTTACACACGCACACACACTCCCACACACTCACACCACACGCACACACACCCCACACACGCACACCGTGGGATTTCACCACCATGGGTACTCGAACCCTTGACCCGGTGTTGAAACTCTAGGGAGTCTACCACCCGGGTAAGAGTAAGGACCCTTAAAAAACAAGAAGCATATGGGCCGAGTAAATCAGTATGGTAAGCATACTTAGTAAAGTCTGTGGAGCCCACCATCATTCCTGCATTGTATCAACTCTATCCATCTCTTTTCTCATCTAATTTTAGAATTTTACAATAAAAATTAATCATATCCAAAGATCAAGTGGACCACACCACCTGAAACGGTGTAATTGAATTTTACCGTTGAAAAGTTGTTGGGGCCCACAGAAGTTTCATATCAAGATCATATTTGTTTTTTCCATTCATTCATGTCTTTGTGATCTTATGAACAGTTTGGATGAAAAATAAACATCACTGGGGGGCTTAGAAACATTTCAATGGTGAAAATCAATACTTCCACTGTTTCGGTTGATATGTTCTACTTGAGCTTTTGATATACTTTAGTTTTGGGCTCAACTCCTAAAATGATCTTAAAAAATGGATGGATAGTGTGGATAAATGTAACATCCTGAAAATCGGGGGTCGAGTAAAAACTCCACTCCCAAGTTCCAGAGCATCACTTATGCAACATAAATGTGTATGATTGAATGTTGTCTCTGTTAATGTATTAAACATGAGTGGGATTACGCTAGAACAACATATCATACTCCAGAGACAGTTAAATTAACAAGCGGAAGACTGTGATACATACATATAATATATAATTGATTGTAAGTCTCCGGAGTGTGAACATGTTACCAGGTTAAATATATACATGTATACTCCAAAAATGATCAAAAGAATATACATGAGTGCTCCAATACTATAAAATGACAAGTATCAAGGCATCTAATCAACCTCCCTCAAATCTCGTCGATCAGAACACGCATAAAGGAGGGATCCTCCTCCTCATCATCAAGTCCGGCTTCGCTTCACCAGCAGCGCCATCATTTGCAATCACAATAGGGTTTGGTGGATGTCCGAAAACACCGTCCCGTAACGTGGAAGTGAGTGATCAACTCAGTGGGATAAGAGAGCAAAGATTAGCATGTTCTCAAATCAATCATGCGATAATAGTAAAGCAATAACTCAAACATTCCTAAATAATGTTGTTAATGCAATATGACGTGACATGATGGATGCCCTCACCGACGATCTACCTCATACGGCACCATCGTACGCCCGCGGCATTCTTTCTTCCCACAGTGCTCCACATCTTCCAGGCACATGCAATGTGATGGTGATATGATTACCGAGTTATTATTAGTCCTTTTCATACAACAGGATTTGAAAACTAGGGTACCTTGCTTATATCAATCCCAACAAAAATCCTGTCTAGGGCCGTCACTCCTAGCAATCTCATACAATGTATATTTGTAGGTCGTTGCAAGGGCTGCCAGGGCTGTTGCTCGCACTCGTTGCTCCTCTCCCCCATCACTTTATCAATACAGGCCTATTATATCCTTAAGACTACATCACGACTCATCGCTCCCATGCGGTGTCAGGATAAATTCAAGGTCACTACAAAGGGCTCGTCACCTGATCAGTGTAGGCCGACAGCAAGAATATAGTGTCCTATACCACCATAATCTGCTTAGAGTAGGGTGCTCACTGTCACTATGGGGAGGTTTGTGGCCCCAGCGTAGGCCGACAGCTCGACCACGGTGTCCCATACCACCATGCCCGGCTCATGAGTCTTTGTGGATCAAGGTACCATGGTTGACAGGGTTTTCAATGGTAAGTTCAGTACCCTAGGTTCAAGCAGTTATGACTCATACATGGTGAACATACAATGGCCAGTCAGGTTACTTGATGGGCTCGACTAGCACGAGCGCATCTCAAGCTGAACGATATGAAGTGCATCAAACACTTCGTGTGGCCTAACCACTGCCGCCAACTCAAAACACGACTCGCGTTCATCGACGCGTCCTTCGTGGCAAAGATAAGCCAACCACGAATTTACTCTGTTACCGACTGCCTGGACTAAGTATAGTCCCAAACATTTATGAATCCACATCATCAATCATATAAAGGTAATGAAAATGCATTACAACAATGTAAGCATGTTAACACATGTTATAACATACAACTTAAGTAAATCATCTAGCACATGCATTTCTTACATATGATGAAATCATACATATAGCCAACATGAAGGAAATCATTTACATCAGCATATTATTTGAGAATTCAATCTCAAAACTATTTCACAACACCATTTAATTCAATAAATACTAATACAAACATTTATACAAACACTTAGTCTACACACTTAAGTCTACATATTGTATGTCGACTCAAAGTGCGCATTTGGGCGAATCTCTTCGCCAAACTGATTATGCACACATTCCTAATATCCTAAGGCGACAAAAAGCCATGTCAATAATATCAGCAAAATATGAATGCAAACAGTATTTCCTACGTTTACGAAACAGGAAACGGACAACATGTTGTACATGTCAAACGGCGTTGCCGTCGATAATCTACTATTAAACGACATTGAAAGCGTTGAAATCAGCCAATTAAAGCGTCTAAAATCTGCACCTATTGCTTTAGATGTATATCGTTTCAAACGGAGCGCATATGCTTCGTATACGGCGAATAGGTGACCTATTTCACAAGTTATATCAACTACTTTGCTATTTGAATTGACGAAATGCTAAATCAGCAAGTGGACAGGGTTTTCCTTACCTAGAAAAGCGTCGGAATTACCAACAAAGTGATTGGAATACGTCGCTTAAGCACGTGCAGCAGCAGCAGCAAGTGGCAGGAAAATCTCTCCCACCTTCTCTCTCAAACTCTCACTTTTTCTCTCTCTCAATCTAGGGTTTTTAGCAGATTTGGATGGGAGAGAAATGAGAGAGTTTCAAGCCCTTTTATAGCCTAAAACCTTTCCAAATTAGGCTTGGGAATAATGTTTACTTGGGTTATAACCAAATCGGGGCTGTTCTGGTCCAAAAGAGTATTCTGGAGGTCCCCTGGCCAAACGCGGTCGGACTTAAGCTCATGCATACTGGATCTACCACACATCAAGTTTTCAGACCGAAAGAGTTCGCAGATCGCACGTGGCGGTCCAATTTCAGTTCAGCAGTCACCGCACCTAGATCAAGTC
Source organism: Magnolia kwangsiensis (assembly GCA_037074715.1). Lineage (NCBI taxonomy): Eukaryota > Viridiplantae > Streptophyta > Magnoliopsida > Magnoliales > Magnoliaceae > Magnolia > Magnolia kwangsiensis. The sequence goes on from CM073586.1 coordinate 83,867,737, forward strand.
TACAAGTCTCATGATATGAAAGAGAAATTTTTCCTGATCCGAGGGTGTAATTTGGCTGAATTCTGACGGTCAGAACGCTTAATAATAACGTGCCAAGTCACGTGTCAGATTTGAATTAAAATTTTCAAATCTAACCCTATTCTCACTCTCTTCACTCCAGGCTCAATGAAATAGCCTCTGAACGTCGGTTGGCCTTAATTTTCGAAACGGTTGTCAAGTCCAGCTAAGCGGTCATAACGGTCTAAGATTGTAGGTATTGGACTTTCGACGCGTGGTCTAGATCCAATACAAAGTTTCAAAGAGTTCTTGAGAGCAAACGGGTTTAGAGTTTGATCCTAGGTTTCAGGGTATTATAACACCATTGATTCTACAAGTTTTGGGTCTTGTAGAACGTATTTAAAGCGGTCAAGGACAATTTCATAGCTACTCCAGCGTAGCGCTAGCTAACTTACGCTTAATTTCTAAAGGAATTAATCCTAAGTGATTTCTCTGGCCATGGAATTGGGTTCTGAGCGATTTTCCAGGTGTTTTATTTGACCCATTGCCTAAGGACGTCTAATCCCAAGTTGGCAAAAATCCGGGGTGTTACAATAAACCACATGAATTCACAGTGGGCCGAACAGAGTTTACTTTGGTACCCAATATGATTTCACGTGTATAATGGGGAGGCCGATTTCCTTCCAAAGCCTTTTGCAATAAGTTCCTGGGCAAGGATTTTGGATGGGCCCACCACGATGTTTGTGATAAATCCAACCCGTTCATCCATTTTTAGATATCATTTTTGTAAAACCCGTATCCTAATTCGTACTGTTTTTTAGACTTTTGTGGTCATTCCGATCGATTTCCGGCGACTCGCGATCTGTAACCGGCGTTGCACGAAATCCTGAAACGGATTCTGTCGGTTTGAGTCAGTTCGACATGAGACTTATACCAGTGCGACCGCGCTGTCACCACGGTTCCGATGCCGCGTCTCACGCGCCGAGGCGATACCCAGGCCAGGAGATGTGGGCCCACGTTCAGTTCGAGTAAAAACACCGCGCGTTGCAAATCCCAAGGAATCTCTACAAAGTGTCCCATCAATCACATCAATCAATCCCATCAATCACCTCTCATGTCAAGTACAAGCACCCATACTTCCTTTCTCCACAAGTCAAGTCACTCCATACCCAAGTACAACTAACCCATGTCATGCCCATACCTTTCTCTTACACAAGCAACCCAAAGTCCACTCTCACATCACTTCATCCATCACCAAACCCATCACACATCACTCCATCACCCTTTTCCCCATCACTCCCCTCTCTCTCTCTCATTCATTCTCAAAAAAATCTCTCCAAGCAAAAATTTCACACGTCCAAGCATTCCCAAGCTTTTCCAAAAGCCAAGTGTGGCCCACCCTCTCATCTCTCATCCACACCATCAAAGGTCCATCATCCACCGTCCAAGGCGAAGGCAAGGAGCATTGGAGGCCAAGGGAGCAAGGAGGAGGCTTAGAGGTGGGTGATCCACCGTTAAATTTCTTTTTAGGGACCACTTGTTTGTGGGACCCATTTTTTTTGTGTGTAATTTGTATCATGTGGGGCCCATAGTAGCGAGGCCCCACCATCACCGTCTCTTATTCTCTCTTTCTCTCTCCTTATCCTTCTCCTAGAATGAAGTGGGCCCCACCGATTCATGATAAATCTACTCCATCCATCAAATGGTGTGGCCCACTACATATTAGATAAATGATATTTATTATATATATATATATATGTACATGCAAGGTGGGCCACGATCATGTGGGACCCACCTTGGTGAACGTGGACCATGTCCCTGTGGGACCCACCGTGTTGTATCTGTTTAAAGCACGCCGTCCAGCGTCTCTGGACGCTGGACTGGCAGCGTTAACAAATTGCACTTTAAAAAAAAAAAAAAAGGGAAAAAGTATACTTTTACAGTGGGCCACTGATGCAGGCCCCACTTTGAGGTATTTGCTTGATCCAAGCCGTCCACCACATTTCTCAGACTATTTTAGGCGTTGAGCCAAAGTTTGGGACCAATCTGATTCTCAGGTGGGCCATACCATCTAAAATCATGTGGAGACATGCCTGAAACATACAAAATCATTTGGTGGGGCTTATCTAAAATTTGGACGTGGTTGAAACTTAGTTTGAACCCTTAATTTTGTGAGACATGCAATGGACGGGGTAGATCTGTTTAATGTGGGTCCCACCTAGGATAAAAAAATAATTTTCTTTTTTGATATGACTTTGTGCCATGACGTCCAGAGACGTCCACGTTAAAAAGCGTGGCCGCATTGGCCCACTTGTAGACTCCACCATGATGTATATTTTACATCTATACCGTTCATTTAATAGGTCCCCTTGAATGGTGCGTTGGCTCCAAAAATCATCCACAAACTGAACTCAGGTGGGCCATACCATCCAAATCATGTGAAGACATGCCTAAATCATATAAAACACTTGGTGGGGCCTACCTGAATTTTTAATGTGGCTGAAACTTGGTGTGAACCCTCAAACAGGTGGGACATACGTAATGGACGGGTTGGATTGCAAATAAACACTTTGGTGGGCCCTACATGGGATCCACTGTGGTATGTGTGGCTTACCACACCGTCAAAACAGTGGGTGGTGACACCCACTGTGATGCAAGTGTTTCACTCACGCCGTCCGTCCACGGCAGTGGACGGTGGCCCCCACTCAGATGTATGTGTTATGTCCACGCCGTCCATCACGTGGGCCCCTGGCCACGTGACGTTATGAACGGGTTTGGATGGCAATAAACATTACAGTGGGCCCTAGGCCATGTGATTCAATGAGCAGTTTGGATGCAAATAAATAGTACAGTGGGCCCAGGTTGGGTAAAAAAAAAATATATATACATTACGGTGGGCCTTGGGTCTATATGACCTCATCAGCAAGTTTGAATGGAAAATAAACATTTTGGTGGGCCCCTTGCTACATGGCCTTATCAACAGGTGGGATGTAAAATAAACATTTTTGGTGGGCCCCTTGCCACACGGCCCTAACAACAGGTTGGGTGGCAAATAAGCATTTCAGTGGGCCCAGGATTGGATGGAAAATAAATGTTATAGTGGGCCCACATGAGAGTCTACCATGATGCATGAGTTTCATCCAAACCGTCCATTTATTTGTTGTTGTAAAATTATTTCATGGCTTGTGCCAAAATGAACCAGATCTATGGTTCAAATGGGCCACCATGGTATGTGTATAGGGCCATGTTGACCCATTTATGGCCATTCATTTAGGCCCACCTTGGTGCACATCTAAGACCATGGGATTAATCCCATTTGGCATGTGTAATGTCCATGGGATTAAGCCCATTTGGCATATCTAAAGCCCATGGGTTTCGGCCCATTTGATATATACAATGCCCATGAGATCCGGCCCACTTATTCTATATAAGGCCCACGGGATCTAAGCCCATTTGGTATATATAAAGCCCATGGGATCAGGCCCATTTGATGTGCAAGGGGCGCAAATGGAATGGCCCATTTGACATATTTAAAACTCATGTGTGTAGTCCCACTTTGATGTATTTCATGGCCCATGAGTCATGGACCATTGCAATGTACATAAGGCTCCTTGGCGAGGCCCATTAACGTAGCCATTTGAAGAATGTAAGGCCCACGCAATTCGGCTCATTTGATATATCCAAGGCCTAGGGATCGAGGCCCAATGGATGTCCTTAGGGTCCATTGCAATGTACGTCTATCATGGTTCGTGAAATGATATTTACGACAAGCCGTGCCTAGAAAACAATGTTGGTTAAATGTCCGCATTGTAGCTCTCTTTAGGGCCCATTGATAGGTCCATACCCGTTGCTATTCATTGCCTTATAACATGCTTAGTATAACCTCATGACTCATGCCCATACGCATCATATGTATGCTTGATATGAGTAATGACTGATCATAACATACGCCATTGGGCAGACCATTTACGGGACTCGTTATGTGACTGAGTGCCCTACATGATTGCGCAGTACGCGCTGGACTTCTGCATGATTTGACGTGTGATTCATGCATCTCGCATACGTGTGACTTGATCACTACACGCCCTAGCGACATCAGGGTCGTGGCTCCACAGGTACATCGTGGATGACCGTATTGGATACCGGAAATACTTATTCTAGCACTGTGGGCACTTAGGATGTCCTTGGGTGAAAGTCCCAGAACCTTTTTGGTACCAGGAGATGCTCCAGCGTCTAGACCGAGTGGATACATGAGCGCCCGAGTGCCGAATACCAGTAGGCCGCGTCTCCCACTGTGTCGTGGTCGGTTGGAAGGGGGTGTGGCCTTATCCGCCTGAGTGAGGGGGCTATAAGCTAGGCTGAGTTTGACTAGCTCGCAAATGAGTCCGCTATCGACGAGCCGGGTAGGTATTGGCATACTACTGGTCAGGCGGATAGTGAGGTCTTATCCGCTTGCTTGACTGTGCAGCTAGGGAGGTGGCAGTCTTTGCGAAGTATATTAGACCCCGGTGATATCCAGAGAGGAACTGTACTGATATACGTATTTAAGGAGTACCGACTTGCTTGGATTGCATTTCGCATATGACATTTGGCTATGTAGGCCTTGCATTGCATCGGTGTGGCCGATGGCATCCATATCTCGCATCATGCCTTGCATTACATAGCCTTGGTATTTTCATGGACTTACCACATACTTCCGCATTGTCCTGATACTGTACACTTGGCGTTTGCCTTATGCACACACTTACACCACCCTCTAAGCTTTTGTAAGCTTATGCACGATAGATGCGTGCAGGTGATGTTAGGTTGCAGCAGTGTTGAGCTTGGAGCGTGCAGTGGTCTTCTGGAGCTTGATTTTTCTTTATTTATGTATTCCCTTTCAGCATTGTACTCAAATGACTATATTAGTGGATATGTGATGATGATGTTTCCTTTATAATTTGGGTAAACTTGTGGTTATGCTTATTACAAGACAAGTGTACGTTCAAAAAAATCCTCCTTGTAGGATCCCAGGATCGGAATCTGGCGTATGTTGCGCTGGGAGCCGAGAATGGGGTACTACGGAGGCTGTCGGCACCGGATTCGGCGATCGAGATTCTTGTGAATCTGATTTTCGGGTTTGGGGCGTGACAATTTTAGTACATAATACCAAAAATTATATTTCAAAAAAAGTATAATGCCATTAAATATATTAAAACGGTTTCGCTTGGAAATCAGATTGCATACCTATTACGGCAAGCTCTTGCTCTCACCCTAGTTGGGCCCACCTTGTATGTATGTTGTCTATCTAGGCCGTCCATCCATTTTTCTATCTAATTTAAGGGGTTAAGCCCAAAATTAAAGTATATCTAAATATCGAGTGGATCATACCGCTGTTAACAATGGGGTTAATGATTTCCACTGTTAAAACCTTACTAGGCCCCATAGTGATGTTTATTTGTCATCCAACCAGTTCATAAGATCATAAAGGCATGGATGAAGAGAAAACACAAATATATGCTTGATCTAAAAATTTTGTAGCCCCAGGAAATTTTCAATGGTAAACATTCAATTCAATTGTTTCCTATGGTGTGGTCCACTTGAACATTGTATATGCTTTATTTTTAGTCTCAAGCCCTAAAATTATCTGGTAAAATTTATGGATGGAGCGGATAAATTCATGATGGACTCCATGGAGTTTACTCAGCACGCTGACACAGTAAGTTACTCACCACGCAATTAGCGGAAACGGATTGGCTACTCCCCCTGCCACCGGCCAATGGCTGGTGGTGGTGCTCCGTGGGCCCCAACATGATGTATATGTATCATCCATGCCATTCATCTATTTTTCCAGATCATTTTATGGTCTGAGAAAAATATCGAGGTATATCACAATCTCAAGTGGACCACATTATAGGAAAAATTGTTGAATGAGCGTCAACCATTAAAAACCTTTTTAGGGCCACAAAAGTTTTGAATCAACCTGATCTTTTTTTTTTTCCTTTCATCTAGGCCAGTATGACCTAATCAAAAGATTGGATGTCAAATAAACAGTAGATAAAGTGACGAGGTTGCAGTATAAAGTAACGGGGTTTAGTAAAAAGTGACAGATGGAGTTCACTAGACAAAGTGACAAGATTGCAGCACAAAGTGACTGGGTACAGTAGACAAAGTGACGAGGGTGTAGCACAAAGTGACGGGGTATAGTAGACAAATTGACGATATTGCAGTACAAAGTGACGAGTAGACAAAGTAACGGGGTTACAATACAAAGTGACGGGGTACATTAGACAAAGTGATGATGTTACAGTACAAAGTGACAGGGTTCAGTTGACAAAGTGACGGGGTTCAGTAGACAAAGTGACAAGGTTGCAGTACAAAGTGACGGGGTACAATAGATAAAGTGACGAGGTTGCAGTACAAAGTGACGGATTTTAGTAGAGAAAGTGACGAGGTTGTAGTACAAAGTGACGGAGTTTACTAGACAAAGTCACGAGATTGCAGCACAAAGTGACAAGGTATAGTAGACAAAATGACGAGGTTGTAGCACAAAGTGACGGGGTATCGTAGACAAAGTGACGATGTTGTAGTATAAAGTGACGGAGTTCAGTAGACAAAGTAACGGGGTTGTAGTACAAAGTGAAGGGGTTCAGTAGACAAAGTGACGGGGTTGCATTACAAAGTGACGGGATTCACTAGACAAAGTGACGGGGTTGCATTACAAAGTGACGGGATTCACTAGACAAAGTGACAGGGTTCAGTAGGGTTGCAATACAAAGTAACAGGGTTCAGTAAACAAAGTGACGAGGTTTGGATTGGATTCAGTCGTAATAAATGGTGAGTGTGACTCTCTCTACTGTTTTCTGTGGTGAGGTCCACTTGAGTTTTAGATCTTATTCATTCTTTGGCTCATGCCCTAAAATGATCTCTCCAAATGGATGGACGGTGTGGATACAAAACATTCATCATAGTAAGACCCATATAAATAAGTGACATCACTTCAGTAGCGAGTCTCATTGCTCAATATAGCACTGAATCCCAATTGGAAATAAAAGCGGATTGGCTACTCCCCCTACCGCCAGCCCCGTGGTGGTGGTGGTCAGTACTCTGTGGGCCCCACTATGATGTATGTGTTTCATCCATTCCGTTAATCTATTTTTACATATAATTTTAGGGGTTGATCCCAAAAATGAGATGGATATAAATCTCATATGGACCACACCACAGGAAAACAATTGTGATTGGATATCCATCATTAAAGTCCTCCTAAGGCCCACCGTACTATTTATTTGACATCTAATCTGTTGGTTTGGTCATAAAAACCCAGATGAAGGGAAAAAATAAAGATCAACTTGATCCAAAACTTTTATGGCCCCCAAAAAGTTTTTAATGGTCAACGTTCATTCAACACTGTTTCACGTAATGTGGTCCACTTGAGATTGGGTTATACCTCATTTTTGGTCTCAGATCATAAAATGATCTAGAAAAATAAATGGACGGCATGGATGAAACACATACATCATGGTGGACCCACATAGCACCAAGGGGCAAGGTAGTAGCCAGTCCGTTTCCAATGGAAACCATGGACGCGGATTCACCGGGGAAAGCCTTTTGCATGAAGTTCGAGCACTGGGATGTATGGTGGGGTCCACATAGCACCAAGGGGCAAGGGAGTAGCCACTGTTATGGTGTGGCCCATTTTGATGTTTATAATAATTTCAATCCATTCATCCATTTTTAGAGCTCATTTTAAGACATGTAACCAAAAATTAGGATGATAAAAAACTCAACTGGGCCATACAGGATAAAACAGTGGAGAAAGAAATTCCTACCGTTGAAACCTTCCTAGGCGTCTTGATGTTTATATGCCATCCAAACTGTTTATAAGGTCATTTTTACTAGGATGAAGTGAAAACACCAAAATATTAGACTGATGCAAAACTTTTGTGCCATATAAATATTTCAACGGTGGACACTAAATCCCCACTGTTTCCTCTCGTGTGGCCAATTTAAGTTTTGTATACACCTTAGTTTTGGTATTATGTCCTAAAATGATATCTAAAAATGGATAAATGGGTTAGATTTATCACAAACATCACAGTGGGACCATCCGGAATCCTTGCCCAGGATCTTATTGCAAAAGGCTTTGGCAGGAAATCCGTGTCCCGGTTAGACATGTGAAATCGGATTGCGTACCGAGTCTTATCGTATTGAGTAAACTCTGTTGGGCCTACTATGAATTCATGTGGTTTATCCACTCCGTCCATCTGTTTTTTCATATCATTTTAGGGGTTGAGCCCAAAACTGAAGTATATCAAAAGCTCAAGTAAACCATACCAGAGGAAACAATGAAAGTATTGATTTTCACCATTGAAATGTTTCTAAGCCTCCGATGATGTTTATTTTTCATCCAAACTGTTCATAAGATCATAGAGACACGGATGAATGGAAAAAACAAATATCATCTTGATATAAAACTTCTGTGGGCCCAACAACTTTTCAACGGTAGAATTCAATTCACACTGTTTCATGGGATGTGGTCCACTTGCTCTTTGGATATGATTAATTTTTGTTGTAAAATCTTAAAATTGGATGATAAAAGAGATGGATGGAGTTGATACAATGCACGAATGACGGTGGGCTCCATAGACTTTAGACTTTACTCAGTACGCTTACCATACTAATTTACTTAGCACGCAAACTTCTTCCGTTTAACGTCTCCGTTATACTTTTTATTAAATGTATTTTTTTAATATATTTAAAAATTCTGATGATGTGGCACTTATCGTGACGTTGACCAATGAAAGCGCTGGAGGCAGGGAGTTCCTGCCTCCGGAAAACAGAGGATCCGCACACGGTAGAGGGGGGTGAGTTAGCTGCCGGCCAGAACCAGCTGTGGGTGGGACCCTGACCGTGGGGCCCACCTCAATATATGAATTGTATATCTACGCCGTCCATCCATTTTTCCTGATTATTTTATGGTGTTCCTCCCAAAAATAAGAAGATAAATATCACAAGTGGACCACACCACATGAAACAGTAGTCATTGAACATTAAAAAAATTTTGTGGCCTACGAAATTTTTTGATCAAGCTGGTATTTATTTCTTCCCTTCATCCAAGTTTGTATGACCTTATCAACAAGCTGGATGGAAAATAAACATTACGGTGGACCCTAAGTTATTAGTAGTGGGTGTTCAATCACCACTGTTTCCTATGGTGTGGTCCACCTGAGATTTGTATCTGCTTCATTTTTCGGAATATGCTCTAAAATAAGCTCGCAAAACGGATGAACTGCGTGGATGTCCGGGAAAGATGGGACTTGTGGTAAGCTTCTGTTGTAGAATGCACAACCCTCCCCACAGTACACCTGTTATCGTGGCTTATTAATCCGACCGTCCATCATAATTTCCTTATATGCATAGAATGGTCCATTGGACCCATCTTGTCACGTGGATGATGAGAATCAGACTGGTTGATTTATTGACTGTGGAAAGTCAGTGGGACATGGTTCGAACCCAGGCCATTGCTATACTTACCTATTCCAACCAAATGAAGTGTACCATTAGTTTAGCAAACCAATGATATGATGGCCCCACGGCAGATTGCCCATGAATACTTTCAAAGGCCAGGAATGGTCTGGTGTCCTCAAAGCACTAAAAGCTACAGTGTTCCTAGTTTCCTCAGGTCACCCGAACAGTCCAATCCATCAATCTAAAACTCTAATTTAAGTTAAGAACATATTTGAAGGGCTATTATTAAAAAGTCACATTTTTAATTTTTTTTCAAAATGTTCATCTCACAGATAACAAAGGATACAAGAAATAACCATTCCGGCGGGCCAGAGACAAAAGGGAAAGCCCCTCCTATCATATCCTATACAAAAGAATTCCTATGAGTCTCTCTAATCGAGCCGAACCCACTTTATCCCGAACCCACTTTATCTATAAGGATCCGACCCTTGACCATGCGGGAGAGATCGGGGGTGTCCCAGGAGAATCAGTTCACTTGGCTAGTAGTACCCTCTAACACCTCATACCTCTGGTACACAAGTGTTAGCTCTTAAAACCACGTTTATGAAAATTGAAATCGATTAACAAGATAACTTAAAGTTTACAAATTTAGGTCAGGACTTCCTATCGCCATTAAAGGCATCCAACAAGGATTGTGGGAGCCGAGTGGAACCCGACACCGGTCAGAAAAAGTAAAACTCAACCGACATTTTAAAATAAGACAACTTATAAGTAGAATTTTTAAGTCAGGCTGGGGCAATACACCCACTAACAACCCTGGAGGAATAAATTATGGTCAACCGAATGAACAATGTGCTATAGGCCCCCATTTAACTATTAAGACCGACTATCAGGCCAATCTAGCCATTGGTCTACTGTACACTAACCAGATCAGGCCCAAAAATGGGTAATACGACCCACATAGGTCTCACATGTACCCAAAACTGGGACGGAGCCCCTATATGGGGACCCCAAACCAATTGAACGAAGTAGATCCGATGGAAAAATTTCGGTGGGCCCCACATATGGTGCATGTGCGCCTTGAACTATAGCACAGGACGTGCACTGAACGTAGTTGCTCGGTCAAATAGCCTTTGACCGAACAAAAATGCGCCATTCAAAGATTTGAATCCGTTAAATTTCAAACCCCAAAGTGGACCACCCTGACCACTTTTCGGACAATCCGAACCATCCATTTTCCTCATGGGGCCCACCTGACCTAAATGGTATTTAGACTTGTGCATATAAACGAATGAGATAGGCTCAGACCGTCTATTCCTTTCAAGTGTGGCTAGGATCCAAGGGAGGGAACCATCAAGTGGTTTCTCTTGCAAGCCAGCACCTCCATTAACCAGAGGATTTAGGCCTCCCACGAGCCAGTTGGGGAGACTCCTTTCATGGCCGAAAATGGCTAAGAAAGCCTTAAAAGAGGAAAAGTAAGTTTTCTATTTTTTCCTGCAAGGAACTAGCACAGCCGTCAGTGACGCCTCTCCTTTGCCAAAAATGGCACTACTACCCTCCTGATTTCACAGGAAAGAAAAGCGAAGGAAAGAAGGAAAGAAAGAGAGAAACCGAGAGGAAGAAAAAGAGAGAAATAGACAGTAAGAAAGGAGAGAAACAGGGTGCGCGTGAGCACCACCGTCCGGCCAGGTAACATCACCCCGCCCTCTCCCTTTTTCTTCGTCATTTCTAGTAGGAAATAAGCCTGCTGATGAGGTCGAATATGGCCTGAAAACGAGCTTTGTTTTGAGGCCGAACATGGCCTGAAAGCAAGTTTTGTTTGAGGCCAAACATGACTTGTGAACGTGCCCTGTGAATGGCCTCAGCAAAGGGCTGAAACTCAGCCTAAAAACGACCCACAAACAAGCCCCTGTTTGAACTGCATCAAGCCCCAGAAAACGGACTGATAGCAGTCTGGAAATCTAGCTAAAAATGCACCTGTTCGGGCCGTTCTTTGGCTGGAAAAGTGGCAGCAAACGAGTCCTTGTTTGAGCTCTAAAATGGGGTGAAAAAGGGCCCAGGAGTGGGCCACATTTGGAGCAGAATCTGACATCCACCAGACCTGTAAACAGCTGGTTTCTCAGCTGAGAACACAGTCTGTAATCAGCTACGTATTCAGCCTATAGAACAGATGAAAATCTGTTTGAAAATGGCTGAGGATGCAACCTGTAAGCTCCTAATTTCTCAGCTGAAAACGGCTGGAAGTGCGCCTTGGAAACAACTGGTTTTTCGACTTGAAAATGTCTGCGAATACACCTTAAAAACAGCTGAGCTTTCAGCTTGAAGTCGGGTAAGAACGCAACCTGCTCATTGCCCGAAACTCAGACTGTTGGAGGCCAAGACCGGCCTCTAGCCGGACCATGAAACCAGTCAGTCCTCATTTTGGGTTGCAAAACAATCCGGCAGGTGGGTCACGATCCTAGCTAAAACCCAGCCGTGGGAGCAGCATCCTGCTATTTCTAGAAGCAGACCGAGGACGATCTCACGTGGCCCTACAACCTGAGCTGAAACCAGCCCAGAACTGGGCCAATAGCAGCAGGTGGGCCGTGTACACGGTAAACATCCTGGTGGGCCGCACCACCAAACTGTAGGGTGGGCCACACCTGATTTCCAAAAGCAGTAGGCCACACCATCAAAAGGACAGGGCGGGCCTCACCTTGTGTTACAGGGGACCACGCCAAGTGGAAACGTTGGGCCGCTCAAGGGCAACGGGCCCTATACACCTCAAAATGGGCCACACCATAACAGTGGGCCTCACCTTTAGGTCACAATGGGCTACGCCATAGACCACATTGGGCCTTGTTATATATCACAGTGGGCCGCAACCATCGGGCCACACCAGACCAGTAAATGGGCCAAGATGAGCCAGCCCAGCTGCCTTCATGGGGCTTGGGGCGTGCAGCAACTGGTGGGCCTAAATACATATCAGCCCACACAGTTTCTAAGTTTGCTTTATGACACAAACCAGGCCCAATTCAGGCCTTAGCTTAGGGCAAAATCCAGGCCCAACCTGGGCCATCAGTGGAACAGAAATTGACGGACCTAATCACTCTAAAAGCAAGCCCCAAATGATTTTATTTATGGGCCCTTCCAAGCCCCACAAATTGTCAAAATACATTAAAACCTTATGAGCTGTTGTCTAGGGAGCTACTTTCGTAACTTGGGGCCACTAACTACACACGGGGATTCGGATCGAGGGCAGGACTACATCCACTTAGGTGATGATTTCTTCCCCTTGAGCTTTCCATCTCTAAACTAGATTATGAGTAGTCCTTTATAATAGTTGTAAATGATCTCATAATGAGTGGATGATCATTCAACTTGTTCAAATAAATATTTATCTCATAGTCTTATTTAGCCATTGATTTGTCATTGAACGTATGTGTTATAAGTGGACAAGTCCTTATTCTATTTCATCCTATGTCATACCATTGAATTGTTTACCCTACCATATGCTCTTGGAATTCATTAAATTGTTAATTGTTACCCTAAATGCATGAATTGGATCTATAGAATACTCGATTAATTACTTGAGATGCATGCTTTAAGAATTGATGAATTAGAGACAAATGATTCTTGAACTGACTGCATACATGAACCATACATCAAATATTAAAGCATATCTGAATCTTCATGGGATTGTATTGTATGTGAGTCGCACATTATTGGAAACCTCTCTATGGACATTCCTATTTTAAAGAGAGTTCGTACTTAGGGTGTAATAAGACTGGTTGTGGCAAGAATAGACCCTCAACATGGAGGTTATGTGTAACACCCTGAAAATCGGGGGTCGTGTATAAACCCGACTCCTGAGTTCCAGACCGTCACTTATGCAACAAAAATGTTTATGATTCAATGTTGTCTGAGTTAAAGCATTCACATGAGTAAAATTATACCAAAACTGCAATTCATACTCCAGATTCAGTGATAAAAGCAAGCGGAAGACTAAAGGATATACATATCACTGTATGGAAAACAAAATAGATCTCAACTGTCTCCAAAGTATGAATACACCTCTGAGTCTCATATACATGTAAATAAACAGAATCAAAATATCGAAATAATCCAACTAAGGAGTCCCGCCAATCCAGGTCGCTTATGCAAAGCCGTCGTGATACTGCATATATGAGAACTCGTCCTGGTCCTCATCATAATCCGGCTCTACCTCCTGAATCGCTGCCTCACCTGCATCTAAGACAGGGTCTGGTGGGTGTTGCAAATACCATCCCGTAATGTGGGAGTGGGTAGCTAACTCAGTGGAATAATAGAGCAAAGATTAGCATGTTCTCAAATCAATCATGCGATAATAGTAAAGCAATAAATCAAACATTCCTAATACTGTTGTTAATGCAATATGACGTGACATGATGGATGCCCTCACCGACGATCTCCCTCATACGGCACCATCTTACGCCCACGGCATGCTTCCTTCCCACAGTGCTCCACATCTTCCAAGCACATGCAATGTGATGGTGATATGATTACCGAGTTATTATTAGTCCATTCATACAGTAGGATTGGGAAACTAAGGTGCTTCCCTTATATCAATCCCAATACAGATCCTGTTTAGGGTCGTCACTCCTAGTAATCTCATACAATGTATATTTTGTAGGTCGCTGCAAGGGCTGCCAGGGCTGTTGCTCGTACTCGTTGCACCGCTCCCCCATCACCTTATCAATATAGGCCTACTGTACTCTCATTGCTACGGAAGGGTCGTCGCCTCCCGTAGACTCAGAATACGCTCGCGGTCACTACAAAGGGCTCGTCACCTGATCAGTGTAGGCCGACAGCAAGAATATAGTGTCTCATACCACCATAATCTGCTCACGAGTCATAGGTGCTCACTAGTCACTACAGGGAGGTTTGTGGCCCCAGTGTAGGCCGACAACTCGACCACGGTGTCCCATACCACCATGCCCGGCTCATGAGTCTTTATGGATCAAGGTACTATGGTTAATAGGGTTTACAATGGTAAGTTCAGTATCATAAGTTCAAGCAGTTATGACTCATACAAGGTGAACATACAATGGCCAGTCGGGTTACTTGACGGGCTCGACTAGTACGAGCGCATCTCAAGTTGAGCGACATGAAGTGCATAAAACACTTCGCGTGGCCTAACCACTGCCGCCAACTCTAAAACACGACTCGCGTTCATCTATGCGTCGTTCGTGACAAAGATAAGCCAACCACGAATTCACTCGGTTACCGACTGCCTGGACTAGGTATAGTTCCAAACATTTATGAATCCACATCAGCAATCATATAAGAGTAATGGAAATGAAATACAACAATGTGAGCATGTTAACACATGTTATAACATACAACTTAAGTAAATCATCTAACACATGCATTTCATACATATAATGAAATCATGCATATAGCCAACATGTAGGAAATCATTTACATCAGCATATTATTTGAGAATTCAATCTCAAACTAATTCATAACACCATTTAATTCAATACATACTAATACAAACATTTATACAAACACTTAGTCTACACACTTAAGTCTACATATAGTATGTCGACTCAAAGTGCGCATTTGGGCGAATCTCTTCGCCAAACTGATTATGTACGCATTCCTAATATCCTAATGCGACAAAGAGCTATGTCAATCATATCAGCAAAATATGAATGAAAACAGTATTTCCTACAAATGACTAAAATGCCCTAAATCTCATATTTTTCGTCTGCTTACGAAACAGGAAACGGACAACATGTTGTACATGTCAAACTGCATTGCCGTCGATAATCTACTATTAAACAACATTGAAAGCGTTGAAATCAGCCAATCAAAGTGTATAGAATCCGCACCTTTTTCCTAGAGGTGAACCGATTCGAACGGAGCGTATACGCTTCGTCTACGGCGAACAGGCTACCTATTTCACAAGATGTATAAGTTACTTTGTTAAGAAATCGACGGAACCCCAAATCAGCAAGTATTTAGGGTGTTTCCTTACCTAGAAATGCGGCGGAATCACGGAAAAAGTGATTGAGGTGCGTTGCTTAAGCACGTGCAACAGGTAGTGCAAGCAGCAGGAGGATCTCTCCCACTCTCTCTCACAATCTCTCACTTTTTCTCTCACACCAGCTAGGATTTCTAGAAAATTCGGATGGGTGAGAGAAGTGAGGGTTTAAGGTCCTTTTATAAGCTAATTTCTTCCCAAATTAGGCTTGAGAACAATGTTTACTTGAGGTCTAACCAAATCGGGGCTGTTCTGATCTAAAAAGATATTTCGGGAGGTCCCCTGGCCGAACGCGATCGAACTTAAGCTCATGCACGTCGGATGTCGCTCCATCCCATTTTCAGACCAGTTGTGTTCGTAGATAGCACGTGGTAGTCCAGTTTCAGTTCAGGGGTCATCGCACGTAGATCAGGTCTACAAGTCTCATGATATGAAAGAGAAATTTTTCCTGATCTAAGGGTGTAATTTGGCTGAATTCTGACGGTCAGAACGCTTAATAATAACACGCCAAGTCGTGTGCCAGATTTGAATTTCAAAATTCCAAATCTAACCCTATTCTCACTCTCTTCACTCCAGGCTCAATGAAATAGCCTCTGAATGTCGGTTGGACTTGATTTTCGAAATGATTGTCAAGTCCAGCTAAGCGGTCATAATGGTCTAAGATTGTAGGTATCGGACTTTCGACACGCGGTCTAGATCCAATACAAAGTTTCAAAGGGGTCCTGAGAACAAACCGGTTTAGAGTTTGATCCGAGGTTTCAGAGTATTATAGCGTCATTAGTTCTACTCATTTTGGATCTTGTAGAATGTATTTAAAGCGATCAGGGATGATTTCACAGCTACTCTAGTGTTGCGCTAGCTAACTTACGCTTATTTTCTAAAGGAATTAATCCTAAGCGATTTCTGGTCGAGTTGGTACTCAAGTCCAAGTATGGATTTTTTCAGGGCATTACATTATGACAAGTGGGACTTGAACTATGGGGACAACCATCTATGGAGTGATTCCACTTACCTGACTATAGGGTGAACCACACCATATTTTACCCACCACTGTTTACTCTCTTTGATTCATACATACCGCCTTACTTTGAACATTGAATTTAATGATTTATATATTTCATTCCAAGTTAACATACGGTGGTAGTTTCCTAACATTGAGAATTAATTGGCCACGTATTGACGGGTTCTATACACACACTAAGGCGGTAGCCTTATGAGCCGGGGATGGTAGTATGGGACCTATGCCCGAGCTGTCGGCCTACGCTGGTAACTAGCCCCCGTAGTGACCTTTGAACTTACTTAAAATGTCTGATTGTAATTGGACTAATAATAATTTGGCTAATTATGCATACATGGCGCAGACCAGCATATATCGCTAACGTACATGATGTACGATAGGCAGTCGTTACGCCGCACTTAGTATGCTTCGCTGACGACTAGGGCGATGATGTATAATTTTGATGGGAGATCACACTGAGCTGGCTACTCATTCATCCATGTTCAACTGTACAAATGAGCCAGGTATAGATGCTGAAGAGCATGGGGTGGACCCGAAACCTGCTAACGCCGAGGAGGAGTACTACAACAAGGAGTCGCAATAGAAGGTGGCTGCCTATTTCGACTTAAACCAATAGTTTAGTTATCATAGTTACTTTTTGGATAATTACATTTCTTTTAGAATTTTGTATATGGGCCCAGCTGAGTGGCCTTGAATATTCATTTGAGTTGGGACATATCAAAACTATGCTTGTTTCCAAAAATTGCACTTTGATAAAATTTTCATTTTGACCACTAATTAACGCCAGGTTTTCGAGGACGGGTCGAGTACTCGGGTTTTCAAAAACCGGGGTGTTACAGTTGGTATCAAAGCGAAGTATGAGATAGCCTAGTTGTGGGATCCATATACAATAGCCTCGTTGAAATAACTTAGGATAAACATAGGAATTTTTCCTTAAGGAAAAAACTGGAACGGACGAACGTAGACATAAGACACTTAAGATCCCTCAGGATGGATGAACTGCATTTACACCAACTATTCAGAATATAGACTAAATCCATAGGAACCTTGGAAAGCATTTAGATAGTCATTGGAACAAGAACCTTAGCCCCCCTGAGAATTTGGTTAGAAATGCCATCTAGAACTAGGAAATAAATTTGAACACCACGTGGTGAGGACAGTAATAGGACCTCTAACCTTAGTATTCTTCATTATTGGCTAAAAGCATTCTCTTCCCGACGCCTGAACCAAAATTCTTTCTTTCAGGGACTTATGCCGCCCGTACTTCGATCACATTGTGCCAATACGATTGATATTCACCCCATACCCTCGACCGAACGATAGAGGGAGCATAGTCCCGAGTATACACCTGGCCTCCCACCTGGAGTGGCCAACATGGATAATAAGTCAAAATCAGTTGGGCAATCCTCTTCCCCCTGGATCCTCACATCCGGCCTGCCACCACAATACTTTAAACAGAGGACGCCTACTATCGAGGCATCTGCTGAAAGACAAACCGGGACTGCAACCTTTGCAGCCGTTGAACAAATGGCTGCAGGCATGCAGTGGCAGCAGGACATGTTCACGCGTCAATAGCAAGACATGCATACACTAATGATGGAGTCCTTAAGAAGTAGGGACCATGGGGAGGCGTCTCAGGAGAGATATGGAAAAGGTGCAGATATTTTTGAGAGGTTCCAGAAGCTTCGACCGCCAATATTCGAAGGGGCGCCGAATCCAGTGTAGGCAGAGCAAGGCTGGCGAGAATTTTCAAAATAATGCGACCCTTGGAATATTCTGATTCACAGATGGTGAGCTTGGTCACATACTCGATACAGGGAGAGGTAAAGAACTGGTGACAGAGCCTGTAGTAGAGTGTCCCGGCCACCTACTCCTGGACGTGGGCTGGTTTTAAGGCAAAATTTCTAGAAAAGTATTTCCCACGATTGTGCCGCAATGAGAAGATCGCACAATTCTTAAAGCAGGGGAGCCTTACAGTTGCCCAGTATGAGGCAAAGTTCGATGAGCTCTCTCGGTATGTGCCAAAGGCCCTCGAGGACGAGGAATATAAATTGTAAAAATACAAGGAAGGGCTCAAGCCTGAAATTCAGTCTCGTCTGTGAATGTGGGATTTTGGGGACTTTCCAGAATTAGTAGATAAGGCAATGAGAGTGGAGAACGACTTCGAGAGCACCATTCGCTCTTGCCTCCTAGCTCGAGATGCCCAATTCTGAAAAAGGCAGACGCTTCCCACTCTGTCTACTCCTACAGAGAGGTCTAGGACAGTACCTGCACAAGCTCCGCCCTTGCCCTCTGGCGGAAGTTATAACTACTCTGGCAAGACGGACCACACCGCCCGAAACTGTTTTAGGAGAATGCATGACCAGAGAATTCCACTTCCAAGAAACCGTCCCCAGCAGAATCCAGGGACAGCCAGGTCGCCACCTAGGCCCCACTAGCCTAGGCTAGGACCCCCAGCCCCACAGAGAGCACGACTGTACGCAGTCACCGCTTCATATGCCAAGCAGGATCCACTCCGGACCATCCACGGTACTACCCATATTAACGGTACCCCTACACTTACACTGTTTGATTCTGGTGCAACTCTGTGATTCACAGATTCTGCCATTGCGTCTAAATTAAAACTAAACACAACTCGCATGCATACTCCCCTAGTGGTAGCATCCCCTATGGGAAAATTTGTAGAGACGAACAAAATATGTAGGGCATGTCCCATCATTTTTGCAAATCATCTAGTGACCGTGGATCTAGTCATCATGCCTATCAGGCGGTTTGATGTCATCCTAGGATGGACTGGCTTACATTCATGCGCGCAGTCATGGACTGCCTCCTCAACTCCTCCATTTCGCTATCCCCATTTCGCATGCCCCCATGCGAGATGGAGGAGTTGAGGAGCCAAATCGAGGAATTGGTAAACCAGGGCTTCATCCATCCCAGCGTTTCACACTGGGTGCGCTAGTCCTCTTTGTAAAGAAAAAGGATGG
This sequence comes from Magnolia kwangsiensis, assembly GCA_037074715.1. Taxonomy (NCBI): domain Eukaryota; kingdom Viridiplantae; phylum Streptophyta; class Magnoliopsida; order Magnoliales; family Magnoliaceae; genus Magnolia; species Magnolia kwangsiensis. The sequence goes on from CM073586.1 coordinate 83,887,193, forward strand.
ATCAATGTGCCTCTGCATTGATTATCGACGTCTGATTGACGTCACCATAAAGAATAAATATCCCCTACCACGTATCGATGATCTATTTGATCAACTCAAAGAAGCTAAGTATTTCTCCAAAATAGATCTGTGCTTGGGGTACCATCAGCTGAGAATCAGGGATGAGGACATCCCTAAGACAACATTCAGAACTCGCTACGGATACTACGAGTTCTTGGTAATGTCCTTTGGACTTACAAACGCTCCAGCGGTGTTCATGGACCTCATGAATCGAGTCTTCAAGCCGTATCTAGACTGGTTCATGATCGTGTTCATTGACGACATCCTAGTCTATTCTAAGAGCCGGAAGGAGCATGAACAACACTTGCGCACAGTTCTGAGTACCCTCAGAGAGAATCAGCTATATGCTAAGCTGTCCAAGTGTGAGTTTTGGGAAGAAGAAGTAAAGTTCTTAGGACACGTGGTCAAGGCTGAGGGGATAACGGTTGATCTAGCAAAGGTGGAAGTAGTATCTAAGTGGGAGCAACCCACTACAGTTATTGAGGTCTGAAGTTTCCTCGGCATGACAGGATACTACAGGCGCTTCATCAAGGAGTTCTCCCGGATCACGTGGCCACTCACCCAACTAACAAAGAAAAATAACTAATTTACGTGGGATGAGAACACGGAAGTGGCTTTTCAGGAGCTAAAGATAAGGCTAACTTCTGCACCAGTACTCACTCTTCCACAAGAAGGAGAAACATTCGTAGTATAAAGCAACGCCTCGAAGATGGGTCTGGGCTGCGTTCTGATGCAGAACCACAAGGTGATCGCTTATGCTTCTTGACAATTGAAAAAGCATGAAGAGAATTACTCGATTCATGGCCTAGAGTTAGCAGTTGTGGTCTTCGCACCAAAAATATGGAGGCAATATCTCTACGGGGAAGACTTCTAGTTATTCTGTGACCACAAGAGCCTGAAATACATATTCACTCAGAAATATCTGAATATGCTTCAGTGTCGGTGGATGGAGATGCTTAAAGATTTCCACTTTGATATATCCTACCATCTTGGTAAAGCAAACTCTGTGATCGACGCTTTGAGTCGGAAAAAGAAGCATGAACTAATAGCACCCTGATGATCAAAGAGTGGGAGATGATGGAGTTCATATAGGATTTTGACATCCAGCTCTCGCTCGATGAACCAGATGCTTATGTAGCTCTTCTAACCATTGAACCCACCCTGATGCGCCATATAATTTCAGTCTAAGATTAGGACGAATGGCTGGTTAAGATGAAAGAGAAGTGTAGGAACGAAGGAATGCCTGGCTGGAGGATCGATGTTGACGGTGGTCTCCAATACCAGGGGAGAGTATGCTTACCCAATGATGCTGACTTGAAGAGAGGAGTAATGATGGAGGCCCACCATTCTAAGTTACCCATCCACCTAGGCAGCATGAAGATGTACAACGACGTTAAAAGACAATACTGGTGAGGCAACATGAGATATAGCAGAATTTGTGGCAAAGTGTATGGTATGCCAGAAGGTCAAGGCCGAGCATCGCAGGCTTACAGGTCTTCTACAGCCACTACCACTGGCTAAGTGGAAATGGGACAACATCTCCATGGACTTCATATCTAGCCTTCCTAGGACATAGAGGAAGCACGACTCAATCTGGTTCATCGTTGATAGATTGATAAAGGCGGGGCGATTCCTTTCGATATGCACGATAGATTCTATCAATAGCCTGACAAAATTATACATCCGAGAGGTCGTGCGATCCTATGGAGTTCCACGGGAGATTATATTAGATCGAGACGCCATATTCACATATGCATTTTGGAAGAGGTTACAAGAAGAGATGGGCACAGAGCTCAAGTTCAGCACCGCATTCCACCCTCAAATGGATGGACAAACCGAAAGGGTGAACCAGATTCTGGAAGATATGTTGAGGGCATGCGTCCTGGACTTTTCAAGGCAACTGGGACGATCACTTGGCTTTAGCGAAATTCGCTTATAACAACAGTTTTCGGTCCAGCATAGGCATGACATCGTATGAGGCTCTCTATGGTTGTCCTTGCCGAGCCCCTCAGTGCTGGGCGAAAGTTGGGGAGAAAAGCTTGCTAAGTCCTAAACTGGTCCAAGCTATACCCAGGTTATTGAGGTGATTCAGAAGCGTTTGTAAACTGCCCAGAGCCGACAGAAGAGCTATGCAGGCAATTGGCGACGTGATTTGAAATTTACGATGGGTGATCACGTATTCCTGAAAATCTCACCCATGAAGGGTTTAATGAGGTTCGGACGGAAAGGGAAACTGGCACCACGATTCATTGGACCATTCGAAATCTTAGACCGCATGAGAGTAGTGGCATACCGTTTAACACTTCCTACTGCTCTGGCTTAGAATTCATAACGTCTTCCACATATCCATGTTGAAAAAGTATACGCTAGAAGAATCGCACACGTTAGCTGGGAGCAGGTCGAGCTCATTGAGGATGCTTCATATAGCGAGGAACCTGTTCGCATCCAGGATCGTAAAGAACTTATTTAAACCAATCTGATTTAAATGATTTTAAACTCGCAAGTATACAAATCAGATGTAGATACGGTACGTATTACGAGATTGTTCTCACGAGGACTGGTTGTCACAATTTGCAATTTACGATTCTTCTTAACTAATCCAACAAATAGTTTAGCAAATGATTAAGTAAACTATCATAAATCTATGAAAAATAACCGAGAGCAATAAAGAAAATTCAATCAAGGAGAAGACTAGGACTTTCGAATCCACCCCTAATTATCCTGACCTTTGTTTTACCTGTTGATTCACCCTAATTCAGATTGATGTAAATTTAATAAATAAAGCACACTCTATGTCCTTGGTCGGGCACACAGAATGTATAATCCCTTAAAGCATAAGGATCACATCTTTCCATCCATGGTCAGGCATGGAGAGATGTAGATTCCTATTTCTTCCTCTATAGGAAACATGTTCATGGTCAGACACAAACACCTAAAATAAGATTTCAAACCACATCCACATCTAGACTTTGGTTAAGCTCATAGAATGGAGAAGCACGAAGATTTCAGTTAAGCACACTAGAGAAAGAAACAAATCAATCAAATCAGATGAAATCAACACATACAAGAGTCATTCAAATTAGGTGCTTCATCTCAGCCCTAGCTAAGAAGTTAGCAATCCATAAATTTAACTAGAAAGAAGGAAAAATAAAATTTAAAAAATAAAAACATCTCCCTTCTTCCTCTCTCTCTCTCTCTCTCTCTCTCTCTCTCTCTCTCTCTCTCTTTCTTCTCTCCTAAGCTCTGGATCTGCTCCTTCTCTTTTTCCTTCTTTCTCTCCAAGTTTTGCTTTGGATCTGCCCTAACTCTGGCTCCCCGGTTCACGTTCCAGCTACAAGGAATGGATCTGGCTCTGTCTTTCTTTTCCACTCACGTTCACCACTAGAACTGAGATCTTCCTCCCTTCACTCCCACCCAGACGTCCCCCCTAAGCTCTCTCAGATCTGGATCTCTTTTATACATGCCAGGGGAGGTGGAGGGCTGAAGTTGGTGTGGAAAAGGCTTTCGCAGCAACAGCGTGCGTAACTTCTTTACGCAACCAAGAAGGCACGCAAAACATGGCCCACTTACCTTGCTTCTTTCTGAAAAATCAATGTCCCTTGGGGTATTTTTGGACGAGCTACACGATGGACGGATCAGATATTCCATCCAATCAACGATAATGGCCCACACGATTCTGTAACTTCCAGTTCTCTCGGACTGCGAAACAGAGCCTTCGCTTCTTGCATTGGCTGTCGATGGGGCCCACTCCTTTATGTTTTTGAGAAATCCACTCCATCCATTATATGCGCCTCGAAATTCTGATAAGAAATAGACAGTTTTGGTTTAGATTTGTAGTACACAGAAGAAATCATGCTAAAATCGATTTGAACGTTGCAGGGCAGCCTGTTTGCGGCCTCTGTACCACACACGTGTATATGCATGGGTTAAAAGTATCAGCATGTTTTGAATTTTTCAAGCCCCTTTACAAGATGGACGGATTGGATCATCCGTACGGGCCATGATGGTGGCCCACAACGTTCCTCAAGTGAACGTTGTCCATCCGCTTTCACAACAGCAAAAAATGGAAATTTTCATTTTCGAAGGAGAGACGGGTCCAAGGCAGTTTGACCATCTTGGGATTGCAATGCACAGCTGGTGCACTTGTGCACCATGCACACACCACTCAAGGTGGGCTCTACTATGATGGTTTTACAAAATCCAATCCATCCATTCATTTTTCTCCCCATTTAAGGGGTTGAGACCAAATTTGAGGTAGTTCCAGATATCAGGTGGGCCCCACTTAATGAATTAAGGGGCTGATCTGACCGTTGGGCCACTTCCTTAGTGATCCAATAGATGAAATTTAAAACGTACGGTTAATTTATGGCCCTCATCCCATGTATGAAGTTTTGAGCCAATCGAATGGCGGGAACCCTATGATCTTGCATTCTGGACCTTTTTCAAGCCTCTTAAATGTGAACAGCTTGATTTCCTTGGATCCCCGGCGTGTAAATTCTTCATTCTTGATCCTATGGAGTCCTTCCCTTACTTTGGTGGCTTCGGAGCGTCGAATCCATACTTTTAGTACTCTTTTTCAGTCCAAGATCTTAATTACTCTCTGCAACAAAAACACGATTAAAATAGTCTGTTAAGCATTATCTTGTACGTAAAATCAGGTAATAATCAGGGTCTAATATGCAATATTCGACCCTCATCAAACAGGTATTACGGTCAAAGACAATACCACTAGTCAAGGTCCTCTAGTCAAACCATGATGAAGAGGAAGCAACCTAGGAACGAGAAGCGGAAGTCATGAACAAATACCCTCACCTGTTCGGCAGCACACCACAGGTAATTACGAGGGCAAATTTTTTTTGGGGGGTAGACTCTAACACCCCATACCTCTGGTATACGGGTGTTACCTCTTAAAACCATGTTTATGAAAACTGAGATCGGTTAACAAGGCGACTTAAAGTTTACAAATGTAGGTCGGGACTTCCTGTCGCCAATAAAGACATCCAACAAGGACCGTGGACACTGAGTTGAACCTGACACCTGTAGGAAAAGGTAAAACTCAACAAACATTTTAAAATAAGACAGCTTATAAGTAGAATTTTCAAGTCTGGTTGGGGCAATACACCCACTAACAACCCCAGAGGAATAAATTATGGCCAACCGAACAAACAATGTGTTCTAGGCCCCATTTAACCATTAAGACCGACTATCAGGCCAATCTAGCCGTTGGTCTAGTGTACACTAGCCAGATAAGGTCCAAAAATGGGTAATACGGCTCACCTGGGCCTCACATGTACCCCAAACTAGGTTGGGGCCCCTATATAAGGACCAATTGGATGGAGTAGATCTGACAGAAACATTGTGGTGGGCCCCATATATGGTGCGCATGCACCATGGACTATAGCACAGGACGGGCACTGAACATAGTTGCTCGGTCAAACAGCCTTTGACTGAGTAAAAATGCAAAAATGGTTGGGATCTCGCCCGCCATTCAAAGATTTGAATCTGTTAAATTTCAAACCTCAAAGTGGACCACCCTGACCACTTTCCGGACAATCCGAACCATCCATTTTCCTCGTGGGGCCCGCCCAACCTAAACTGTATAGGGGTTTAGACCCGTGCATAGAAACGAAGGAGATAGGCTAGGACCATCCATTCCTTTCATGTGTGGTTAGGATCCAAGGGAGGGGACCATTAAGTGGCTTCTCTTTCAAGCCAGCACCTCCATTAACCAGAGGATTTAGGCCTCCTACGAGTCAGCTAGCGAGAGTCCTTTCATGGCCGAAAATGGCTAAGAAAGCCTTAAAAGAGGAAAATCAAGTTTCTCATTTTTACCTGCAATGAGTTGGCACAGCCATCGGCGATGCCTCTCCTTTGCCTTTAAATGGCACCACTACCCTCCTGATTCCACATAGAAAGAAAAGGGAAGGAAGGAAAGAAGGAAAGAAAAAGAGAGAAACTGAGAGGAAGAAAAAGAGAGACAGAGAGTAAGAAAGGAGAGAAACAGGGTGGGATGAGCACCGCCGTCCGGCCAGGTAACATCACCCCCTCCTCTCCCTTTTTCTTCGTCATTTCTAGTAGGAAATCAGCCTGTTGCTAAGGTCGAATATGGCCTGAAAACGAGCTTTGTTTTGAGGCTGAACATGGTCTGAGAGCAAGCTCTGTTTGAGGCCAAACATGACCTATGAACGTGCCTTGTTTTGAGACCAAACAATGGCCTATGAATGGCCTCAGCAAAGGGCTAAAACTCAGCCTAAAAACGACCCACAAACAAGCCCCTGTTTAAACTGCATCACGCCCCGGAAAATGGACTGATAACAGTCCGGAAATCTGGCTAAAAATGCACCTATTCGGGCCGTTCTTTGGCTGGAAAAGTGGCAGCAAACGAGTCCCTGTTTGAGCTCTAAAACGGGGTGAAAAACGGCCCAAGAGTTGGCCACATTTGGAGCAGAATCTGACATCCATCAGACCTGTAAACGGTTGGTTTCTCAGCTGAAAAATAGCTGAGAACACAGCCTGTCATCAGCTACGTATTTAGTCTATAGAACAGATGAAAATCAGTTTGAAAATGGCTGAGGATCCAACCTTTAAGCTGCTAATTTCTCAGCTGAAAACGGCTGGAAGTGTGCCTCAGAAACAGCTGGTTTTTCGACTTGAAAATGTCTATGAATTAAAAACAGCTGAGCTTTCAGCTTGAAGTCCGGTAAGAACGCAGCTTGCTCACAGCCCAAAACTCAGATTGTTGGAGGCGAAGACCGGCCTCTAGCCGGACCGAAACCAACCCCCTGCTGGCGTGAATAGTAACAAGTTCAAGTGCTCGTCAGTCCTCATTTTGGGCTGCGAAACAGTCCGGCAGGTGGGTCACGATCCTAGCTAAAACCCAGCTGTGAGAGCAGCATCCTGCTGTTGCTAGAAGCAGACCGAGGACGATCTACATGACCCTACAACCTGGGCTGAAAGCAGCCCAGAACTGGGCCGATAGCAGCTGGTGGGCCATGTACACTGTAAACATCATGGTGGGCCGCACCACCAACTGCAGGGTGGGCCGCACCATCAGAAGGACAGGGTGGGCCTCATGTCAGCAGCTGGCGGGCCTCACCTTGTGTTACAGGGGACTACGCCACGTGGAAATGTTAGGCTGCTCAAGGGCAACAGGCCCTGTACACCTCAGAATGGGCCACACCATAACGATGGGCCTCACCTTTAGGTCATGATGGGCCACGCCATAGACTACATTGGGCCTCGTTATATCTCACAGTGGGCCGCAACTGCCGGGCCACACCAGGCCAGTAAATGGGCCAAGACGAGCCAACCCAGCTGCCCTCGTGGGGCTTGAGGCGTGCAGCAACTAGTGGGCTTAAATACATATTAGCCCACACAGTTTCTGGGTTTGCTTATATGACACAAACCAGGCCCAGTTTGGGCCTTAGATTGGGGAATAATCCAGGCCCAACCTGGGCCATCAGTGGAACAAAAATTGACGGGCCTAGTCACTCTAAAAGCAGGCCCCAAATGATTTTATTTATGCGCCCTTCCAAGCCCCACAAATTGGCAATATACATTAAAACCTTATGAGCTGTTGTCTAGGGAGCTACTTTCGTAACTTGGGGCCACTAACTACACACAGGGATTTGGATAGAGGGCAGGACTACATCCACTTAGGTGATGATTTCTTCCCCTTGAGCTTTCCATCTCTAAACTAGATTATGAGTAGTCCTTTATAATAGTTATAAATGTTCTCATAAGGAGTGGATGATCATTCAACTTGTTCAAATAAATATTTATCTCATAGTCTTATTTAGCCATTGATTTGTCATTGAACGTACGTGTCAGAAGTGGTCAAGTCCTTATTCTATTTCATCCTACGTCATACCATTGAATTGTTTACCCTACCATATGCTCTTGGAATTCATTGAATTGCTAATTGTTACCCTAAATGCATGAATTGGATCTATAAAATACTCGATTAATTACTTGAGATGCATGCTTTAAGAATTGATGCATTAGGGATATATGATTCTTGAACTGACTCCATACATGAACCATACATTAAATATTAAAGCATATCTGAATCCTCATGGGATTGTATTGTATGTGAGTCGCACATTATTGGAAACCTCTCTATGGACACTCCTATTTTAAAGAGAGTTTGTACTTAGGATGTAACAAGACTGGTAATGGCAAGAATAGACTCTCAACATGGAGGTTATGACACGTGGGACTTGAGCTATGGGGACCGCCATCTGTGGAGTGATTCCACTTACCTAACCATGGGGTGAATCGCACCATGTTTTACCCACCGTTGTTTACTCGCTTTGATCCATACGTATCGTCTTACTTTGAACGATGAATTTTATGATTTATATATTTCATTCCTAGTCAGCATACGGTGGTAGTTCCCTAATATTGAGAATTGTTTGGCCACATGTTAACAGGTTCTATACACCTCCTAAGGCAGTAGCCTCATGAGCCAGAGATGGTAGTATAGGACCTATGCCCGAGCTGTCAGACTACGCTGACAACTAGCCCCCGTAGTGACCTTTGAGCTTACTTAAAATGGCTGATTGTAACTAGACTAATAATGGTTTGGCTAATCATGCATACATGGCACAGACCAGCGTCTATCGCTAACGTACATGATGTACGATAGGCAGTCGTTACACCGCACTTAGTATGCTTCACTGACGACTAGCCTCTGTACGACTGGATGTTTTACCCAGATCGATGATTGCATGGGTGACGAGCCCAACTTCCGCACGGATGTGTATTCTTGGGGCAATGATTACATTCACGCATTCATACACCTAATATGACTGCATTTGCTAAGTTTTGGATTGCCTGTATGTTTTGTGATATTTCTTGTCTAGTGCGGCGGTGTGTAATCTTAAGGGGAGATCACACTAAGCTGGTCACTCATTCATCAATGTTCAACCATACATATGAGCCAGGTACAAATGCTGAAGAGCACGGGATGGACCCGAAACCTGCTACTACCGAGGAGGAGTACTACAATGAGGAGTCACAATAGGAGGCGGCTGTCTATTTCGGCTTAAACCAATTTAGTTATCATAGTTACTTTTTAGACAAATACATTTCTTTTGAAATTTTGTATATGGCCCTAGCTGAGTGGCCTTGAATATTCATTTGAGTTTGGATATATCTATGTTACACTTGTTTCCACAAATTGCACTTTGATAAAATTTTCATTTTAACCATTAATTAACACCAGATTTTCAAGGACGGGTCGAGTACTCGGGTTTTCGAAAACCGGGGTGTTACATACCCTCCTAAGCCAAACCGTTAGCCAGCCCATTCGCCTCTCTAGGAATTGGTGAGAACCAAAAAGATCCCCTATTCCCAAGCCTTTTAATTACATCCACCCAATACCTCCATTTCTAGGTGGGGCTGGATTTACCATTAAGACAATCTATCAACCATTTGGAGTCAGATTTAATAAGAACTCTACCAATCTTGAAATTAACACGACAAACCATACCATCATATAAAGCCCGCATCTTTGCCTTGTAATTGGAAGCAATACCATACCCAGAGATGAACGCGAAGGCCATATTGCCAAGACTGTCCATGCAGATGCCACCACCTTAACTTGGCATTTTCTTTTTCTTTTTCTTTTTTTAGCCATCCATTTTACATGCTCTAGATGGGATGGTTATGATTGCTAACAAAACTATTTCCTTAGTACCCCTTTTCCATTGCCCATTTTCTTAATAATGTAATTGTGTCATCAAATTACTATTTGACCGGCCAAATACAAATGTATTTAGTAGACAAGTAAAATAATTTATAATCATTGCACCTTCGATGTAATTAGTATTAAAATTTTCAGTTCAAACAAAAACAAGGGTTTATTTTAATAATGCTTTGATATTAGTGTAAATTTTTTGTAATTATGATTTTATGATAGATAAAATAAACAATGTAAAATTATCAACATTGTAATAATATTCAATAGTTATTAAGGGACGAGCAAACTAATTTAAAATCATTTGTAACGGGCAAACCAAACAGGCACTTAATAGTCATAGGCAACCATGTTGGTCCCTATCGAATAGGTGGATTCACACATTTAAAAAACAAAAAAAAAAGGACACAATAATGCTTTGTTTTACAACGGATATCGTATGTCGTAGGAGTAAAAAAAATGCTTCCAGCATTTTTGGTAGGATTTTTATGACGGACCCTTATCTGTCACAAATTGTTATTTAGTGACATCTGTCGCAAATTTTCCGACAGATTACTATCGCCCAACTTACCCACGTTTTACCTTTTCTGATGAACTTTTCATCAATTAGCAATGGATCATGGTCCATTACAAATCTTGCCAAATTTATTTTACGCAAACCTTAATATTATTATTTTTTATAGAATTTGATGGAATATTGTACTTTAATAAAAAAATTTAAAAACAAATGAGTTTGAATAGAATTAATAAATTTTGCCCCATGCTTCAATATGTTTTTTTTTCTTGTAGAATTGAGTGGAATTTATGTTTATTTTTTGCATGAAAATCGATTTTTAAATGCTTGGCAATCACATGAAAAATTCCAAGTTATAGCTTTAGAAAAGGAAGTAAATTCGAAAAAAATTGAGATAAAAACAAATCAAAATTTTGTCAAAAATTCAATATCTAGAAAAAGAAAATCCAAAGGTTGAAAGAAATAATTCTGAAACAAAATGTTGAAAAGTTTAAGAAAAATTGACAATATTTGAAAAAAATTGAGATTTTGATTCAATAAACACTGGGAATTCGAAGCAAAAATAAATAAATAAATAAATATTGAGAAGTTTGAACAAAGTTGATCATTTTGAAAATAAAAATAAAAATAGAATTCAGCACAAATTGACATTTTTGAAAAGTTTAAAAAACTGTGATTTTAAAAAATTCAAAAGAATGAAAAAAAAAAAATAATGTTTGAGGAATTTTGAGATTTTGAAAAGAATTTATATTTAAAAATAATCAAAATGTTGAAAAAGCTTAACATTTGAAAAAAATTTAATTTTGGCACTGAAAAAAATTAATAAGTTGAAAAAAAATGAGATTTTAAAAAAAAAAATGGCATCTTGAGAAATTTGAGAAGTTTGAATAGCAATATAATTTTGAAAAAAAAAAAAAAGAATTTCGAAATGGGGAGATTTTATATTTTGAAAAAAAAAAATTTGAAAAGTTAGATAACAAAAATTAGATTTTGAAAAAAAATAAGAATTTGAAAAACAAAGTTGAGAAGTTTGGAAAAAAAATTATTTTGAAAATGAAAATGGAGAAGTTTGAAGCAAATAGAAATTTCGAAGAAAAACGAGATTAAAATTTTTGAGATTTTTGACAAAAAACTGACATTTTGAAAAGGAAAATTGAGAAGTTCAACAAATTTGTGATTTTGAAGAACAAAGTTCAGAAGTTAATAATAATAATAATAATAATAATAATAATAATAACAATGTTTGTGAAAAATTGATATTTTAAAAAGAATTAATATTCAAAAAAAAAAAAATTAATGTTGAAAAAATTTGACATTTTAAAAATTATATTGGCACTTTGAAAAAAAATTGATAAGTTTGAAAAAATTAATTATTGAAAAAAGGAATTGAGATTTTTAAAAAGAAATTGAGATTTTGTATTTTGAAAAAATAAATGAAAAGTTTATAAGAGAGAGAGAGAGAGAGAGAGAGAGAGAGAGAGAGAGAGAGAGAGAGAGAGAGAGAAAATTGTGATTTTGAAAAAATTTGAGAAGTTTGAAAAATTGAAATTTTGAAAGAAAAAAAGTTAAAAAAATAGAATTTTGAAAAGAAATGAAATTTAAAACATTCAAGAATTTGTCAAAAAATTAACATTTTGAAAAAAGAAATTGAAAAGTGTAAAAAAAAAAATTGCATTTTTCAAAAAAAAAATGACAATGTCAGAGAAAATTTGAGATTTCCAAAAAAAAAAAGAGATTAAAAAAAGCACTGAGATTTTGACAAAATATGCACATTTTGAAAAAGAATTTAAAAAAAATTGTGATTTTGAAAAAAAATGATTTTTTAAAAAGAAATTGAGATTTTGTATTTTTTTTTTTTTTAAATGAAAAGTTAGATAAAAAAATGAAATTTTGAAAAAAAAAAGTTGAGAAGTTAAAAAAAAATTGGCATTTTGAAAAAGAAGTGGAGATTTTTAAAAAATGAGATTTTGTATTTTGGAAAAAAGTTAAGAAGTTTGATATATATATATATATATATATATATATATATATATATATATATATATATATATATATATATATATATATATATCACCAGTGTTGGACACGGTGGTGGATTTGTGCAAATCCAAAACCGTGTGAGAACCGTGTATGTTAGCTATGTGTTGAGATTTTATTTCTAAGTTTAGAGTGCTAGCTGAGTTAAGATAACAGTAGATATTTTTTTTGAATTTTTTCTATGTTTAGCTACCCCTAGGAAGCATCTAGATAGGGATATCGTAGTCATTCAACATAAGGAGAAAAGTCTATAAAAGGTATCATTGTATTTGTTTCTTACTCAATTCAAAATACAGCAGTTCAGCTCTCTTCTGAAATTGCGGTAATGATTGCTCTAGTAGAAGTAGGAATAGGTCAAAGTGTCTTATAGGGGGGTAAATAGGACTTTATAAAATTTTATGACAATTTAAAATCCTATTACTATTATCTTGATATAATATAACAATTTATCAAGATGTCTTCAACTTTACTCTAATGGCTTCTAAGCCAAATAGAGGATCCAATCACAAGACTATTCAATATCTAAACAGTATATAAATTTAGTGTATGATGGATGCACTGAGTGACTGTGTGTGAGATGTAATACTTATCAGTTCTAAATAATCATGCATCATGTGATCATTCAAAGTATACACAATAAAAGAATATGCAAATAACAATCTTAAACACAGTCGTTTTATAGTGGTTCGGCTATATGCCCACTCCACTCCCGGCGAACACACTCAACCCTTGAGTGTACCGGATTTCACTAACAGAGGTTTCAAATCAGGTATACCTCAAACCAGTACAACCTACACAAGGCTGACTCTACGACTTACACAAGGTAACTAACATGTCTCCACGAGACACAAGTTTATACCCCACACAGGAGCAAGGGTCAAATACAGCACCCAAGTTTTATACCCTACACAAGAGCAAAGGATCCACACAAGGAACTTAAGGTTTTAGGCCACACAGGCCAATGATCCATATAAAGACCCTAGAGTTTATGCCCTATACAAGAACAAAGGTCAACACACCACACCTAAGTTTTATGCCCTACACAAGAGCAAAGGATCCACATAAGGAACCTAACTTTTAAACCACACAGGCCAAGGATCTACACTAAGAACCTAAGTTTATGCCATACACAAGAGTAAGGGTCAACACACAATACCCACACGTACTCTCCCGTCAAAGGCCTCCTATGAGAACTTGAAAGGAGTGAGAAGCACCTTTGACTCAAACCTACAAAAGGAATGATCAAAGGGGTCTCTGGACTCTAATGACTTACTGATAAGTAGGTGAGCCCCCATTTAGCACGTTGGTGAAGATCTTCTCCTTGTTGATGAAGATTCTTCAACTCTCTTGATCCGCAACACTTGAAGATGTACCGATAAAGGTGACAATTTAGGTTAAGGTTATCTTGAAATCTACTCTAATAAATATTACCTATTAAAGTAATGAATAGATTCCAAGGTCTTAGGCATTCAAGGTCTTAAGCATTCAAGGGATCCCAGCTCAATGATTTTTCATTAAGGTGGTAGTTGGATGATCCTTGAATGCGGAAGTTCATTCTCCAATCCACTCTATTAAATATCAATGATGAGGGTGGATTGAAGGATGAACTCCCATAAGAAAAAGGGCTTAGGGTAGATGATATGTAGTTACTCTCTCAAAGCTCTCTCTTTTTCTCAATACAGCAACCAAGAACAAACTCTTCTTAAATAGACAAAAAGTTCCAATGGTAATAAAGATGTCAGATTCTGAATGAGTTCGATATCATCGGGCCTGCTTCAATGTCATTGAACGTATACTTTCGATGCTACCGAAGCAAGGTTCGATGATACAAACTCCATTGAAGTATATACCTGAAACTTTTTGCCTGAGAATAGATGCCATCGAGCATGCGTCGATGTCATCGGAGTTTGAATTCCGATTTCATCGACAATATGTTCGATACATTGATCACTTTCACATGATTTTCAAAAGAGCTTGCTGGACAATCTTTGATCCATTTCGATGATATCGAGCAGATATCGATTTCATTGATATTTGAATAACGATCATATCGAGACATCATCAATTCTCGGTCATTTTTAGAGGATTTTTCTATTGAGCTCGTTGGACTAGTTTAGTCCGAATTCGATAACATCGAAGCTCCCTCAATATCATCAGAATTTGTGTTCCGATGGAATCGAGGCTCGCTTCGAGTCATCGATAAATATGAGATTTGCTTTAACAACACGCTGGACACAAACTAGCCAAAATTCGATTATATCGAGCTATCTCGATGTTATCGAAATTTGAATTCCGATGATATTGAAAAGTCCATCGATTCATCAAGAATTTTGTCCAAGGATCAAGTTGGTTGTTGGACACTAGATGTCCTCAATTTGATGATATGGATTACTTTCCGAGGACATCGAAAATAGGTGTCCAATCACATCGATGTGATATCGATATATCGAAAAAGGTTAAAAACTTAGAAATTTTCCTGTTTTGCAAAATAAGTTTTTATACTAAAACACCTATGTTATTCTACTCATTTTAAGGGTTTATATACCTGGGTGTTTTGGGACATGGGATGTAAGGCTTAGTTTCCCTTTGATGAGTTCGAAACACACATTCAGTTGTGGCAGACATTTGATGATCTTCATATGGGGCCCTCTTGTCTTACCGATTAACTCTCATGCTAATTGACAAACCAGGGCACTTTCATCTTCCACTTTCAAGTTTCTATTTTCTGTTCTATGGTGGTTGCAGCTACACGTCAGCAAGAAGTGGGGTTTTAAACCCAACAAACCGGTATCAGAGCTTCAGATCTGATATTGAGCCTCATCAGCAAGAAGCGGGTCCCCTTCCAAACGAGCAGTAGCTGTCACCTGAACCAGCTACGTTTCCTCCTTGTTTGGTTTTGAAAAACCTAACAAGCAACAAAAGAAAAAACTGCCCAGATTTTTTTTTGGGGGCTTGATAGGAAAAAAAAAACTACCCAATTTTTTTGGTCTTTGATAGAAAAAATTGCCCAGATTTTTTTGGGCCTTGATAGCAAAAACTGCTCAAAAATCTTTGCCTTGATAGCAAAAAAAATAAAATTACCCAATTTTTTTTTCCTTGATAGTAAGAACGTCCAATTTTTTTTTTTTTTTTTACCTTGATAGCAAGAACGTCATCAAACTGTCCATATTTATTTCTAAATATCTGCCAGTTTTTTTCTTCCTTTTTCATCATCTCAAGTGGTAGATGATCTTTGAACTCTAGCGGCATATATATTGAAATATTTTCAAATGGCAAGTACAATACAACCTCAAATACCCAATTGTTTAAGGACAATTATGAAAACTGGTGCGTACAAATGAAAGCCTTATTTGGATCTCAATATCTTTGGGAGATCATCACCGACGGGTACGAAGAGGCCACAACGAAGCAAGAAGCTGCCTACGCCACCAAACAAAAGGCTAATCTCAATGATCAAAGAAAAAAAGATAAGAAAGCTATTTTCCTCATTTATCAAGGGTTGGATGATTCCATCTTTGAATGGATCACTGAAGCAACATCATGTAAGCAAGCATGGAAAATCCTTAGCAACATCTTTAAGGGTGTTGATCGTGTCAAAAGGGTTCGGCTCCAAACCCTTAGAGCAGAGTTTGAAGCGACTCACATGAAAGAAGGTGAGAATATTGCAGATTATTTTTCGCGATTGCTTGTAACTGTCAATAATCTAAAAAGAAATGGTGAGAAGATTAAAGATGTCCGAGTTATTGAAAAGATACTTCGATCCCTTACAACCAAGTTTGAGCATGTGGTTGTGACAATCGAAGAATCAATAGTTTCTTCGACCCATGTCGGCGCTCAGTGGTGGCATGGTGGCTGCCGCTTCCTTCAACCAAAGAACAGCCCGAAGCGGGACATTTTCACGTTGAAAAAGGTCATTTTTCAGCCTATTTTTCAGCTGAGAAGACAACTGTTTATCGGTCTAATTTAGAGCTTAAACAGGGCCGCATTCAAGCCATGATCAGTCCAAAACAGGGGCTGCATTCTGCCACTGTTTAGTTTCAAAATGGTTGGGTCCTTCGGCCCCAAATGTGGCGTGAGCAAGGCATGGTGAAGTTTGTTTCGAGCTCAATTTGTAGTTTCCAGGGGGAGGGGTTCTACCTATCTCAGTCAGTCCGACCTAAGCTTAGTTTGACACGCACGCACCCATCTCCTTCTCCTTTTTCCTCTCTTTTCTTTCTTCCACTCAAGTGGTGTGGCCATGGGCTCGCACTGACTCGGCTCGATCTGTTTCTCACGGACTGAGTTGGGTTAGTGAGTGCCAGGCTCACCAAAACACACCCTTCTCTCTGTTTTCTCCCTCTCTTCTCTCCCTCTGTTTTCTATCTCTTTTTCCTCTCCCTTTCCTTCCTTCTTACCTCTCTTTTGTGTGCAATCCTGAGGGCACTGACGTCCCCTTTTATAGGCAAGGAGGTGGAGATCCAATGGGTAGGATTGATTCTGCTCATCTCCAAACGATGGCTGTTGGTGACGGTCCCTGTTTGCCGGAAATGGAAAACGCGGCTATAATTCCTCTTGGTTTGGGTCATTTTTGTTAGAGAGAGAGAGAGAGTTCTCCCAAGCTAGCGTCTGCACATAGAAAATCCTCTAGGTAAAATGACACCGCTCTCCCCATAACACCAGCGGTCCAATCGCCTTTCATTTATTCATGATAAAATGGACGGCCAGGGATCGATTCCTTTGGTTTGATTTTCGGGGGGGGGGGCACTTCCTTATACATTTTTGTTGGGGTGGACTCCACCGACAAAATGGATGATCTGGATTGCTTGAAAAATTCCCTAGATGGCTCACTTTGGGGCCTGAAAACTTTTAGATTCAAATTTCCTGCTGGCGGGAGAGATTACAGCCATATTGAGATTTTTGCTCGGTCAAAGGTAGTTTGACTGAGCAACTCCTTCCAGCGCACCTCTTGTGCTTGTATTCCAAGGTGTACATGCACCATATGTGGGGTCCATTGCAACGTTTTCGTCGGATCTACTCTGACCAATTGATTTGAGGTCCCTATATAGGGGCCCTAGCGTAGTTTGGGGCGCATGTGAGGCCTAGGTGGGTCATGTCATACCATTTAGTGCCTCACATTGTCCATACAACGTATTCCACTGGTCGGATGGGTGCGAGGTTTTGTTTCAATGGTGGAACAGACATTTAAGGGGTTCCAAGTGCCTGGTTGGTCATAATTTATCATTCTAAGGCGGTTAGTCGATGCACGATGTTATTGTGACTTAGTAATTTTTGTTCATACTTACTTTTATCTAAGGATTTTCTGAGTTTTACCTTTCGGGATGACGTTGGGTTCGATGTGGCTCATTTGGATCGTGGTGGTTAGCTTTATCGTTGAACGGAAGTCCCGACCTACGGTGTGTAGTTTAAGTTATTTTGCCTAATTGTCTTAAACTCCTATAACCGGGGTCATTAGGGGTAACACCTAAGTATCGAAAAGTACAGGGCATTACAGGCAATCACTTTCCACATTTGCGCATGCAGCAGATCTTCCCCCTCATATTAAGGGCTTAGCCCCGCTAGACAGAGTGGGGCTGGGTCTATTAGGCAGCACCAGTGGGCTAGTCGGAGCTGCCTGGGGGTTGTGTTGTAGTCTTCGAGTTTGGGGTCCTATAGTATTTTTTTATGCTTTTCTTTTCTCTGTCTTTCCTTATGATAGGCCACCTCTTAGTCCTTTTTTTTGAGAGGTGGCCTGAAGTCAGTCCTGGTGTAAAGTTTGTCTCATATATGGAAATCTTTTGGATGAAAAAAAAAATGTTATGGGTCGGGGTAATCAACAACATCCACCGCTGGCTCAGCCATATGGGCCCACTCCTACCCATGCCAAAATCTAGCAATTCATTCACATCAGCTACCCTTAAAGCCCTGGGCATCAACATTCCCCCGCCATGCCATCCAAAGCTCAAGTCGACAAATGGACCAGGCCACAAGAAGTCTGGACAAAGCTAAACATTGATGGCTCGACACTTGCCAACCCAGGCCCATCGGGTGGGGGAGGGATAGAAATAGATCAGCGAAGATCCTCTTTGCTTTCGCCCACGATTACGGCCCTGGGTCCAACACGAGGGCTAAAATTAAGGTGATCCTGGATGGGCTTACCCTTTGCGCAAGGCTCGATTTCATAAAAATGGAGGTGGTCAGTGACTCCAGGTCAGTGGTGGAAACCCTCTCTAATGAAGCATCACTTTTTTGGTCCATGTGGTACTGGATAAGTAGGATCAGGGCTATCGCTCTTAACATCGATGTGCACTTTGCCCATACCCCCATAGAGGCAAACTTCCCTGCTGATGAACTGGCTCATTTGGGGAGTGCAGGTCGTAGATCATTACTTCTCTGCCATGGAAGACCTTCCCCCCCAAGATTCGTGGGCTCCTATTCTTAGACAGAACAGGTCTGGGTAGCCTGCGAATAGGTTGATTGTTGTTGTACCTTTTGCGGTCTTTTTTGCATTTTTTTTCTTTTCCTTTTCTGGCCCCTCGTGCTCCAGTAATGGGGCCCATTGTAGGCCCTTATGATAGGCTTCCTTAGGGTCCTTTTCTCCCTGGGAAAGCCGGAATGTCCATGGTGATTGTATAGTTTATTCTCTTGAAATGGAAGTGCTTTGTTTTTTTTAAAAAAAGGGTTAGAGTTTTGATTTGGAAGAGAGTACTGAATATCCTTTTTATTTGGGATGAATTTGATGTTGGCATGGATATGAATCTCTCTACTGTACTAGATATGCCAATGCAGGGAGGGATATGATGAGGTCCATCATCATCTTCCTCTAGAGATAACTACTCCAAATTCACAGAGCTCTCTAGAATCCTTATAGAGCTTCCTCAAATTCATGAGGAATAAAAGCATGAAAAATTCTTAATAAATTCTAAATAACTTGATTAATGATAAAAAAATGAAATTACAACTCTTTAAATAAGGAACTCAGGATAAAGTTTTAGACTTAGACTCCAACTCAAACACCCTAAATATATGACTTACTATTGTAGACACCCTACCCCAAGCTCATAAGCTGATTGAGTTTGAATGAATGGATGGACAACTAAACCCCGATCATAAACGCTAACCCTATAGGCCTAAACCATAGAAAATCAAGTCTTAAATCTTAAACTCAGCCTATTCAACCTAGTCAACCAAGTCAACCTAGTCAATCTAGTTAGGCTAACCCTAAAATCTAGAACCCAAAACTCTAGAGCCTTAAGTTAACTCACCTAGGAAACTCATTAAGTCAACTCGCCTGCTCAACCTACATAATCTAACAAATCAATCAACTCACCTAATTAAGCCCAAAACCAAGCCCAACCAGAGAAATGGCCGAAAACTCAAAACAACAATCCTTATAGTAGAGCCTTCACACGCTTGGAGGATGCTGCCTACCAAAGCAGGTAGTCTAAGTGGGGATCATCGGCAGCTAGGTTGTTGTCGACTATGTGGCACTCCCCCTCTTTCAAGTAGTGTTCTTCAAGCATGTGGGTTTCTCATTTTTCAAACCTAAAGTGTGCGTTTGAGGTGCATTTACTCCGATGCCCATCTCCTTACTTAAAATTGCCATTTTATCATCTCATACAACCCATGAGATAATGCCATGTGGCAATCTCTAATCCCAACCTTCAACCACCTTTTGCCCCTAGGATCACCAAGAATTATCAGAAAACTGGGTTAGGAGACTATAAATAACTCCCTCCCCTTCTCATTTCAAGCATTCACTACCATCCAGGCATTAGGAGAGAATCCGAGAGGCATCCCTTCACCAAAGAAAGTGAGAGAGAGCCCAACCCTGGTCTAGCCTAGCTTAGGCAGAGTCCAAGCCTCCTGAGCCACATGGCTATTGAGGGTCAAATATTGCATGTTAGACCCCAGTTAGTACCTGATTTTATGTACATGATAATGTTTAAACATCATATTTTAATAATGTTTATGTTGCAAGGTGAATTTAAGAGCTTGGACTGAAAAAGGTGCTAGGATCACTAAGAATTACCAGAAAACTGGGTTAGGAGACTATAAATAACTCCCTCCCCTTCTCATTTCAAGCATTCACTCCCGTCCAGGCATTAGGAGAGAATCCGAGAGGCATCCCTTCACCAAAGAAAGTGAGAGAGAGCCCAACCCTAGTCTAGCCTAGCTTAGGCAGAGTCCAAGCCTCCTGAGCCACATGGCTATTGAGGGTCAAATATTGCATGTTAGACCCCAGTTAGTACCTGATTTTATGTACATGATAATGTTTAAACATCATATTTTAATAATGTTTATGTTGCAAGGTGAATTTAAGAGCTTGGACTGAAAAAGGTGCTAGGATCACTAAGAATTACCAGAAAACTGGGTTAGGAGACTATAAATAACTCCCTCCCCTTCTCATTTCAAGCATTCACTCCCATCCAGGCATTAGGAGAGAATCCAAGAGGCATCCCTTCACCAAAGAAAGTGAGAGAGAGAGAGAGCTCAACCCTGGTCTAGCCTAGCTTAGGTAGAGTCCAAGCCTCCAGAGCCACATGGCTATTGAGGGTCAAATATTGCATGTTAGACCCCAGTTAGTACCTAATTTTACGTACATGATAATGTTTAAATGTCATATTTTAATAATGTTTATGTTGCAAGGTGAATTTAAGAGCTTGGACTGAAAAAGGTGCTAAAAGCATGGATTTAACGCTCAATAATCACTAAGGCAAGGGATGGACCTCAAGGGACCGAGATCGAAAAATTTACATGCCAGAGATCTGAGAAAATCAAGTGATGAAAGTTCAAGTGGTCTGAAAATCATCAAGAATGCAAGATCACAGGGTTCCCACCATCTGTTCGGCTCGAAACTTTATATTTAGCCTGTGGACCCTTAATTAACTGTACATGTAGAATTTCAACCATTGGATCCTTGTGAAAGTGGCCTAACGGACAAATTAGACTATAAAATACTGATCTGAGGCCCACTTGATATCTGGATATGCTTCAATTTTGGTCTTAACCCCTTAAATGAGGTAGGAAAATGGATGAACGAAGTGGATTTCTCATATATATCACAGTGGACCCCACGTGTATACGTGCGTATACACAACACATGCACACGTAAACCGCACCGGATCTGGAAATCCGATCAAGGGTCATTGACCCAACCCTTTTCACGCAGGACGTCCAGTAAACGCACCACGTCCGGGCTGGCATGATCAATGGCCACTGTGCCCACCCATTTGGACGATCAAGACCGTCCATTCAATCCAGGGGGCAAAAATGACCGCACTCATGCTTCTCTCTTAGACTCATGTATGTGTACACACGTGGATCGATGAAAAACTTAGGATAAACAGTGGGAAGATTTGATACAATGTGCCCCACTAAACTCAACCAAAACCACTCCTTTCCAACTGAAATCGCGTTAGGAATCCAATGAATGGGGTGGATCTCTCTGAAAACATCACTGTGGGGCCCACTGAGCATCTCAGCGCAAGAACTTTCTAAAAAGGGACGTTCGGTCGCACCGGCCCTCGGTAGGCCGCTGTGTGAGCCTGATCATGGTCGAATTTGTGATCTGAACCGTCCAGAAGGGAGATATGGTGGCCACGACTGCAACCATGAAGGCCAAACTAAGTTTTGGGACGGTCATCTATCCCAAACTCTAGTTAAACACAAGAAATTTGTGTTTTTTCTTCTGTTGGCGCTACGCACGGCACTGTTGCGTAACTTTCACCAACGTCCCAGGCCTGACCGACCTTGCCCTTGCTCTCTATAAAAGAGAGAGCAGAGAGAGAGGGGCATTATCCAGGGGCATCCGTGGAGGCTAAAAGGTGGACGTGAACAAAGGCAGGGAGGGAGAGAATGTGGAGTGCAATGGTTTTCAGAGAGTTTTTGTTTTCTCTTTCTTTGTTCCTTGTTTATTTATGACTTTTTCTAAGAGATTCTAGCCTAATCATGACCGTGATCGGCTAAACCTCTTAGCTAGGGCTAAGAGGTGAAGCTTATAGCGTGATGTGTGGTTATCTATTACTTTGATTCATGTTAAGTTGAACTGACTTTGATTCTGGTTTAATTAATAGGAATGCTTTCAGTTTTTAATGGTTTATTGTGACTTAAATTATAATGGATCTGCGATAATTTTGAGCATATTCTTTTCATTATTGAGATTATGAACGTGGGAGCCCTGTTGTTCACCATTGTCTCCTGGGCATGGTTGGATGATGGAACCCTTCCTAACGTTCATAACTCTCTCAGATTGGTTGTGGATTGGTTAAATTCTGTTGTTTGCTTTGTCTCATGGGCATGATTTTATGATGGAATCACTTCTAGTTTATCTGCCTATCTTCTCTTGAAAACTAGATCAAAGGAAGTTCAGATTTGGTTTTTAAGGTTATATCAAGCATAGATCTCCCTGATCTTTACAAGTGGATCTTTGGCACCTTAGTTTCCCACCTTTGAATTTTACAAGTTTTAATTTAATATTTCACCATTATTCTTTTATATTTTCCTGATTTAGATTGCATCTTCGCCTAGTTCTAGTTCAAGTTACTTTCAGATTATGTACAAGGTTCAGACCCTGTGGATTTGACCTCGGTCACCGAGATTATTACTACATCACAACCCTATACTTGGAGTGGTGAACAATAGCCACTACTTCAAAAGCAACGGCCACGGTCTTACTACAAACTATAACTATAGCCATAAGTCTTTAGCTACGACTTTTATCTGTAATGTTGCATCCTGAACTTTTCGCGGCCAGAGTTTTTACTCGTGCTCGAGAAAGTCGGGTATTAATAATGTAAAACTTGCATGATTTAGAGATCGCATCTTATAATTTTTATAGATCACATTCAGATACATTCAAGAAGGTAGCATTCACAAGAATAATATTAACTATATTTCTTATTCCAAAATCAAATAAACTGTCAAATGCTCTCACAATGGGAGCTTATTACAAGTTCTGAGTTGTGTAGTCGAGTTATAAAGAAAATAAACCATAAACTAAAATTTCTTAGTCTAATCAGTAAAGTCTTCGGTCAGGGTTTGATCTTTTGGGTCCTCAACCTATACATCACCTACGACATCTGTATGGTTGGGAGAGGGTCAATGCCCTACTCATAGTGATGGTTATCTTTTAATATTAACAATAATTCAAAAGATTCAAAAAACCAATGGAAAAGTTCTGATACGTCCAGTACTCCACAACTACAAGAGGTATTAATGCGGAAGCAATCTATATGAGATGCATGCCTAGCAAAGTATATGCAGTTTATCACACTTAGCGATCACTACAATGTGGGATATGATTAGAGTTATCTGAATCACCTCGCATCCCATACTAAGGAGATTCGCTGGTGTGTCCCACGTTTAATATGAATTTATGCAGTTATCCCAAGACGAACACAACACATGACCAGGTGAATCACGCAACTCCGATTGGAGTGACTAATTGTGACAACCAACCCCCAAAATAAAAGAATTGATGTAACACGTATATATAACGATTCACATACACCAACTGGTGCACCATCACCCGTGAAGCATGGAATTACGTGTCACCCTAGGGCCGCTATTGAAAGCGCATTACATCCATGATATTTATTCGATCGTTAGAAGAGGGATTCTTGATATGGTACTTGCACCAAAAAGGAAAACCCATTGAATCATGGGCATTCAGGAATATCAAGACACCCGCCCACGCCCTTTTAAAATAGGTAGCACGAGGCCACTAACATAAAGAGAGGAGGGACAATGGCCAACTTAGATATAAGGAGAGTGGTAATAACCAACTCCATAAAGAGGAGAGTGGCAAGGGTGAGGCTTGTATCTATTACCTCTCATAATTTCACAAAGATCACTTGTAAACATCATTATACTATAATCTCAAAGGGCAAATCATTGATGGCAAAACATGCAATTACAGGAAGCATTCAAAGTAACATGAAGGCATGATAAAGGCATGATAAAAATAATGCAAAAGTATGTAAAGGCAAGATAAAACAACCGGATGACATGTAAGGGAAGGGTAAATATAATAACTTAAATTAACGTAAGCCTAAAGGATAAAACCCTCACTCTCTGGATTGAATGGATCTGGGTGTGACTTCCTCTTTCTTTTTCCTTTCTTTCTTTCTCTTTCTTTCTTACTTCCTTTCTTCCTCCTTCTCCCTTTTCTTTTCATTTTCCTTTTCCTTTCTTTCCTTCTCTCCTTGTTAGACGGATGCAATTCCAGCGAGTGGAGTTTCTCTCCCTGCTCTCACTCGACTGGTTTTTTTTCTCTCTCCCTTTTCTTTTCTTTTCCTTTTCCTTTCTTTCCTTCTTTCCTTGCTGGACGGCTGCAATTCCAATGAGTGGATTTTCTCTCCCTGTTACCGCTCGATTAGTTTCTCTCTTTCTCCTTCACTATGATCTCATGACGGTGGGGTAGGGAGGTTTTTATATAGGTGTGGAGGTTCTCGAAACCTCCGTGCATAGCCTTTACGCAAGGCGTGCCAGGTTGTAACTTATGCAACCCGATTTTTACGTAAAGGAGTCGGCAACAACTTGCGTTCAGGAAGGATGGGCTGGCCAGTGGTCTCTGCATGGGGATGCTTTCCAGATGGCCTTCTTAGAGGGGTTTGGAATCCCTCATAGATGGATTTGAACGACTATGATCATACCATAAGTTGTGTTGATGATCGCAGTGCGGATGGTTTTGCGATTTCAAAGTATGCCGGTTCTTCCTTGTGCCTGCTATCATGCACGCGACTTTTTGCATGGGTCCTTAAGAGCTCTAAGGTTTTGGTTCCCTTCATGTTATAGACCTAATGGACAGTTCAGATCCTGGTCTAGATGGCTATAGTGTGGCCCATCTTGGTACAATCATCGGTCATTCATTGGCAGTCCAACTTACAGTGTTCAACACTCCATGCACATGTCTGCATGAAAATCAAGTGGACACCTAGGGTTTGGTCATTTTGACCCTTTGGTTGTAATGAATGGTTTGGATCATCCGTATGCATGATGGTGATGGCTCACAGCACATCCTAGCGGACGATTGTCCGTGGTCGAATCTCGTTCTAACTAGTTTTATCAGGTCAAGACTTCTTTGTCCACCTTCCACTTACAGTGCGGTGCAGACGTGTGCGGTCCGTGCACACACACTGATAATAGGTGGGGTCCATGAATAGTTCGAGGTCGATCTGTTCTGTCTTTTAGTCTTGGTTGGCTAATACTAGGTTTGTGTCTGAGATGGGGAGCGAGTGTTGATCCCAGGTGAGCCATCTCAAGTGAACATTTGTTTGACTGTCAATCTTACTGATTCAACAGTCGAGACTTCGCATGTATGGTTCATTTATGTTCTCTGGGCTTGATACAAAATTTCCTGCTAAATGGATAGTGGAAACCATGCGATCTCGAACTTCTCTGGGCCTGATACAAAATTTCTTGCTAAATGGATAGTGGAAACCATGCGATCTCGAACTCAGGGCCTAAAGTAATGGCATTTTCATAATTATCGCTGGTACGAGAGTTTTGGGAGATCCAACAGTTCAACATGATTGTAGGCATGTTTCTAAGAAATTTTTATAAAAAACTCATGTCTAAATCATTATGAATGGAGAGTTATTTGTCGATTTATTTGAGGGAAGGTTTATGTGTGAGATCAAATAATGTATTGTCTTGTCTTCAAATCAACGATTGGATGGCTTGATCTATTGAATGAAAATCATTCCTAGTGATCAGATTCATGTTCGAGAGTAGACGTAAGGTGAGAATAGTTAGATTAGTATCATACTCATGTACGTTTACGTTAACTCTTACACTAATGCTTGAGAACTTTCGATACTTGAGTATCAAAGAGTTCGAGGTGTTACAATCTACCCTCCTTAAAAAAAAATTTCTACCCCAAAATTTCTCACCTCAAGTTTTCTTTCATCTCCATTGAAGAGCTCAGGGTGCTTTTCCTTGATTTCTTCTTCTTCGTAATCGTGAGACCATAAGACTTTTACCAGTGGGATAGTCTTTGTCCACAGGACTTGTTCTTTGCGGTCGAGAATCTGCACCAGCTTTTCTGAATAAGTGACGTTATCCCCAATTATATTTGTTCCCAGTTGATGACGTAGGTCAGGTCAGGTTTATACTTCTCTAGCATAGAGACATGAAAGATGTTGTGAACGTTAGTTAACTGCGGGGGTCACTAGGCCAAAATTGCGGATTTACGACAGACCAAATTCGTCGTAAAAAATTAGTGGTCATAAAAAATATTAGCGACGAATAAGGTCCGTCGCTAATATGAGTAAGCTACAGACCTCAAATCTGTCGTTGATTTTCAACTTGTTCAAAAATTAGCGACGGATTTGGTCCGTCGTTAAAATATATGTAAATTAAAAAAATATTGCCAAATTTATTATTATTATTATTATTTTGAATCTTACACCTTATAGTTATTCAAAAAATAATTCATACGATTGTTTAATAAGAATTCTATTAACAAAATAAATCCTATTCACATGATTGTTTAATAAGAATCCTATTCATCAAACCAAAAAGTTCAATATACGGAAAATAAAAATTCCCTGCCAAAGCATTATATGATACCACATACGTAAAATACATGCACATAAATGGAATCCACTAAATATGATACCTCATATAACAACATATACCCATTGACTTGAAAAAGCCTGCAACTCCCTAATGAAATCTAATATATGCTTGCATACTTCTAGGAGACGGAAGCTTTTGATGGGTACACTTATTTCTTCCAGCTTGAATCCACAGCTTTGTCTACCATGGGAATATATTCATCAAACTCTGAGAACCCTGCCCTTCCAAATTAGAGAAGCATGTCAAAAACTACTGCTAGACACATTGTCATAGTATTTCTAGATGACGGAACATTAATTAATTAAATACAAATAGAAGAAAAGCCTCATTGAGAGTACATGAATCTTTGAAGTGGTTTTTGTATCGATAAAAGACCACTATCCTCCACAGCAGCCTAAAACCAGGGCCAGCATGGATGATAAACATTCGGCACAATGTTTGTACAAGAGCAAGTCCAATGTTATAGGCAAGCACTATCTAGATGCAAATTTCCATTAACAGCTCGAATTCCTATTTAATTTGTGGTTTGAACCAAATAATGATTACACCCCACCCCATCTCGTCCATTTCAATCCCACATAGATCCAGTTTTGTCCCAGTTTCAGTCCCCAATCAGTCAGGTGACTCATTTCAAGTCAAACCAAAAACAATAAGACTGGACAACACCAAGTTGTATCGGACATCATTTAAAACCATGTTGACAGATGGGTGGTGTAAGGGTGTAGGGATAGAAAAACTCTGCACATAAGAAAAAATGAAAAATGTGCAGAAAATAAGAGGTAGATCAAAATTGCGACATCAAACTTCCATTTAAGCTTTTTAACAAGCTCAGCTCACCCATTATAGATGCTACCTACTAAGTCTGAAAGCCTCAAAGAACCATGAATTTTGTAAGAAACAAATGCAAGCAGAAGGATATAGATGCACCAGATTGTGTGATTGAAGACCAGAAGAAAAATTGGAGAAAGTGATGCCAAAGCAAAACCAAACCTGATATCTTTAGCTATCACAGTGTTTCCATCTTCAACGCCAAGATGGCGTAGTACCACTTCTTCCAACCAACCATCAAGGTATGCATGTTGAAATAACAAAATGCATGCAATCAAGCCCAGGAAAATTGGCATGCTATAATGAAACAATTACCATAACAGGTATGCTACAGGTGGAAGACACAAAACATGGAACCCATAGCATGCAATTATCCGAGGAAAAGGCAATGATCCCTCCCGCCCTCTCAATCCCTTGAAAAGATTCACACAGGTTACAAGGAAGCTAGCATTTACAAAACATGACAAAATCAATAAAAACAATTTCATGAAGTTCCAAATTAACTAGAGATAATTTGATTTCACTACTAAAAGCAGGGATGGATGTTTCATATGATAAATAGACCATCGAAGCCACTAACCAATAATTTGCACGGCGTATCCCTTCTCATAGATTACATTTGTTATCTATCATGAAACTTTATGAGGAAGCAACTGGTTCCTGCCATGGAATTTTCAATGGGATAAGCTTCATAATGCTAGGATAGAGATCTATCCTAACTTTCCATACAGTTTACAAAAACTTAACAGGGAAAAAAAGGGATATATTAGCTTTTGGATTTAGGATGCTTAAATCTTCTTTTCATGTCAGTTACCAGTAATATGTTAATGGGTGTTGGACTAACCATAAGCCTGTCTTTGTCTTGATGTATTTGTTGTATATACGCGTCATCCATTAGTTTTCCAAGCTCGTTTTAGAGTGTAATAAAAAAAATGAAGCACATCCAAATCTCAAGTAAACCACACCACAACAAAATAGAGTTCATCCCATCATTAAAATATTTTGAGACCCTACTGAAATTTTTATTTGCCATCTGCATGATTTTAAGCACATGAGAAAAGCCTACATGAATAGTAAATATCATGAAAATACCTTGCAACATGTATGTATCTTGGAGCTGAGCAAGTTACAAACATAGACGTTGAATAGTCTGAAAAGGAAAAGAAAAGATATGAAAACCATCATCCTGAATAAAACCATGGTGAAGGTAAAGGACAAATTCTGTTAACAATATTATAAAGATGGAAATGGGCATGGAGCTGGTTATCACAATTTACAACCTCTTTAGATGTTTGTGTATGAAGTGACAAAATGAAGGGTCCATTTGTATATCTGTTCTGAATTGGTCACTAAGCTAAGCTAGTTATCACAATTATTGGAATCACTTCCATCAATTGATGACCATAGCTGTCAATATCATTTGGTGGGCCATTTTGGTTTGCCAGTGAAAGATGTTTTTGAAATATTCCACAGAAAATGACATAATTCGTACTAGCCACTTCCTAATTCCAAAAATAAATCTGAATTTCAAAACAAAAGAGGATCTCCCAAATAACGAAGATTAATCAAATACAAAGGAACATGGTAATGTGAACACCTAATTGGAGATAAGATTACAGGAGGCATTTCCATATCCAACAGATAACTATATCCATCCTTTCTACCTTTAGTCATACAATATTACAAAAGTTGTACTGTTGTGAAAAACCAATAGTGAGAAGGATGGATGTATTCATTATTCAGAACAGGTGTAGATAGCAAGTCCCAAGATTAAAGGGCATGGTAGAGACTAGAGAGTGAAACATTGACTTCAAATGTATAATATTTTTTTAAAAAAAAAACAACTAAACAAATCTTACAAGACTAACCTGAATATTTCTCTCTTCTGATTCAAATTCCCAACACAAAACCAAACCAGTAATTAGTGAAAAGGTATTCCAGGTTACCTGAATAGCGGTTTCATTCTTACAATCATCATTGTCAATTACAACCCTAAAAAAATAGAAAAGAAATTAGATAAATTAAAATAACAAATCCAATACCAAAACAAAAGCCAAAACAAAAGAAAATAGGGAAAACCACAAAACCCAAGCTGGTTTCGGGGGTAAAAAACCAAGCATGCTTAAAAGATAAAATTCCCAAAAATTACAAAAAGCACTGAAAAAATCATAAAAAAGACGAAAGAAAAACAGAAACAGAGAAGATACAAAAGACCCTTTGTAAGTAATCTATGCAACACTTCTATTCCTTGATTGAGGAAAAAAATAACCAAATTTAGGCCTCCTTCAAAAGCTAAAACATCTATAATTAACAACATCATGCAGCAAAAAAATAAAGTATGTGTTCCATCCACAATATGAAAACAAAAGCCACCACTCAGTTTGTGGCATTGCATGGACAGTTAAAAGAAAATGGCTGGTACTTAAACACAATGGCCCACATATGTCTAATCAACATGCTTTCCAGTATGTGTTCCATCCACAATAAAGTAAAAAATATCTATACTACAAATTCTAGACCCTGCTGAAAGCTTTTCAAACTAATCCTACAACACTGAATTTCTTCATAAAGTAAAAAATATCTATACTACAACCATAATATCAGCATATTTAGTAAAAGAAAGAAACAACAAATCTGTAGCAGTTAACTCACAACTGCTACAGATTGGGGTTCAGCCCATTTATAGGCTTGTGCTGATTTTTCTGATGCCTAAAACAATATTATGAATTAAACTGATATTGGTACCAACAGTTCAGAAAACCAACCAGAGAAATTATAACAACTTACCCCGTATTCCGATATTGGAATTCCTAGTTGAGCATGTAGTAAATGTGCTTCCTCCATGTTGTGGCCCACCTCACAAGATCATAAGCTTCCCCCACCTTTTAAATTATTTGCCTTCATTTCCAAGAACAGTTTAATTTATCAACTTAGCCTATTAAAAAGTATTCCCACCCCCAAATATTTTCATCGAGAATTAAATGGTAGGAGAAATGCAAAGAAAGCTTACCTGCTAAAACTTCTAGTGATTGTGCAGAAAAAGAAAAAGAGAAGGAAAAAAAAAAAAACACACCTTGTAGAGATGTCGGTTCCCTGTAGGAGAAATCAGACCTTCAACCCTTTGACCAGGAAGCACCAACAAGCATGCATGTACTTTATCCATATGTTCATCTATATGCACACTGTACACATGACAATCTAGTTGCATATGCATACAAGTGACTAACACGTGTTAAATTTGGTCTGGTGATTATAATTCATGGTCCATCAGGAAGGTGGCACTTAATACATAGCTTTTCCTAAATGAAGAATTTAAGAAATATCCAATCGATCGAGCTATTCTCATTTAACCCAAAATAAATAAATTCAACAAATTAAAAATAAAAATCCAGATTCAATGAAAAGAATCTGAAAAGCAACATTCCATTCATTAATGCAAGAACAAATAAAAATCATAATAAAATTAAGACATAAAAAACCATTTCAGATTCAATCAAGTGAATGTAAAAAATCACTAGTATTGCATTAAAAAAAAAAAAAAAAAAAACGATGTGACTTTTGCAATCCTTCAAAATAGCATAGTTGTACATATGCTATCCATTGTTTCTTAAATGGTGCATTTAGCATTCATAGATGTCAGACAATACCATCCAGATGTTTGGAGGGTAGCACATACCTTGCACATGATTGGAGGGCAGAGTTGCGTTTACAAAATCATCACATACAGTAACTGTATATGAACTTTCACATTCTGCATTTTTTCCCACCAGAGTTGCGTTTGCAAAATATTCAATACATGCAAAAGGTGAGTCACATACCATGAAACCTGTTATAGAAATTGAGCCAATCTACTCATTGGGTAGGCTATAAGTCAAAATTAATGGCCATCTAATGGACATCTAGCTAATCACATGACTAAATGTAATTGTCCCGCCGACATGGTAAGTGGATTGGCCTAAAGTTCAAACCAAGTAATCATCATTTTGTCTCGGATAGGATATTCTACACATGAAAAGTTGGTTAGTAAGAAATGGTTGTCTGAGATAGTTCAGATACAACTGCTGCATGACCATTTCTCCTGAAGAGAAGAAAAAGGAAAAAAAACAAAACCTCCAAAGCTCTGTGAGCCACCTTTCTTCACGATCAATTGAGTCGTTGTTGAAATCTTCTCCAAAAGTTTCATCCTGCAAATGTAAAATCTCAGTTGCAACAAACATCCAATGGCCCAATATATCCCCTTAAAAAATTTCTAATTAAGAGTTTTGAATTTTGAATCCCTAATTAGGGATTTTTAGTTTTTTAATCTATAATCCACAATTAGGGAATCGACACTACATGAGCCGGCATAGAAAAACAAAAAGCAACATTTCTAATAGTTAATGGATCAGATTTTGATCATAGAATACAGATCAATGAAGCCTCAAAATCATTATTAACTTTTTAAGGTTTTTCCTGCAACAACTATACCAACATTTTCAAGATTTCAACTTCCATAAAACCAACATGCATATAAATAAATAAATAAAAGAAAACTATAGAAGTTGCATTTTGTACCCGACTATTAGTCAATGAAAAGAATCTACAATGACAAAAGTATATATCTTTAATATTTAAAATATAATAATTTAAAGAGGCAGCCTCACACATGACTAGTTAGAAAATAATTTACTGTCCACCTAGAGCATAAATTCCAAAGTGTCAAGTGTGTACAACATCCCACTCGTCTAAAAGGTTTGGCCCTCACCACGAAGAATGCTCAACATAAAAATCAGGCTTGTCCACTCATCATGTGGCCTACACCAAAGAAAACAATTGGCAGATAACTGCCAATTTGATAATCCTAACAAGATTCATGTGTTGAAGTTTTGCGATAAAAAAAAAACCTCATTTTTGAATTCTTCATTCCCTTGCCCTAGATTCTTGGAAAGCATTTTCCTTGCTATTTCCTAACCATTCATCAGCTTACCCTGAAAGTAACCATCCAGAAAATTTGGGTTTTAATTACAATCAAGAAGCACGTAAATCCATCTATTCTTAAAATGATCATGTAATAACAAATTTGGCAGTGAAAGTGGCCACAAAAAAAAAAAAAAAAAAAAACTACTTCAGTCAGCTAGCCCTTTGTACAAAATAGACGTATCACATCACACTATTTACCTTAAGATAATCGAGATCTCATAATTCCTGTGTTTAACCATAACCACCATCCGCAAACTCATGAATAGCCAAACCAACCATTGTAAGGTGTAGGAAGTAATCAAGCATAACAGGGCATCATATATATAACCTACACAGAATATATATTCAGTTATAATAAAGCACATAAGCTACCATCATACCACAACTAGGAAAGGTAAACACATCAAACCACCTTATTTACTTCTGAGAGCTGATCACCTACAACCACTGTATTCTAACTTGTGATGCAGCCAAATCTTTTCTGAAACACATCTTCCATCATTTTACAACCAAATACATCAAATTAGGCAAGGAATCCTATTAGATTGCGCCAAATACCAGAAAAAAAATTAGATCTAATCTCCAAACCGAATCTATAGCTTTAAAAACCTAAAGAAACCGTAATAAGATAAGATGGACAAGATCTCTCCATAAACCATGAAAAAACATCATTATGGGGAAAGAATATGTATGCTCTATCCCCAAACGTCGTATGTATGCTCTGTCCCCAAACGGGCCATTTCTTTTCAATGACATCGGAGTAGCAGAAATCCCTAGATCCCCAATAAATAAATAAATAAAACATAGAAGGTGAAATCCCCAATTCCAAAAATCCTCAGATCCCCAAAATCCTAAAATCCCCAAATCCCTAATTTGTAAAATCAGAAAAACCCCAATTCAGGGTCCACATTCAAATCTGTAAGCCCTTAAATCCCCAAATCCCTAGAGAGAGAGAGAGAGAGAGAGAGAGAGAGAGAGATACCTCACGTTCGACAAATAGTCGTCAACCGAGCTTCAGAGAGAGAGCGAGGGGGTGCGTGGGCAGTGCGTTCGTGGATCAACGACACACACAAGAAAGGTGAGAGAGAGAGAGAGAGGGAGAGGAGGGCGAGGGGATTAGGACAAGAGAGAGAGAGAGACAGAGAGAGGGAGGATTAGGGTGAGAGAGGGAGAGGATTAGGGTGGGAGAGAGAAGAGAGGGGACACGGATTAACTATTGATAGGTTGTGTAGCGAGACTTGCTACTGAAGTGAGGTCACTAAGTTCTGTGGGGCCCATTATAAAGTATGTGTTGTATCCACACCATCCATCCATTTGGAGATATCATTTTAGGGCATTATCCAAAGAATGAGGTAGATCCAAAGCTTTAGTAGACCCCATGATAGAAAACAGTGGGGAGAGTGATTCCCACTGTTGAAACCTTCTTAAGGCCGACCATGATGTTTATTTGAAATCCAAACTGTTCACAAGTTAACAAAGACATGAAAGAAGGTAAAACACAAGTATCAGCTTGATCGAAAACTTTTATGGGCCTTAGAGGTTTTTAATAGTGGGCGTCACTCTCCCCACTCTTTTCTATGGTGTGGTCCAGTGGAGGGTTGGATTAGACTCATTCTTTTCCTATTGCCCTAAAATGATCTCTCCAAATAGATGGATAGAGTGGATACAAAGAATACATCATCATGGGGCTTACAGAACTTAGTGATGTTAGTCTCGCTACTGAACCTGTCAGTGACTGATCGCGTGCAGGAGAGGGAAGATTTCTTGCGAACGCCTTTAACAGGAAGTTCTTGCACAAGGATGTTGGGGCCCACCAAGATGTTTGTGAGAAATCCACCCCGTCCATCCATTTTATAAGATCATTTTAGGATGTGTGACTAAAAATTAGATGTATCCAACACTCAAATGGACCACACGAGAGGAAACAGTAGAAATTTAGTGAGCACCATACACATTCAATCAATATTATTTTCCCATGGTGTGGTCCACCTGAGATTTTGATCTACCTCATTTATGTGATATAGTATTAAAATGATGTGCAAAAATTGATGGACTGTGTGGGTTGATCCCAAATTTATGGGCCTTACAAAAATTTGTGGTCCAATCTGTCCCCTTATTGGTGGTGTGGTCCATTTAATCTTTAGATGTGATTCATTTTTTGGATAATTCTCTAAAATGATCTCGAAAAATGGATGAATGGTGTGGGTTGATCCCAAAATTTCGGTAAATCCAAAACTCAAGTGGACCATGCCACATGAAACAGTGTGGAATAATGATTTCCACCGTTGATACCTTCCTTGGGCCGACAATAACGTTTATTTTCCATCCAACCTGTTCATAATATCAAAAAGATATGAATGAAGAGAAAACACAAACATCAGCTTGATCCAAAACTTCTATAGCCTCTAAGAATTTTTCAATGGTAGAGGTTCAATCACACTATTTCCTGTGGTGTGGCCCACTTGAGCTTTGGATATGCTTCCTTTTTGTTCTTTAGACCTCAAATTATCTGTTAACATGGATGAATGGAGTGGATAAAATAAATAAATAATTATGGACCCCACAAAGTTTACTCTGATAACGGTAACAAGTAACTCACCTAAATGTAGTGGAGAAGGGTTTCTTTAAAACATTTGTAATTATATATTGGGCTTGCCTAAATGTGATTCACATATCCAACCCACTCATTATGTGTGTCCCACTTGGATGAGGGGTTAGACCAAGCTTTAGCCACATCCAAAACTCATGTGGGCCCCACCAAGTGCTTTTATATTTTTTAGGATGTCTTCACATGATTTTAGATGGTATGGCCCACCTGAGTTTCGTATACAGATGATTTTTGAGATATCTCATAACCTAAAGGGGACACATCAAATGCACGGTGTTGATGTTCTACACACATCATGACGGGGCCCACAAAACTTACTAACATCAATTCTTAGGTTCTTGCAAGGTCAATAAGTAGGGTCACAATTTTGACCAAAATATTTGGCTCATTTTACATGTCTGGTCTATTCACTCTATTTTACTGATCAATACCTCAATTTGACTTACTCGCTCTAATCAGGCTAGCTACATGTGAGAAAGGTATTGAGAATACAAGATTGATCAACAATTTGAGTGATATTTGATTTAAACATTTAAACACATGAAGTTATTTACTCTTCAATCTGGACTAATTCAATTGTCCAAAAATGGTTAAATTTCAATTAGTGGATGTGCCTAATAATTTATTAAAAAATATTTTTTTTTCACAGATAAATATCAATTTCCATTTAAAAATTACATTTTTTTTTCAAAATATATATTTTTTTACTCTTAATTTTTCTTTGAAAACTTTCAATAAAATATCATTTTTATTATAAAATATTTCAAAAAATAAATTAATATACAAATTCTAAATTTTTATTTTCAAAATATCTTAAATTTTCACAATTTTTAATCTTTTCCCCAAAAATTCCAAAAATGTTGTTTTCAACTTTTCAAATTTTTTTTTTAAAATTATATATATTTTTCAAAATCTTAGTATTTTTATAAATAACGTTTTCTTTTAATTTCGAATTTTGAACATTTTCAATTAATTTTCAAAATCACAAAATTTTTCAACTTATTTAATTTTCGTTTCAAAATGTTTGTTTTTTAATAAAGTATCGATTTTTTAAAATCATTTTATTTAAAAAAAATTCAATTCTTTTTCACTTCTCCATTTTTTTTAAAACATTTATTTCAAACTTATCAATTGTTATTGAACTTCACAATTTTTATTTTTTTTTCAAATTTCAAACTCTTATTTTCTTTTTAAAAATATTTTCATTTTTCAACATTGTGAAAATTTTTACATTTTTAAAAATATTTTTAATTTTCTTTTTCAAGATATTATTTTTTCTCAAAATCAAATGCTTTTTTTTTTTCAAATTTATCAACTTTATTAAATATTCTTTTTTTATTCCCACAAAATAGATTTTTTATTAAATCACGATTTTTATTTTTTCAAAATCTAATTTTTTTTCTCAAACATTGTTAAAATTTCTAAACTTCCCAATATTCTTTTTCATGTGATATTACAATTCATTTAAATATTAGTTTTAATTAAAAATTAAAAATAAAAATTCCACTCATTTGCTATAAAAACAAAATAAATTTTCTTTTTGCATTTAATCAATTGTTAAAAAATAATCTTAGATACAAATATGTACAATTAAACTACTGAAATTCTATTAAAAAATAATTATTAGACTACAAAAAAATTAATTTTCCACCATATTCTAAAAAAACAGAAAAAATAATAATGTTAAGGCAAAAGACCTTTTATGACGGACCTGATCCGTCGCAAAATCAACTGAAAAGCGTGCCATTTTATATTTTGGGCGGGAATTTGCAACTAGGTTTCCGTCACCAAATCAAAATTTGCGACGGATGAAATCCGTCGCCTAGTTACGACGGACAACAATCCATTATAAATACGTTGTAAATCAGATTTTAGCGACAGATTTTGGTTCGTCGCTAAATTCCACGACGTTCAGACTACGGATATTCGAGAAAAATGATTTTAGCGACGGACCTTTTCCGTTAGCAATGGATTAAATCCATCGTTAAACCAAGAGATTTTTGAATTATGTCACAAATTGGCCTTTTTAGCATAGTGGGTAGTGCGAGGTGATAAGCCACTTCCCCTATTCTTTCCAGTACTTCGAATGGGCCAATGTACTAGGGCGCAAGCTTGCCCTTTTTACTGAATCGCGTCATGCCTTTCATGGGGGACACTTTTAGAAATACGTTGTCCCCTTCAACGAATTCGAGTGCTCGCCTTCAAATATCTGTATAGCTTTTCTACCTACTTTGTGCAGCTTGGAGACGTTTGGTTATTATCTCGATCTTTTCCGAGGTGACTTAAACAATTTCAGGTCCTAAGAAGCTCCTTTCTCCTACTTCTGCCCAACAGTGAGGTGAGTGGTGAGGATGTCTGTAGAGGACCTCAAATGGGGCCATGCCAATGCTAGTTTTGAAGCTGTTGTTGTAAGAAAATTCTCCGAGGTGGAGATAGTCATCCCAACTGCTTTTGAAGTACAGTATGTAGGCTCTCAACATATCTTCTAGTACTTGATTCACTCTTTCTGTCTGTCCATTCGTTTGAGGATGAAATGCCGTGCTATGATTCAAGGTAGTCCCAAGTGGAGTCTGTAGTTTATCCCAAAGATTTGAGGTGAAGCGAGAGTATCTGTCGGATATGATCATGGTTGGGACCCTGTGGAGGCAGACCACATTCTTTATGTAGATTTCCACTAATTCATTCATCCGAGCGGTAACTCGTATGGGTATGAAGCGGGCGGATTTGGTTAGTCAATCGACTATCACCCATATCGAGTCTTGATTCCTTCTTGTCTTGGGGAGTCCTACTATGAAATCCATGGATATCGAGTCCCACTTCCACGAAGGGATTTCAAGGGGTTGTAGGCACTACAAGAAAGGGGGGCTTTAGCCTCGGTTCAAAACTATGGCTAAAAAGGTTAAAAATTGAGGCTAGCTAAACCCTTTAGCCTTAGTTTTGCCTCAGTTATCCAAACTAAGGTTGAAACCCCTGTGGCTAAAGGCTTTAACCTCAGTTTTAGCAACCGAGGCTAAAATGACTTTTATAGCCTCGGTTCTTCAAATGAAGCTAAAAGAACCTTTTTAATTTTATTTTTCTCGAAATGAGGCTAAATCAAAATTTTAGCCTCCATTGTTTCCAACTGAGACTAAATCCAAATTTAGCCCCGATTGCCTCTAATCGAAGCTAGATCTATTTTAAACCTCGGTTCTCAACAATCAAGGCTAAAGCAGAGTTGTAGTCTCTGTTTAGATAACTAAGGCAAAACTGAGACTAAAGATGAATTTAGCCTCTTTTGGCATCAATTGAGGCTAAATTTAGAATTTAGCCTCATTTCTCTATGAACAAATGATTGAACCCGTGCATATTTCACCCATTTAACATTCACCAAGATAATAATCAACACAATATTAACAAAACAAATAATTTACCAAAACAAACTACAAATGTCTTCCTTTCCTTAGCCTTCCACCCATAACATCTTTGAGAGAATAATATGAATTTACCAAAAAAAAAGAGTACAAGCAAGTGACCTGTAGCATCTTGTCTATAAACCTTGCAACATTAGCAATCTCAGTTACTGTTCTGATTTCTTCCAATGTAGCACCCACCTTACCATTGCGATATTCTCCTTTGTAGTAGTTGTTAATAAGATAGGCTCTTGGCTAAAAAGACCGATCTTCTCTCTGATCCATCCAAGCTGCAGCTTCTTCAAGTTGATGTCATTTATGAGAACTTCACTAGCTTGGGGTTCATAGAACCTCTCCAACAAGCTGATCGCTGTTAACTTCCGACTGCCGCTCTCTCCAACTAGAGCCACAGTCATGCCATTTGGAACATGCAATGAGAACCCAAAAAATACATGAATGTCAGGTCTTGCATTGCATTACCTCATCGTTCTCATTCAGCTGCTTCCGAAACCAATTTACTTTTAAGTACCTGGAAACAAAATATTGATTGTGAAACACCCAAGATTAAGAAATTATCTGGTTCATAATCTCCCACTGAACCTGTTTTGTAATTTCATAAGAATCCACAAAGTACAGATCATGTAACACCCTGTACCTCTGGTACACAGGTGTTACCCCTTAAAAAGGCATTAGTGAAAGTCTGAGATCGACTAGCTAAGTAACTTAAGTAAATCATGTGTAGGATAGAACCCTTTGTCAATACTGATACCACCCACCATGATACCTGGAAGCTCGGGCTGCACTTGTCACCAGCTAAATAGGTAAGCATGATCCAATGACTTAAGTCTAATAAATTTCTAAATCAACTAGTGATAGTAATATTCTCAAAACTCAATCCATGAAAGTCAGTGGGTAGCTAAAAAAGTACTATCATACTAAAAAAACATATTTGACCGTTGAAAACGAGCATTGAGCTCATCTGACCATCAGATCGCATCATATGGGCCAAATACAGCCCAAGGAAGTGTGTGACGGCCCACCCGGGCCTCACCATCGGTCTGAATTAGTCCAGGACTTCTAAATAGGGCCCTCAAAGTGTGTGGACGGGATGGATCTAAACTGACCATCGCCATGGGCCCCATACATAGTGCATGTGCACCAAAAAATTACCCTGTGCGAGGTGCACCGGACTATAACTAGTGGTCAAATGGCCTTTGACCGAGCCATTTGCGAAAAAGAGAGAAATTCCTCCCGCCAAATTGCAAATTCAAACTGATAGACTTTGGAGTCCAAAGTGGACCACCCTATCCACTTTCTGGACGATCCAAACCGTCCATTACGCTCATAGTGTCCCACTGGACAAAATATTATTGGGTCTTTGACTCATGCATTGAAACAACGAAGATCAGACCCAACCGTCCATTTCCTTCATATGGGCTGGGATTCAATGAGAGGGACCATCAAGAGGCTTGTTAGGCAAGCCAACATCCTATGGACCAAAGGGTTACATCCCTCTCCTTTTCCAGCTGAGAGGAGTCCTCTCACAGCCCAAAAATGGCTCGACAACTAAGAAGGAAGAAAAGGAAGATTTCCTTCTTTTAGATAGTGGGGACTGTCACACTTGTGACCGTCCAATGGGCCACGTGAATTCATCACAGCCCTCCTACATGGAAGGTACGAAATGAGAAGGAAGGTTTTCTCATCTCATGAGAATGAGGAGTGAAATGAAGAAAATATCGTGATATATAGAAATATCTCATCTGGGATCCGAAAAGGGGACCCCGAACCGTCTATGGGATCCATCCAGACCAATCAAACGGTCTGGATTTCCCTGAGAACCCTTAGATAGAAATCCACCATTGTTGGGTGGGTCATCTTCCTCAAAAACCCACCCAACCACAAACTCGAGATGGGCCCCACCAGGCCTAGAGATTGTACTTCTAGGTAGCCCTGGAGGCCACCAATGCATCCCCAAACGCGGATGGGCCCCATGCGCGGCTAGCATTCGATCCCAACCGTGTGTATGGAGAGTTTCTCTCAACCGTCGGATACACCTCTCCTAGCCTATAAAAGGGAGGCTCAGCTCTCCCATATTTGCACAGAAAGAAAGGAAAAGGAGGGAGAGAAAGAAAGGAAAGGAAGAGAGAGAAGAGAGAAAGAAAAGAGAGAGAGAGTGGAGGCGTGAGCACATCCGTCCGGCCAGGTAAATGGCCCAGCCTCTGTCTTTTTCTTCTTGCATTTTCTTCTTTGTATAAATAACATTCATGTTGGTAGCCACATTTTTGGGCCAGAAAAACGGACTGAAAAGCACCTCCTAGCTGGGTCGTTCATCAGGCTGAAACAGGGCCGAAACCAACCACGTTTTGGGCTGTGGTTCGAGCTCAAAATCAGCCTGATGCATAACTAAAAACCAGTCTGGAAATGGCCGAGGAATGCAGCTGGAAATCAGCTCTCCAACCGGCCTGATAATGGCTGGAAATCTGACATATAAAGGGCTGAAAAATCATCCTGCTAATAGCTGAAAATTTGACGTGAAAATAACTGCAAAATACACCTGATGTTGGCTGATTTTTCAGCTTGGAAATAGCTGAAAAATGCACCTGAGGTTGGCTGATTTATGTACCTGATGTTGGCTGATTTTTCAGCTTGGAAATAGCTGTAAAATGCACCTGAGGTTGGTTTATTTTTTAGCCTGGAAATAGCTGATTTATGCACCTGATGTTGGCTGATTTTTCAGCTTGGAAATAGCTGAAAAATGCACCTGATGTTGGCTGATTTTTCAGTTTGAAAGCAGCTAAAAAATGCACCTGAAAGTGCTGAATTTTCAGCTTAAAAACGGCCTGAAATCAGACCGTTTGGAGGCCGTGAGGAGAGCTGCATCAAGCCTTGAACGGGCTTCCAACCAAGTTGAAACAGGTACCTTAGATGGGCCTTGCACCAAGCTGAAACCGGGCCTCCATGTAGACCCAATCTGGATTCAAGAGGGGGTGGGCTTCACTGAGTATCAGTGGGCCGAACCATGTACAGGTTGGCCGCACCTGATCGGTGGGCCACACCTCACCAAACATCAGGGTGGGCTGCACATGCCTGTGGGCCTCACCAAACATCAGGGTGGGCGGCACCAAATATCAGTATGGTCTACATGATATTTGAATCTATTTGATTCTTGGGCCCATTGCCATCAATAGGGTGGCTAACCAGATCAACTGTCCTAAAAAATATACATGTATGCCACATGTACATTACACTTAATTTTACAAACACTTAGTAAATAAAAATTTTAAGCGCTTAGTAAAGCTTGTATAAGTTGCATGTCATAAAAGCATTCCTCACATCTGCAAAATTGCAAATACATAGATCTAGAACCACTGGACAAAAGATGGAAAAACTTTGTTTTTATAAGGGATAGTAGCATGTGCAAGAGATATTATTTCATAATATTCCTAGGTTGTTCCTTGTTTGGTGTTGGGCTTCTAGATGCTCATGAGGACTTGGATCGAGTGGCATGCTACGCATCGTCTGGTGATGATTTTCTTCCCCTTGAGCTTTCCATCTCTAAACTAGATTAGGAGTAGTCTTTTATAAAAATCGTAAATGATCTCATAGGAGTGAATGAACATCCAACCTGTTTAATTGGATA
This sequence comes from Magnolia kwangsiensis, assembly GCA_037074715.1. NCBI lineage: Eukaryota > Viridiplantae > Streptophyta > Magnoliopsida > Magnoliales > Magnoliaceae > Magnolia > Magnolia kwangsiensis. The sequence goes on from CM073586.1 coordinate 83,929,487, forward strand.
CCTGCCTCATAGTCTAGATACTATTGGTCAACAATTGTATGCATACTTTTAAAATGGGTCAAACCCTTAATCTATATTATCATGTGACCAATCTATTGTATGCTTCTGGAACCCGTTAAATCACCAATTAATTTATCTTTGACACATGATTTGAATTTTCTAGAATACTTGATTTGCCTAATTGAGATGCATGCTTTATAATTTGGTAAGTTAGGATTATATGATTTTTGAACTGCTTGCATACATGAGTTTTATTTCATTTATTTAAAGCATGTCTGAAATCTCTATAAGATTGTATTGATTGTAAGACACACATTATTGAAATCTCTCTCTATGAAAACTCCTATTTAAAGAGAGTCCGAGCTTAGGGTGTAACGGAAGGGATCGCGATGAAGATAGACCCTCAACACGGGGGTTATGATTAGTGACAAGTGATTTTGGGGACCACTATCTATGGAGTTATTCCACTTACATGACTATAGAGTGAACCACACTATGTTTTACCCACAGTTGGTTACTCGCTTTGATCCATACATACCGTCTCACTTTGATTGTTGAATATAATGATTTATATATATTTCATTCATAGTCAGCATACGGTGGTAGCTCCCTAACATTGAGAATTGATTGGCCACGTGTTGATGGGTTTTATACACACCCTAAGGCGATAACCTCATGAGCTTGGGATGGTGGTATGTGACCTATGCCCGAGCTGTCGGTCTACGCTGGTGTTAAACCCCCATAGTGACCTTGAGCTTACTTAAAATGACTGATTGTAATTGGACTAATAATGGTTTGGCTAATCATGTATACATGACACAGATTAGCGTCTATCGCTAACGTACGTGATGTACGATAGACAGTTGTTACGCAGCACTTAGTATGCTTCACTGACGACTAGCCTCTGTCCGACTGGATGTCTTTCCCAGGTCGATGATTGTATGGGTGACGAGCCCAACTTCTGCAGGAATATGCATCCCTGAGGCGATGACTGCATTCACACATCCATGCACCTAATAAGACTGCATTTGCTATGTTTTGGTTTGCCTGTATGTTTTATGCTATTTCTTGTCTAGGGCGGCAATGTGTAATCTTGAGGGGATATCACACTGAGCTAGCCACTCATTCATTTATGTTCAATTGTATAGATGAGCCAGGTACATGTGTTGAAGAGCGCGGGGTGGACTCGGAACCTGCTACCGCTGAGGAGGAGTACTACGACGAGAAGTCGCAACAGGAGGCAGCTACCTACTTTGGCTTAAACAAATAATTTAGTTATCATGGTTATTTTTTGACAATTACATTTCCTTTTTTAAATTTTGTATATGGCCCCAGCTGAGTGGCCTTAAAAATTCATTTGAGTTGGGATATATCTAAGCTACGCTTGTTTCCACAAATCGCACTTTAATAAATTGTTTATTTTGACCACTTATTAACCCTCGGTTTTTTAGGATGGGTCGAGTACTCGGGTTTTTGAAAACCGGGGCGTTACAGATCGAGATGCGACAAATATCTAAAATGCAGGGCAATCAAGAGACATCTGTTATGTATATCATCTGTTATGCACCCACGCTGACATGCATGCACACACATGAAGAGACCTCTAAAATTTGAAAGATTCCTAACAAACCATCTTAAGATTTCCATCTTATTTGACCCATCAACATGCAGAGCAGGAAGCCGATTTACCTGCTTTCTCGGATGAGGGAGGCGATTGAGATCATTTCCTATGGGCCAACTGATCTTTCAAGTTCCTGATCATGGTTAGTGCAAGATGAGATAAAAGATACTCGGTAAAGGAAGAAACAGGGAAAAGAACACTAGTGGCAAATCTTCCACACCACCTAAAAGAAAGATGGAATTTTGTCTCACAGTAGATTATATGTTACTGGGTGAACTAACAAAAAGGGAGATTTCATAGCATACAACAAGAAAAGGAAAAGAGGAAAAGGATTTCACAGAATGCATCTTAAAACATTAATCAGATTTATTTGGTAATTTAAGAAGGAATTCATAACAAATAGCCACCTCGCCCAAAAGTAGCAAAAGGGAAAATAGAAAAAGGAAAAAAAAAATTTAATCCAAAGTCATGTCTTCTTGCCAGAACACAAAACATGATTTGTATTCCTGCATATCTAATAATTGCAAAAATAAAAATAAAAATAAAAATAATAAATCATGCCCAGAAGGAAGAAAAGGAATTAGCAAGAAATGCATCCCCACACAAATTAAAACACCCAGATCCATATAGAAAAAATGATTTATCCATGGATAAGAAAAGACACAGATGAAAGAGAACTCTTACAACCACCTCAAAAATAGAAAAAAGGAAAAAAAAACAAAAAAAAACAATGAATTGAAGAAAAATGGAAATTACATAACAGTTTCAACCTACCCAAAAGCTCAAACTTAATAAGAAAGCAAAACAAAGAACTATTAGATTAATAAGTGGAACAAAAACAGATAATGACCCAATTTAAAAAAACCTTCTAAAGAGAATAGAAATCTGCATATGACCGGTTTGAGCGTAATCGGATATTGACACATTTGTTTTAATCCTCCAGAAATTCCAACACATGTTTATTTGTAAGAATAATGGAGGTGTAACGGCACAGGAAAAAAACAAAAACACTCCTAATTGTGTAAATGGTGGGAATTTTTTGTTTGTTAGTCGGCTAGATGATTGTGCAGGACTGTTTCCAGTGCAAATTGTATCTAGCATGGTCTGCAATTGGCATGGAGCATCAGGGGATCAATGTTTTGAATCTGTCTGACATGGACGAGGACAAGTCAGTCATGCCTGTCATTATATATTAAAATTGGGTTGGTGGTCCCAACAAAAGACCTCTAGTGAGATTTTTTATACGGGTGAATCTTGTCCCCGTCTAATTTGGTTGAGTAGTGATAAGATTCATTAAACCTAATACACAGGTTGGTAAATATTTTAATTAGGAAAATGATCAAGTTTGAAGCAGCCATTAGCTAGAAAAATGGCACATTCCTCTCAGCAAGAAAACTCACTTAGCATCAATTATTTCAAGCAACTTGCTTTGGTACTTGTTCCCAAGAACCTGAAGAACAAAAAATGTCATTAGTCATGTAGATTTTTTGTTATAGGACAAATTACATTAAAAAAAAAAAAAATCCATAACGACTAAATTGCACGAAAAGAGGAGCTAACATTTTTCAAAATGGTAAATAAAAATTTCTAAATCAAGGAAACAGAAACACATGAAAATAAGCAGTTGAAGGGTCATCTAAGCCAACCATTAAGAGTCATTTCAGTCACAACGCCTACAAGGATCATAACCCCAGATGGAAAAAGAAAAAGAAAAAGAAAAAAAGTAAAAGAAAGTTCTCAAGCTTCCCTGCTTGGAGAAGATGCACCCAATGGCTGAACTAGAGCTGTACACAAGTAGAGTAAGCTCAGTTACTCGCTCGACTCAACTTGGAATTACTCGACTCGTCATGAGTTTGAGCCGAGCATGAGCTAATTTTTTATACTCGTTTTGATTTCGAGTAGAGTACAAGTTTGGCAATACTCGACTCGTGTGTTCGACTCATGCTCGACTCATACTCGACTCGTACTCGAGGGTATATATACCCACCCAAAAAAAACCCTACACCTTTATTCCTTCTAGTCGTTTTCAGTAGCCTGCCCGTTCGAAAAAACCCATTTCCTTCCCTCGCGTCCGTTCGAAAAAACCCATTCTCTCTCTCTCTCTCTCTCTCTCTCTCTCTCTCTCTCTCTCTCTCTCTCTCTCTCTCTCTCTCTCTCCCCTGTCTAGTGGTCCTAGTCCCTGCAGCCTGCCCAGTGCCCCTGTCTGGTGCTACAACTTGTCCCTGCCACTCGTCCGGTGCCGCAGCTTGTCCCTGCTGCTCATCAGTCATCCCTGACCTGCACGCACGGTGCTGGTCATTCCTGCTATAGCTCGCCCGGTAATATGTGGTGTTGATTTTTTATTTGTTTTGTATAAATTGTTAATATATATCAGAAATTGATTTATTATTATTTTTGGAATATTGTGTGGTACTGATTTATTATTATTATTATTTTGTATAAATTATTTATATATGTTAGAAATTGATATCATATAAATATATGTTAGAAATTGTTAATATATGTTAATATAGAAATTGTTAATATGTTCAACTTCGAATTCCAATTGACAATTGAATTGAATTTATAACTCAAACTCGGCTCAAAAGCTTGAACTCATTGCTCGAAAACCCTGCTCGAATTGGGCTCAAATTCAGACTCGAGATCGAACTCTAATCGAAAACTCGGGCTCGACTCGGCTCAATTTCTGCTCGTACTCGACTCGTACTCGGACGAGTAGAGCACGAGCAAGGAATCCATGCTCGATGCCTGAGTAGAGCCAAGTACGAGTCGGACTAGGGCAGTGCAAGCCGAGCCTGAGTTGGGCAATACTCGGTTCGGCTCGACTCGTGTACAGCTCTAGCTGAAACAACAGACATAGAATCTGATCAACATTTGTATCTCTTTATGGTGGGATTGCCCAACTCAAAGTTCAAAAATTTGAGCACATCAGTTTTTATCTTCATGACCTGAACATACATCTGAAATCATTCAAACACTCTAAGAAGAGATTCAAAACTAAAAGGCAAACATCACCTCTTCTTTGGTGTAGGTTTTTTTAGTAGGAAAATCAAAACTCATGACTTAAAAATAACATTCTACAGTACCAAAATCTAGCCCACACAAGTTACAACATTCATTGTTCCTCTTCAAAATTCCAACATTTATGCCATCAATGTTCCAAGAATATCATTGAAGGGAATCTCATCAATGATAGCTACGACAATAATGGGGACGAACAATCATGTGTTAAGGGTTCAGGTCATGGTTGTCATGTGTTAAGGGTCTAGGTTATCATATGTTAAGGGCTTGGGTCATGGTTGTCATGTGTCACAAGTCAAGATTGTCATGTGTGAAGGGTTGAGGTTGACGCATAATAGCCTACACCGTTAACACATGACAACCTCGACCCTTCAAAAGTGATGGCTATGGTATCAATGTCTATAGACTAAAACATTCTTTTCTACGAATCTAGTCCAGCCTTTGTCTACCAGAAGGAGGCAAACCAAAGGCTTAAATGGACTACACCACAAGAAACAATGGTGATTGAACTCCTACCATCAAAAACTTCTTAAATGGAGAATGCCACATACATGAAAATTTTTAATGGCATTCGTACACCATCTTTGGGATCCACCATCAAATATGTGCAGAATCCACTCCATCCATTAACCTTGGAATTTCATGGAAGGCCATGGTTGAAAGCATGATCAGTATCAGCTAGTCACATTCACCACATCACATAAAAAAAAATAGTTCCTATATGCGAATGCCTCCCCTCACACGCGAGCGCGGCAGTGCCCTCACTTTCTTGGCTTTGATGTTGGTTTGCTAGTGTAATATGTTATTGACTCGAGTGTAAAAATATATTTGATTTGAAGTTGCCAGTAGCCAAATGAAGCTTTAAATCTACTGCCGGTTAGAAACTGTAGAATTACTTAGGGGTCAGGGAATCTTACAATTCCATAACTCAAATGACTCTCATGGTTCATCTGCGACCATTGATTCTGATTAAGGGCCTCGGTGAAAGAAAATGAAGAGATTAAGCACCATTTTTCCACCTGCATGATGTGTGGTCTCTACTTCACAGGATTTTACAACTTTTGGGATTCAAAAGAATTTTGGCATTTTTATATTTAGTCATTCTTTGCATAACCCATAAGGGTCGGGCAGTCGAAAATAAGAAAAAACTATATAGTCATACATTATAGAGTCAAGTGGCCACGGGTACAAAAATAAAGTAAAAATATAATGAATAAAATGAACTGTCAACTAGCCTTACTTTGTAGGATTTAAGATCGTAGGCAGGCAAATAAAGTGTGTGTGTGTGTGTGTGTGTGTGTGTGTGTGTATAAAAGAGGAAGAATAACGCAAAATGAGATAAAAAGAAATGTGGATATAGTTGGACTTGGAATATATGGAGTTGAATATAAATTAAATAGAGATAAACAAACTCTTAGCTTCGATGACTTCTTTAATGGTCGTTTTTGTCTCCTATGTCGAGAAGCATATCGACATGTTAGAAATCTTTAAGATACCTCGAGCAGCACCTCTAGGCGAATTCCAACCCTCAGACCCTCTTTGTACTCTCTCTTTCTCTTTCGCTCTTTCCTTCTTTGTCTCACTTCTCTCATTCCACTCCGTCTCTGTCTGTTTTTTTAAAAAAAAACAAATGGCAAAGGTGTCTATTTATAGATCTTACAACCTCAATCATAGACGATTCTCGCGTGTTGGGGAGATAATTTTTTACAGTTCCTGTGGGTGTAGCAGGGTTTTTAATATTAAAATAACATTTCTTCCCTTACTCCTGACATCCTGTAACACCCCGAATTTTTTCCAACCTGGGATTAGACGTCCTTAGGCAATGGGTCAACTAAAACACCTGGAAAATCGCTCAGAACCCAATTCCATAGCCAAAGAAATCACTTAGGATTAATTCCTTTAGAAACTAAGCATAAGTTAGCTAGCGCTACGCTGGAGTAGCTGTGAAATTGTCCTTGATCACTTTAAATACGTTCTACAAGACCCAAAACTTGTAGAATCAATGGTGCTATAATACCCTGAAACCTAGGATCAAACTCTAAACCCGTTTGCTCTCAGGAACTCTTTGAAACTTTATATTGGATCTAGACCGCGCGTCGAAAGTCCGATACCTATAATCTTAGACCGTTATGACCGCTTAGCTGGACTTAACAACCGTTTCGAAAATCAAGGTCAACCGACGTTCAGAGGCTATTTCATTGAGCCTGGAGTGAAGAGAGTGAGAATAGGGTTAGATTTGGAAATTTTAATTCAAATCTGGCACGTGACTTGGCGTGTCATTCTTAAGCGTTCTGACCGTCAGAATTCAGCCAAATTACACCCTCAGATCAGGAAAAATTTCTCTTTCATATCATGAGACTTGTAGACCTGATCTAGGTGCGATGACTGCTGAACTGAAATTGGACCGCCACGTGCGATCTGCGAACTCTGCCGGACTGAAAACTTGATGTGTACTAGATCCAGTATGCATGAGCTTAAGTCCGACCGCGTTTGACCAGGGGACCTCCAGAAATGCCTTTTTGGACCAGAACAGCCCCGATTTGGTTAGACCTCAAGTAAACATTGTTCCCAAGCCTAATTTGGGAAGTTTTAAGCTTATAAAAGGGGTTTAAACCCTCACTTCTCTCACCCATCCGAATTTGCTAAAAACCCTAGATTGAGAGAGAGAAAAAGTGAGAGTTTGTGAGAGAAGGTAGGAGAGATTTTTCTGTCACCTGCTGCTGCTGCTACACGTGCTAAAGCAACGTATCCCAATCGCTTTCCCGGTGATTCCGCCGCATTTCTAGGTAAGGAAAACCCTAACCACTTGCTGATTTAGGGATTTCTTCGATTCAAATAGCAAAGTAGCTGATGTACGTGTGTATTAGGTCACCTGATCGTCGTTGACGAAGCGTATACGCTCCGTTCGAAACGATACACTCCTACGACAAAAGGTGCGGAGTTTAGACGCTTTGATTGGCTATTTTCAACGCTTTCAATGTCGTTTAATAGTAGATTATCGACGGCAACGCCGTTTGACATGTACAACATGCTGTCTGTTTCCCGTTTCATAAACATATGAAAAATATGAGATTTAGGGCATTTTAGTCATTTGTAGGAAATACTGTAAACATCCATATTTTGCTGAAATGATTGACATGGCTTTTTATCGCAATAGGATATTAGGAATGCATGCATAATCAGTTTGGCGAAGAGATTCGCCCAAATGCGCACTTTGAGTCGACATACATTATGTAGACTTAAGTGTGTAGACTGTGTTTGTATAAATATTTGTATTAGTATGTATTGAATTAAATGGTGTTGTGAATTAGTTTGAGATTGAATTCTCATATAATATGCTGATGTAAATGAGTTCCTTCATGTTGGCGATGTGCATGATTTCATTATCTGTATGAAATGCATGTGATAGATGATTCACTTAAGTTGTATGTTATAACATGTTTCAACATGCTTATATTGTTGTATTTCATTTCCATCACTCTTATATGATTGATGTTGTGGATTCACAAATGTTTGGGACTATGCTTAGTCCAGGCAGTCGGTAACAGAGTAAATTCGTGGTTGGCTTCTATTGGCCACGAAGGACGTGTCGATGAACGCGAGTCGTGTTTAGAGTTGGCGGCAGTGGTTAGGCCACACGAAGTGTTTTATGCACTTCATGTCGTTTGACTTGCGATGCGCTCGTACTAATCGAGCCCGTCAAGTAACCCGACTGGCCATTGTATGTTCACCATGTATGTGTCATAACTGCTTGAACTTAGGGTACTGAACTTACCATTGGAAACCCTATCAACCATGATACCTTGATCCATAAAGACTCATGAGCCGGGCATGGTAGTATGGGACACCGTGGTCAAGCTGTCGGCCTACGCTGGGGCCACAAACCTCCCCGTAGTGACCAGTGAGCACCCTACTCTGAGCAGATTATGGTGGTATGGGACACTATATTCTTGTTGTCGGCCTACACTGATCAGGTGATGAGCCCTTTGTAGTGACCTTGAGTTTATCCTGACACCGCATGGGGGCGACGAGTCCTGATGCAGTCTTAAGGATAATTAGGCCTGTATTGATAAGGTGATGGGGGAGCGGTGCAACGAGTGCGAGCAACAGCCCTAGCAGCCCTTGCAGCAACCTACAAATATAACATCGTATGAGATTACTAGGAGTGACGACCCTAGACAGGATCTGTGTTGGGATTAATATAAGCAAGGTACCCTAGTTTCTCAATCTTACTGTATGAAAAAGACTAATAATAACTCGGTAATCATATCACCATCATATTGCATGTGCCTGGAAGATGTGGAGCACTGTGGGAAGAAAGCATGCCGCGGGCGTAAGATAGTGCCGTATAAGGGAGATCGTCGGTGAGGGCATCCATCATGTCATGTCATATTGCATTAACAACAGTATTTAGGAATGTTTGATTAATTGCTTTACTATTATCGCATGACTGATTTGATAATAGGCTAATCTCTGCTCTATTATTCCACTGAGTTGATCACTCACTCCCACGTTGCGGGATGGTGTTTCCGAATACCCACCAGTCCCTATTTTGGTTGCAGATGATGGCGCTGCTTGAGAAGCGGAGCTGGACTTGATGATGATGAGGAGGATCTCTCCTTTATGCGTGTTCTGAACGACGGGATTACAGGGAGATTCATTAGATGCCATGACACTTGTCATTTTATATTTTCAGAGCACTTATGTATATTCTTTCTTTCTATTTTGAGGTATACATGTATATGTATATAACCTGGTAACATGTTCACACTCTGGAGACATACAACAGTTTATATATGTTATACATACTATCACAATCTTCCACTTGCTAATTTAACTGTCTCTGGAGTATGATATGTTGTTCTGGCGTAATCCCACTCATGTTTAATACATTAACATAGATAACATTCAATCATACACATTTATGTTGCATAAGTGATGTTCTAGAACTCAGGAGTGGAGTTTTTACTCGACCCCCGATTTTCGGGATGTGACACATCCCTATAGGTAATGATTAGTTTTTTTAATATATAAATGTAATCATTGTTAGTATATATATTTTTATAAAAGGTAAAAATTACTTTATATATATATATATATATATATATATATATATATATATATATATATATATATATATATATATATATATATATATATAAGGGAATGATTACATATAATATGTATATATACATATCGTTATATATTGGTTTTTTTTTTTTCATACAAATCATTTAAATGCTTATATCTTGTTCGTTGTTCGTCCATTTCCAGTAGTCTTAGTCTCGTTGGAAAGATAATCAAATAAGATTTTTAATAAGACTAAGATCACTTCGAATGGACCCCGTTTGTCCTGTTGAAAGTACAACTATTTATTATATGAAATCAATTGTTTGTAATTTGACCAATTTCCTATTTTCAATGATCTTAGGCTCATTGGAAATGTCGTCTAATAAGCTTTTCAATGGAACTTTAATAACTTTAATCGAATCATGTTTAATTAGTCTAAAGTGCGGCCAGAGTTTTTACGGCTTTAACCACTTGGCAATGCGTGGTTTTGGTAAACGGGATAGATCTTCTTCATCATAACCAGGGTTAGAAGAAATTTAAGTTTGTTAGAAAATTTATTTTACCATATTTTCAATAAACCATAAATCATCTTGATCGATTAGAATTTGCTCTAAAAAATACCATGGCTACTTTGTGTATAAAGACGATCGTACTTTTCTCAATCTTAAAGATATGACCTCTAATGCCTCAACACAACATTATTCAATAATACGAAGTAGTATAGAGAGTGATTCTTGGGTAGAAAGAGTTCATTTTATCCTTTTCCGCACATCAATTGTTACATACAGAGAGTTTCGGTGGTTTTGGAGTTCGTATGCACGGTCGTGAATGAATCGCTACTAGATTTGGTGTTATCTGATTAGGTCCATTGGTTATCTCTGAGACATGCCGAGTATGCTCATAGTTCGACCCGTTTGGATTTTATGTGACTTCTAACTCATTGTGAGATAATTTATTGAAGTTGAGCTAAAGCTCAAAGAGTCGCTTGTCTTCGTTTTAGGTGGGGTGTCTACAGTATCTAACAAATGCCGTTATAAGTTATTAAGTTTCGTGGGCTAGATAAATATCGTGTTAGTAAGAAGTTAGCATCTTCCCATATAAATAAAGGGCTATAAAGAAAATGAACGGAATGGATCTAGGTTCCAGTAGGCCCAATAACAAATCTCATCAACATCACTTTCTTGAGATTAGATGCTACGTTATTTATTCTTCACTCAAAATTCATACAACTGTTAATCCAATGATAGAGGTAACTCAATATGAAAATATTTTCAAAACCCTGTAAGATGACTAGTTTGAGAATATTTGAAACATTATTTCCTTTTTAGGATTTTGACCGTACTATAATACTGGCACGTTAAAAATCCTGTCCTTTTCGGGATTTTGACTACACCACCATGCTAGTGCGGTCAAAATCTCTATATTTTATGTAGAAGTACTGTTGATGTTCTATCCAACTTGTTGATGAAGGGCCTAAACATAAGTTACACGCATCAACAAACCTATGGCATGTGGAGGACAACAATGCCAACAAATATCTTTTAGGGTACACCTTCCGCCCATATTGATTTTTGGTTAAGGTCATCTAAAGGGCAGGGCCCCACCAGATGCATTGTTTGAATGCCTCCCAAGGATTGAAAAATATGAGACCATATGCAAGGTATTGTTTCTTCCATGAGCGAATATGCTTGCAGAGCCAGCTGATGAATTGACCATATTGATCTTTTTGGAAGCTAAATTAAGGGTGGGGCCCACCAGATACATAACTCGAAAGCCTTTAGAGGTTGCCAAATGTGGCCATAAAGATGCATCTCGCAAAGAACGTGTAGCCCACCTGTTAGATGGGATACATCTTGTGGGAGGCTACACCTAATGAATGGCCCAAATCTCACTCATGTACACACCTAATGATTGGCCCAGATCTCACACATGCCACAATCACTTCATCAAAATTTCCTCACAAATAACCCAAAATGAGAAAGGAACTTCTAAATGCTTTACTAATGCATTATTAGTGACAATAGATAAGATTTTAGCTACATAAGATAAAAACAAAAGCATGTTATTTGCTAGTGGCTGATAAAACCGTCTTCCTCATCCAAATGAAGGAGGTGATCATCTTATCATAAGGTGGGGCATTCTCTTTAATAACTGGAACTTCCTTGAAATTCTTAGCCCATGCATCAAGTGATGGGAATTGATAGTAAATTAAAATCGCGAATTTGCGATAGACCAAATCCGTCGTAAAACCAAATAAACGACAAAATTTCATCTGTCACTTGGTCCGTGGCTGTTTACTAAGTCTTTTTTTTGCAACGGATAAGATCTGTCTCAAAAATAAAAAATCCATTAATAAAATTCGAAAAAACCCACCCGAATTATTCGTCATTTAAAATATTTGTGACGAATAAGGTCCGTCACTAATATGAGGAGAACAACCAAACCGCAGTTATTTTCAACTTGTTCAGAAATTAGCGACGGATTTGGTCCGTCACTAAAATATTTATGAATAAAAAAGATGCACCTAATGGTCATTCAAAAAATAATTCACAAGATATAGGCTGAATATGAAACTGGACTAAATATCAACTTGTGTTTGCATGCTCAGAAGGCCTGAATAAGAAACTGATCTAAATATATAGTAAATAGTCAAAATTAGGTCAGCTACTGATGAAATAAGGTAATGTAAAGAATATCATTTGCCCTAAAAACTAAACAAATGATCATCATAACTGTCCCATCAATTAAATACAAATCCAAGAGATGCAGGACCTCCTTAATTAGAAATGGTTCAATGTATTTATTGCCTATCAACCACCCTTTGCAGCGAGTACCTCCTTTGTCACCTGTTGCAGTAACAAAAAATCACAAAAAAAAAATTAAAATTAAAAATTAAAAAAAAAAATCCATTTTCTTCCCTTCCAAACTTTGATTGTAGAAGAAAGATTTGAAAATAAAATGAGATCTATAGTTATTTTATTTTATTTTATTTTATTTTATTTAGTAAAATGGGATCTAGAGATTCACAATGTGATCGTAAAGCCTCATACACATCATTTATTAATAGTCATGTTTGGTCTGCACCTGCCGGTTATATATTTTTTCTTCCAGAGATCCATGCGCCATCAAACGATATGCATAAACTGGCTTTGTTCGCCCATACCTGCAAGAATGCAATACATATTAGAAATAAAGAACAGCAATTTGAAAACTGTGCTCCAAAAGATTAAGCATTAATTTTTTTTAGAAAATAAATATCTCGATTATGTCATACCTCCAAACCCGAGCCTGAAGATAATAAGTAGGATTCCACAAACTGTCAACAATGATACATGGTTAGCAGCATGAAGGTTGATGCCTCATCCCATGATTCAAACAACTCCAAGCAACCAAGCCTCCTTCCAGAGATGCAGCTGTACTTCATCACAACTTTTGCAATACTGCTGTTTTCCCATTCTCATTTGGGTCCACCATATTTAGCCCATTCTTCAAAAGTGCCATTTGAAATTCCAATGTGATTACTTTCCCGAGTCATCATAAATCAAGAGTTGTGTTGCGATAATCTAGTTTCACCAAACAAAAATATTCAGTGCAGTGTTATACTATCATCATCTTAGCTTTACATACTCTAACCAAAAGCAGGCACCAATATGGCTTAATTAAGGGACCAAAATGGAAGACATTCTACCACCTTTTTTTTATTTCAACTTCATTCAACAACGAAAGCTAGCAACCTGCTAGTAGTAACCTCCCCAATCCATACATAACACTTGAGGTCACATGATTTGAAAACCAATAAAAAGGCATTTAGTAACACAGTACATTTTATATTAAAGCTATAAATTAAAATCCAAAAATGTGACGCCCCAGTCCCTGCTCCAATGTGGGCGGGCGTGATGTGGGCGAGGCTGGATGCCTGGGCGAGCTACTGTTGCAGGAAACTGTGGACGAAACTCTATCCCACATCACTTAGACAGTCACTTGAAGTCCTGGCTATATGTGGAGGCTCTCCCTTAACTATTTTGACATGTTTTAAAGCCGTGCGAGGAGACCCCAAATTGGACAATCTCACAATGGTGGGGTGAATCGTCTCATTTGGTTTCACAGCCGAGGATGACTCTATTCCAACAATGGGAGATTGTGACGCCCCAATCCCTGCTCCAATGTGGTGGGCGTGATGTGGGCGGGGTTAGATGCCTGGGTGAGCTACTGTTGCAGGTGACAATGGATGAAATTCTATCCCACATCGCTTAAACAGTCATTCGAAGTCCTGACTATATGTGGAGGCTCACCCTTAACTGTTGTGATGTGTTTTAAAGCCATGCAGGGGAGACCCTAAAGCGGACAATATCACAACGGTAGGGTGGGTCGTCTCAAAAAACCTCTTCAACAATCTAATCGCCCAACCAACAATCACGTCTCCCAACCTCTCCCATCCATCAAAGGAAAAAATATCAATATGTTCTATCCATGAACAGATCTGATCCCCCAAAAACAATACTGACTAACAACAACCGTGTGTAAGCCTTTAACCCCTTGCACATGCTTCATGCTCCATGCCCCCATTCCCCTCACCAGAGAATCGATACAAACAGCTTTGATATTTCAAACTCGGAGTGCTGCAATCCCATCCATTCTCACCAAGTTTGATCTCACCCCCACCCAATGATGGACTACAAACTGATTCAATGAACTAAGTTGATTTGAGACCACCATCAATTCACATCAAATAAAAAATCGTCTACAACGAAAACCCCAAAATACCTTACCCCACTACCCACCCAAATGGACCACGAGCAGATTCATTGAAAACTGATCACCTATAGCCAGCTATACGCTAGCTTAGTATGCAGCTCCATCTTTCCTGTTAATGAGTCACCTATGGGACAAGCATGCAAATGGCAGGCCCCATCATGAAAGTCACCTGAAGAAAAAATCCATTGATCCACTCAACTGAGGAGCTTGAGAGGTTAATCCTAGCAAATTTAGACGTTCAATACTTCCATTTTCTATGTGAAAACAGAGAGAAGATATGCAAACTTACATAGTAGACATTATTTGCCAGAAGCAGCATTGTCCCATCACACGCCACTTGCATATAAGCGGGTCCATTCTTTTGTTGCACCACATCACAGAAGCAGCTCCGCCAGTAAATAAATGAGCGGCACATCTTAATAGCAAAATGACAGGAATACGAAGGCTGCTTGTTTGACCATGATGGAGAATCCTACTCTTACCATGTGCCCATGTTGTACATGCCAAATCTCATCTGTCCATCAATTCGGCACTGCTGTCTATGTGCCATGGACTGAAAATAACGCAAGACAATCAATGGGCTTGGGTTGGAATTTGCCCACATGCTGGCCTATCAACACAACAAACAACTTAGCAAAGGGAAGCTAAAGTACAAATGAAACTAAAATTTAACAGATTGGATCTTTTACATGGATTAAGTACAAATGAAATAAGGCCCTAAGAATTTATATAGTGCACAGCTCATGAAAGCTACAGGTCTCATTGTTTTTTTTCTTTTTCTTTTTCTTTCTTTTTTTTCTGTTGGTTAGAAAGATAGTTATTGTTCCCATAACATATGGGAGTAGTTAAAAAAACTCAGATGATTGAAAATGGCATGATCTTGATTAAGGAAATAAAACAAGAACAATGTTATGCAACTAATCTATTAAAACCAGTAGATGTAAGAAATCAGAACAAAAATAGCATGGTAGAAGACATTTCACATACCTTCTCATCACCACTCAAAAGTGAGACTTTCTGTCAAGCATGTTGGGTTTAAAATTAAAACGACCCAAGAGCCCGCTTATATCATCTATTCTCCAGTCCTCTGCAACTTCTGCTACTATTTGAAGCACAATTTTCTCCAAATCAAGAGCTTCTGCCTGATAGAAGAGTAGAATAATCTTCATGAATTGCATATGATCTCTCAAGTAATAACAAATGGGAGCTACATAACAAATATTCAGCCATGGATTAATGTTTTCAAATGGCTTGTGTAGCAAGAACATCTGTTGCTAAATTTGAATGCACAGTGTTTTTGTGTTTGGAAGGCAAGACAATTGATATTAGGCATGTGCCTTTTGGTCGCTAGATAGATGCATACATCCCTTCTAGACTATACATGTATGATATGTTACTTCAATGAGAGAATGAAAACTTTTAAATCACAAGAAAATTCAAACATGTAAAACATGACATAGAAGCATCCTATTCAACATATCGACAAAAGAAGTGCACTCTTGTGGTCATTACCATACATGGTTTTGCTCAAAATATGTTGTCAGGACATTGTCTACCCAATCAAAATTTCACCTCCTCTTGGTTTCTCAAGACCCATAATCAATTTAAGCAAAGTACTCTCTTCCCACATCCATCTGGAGTAATGATGGCAATTTTCTCCCCTCTCAATCGTAAGCTTTGCTTTATCAAAAAGCATCTGGTCCATGAATGTGCAAGTATGATGATGATTGAACACAAAACCTGAAGTCTCAATATCCCAGAGACTATTAGAATGGTTTGTTTAAAGCTATGAAATTCTTGCAAGTTACACCTAGAATTGTATTGAAATGGCCAAAACTTGAAGTCTCGGGTGTCCGAGATGTCTGACATAGAGACATCGATACATAATTTAGTCAGTTTAATTTGAGCTTAGATTGCCTCGCATAAAAGTGGGGCCATTTATCACAACTCAAATGGGGCCACAACGTATCATTACAATTATTAAACATGAGAAATGAATTAGTCGATTGGCCTGAATTTGAGGAAAGGCATCTACAAGGTGGGAAACAGTTGGAGGGTAGGATTGGCACCCGTGCACCTCATTGGCAGATGCAATGCATGTTGGGCTACCTTTTACAAGCATATGGGATTAGCCAACCTCTTGTTTGAAGGAAAACATTTTATTGACATCAATCTTACAATTAAAAAAAAAATGTAGATTTTGAGAAATTGGGTTGATTACCTTGAAATCTGCATATCTTGCCTCCATTGCATCTTCAAGTGCAGAAAGACCAACTTGCACCTGCCTGCAAAAAGGGAACCTAAATAGAATGACAAGGATTTTAATACTCTTTTAAGGGTAGAATTACTCTAATGATGAAGAGAGATGGCAAAAAATAGATAGCTCAATGCAGGTTAATAATTGGTAATTCTGCTAACAGGGTTTTCTAATCCCAATCTAAGAACATCTGAAGAATTTCTCAAGTCAAGGCACTAACTTTAAGAGATAGAAGCCCACTGTGTTTGCTATCATGCAAGGCCTATGCATGGATAGGAAAACTTACAACATGCTTTAAATATCACATGAGACAAACAGAATATTTATCACTTGAGATTATGTTGGTTGCAGAAACTAACCTTCACCCATTTTGTTGTGGATCCTATCTGCAAGCATGAGGAAATAAACACCATGAGGAGAAATCCATAGAATGGAAGCACAATGCTCATAAAACTACCCATCATGGACGAGCAATGTAGGAAGAAATGACCAAAAACTATCAATTCATGAATCTTCACTCACACACACATGGACACACAAAAATCTTACACAAGACAAGCACTTCATGATGGAAACCAAAAACATGAATATACAGACCCATTCCATTTCAATCCAATAAGGAATCCAGCTTCTGCCGGTGCTGCCAAAAGACTTCCAATGTCAGCTTCTTTTCCAGTCACAGCATACTCACAAAATCCTAGAATTGATTTCACAAAGTTGTTATCTATAGACACTAATAACCAACCTTTTCACATTCAGATGTGGTGGTTCATCTGGATATTTTTTTGGTGTGCGAAAAAATCAAAGCTAGTTCAACTGCAACAGAAGTTTAGTAATGAGACTCATTTGGAACTTAAAATATCATGCAACTATAATACCAAGAATGAGGCAGCTATTATGAGTATAGGCATCTAGATTTGTCTTCAAAGTGGATTGAATTTTTGTAAGGCCCCATTTGGGAGCATGGTCTGACTTTTGAGAAAGGGATTATTTCATTGAAATGCGTTCACGCAGAAATTAGTGGAAAAGGAAATGGAATGTTTGGGAGTTCTTTCCATTTCCTCAAGAAAAGTGACATCAATATCGCTTTTTCTAAAGTCATTTATGTTTCATGTGTTTGCAAGATTTAACAAATTCTAAGCTCCAAACAAAATCTGGCTGTTGCAGCCCAAGAAGTGATTATTATGAACTATGGAACTGTTCTCTTCCAAGAAAATCAGACATGCTTAAAGAGTAATAATGACTCATTTACTCGAATCTATGAAAAAGAGCAGCCCATATACGTGCAACCACGTGTAAACATGAAGAATGGGTACTACACACCGATGTGGCACATTGGAGCAAGACCCAATCCATCCATCAAATGGGCCAGAGATAATCTAATCTGTGCAGCATCATGTACGCACCCCTGCCCATGGTATCACAGCCATCAAGATAAATTTTGGATTAAGGTTTAAGAGATGTAGTTGTCTTTGTAACATTGACTTGGCTGCTGATCCCAATTGAGAAAGGTGGTCTCAAGTCCAATTGATAGCATGGTTTCATCCCAAAAAGGATTTGGCTAAAAGCATTTCATCAAACAATTAGCATGTTGTCCCTGTCCATATAAAAATTAATTGAACAATTTTACAGAACTATAAATGAAACATTTCAGCATTCAGGAGGTTTGCTAGTTCCACACATGTGGAGAGTGTTGTCCTTGTCCTTCCACACTCAGCCACACATGTGCTTGATCAGATTTTTCCACCATGTATGACATGTATGCAATTTCTAAGTGCCTACGTATCATCCATCACATTCTACAAGATATTTCAAACATGATGAAACCATGAGAGAGAGAGAGAGAAAGAGCAGCATACTGCTGCGGCTGTTAGAGAAGGGGAGCTACTGCTGCGGCTGTTGCTGGTGCTTCTTCCTATTGTGGGCCTTCTTGGACTTTGGCATGTTCCAGCGAGGAGGGAAATGGCCGAGAGATCAACCTCTTCAACCAACAATGGAAATGGAAGCCATATCAAGAGAGGCCGAAGTGGAAAAGGGAGATTGAGAGACGTTAGAGAGAGAGAGAGAGAGAGAGAGACTTTCGATCGATTATTGTGAACTAAAAAGTGGTGCGATTTGGGAGAGAAGAAGAGTTTTGGGAGAGAAATGGCGTGATTTGGGGATGGGGCGATTTGGGAAAGTGGCGGTAAAAAGCCATGGAATCCACCCTAAAATCCGAAAAACCCAAAATCGGTATTCAGATTCAGAGAAATTGAGAGAGAGAGAGAGAGAGATACCTCAAAGTTCCTGGAGATTTAAGCCTTCAACCACAGATTCAGAGAGAGCTAGAGGGCGTGCGTGGGTAGGGCGGTCGGCGACAGGATCCTGGGTGGGGATAGAGAGAGACAGTGGGAAGAGAGATCGAGCAAGGAAGAGAGAGAGGAGGGAGAGAGATTGACAGGAAGAGACAGAGGAGAGAGGGGACTAAGGGCGAGAGAGGGACACGGAGAGGAGAGCTTCTGAGAGAGAGAATCAGAGCGACGGGTTAGGGCGCCGGCCCCGACCCGTCTGAAATTGGATTGCGTATTGAGGGAAGAAGATTGGCTGACGTCAGCGAGTTCTGTGGGTCCCATCATGAGGCATGTGTTATATCCAGACCGTTCATCCATCTGGTGAGCTTGTCATAAGGCTCGAGACGAAAAATAAGACAAATCTAAATATCAAGTGGACAACACTGAAAAAGCAGTCGGGGACTTGACGTTTACCACTGAAACCTTTTCGGGTGTTACAGAAGTTTTGTATAAATATGAAATTTGTTTTTCCCCCTTGTAAGTAGATTGGATGGAAAATAAACATTATCTTAGGCCGTACAAATTGTTTAACAGTGAAAATCATTATTCCTATTGGTATTCGTGGTCTAGTCTATTTAATCTTTGGATATGATTCATTTTTTAGATAATTTTTTAAAATGATCTTGAAAAATGGATGAACGGTATAGATATAATGCATACATCACTTTGGGGCCATGTAACTTTGATCTCCGTTGAGCCGTTTGTACAATTTGGAGCTCGAGGAACATTGGAGCTCGTCTTCGCATAACACGTACCTACACCAGCTATATAACTGGTGTGTGGTACACCAGCCAATTAGCTTCACATACCGAGTTACTCAGTAAACTCAGTTGGGCCCACTGTGAATGTACGTGGTTTATCCACACCATCCATCCATTTTTCTTGCTAATTTCAAGGGTGGATCCTAAATTTTTAGTAAATCCAAAGCTCAAGTAGACCATGCCACACAAAATAATGTAAAATAATGATTTTCACCGTTGATACATTCCTTGGGCTCATAGTAATGTTTATTTGTCATCTAACTTGTTCATAATGTCAAAAAAAAAACATGGATGTAAAGAAAACACAACCATTAGCTTGATCCAAAACTTCTGTCGCCTCCAAGAATTTTTCAATGGTAGAGGTTCAATCACACTATTTCTTGTGGTGTGGTCCACTTGAGCTTTGGATATGCTTCCTTTTTGCTCTTTAGACCTTAAATTATCTGTTAACATGGATGAACAGAGTGGATAAAATAATGGTGGACCCTAGAAAGTTTACTCAGTATACTAAGGGTAATGTGTAGCTAACCCGAATGTAGTAGAGAGGGGTTTTCTTAAAATATTCATAATTATATATTGGGTCTCCCTAAATATGATTCACATATCCAACCGAATCATTATGTTTGTCACACTTAGATGAGGGGTTAGACCAAGTTTTAGCCGCATCTAAAACTCATGTGGGCCCCACCAAGTGTTTTTATATTTTTTAGGATGTCTTCACATAGTTTTAGATGGTATGGCTTACTTGAGTTTTGTATACGGATGATGTTTGAGATATCTCATAACCTAAAGGGGACACATCAAATGCACGGTGTTAATATTTGACACACATCATAATGGGGCCCACAAAACTTACTAATATTAATTCTTAGGTTCTCATGAGGTCAATAACTTGGGTCACAATTTTGACCAGATTATTTGGCCCATTTTACTTGTCTAGTCCATTCACTCTATTTTACTGATCAATACCCTTATTTTGGTTAGTTACTCGCCCCGATTAGGCTACATATAAGAAAGATATTGGACATACAAGATTGATCAACAATTTGAATGAAATTTGTTTTAAACATCTGAAGGTATTTACTCTTCAATTTGGATTGATTACATTGTTCAAAAATGGTTAAAGGTTCAATTAGTGGATGTGCCTAATTATTTAGTTAAAACTATTTTTTTTCATAGATAAATCTCAATTTCCATTTAAAAATCACATTTTTTTCAAAATGTATATATTTTTTACTCTTAATTTTTCTTTGAAAAATTTTAACAAAATATCATTTTTATTATCAAATATTTAAAAAAAAAATACAAATTCTGAATTTTCAATTTCAAAATCTTAAAAAATTCTCAAATTTTAATTTTTTTCTCAAACAATTTAAAATGCTGATTTTTTTTTTTCTTCAAAATCATCATTTTACTTTCAACTTTTCAATTTTTTAAAAAAATGATATATATATATATATATATATATATATATATATATATATATATATATTTCAAAATCTTAGTGTTTTTATAAGTAACTTTTTCTTTTAATTTCAAAATTTGAACATTTTCAATTATTTTTCAATATCACAAATTTTTTCAACTTCTTTATTTTCCATTTCAAAATGTTTGTTTTTTGTTCAAGTATTAATTTTTTAATATCATTTTATCTTAAAATTTTCAATTCTTTTGAACTTCTCCATTTTTTAAAAAGCATTTTCGTTGAATTTGTCAATTTTTATTGAATTTCTCAATTTAACTTTATTTTTCAAAATAGAAACTCTCATTTTCTTTTTAAAATATTTTCATTTTTCAACGTTGTCAAACTTTTCACATTTTTTTTTAATCTTTTTAATTTTCTTTTTCAGGATATTATTTTTTTCTCGAATCAAATTGATTTTTTCAAAATTATCAACTTTATTCAATATTCTTCCCCCCCCCCCCCCCCCCCCCCCCCCCAAAAAAAAAAAAAATAGATTTTTATTAAATCACGGTTTTTTTTTTTTTTTTTTTTTCAAAATCTCAATTTTTCTCAAACATTGTTAAAAATTTTTAACTTCTCAATATTCTTTTTCAGGTGATATTAGAAATCATTTAAATATTAGTTTTAAATTAAAAAAATTAATAATAATTTCAACTCATTTGATATAAAAACAAAACAAAAAATTCTTTGTATTCAATCAATTATTAAAAAATAATCTTAACTACAAATATGTACAATTAAACCACTGAAATTCTATTAAAAACAATTCTTAGACTACAAAAAAACGTAATTTTCCACCATATTAAAAAAAAAAGAAAAAAAACAAATGTTTAAGGCAAACGTCTTTTTACGAGGGAACATGGTCCATCGCAAAAGCAACTAAAAATCATCATGAATTGCTATTTTAGGTGGGAATTTGCAACTGATCATATTCCGTCACAAAATCAAAACTGCGACAGATTTAATCCGTCACAAACTTACGTCGGACCAAAATCCATCATAAATCAGATTTTAGAGGTAGATTTTGGTCCCGTCATGATTGAACCAGATTTTCAAGAAAAAGGGGATTGGCGACGGACATTTTCCGTTAGTGACAAATTAAATCTGTCGCAAATTCGCAATTTTGGCGTAGTGCGATACGCGTCGAGAAGCTTCATGCCTGCCACTTCCTCTAACACAGGGAGCTGATGCTGGATCCAACCGACCATTAAATCTACAAACCTAATCGTTTCTCCTCCGAGGAATTTCTTCCCTTCAACCTCCTCATCGAGGATCTTAAGCACTTCTAATGATGATTCAATTGCTTGTTCTTGCCCTTTTCCTTGCAAGAAGAAAGCAGTGCGTATGCCAAGGAGACACTGCATCATTAGATCTAATTAGCCAATTGAACAAATCCACAATCCTATTTGAATTCTTCTAAACTTGTGGCAGTGCAAATTCCCATGTGGGGCCCACCAAAATGGGTGCAGTATGAGACCACAACAACCCATGTGGGGTCCAAAGATTACCCTGAGTAGAAGATCATAACCACCTGAACAAGGGTCTTCAAAATGGAAGGAAAGAATGAAAATGATCTTAAGACTTGGGAACCTTACAATCATTTAATTAGCATGAATTTAGGACCATGTGCAAGCCATGGTAGAGCCCTCCTATCCAAATCTACCATGATTGTCGGTGGGCCCACTTGAGGATGCGACATGGGAATTTACATCAAGATTTCGTAATGGATCATTGCAACCTTAGAATACATACCTAAATGAAAATGATCTAATTCTCTATAAATAAATAAATAAAAAAACTCAACTGAACTCATAATTAGGTTGCGTTTGGATGCCCAATTGAATTGAATTTCAATAAATTAATTCGACTAAAGAGTAAACCACCATAGCAGACAGCTAGCTTGACTCCAACTCCACTTGGCCTTCCTTTCTTGTTAGAACAAGGGTGCTTTTGGTTGCATTCAATATATTGAAATTTTGTGATATTTCATAATTAAATAGTCTAATTTGGTGCAAATTTTCATGATATTTCATAAAACTTAGTTCAACCAAACACCCCCCAAAATAAATAAAATTAAAAACTCGAATAACAAATGAAAAAAAGATCACCTTCTCATTGGCAAACTTGGCCCAGAACCGTGCCATTGCTCGCTCATAATTTAAGAATGATGACCGATTCTGTGACTGGATTTCCATCATGCAAGAGTACTAGAACCTTCTTGTAAATAGGATTGTACTCCAAAAGTAGTGGACTTTTGTTACGTAGATCTTCTTCAACGTATTCATATGCGTTTCCCTGGTGCTTAAGGGCCCATTCAATCCTATAACAGAACGGGCTTGGGAATGCTCCAAACACCTTCACTTCTCCTCCCATCTCAATTGAAATTTCAAGCAGTGGAAGCTCTTCCTCTTCTTTTTATATATATATAAATGCTTTCATTGAACTACACATAATGCATCCACATACGTCATTCTGGCCCTACAATCACTGGGCCTGCTTGAGTTGACCTTTGCATCGATTTCATGATTTCAACAACTGCTGACTATTTTATTTTTAACCATCCACTTGACCAAGTCAATACTAGTTGGATGGTTAGGACTGTCTAATCTTTGTGAGTCATTTCCACCACTTGGGCTGTCCAGATTGCAGTATATATATCTAAACCATGTGTAGGGTGGATGGGCCCCTGCCGATCAAATGGTGATGGTGTCCATTAAAAAAAGAAGTGTTCGGTCAGACATGGAGAATTGTCATGAAATATATCAAGGCCGGCTTACGTAAACACAATTGAAGTGATGCACAGGTCATGGTACTGATTCAATGTGTCTAGCACATGATTGGTGGGCCTTCATTTGAAAGCCTTGATAGGAGATCAAATTCGTGACTTGCAAAGTTTTTCAGGATTCCAGTGAAGTAGAGTCTCCCATACCTTTTTGTTTTGATGCATCTATCCATACCTTCTTTTTTTTTTCTGTTACTCATGGTTTTAGTATAGTACCATTGAAGATGTTCTTTCAATTACCATGGTTGTAATCTTAGTTCCTGATCTTTGAAAAGAGATGAAAATCTACCTGCACAGGGACTTCAAATAATACTTTCACTGCACCAAAATTGTTTATTAGGTACGGTTAGTGCTTTGGTTCAGAAACAGTATTAAGCCATTTCTAGTTACACAAAGTTCTAAACCGTTTTTAAATGCAGGGATTGTACCCTCTTAAAGTTCTAAACCGTATTAAGCCATTTCTAGTTGCACAAAGCTCTTTTGCTTTCCCGTTTTCTTCAATCTCTCGTCTCGCATCTCTCTCTCTTCAAATCTCCAATCTAGGTCGTTCTGCCCTCCTGCTCGTCCTGCTCTTCTTCTTCTCTACACTCCTTCAACACCAATACTCCAATCTCCTTCTCCTCTTCAAACCCTAACATCTCATCTCTACATTCCCCTTTCCTCAACCCTTCCTTTTCCCTCCCTCTCCCTCTCTCCTTCTCAACCCAAACCCAAACCCAAACCCAAAAAAATTGGCTGCACGTCTTCTCCCTCATTTCTCACTCTCTTTAGTTGCGGCAAAGGTTTCCAGATCTCTTTCATCTTCTCACCTTAAGAAAAGGTGAAAGGGGGAAAAAGAGAGTTCGTTCTGGACGTAGATCTTGCATCGATGGACCAATCTGTGGGAAAAAGCTAGGGTTTTCTCGGATGCTGCTATTTCTCTGCGCGTTAGTGTTTTCTTTCAATCAGCCAAGGAAATGGCGACTACTAGCCCTTTCAATCTGTTGGGAGATGACGATAATGATAGCTACTCAGCAGCAGCAGAAAGCAACACCGAAGAAAGCCCTAGCTCCAACGCAAGCTGCTTCTCAGAATTTTCTGGATTTTCTAGAGGCGATGTGATGAATAATGTGGTAGCTCCAGGTCAGTTCCCAACCTTAGGTGCTAAGTGAGATCATCTCCCTCCCCCACCCCCCCCCCCCCCCCCCCCCCCCCCCCCCCCCCCTCTTGTATTTTTCTTCTTGTTTGGGTTCTTTGTTTGGAAGAGTAGTTAGTTAGTGGCAGGATCCACAGGAATAACAAGGCTTCCTGTATCAAAAAGATCTTTAAATGTTTTAAATGTTTTAAATGTAAATTTAAGAGTCTGGAGAGTTTGGGAATTGGTTGTGATAAGATTTTAAGTCGTTTATCTGGAAGGAATACATATGATGGAGCAAAATGCTTGGATCATTGTTGTATGTGTTTAAAACTTATTTTAAAATCAAATGGGGCATGGTTAAAAAACAAAGAAAACAGAGAGCAGAGAAAGAAAATCTGAGGCAGAGAGAGGATAAGAGAATAAGAAAAGAGGATTGAATTAGGATCTCTTTCCATTCTAATCTCATCCGTTGATCTTTGATCGCAGTGGTGAATTCAAATACTGAAGTGGAGACGCAGAACGGCTGCTTCCAGGTCTTTCTATCGTCGGTGATCAGGAAGGAGAAGAGATGGCATCAAGGCCAATAGTTCCTCAACAACCAAGAGGTGGACTAGCTGTTCTGGGCGTAAAGCAGAAACCTGTTGCAGGTGAAAGGAATGACAGGAAGGCGATGGGAGATATCGGAAATTTGGTTAATGTCTGAGGAGGAGTGGAAGGGAAGCCGCAGCAACAGCAACAGAATCTCTCTCACTCGATAACAAGGAGTTTCAGCGCTCAGCTTCTCGCGAAAGCATAAACAGGGGTTGTAGGGATTGCAGCTAATAATAAATCAATAGGTGTTGTTGGTGGGGCCGTTGGAAGGAAAGATGGTGGGAAGGCAGCTAAACCAGAGGTTACCATAAAACCAAAACCTGAGATGGTTATTGAAATCAGCCCTGACACAGAAGAGGAAGAAAGTAAGGAGAAATCAGTCAGTCGTGGAATTTGAAGTCGCGCTTCGTCCAAGAAGAGTGGAGAGTCTTAGTTCAGTCCTCACTGCTTGAAGCAAGTTCCTATTATCCACCGCTGGAGTTTGGTTATGAGCTGTCATGGATGAAGGTGAGAACAGAGACTAGTCCGGAGGATGTTGGTGGCATGCATGCAGCCACCAGAATTCTGACTGCAAGAGGTGGCATGACCTCTCATGCAGCTGTGGTCGCACGTGGCTGGGGAAACTGTTGTGTTTCTGGATGCTTAGAGATCTGTGTAAATGATGCAGACAAGGTAAGATGATGACATGATTTTTTGATATGGGAACTTGCAACATTTACGTGGGTGGTTCTATTAATGTTGCAGGTTGTTGTGATTGGGGAGAAAGTGCTAAGGGAAGGTGAGTGGCTATCACTTAAGGGGTCGACAGGAGAAGTGATCATGGGGAAGCAACCGCTCTCACCTCCAGCTCTAAGTGGTGATTTGGGTGTTGGGGGCCTTGCACAAAACCTTAGGACCTAGCCTCCCGAACAAACCAGAATTATGGGATAATAATAGCAATGAAAACAATCAAAGCACCAATCACACACCACATAAGAGATTTTTACGTGGAAAACCCTCAAAGAGATAAAAACCATGGGACCTCGTCCAGAACAATAATCCACTATGAAGTAGAACGTTACAACCTTCTTCACTCTCGCAGGAGCGGATAAACAATAAGAGAATAAAAGAAAACAGAGGGATCTCACCAATCACGAGGACGTAGAAGCGCTGAGACGACGGCTCCCTTCCACAAGCTTCCTCTCTCTCTTTTCTCTCTCTCTCTCTCTCTCACGCCCTAAACCCTTTTAGGAAACCCTCTTGTGCTTTTCTTCACACAACATAATTTCTTAGAAAACCCTAGGAACCCTTTTTATAGTTTTAGGAAACTCCTTTCCATATCCCTGTTGCGAAAGGACTCAAATCCGCAGTTTCGCGCAAAAACTGCGTAACCTACGACTAGTCGTAGCTCTCCTATGACTAGTCCTAGACCCCAGAAAAAAACAGCACAACTCGCTAGACTTCGAGTCGTGCCAGGGCTTGAACCTACGACCGGTCAAGCGCCTCCCACGACCAGTCGAAGAACTCCTACAACCGGTCGAGCAACGCGGTGAATTACTCTAATTTTTCACCCGTTGCTCCATCTCTCCTCTGATCTGAGCAGAAAAATTCCATCAAATCTCCCCCTTTCCGACTCAGGAGGAATTCACCTTCTTCAAGCCAGCTTGGTTTCTGCAAACTTCAAACTTGCCCTTGAACAAAGCCTTGGTCATCATGTCTGACCCATTATCGTCCGTGTGGACTTTCTCAAGCTGTAACACCTTCTGTTCCAAAGTATCCCTGATCCAATGATACCGAACCTCTATGTGCTTCGACTTGGAATGCTGACTTGGATTCTTACTCAAGTGTATAGCACTCTAACTATCGCAATAGACCACGTGCTCCTCCTGCTTCAAGCTAAGTTCCTGTAGGAACCTCTTCATCCAAAGCATCTCTTTACATGCCTCTGTGACTGCAATGTACTCGGCCTCTGTCGTCGACAATGCTACGACCTTCTGTAGCTTGCTCTGCCAAGAAATCGCTCCCCCTGCAAACGTAAACATGAACCCCGATGTAGACTTTCTGAAGTCTATGTCGCCTGCCATATCTGCATCTGTGTAGCTCTCTAGCACAGGTTTACCGTTATCATAGCATAGGCTTAACCTGGATGAGCCTCTTAGATACCGCAGTATTCATTTTACCGCTGCCCAATGCTCTTTGCCAGGATTGGCAAGATACCGGTTGACAACACAAACCGCATATGCTATGTCTGGGCGTGTACACACTATAGCGTACATCAAACTTCCTGCAGCTGACGCGTATGATATCTTCTGCATCTCTTCCACCTCTGCCTTCGTCTTGGGATACTGTTTGTCGCTCAATCTGAAGTGACCATCCAGTGAAGTACTGACCGGCTTCGCTGCATTCATATTGAACCGCTCTAGGACTTTCTCAATATACCACTCTTGTGACAGCCAAAGCTTCCTGCTGCTTCTGTCACGGGTTATCTCCATTCCGAGGATCTGTTTAGCCGGGCCCAAGTCTTTCATCGCAAACGACTTGCCCAACTCCTGTTTCAGCCTGTCGAATCTTCTTGATGTCTTTTCCCATGATGAGCATGTCATCAACGTATAAGAGCAGAACTATGAAATCACCATCTGAGAACTTGCGCGTGAACACACAGTGGTCCGACTCCATTCTGTCATACCCATGCTGTAATATGAACGAATCGAACTTCTTGTACCATTGTCGTGGAGCTTGTTTCAGCCCATACAAGCTTTTCCTCAGCCTACACACCATATGTTCTTTGCCCTTAACTTCGAACCCCTCTGGTTGGTGCATGTAGATCTCTTCTTCCAGGTCGCCATGGAAAAAAGCAGTTTTAACGTCTAACTGCTCTATCTCCAGATCCATACTAGCCGCCAACCCAAGCAACACCCGTATGGATGTCATCTTCACCACTAGTGAGAATATCTCCTCGAAGTCTATACCTTTCCTCTGACCGAACCCTTTTACCACAAGTCTGGCCTTGAACCTCGTCTGTGAATTCTTCTGCTCAACCTTCTTTCTGAACACCCACTTGTTGCTCAAAGCTTTCTTGCCCTTAGGCAGTTTCACCATGGCATAGGTGTGGTTCTTATACAAGGATTCCATCTCTTCTTGCATAGCTTTCAACCACTCCTCCTTATGCTTATCGGCTAGGGCCTCAGAATAATCTTCTGGCTCTCCCCCATCAGTCAGCATAATGTACTCATGCGGTGAGTATCTCTTGGATTACTGTTTGTCTCTAGATGACCTCCTTACGTATGGCTCAACAGGTGGATTAAGTGGGGGCTGCTCCCCCTGTCCATCTTCTGTAGGAACTCTCTCGTCCTCTGCACCTTGTTGTACTCCCCTGTCATCAGGCACCACGGGAGGAATAACCGGATCCATGTCCTCTAGCTCACCTGAACTAGGCTGATTCTTCTCTGGCTTATCAATGTCTTCAATACACTGATCTTCAAAGAAAACCACATCTCTGCTCCTGACGAGCTTCTTCTTGGTCGGATCCCATAATCTGTAACCGAACTTTTCATCACCGTACCCTAAGAACACACACTGCCTGATCTTCATATCGAGCTTGAACCTCTCGTCCTTCGGTACGTGAATGGATGCCCTGCATACAAACACCCTGAGATGCTTGTAGTATGGATCCTGTCCAGTCCATACCTTCTCAGGTACCTCTCCATTCAATGGGGCTGATGGAGACCTGTTTATCAGATACACCGCCGTGTGCATTGCTTCTCCCCAGAACGTCTTGGGCAACTTTGCATGGGATAACATACATCTGATTCTCTCAATAATGGTGCAATTCATTCGTTCAGCTATACCATTATGCTGGGGGGTCTTGGGAACCATCTGTTTATGCAGTATACCCAGGGACTTGCAGTACTCATGAAATTCGCCGATGTATTCACCACCATTATCAGTGCGGATGCACTTCAATGATCTACCTGTCTCTCTCTCGACCATAGCATGAAATAACTTAAACACACTAAAGACCTCATCCTTGGATTTCAATGCATAAACTTAAACCCTCCTAGATGCATCATTTATAAAAGTAACAAAATACAATGCCCCACCCAAGGTTTTTGTCCTCATAGGACCACACACATCAGAATTAGTCAAATCTAATGCATGCACTTTATTAACATGAGAAGCAGATTTAACAAATGAAACTCTATGCTGTTTCTCTGATAAACAATTAAGACAGGTTTTGAGAGGTATACCTGTCACGTCTGGAAGGAGCCGCTTCCTCGCTAGTAGCTGAAGCCCTTTTTCACTCATGTGGCCTAGACGCCTGTGCCACATGTCAATAGTTGAATCTTCCGCTGCGTTCAACCCACCCTTGCATGCACTGACACTTGCCTTGTACAGGGTGCAACACTTCTTTCCTCTGGCTGCGATCAACGAATCCTTTATAAGCTTCCAGCGCCCACCAGCAAACCGGCTTTCATAGCCATCATCATCCAACCTTCCTGTCGACATCAAGTTGAGGCGAAGGTCTGGCATATGCCTCACATCCCTGAGAACCAATATGCAGCCCACATCGGTCTTCACACAAATATTACCGACCCCTACGATCTTCGACACGTCAGAATTTTCCATCTTCACGGTCTCATAGTCACCTGACTTGTAGCTTGTGAAGAAATCCCTGCGTGGAGTCGCATGAAAAGAAGCTCCTCAGTCAATCACCCAATCGGTGTCCTGACCTGTAGCCGTGAGACATACATCGTGATCTGTGGAAAGAATATGACAACGTCGCCATCTGAAGCGACCGCAGTGGAATCTAATTCATCTTCTTTCTCCTTTCCTTTTCCTTTCTTGTCGTTTTTAGCCTTACGACATTCATGCTTGTAGTGGCCCTTCTTGCTACAATTCCAACACTCAACGTCTTTCCTGTTACTCGACTTGCTTCTTGATTTATCTCGGGCCTTCCCACCCTTCCTGTTTCTTTCTCTCCCCCGTTCCTGTGTCACAAGGGCCTCTTGCTAAGTAGACCCCTGAGACTTCCTCCTTATCTCTTCATTGAAGAGACAGCTAGTAACCTATTCCATGATATCTTTCCGTCTGACGTGGAGTTATTTAGAGACACCACCAATGTCTCCCAACTGTCAGGCAACGAACTAAGCAATAGTAAAGCCTGCAATTCATCATCCAGGACCATCTTTATAGAAGAGAGTTGGTTCATTATATTGCTGACCTCATTCATGTGTTTGGCCACAGAACCACCATCCTTGAACTTGAGATTCACAAGTCGCCTTATCAGAAAATTTTTATTACCGGCTGTCTTTCTCTCATACAGCCCTTGTAGTTTCAGTCATATGCTAGCGGCTGAGGTTTCCGTAGACACATGGTGGAGTACAGAATCATCCAACCATTGTCTAATAAACCCCACCGCCTTCCGGTCCAATTTCTTCCAATCATCATCAGTCATATCCTTGGATTTTGCTGATATGCCTAAAATTAGAGAATATAAGTCCTTGCAATAAAGCAAGTCCTCCATCTTAGCCTTCCATATGGTCCAGTTAGAACCATTGAGGCTGATCATCCTTGATGAGCCACTTTCCATAATTCCAAACCGATCCTACCCGTTCAATGAACTTGGTTTTGATACCACTTTGTTGGGGGCCTTGCACAAAACCTTAGGATCTAGCCTCCCGAACAAACCAGAATTATGAGATAATAATAGCAATGAAAACAATCAAAGCACCAATCACACACCACACAAGAGATTTTTACGTGGAAAACCCTCAAAGAGGTAAAAACCACGGGACCTCTTCCAGATCAACAATCCACTATGAAGTAGAACGTTACAACCTTCTTCACTCTCGCAGGAGCGGATAAACAATAAGAGAATAAAAGAAAACAGAGGGATCTCACCAATCACGAGGACGTAGAAGCGCTGAGACGACAGCTCCCTTCCACAAGCTTCTTCTCTCTCTTTTCTCTCTCTCTCTCACACCCTAAACCCTTTTAGGAAACCCTCTTGTGTTTTTCTTTACACTATAATTTTCTAGAAAACCCTAGGAACCCTTTTTATATTTTTAGGAAACTCTTTTCCGCATCCCTGTTGCGAAAGGACTCAAATCTGCAGTTTCACGCAAAAACTGCGTAACCTACGACTGGTCGTAGACCCCTACGACTAGTCGTAGCTCTCCTACGACTAGTCCTGGACCTCGGAAAAAAACAGCACAACTCGCTGGACTTCGAGTCGTGCCAGGGCTCGAACCTACGACTGGTCGAGCGCCTCCCACGACCAGTCGAAGAACTCCTACAACCGGTCGAGCAACGCGGTGAATTATTCCGATTTTTCACCCGTTGCTCCATCTCTCCTCTGATCTGAGGAAGAAAATCCCATCATTGGGAACCTTCAAGTCCTGGGTTGATAAACTAAGGTATCTCCAGGTATCACACTCATTCAAAACTTTCCTACAACTTTTGATAAATTTTGTTTTATTTATTAATTGGATCATGGTCTAGTGTGTAGCACGTACGCTTAACAACCACCGTTTGATCATGATTAGATGGAGGTAGATTTTGGGGACCACCACCCGTGATGAGTGCATACGCTGGTTATTCGGCATGTTCTAGACAAATTGTATCCTATACTCATACTTGTAGAGAGAAATGTATCATTCCTCCAGGTCTTACATGAATTGGGTTGTCCTGATAGGTTATGGAAAATGCCGACATACCTGGGGATGCACTAACGGCAAGAAACAATGGTGCACAAGGGATCAGATTTTGTAGGATAGAGCACATGGTAAATAGAAAAGATATTTGTTCATTTGAAACCTCCAAATTTTTAATTATGGAAAGTATATTGGACTTAAATGTTTTCCCTAGTATTTCTTATTATTTTCCAAAAATAAGTTTCGTACATGTTGTATAATGTTAGGTAAGGGAGGACTGGGGATACCTTTCCGACCTTGCTTTTGAGGAATGCTAATGTTGAGCCTATGATGGTGATGATCCCAAATCTGATTCCAAAATAAAGACTGATGTTGTAGTACTACCACAACTAACAAACTTGAAAAATGCTACACTGATAACATAACAAAGACGACAGATTTTAACAGGCCTCAACATAAATGCAGAAGCAACAATTAGTGAAAATACTTTAATTGCTAACCTAAGAAAGCCATTTTCATAAATACTAAATAGTTAATTCCATAATTATATTTCATTACTATTTGCTTGCCTTCTAGTTGGAATCTAACTGGTACATCAATATGTTGCAAGATTACCTATGAATAATCATGCAACACTTCCACAGGTACTTGCTCATGTTTACTTTTTTTCTTTTTTCTTTTTTTTTGATTTTGTCATATTTACATTTTCTTAACAATGAGTTTGTGTAGTATCACACTTCCTTTTTCACATTAATAAATGTCTACAGCATGATGTTATTGATTCTTAAATAAACAAGGACATAATGGATTCATTATCCAACATTGGAGAGTTTATTAGAGCTACCCAATTCATTGGTCAAAGATCAGTGGACTCTCCAAGAGAACCGTCAAGCATTTTCAAGGATTTTGTAAGCTTTTTTTCCTTCTTTATGTTCCGATGTTGATATATTCTCTATGTGGAAAAGTTGATTGTTTCAACTTTTTAGAGTCTTAGAGTTTCCAGTTTTGGATTTGGGAGGCCATTGTTCTTCGGGAATTCTTTTTGCTTGATGAAACCGAGCGGGCCTTTCTTTTTGTTTGTCTATTTATGCAGTGATTATTTGTTAATATAAGACTTTGGTTTCAAGTTCCTTTAAGTTCTTTTTGTTTTTACCAAAGCACCATGGTGCTTGGGTTGCAGAATATTCTGTGGCTGTACCCCTTTTCTGAAAATGATGGTTTGATTGTGAAATAGGTTCCGTCCTCACATACTCATTGATGTGAGCAAGAAAGACATGACCAGAATTGTGACTGGGAGCATTACTCCAAGTTAACCTCTGAGATTGGAGACAAAGTACAGATAATGGGGGATGACCTCTTGGTCACCATCCCAAAGGTTAGCTCCAGAAACTCTTTGTTTTTTGTTTTTTATTTTCTTTTTCTTTTTTTTCTTTTTTTTCCTTTCTTTTCATTTTGGTAGAAATCATGAATGGTACTTGTCCAGTGTTTTTATAGTAATAAAGAAGCACATGGAAAATCACATGGCCACTATCACTTGATCTACACATATTCCAAATCAATACTCTAAATCGTGGCCACACTTCAGATGGGGCATAACCACAAGATGAGATCCGTTGGAAAATCACTGATAGACAGTTGTTTGTTGAATTTAGACCGTTGACCCCTTTTTACTTTAACCTTCCATTTTATGATTCAATTTGAATCGTCCGAATCAGTAGGCCCACTTTGGACAAACTCCCAATGAGATCGATTGAATGATGCTAACCTTTAATTTAGTGGATATTTGGTATAATCATTGGATTAGTCTAATATTTTGTTTAGACCCATCTAAGGTGGGACCCATGATCTGTATGGTTTAATTTTAATTAATTGTAAGCCACATGTACAATCTTCAAGTGCATGCATATGAACCATCACATCCTGCCATAATATCAAAGAATTACTCTTTTTTGTTTGTACACTGTATAAAGCAGGGCCTACTAAAGCTGTTTAGATGTCTGTATGCCTAGTGTATCAAATACAGTTCATCTTCTTTTGCCTTTTGATGTTGATTAGTCCTTTCAATTGGGCCTTGTTTTATTTGGAACTGCTTTCGTCTCAATTGCAGTCTAATCAATTTGTTGTTTATAGGAGTTCATGATCCTTCCCCTAGGAGCTTCCTCTTTCAAGGAGGAAATGAAGATGGTTGTGGAAGTATATCTTCATTTGAAGACAGAAAACTATTAGAGAGGACATAATGTTGAGTCGTTGTTGTGATGTTGTTTTAGGCTTTTTCTTGATTAAAAATCATGGAAGATTTTCATTTACAAATTGCAAGTATCTTTATTTGGGAACATGTGACTCTACTTTGGATGATTGGAAATCACACTGATTAAATACTCCTTACCATTCTATCAGATGATTCTTATAGAAGGGAAAATGAATTAAATAAGATCCATCAAAGTTCCTCTGTCTGTCCTTTTTCCCCCTAAAAGACCTCCAATCCAAGGGTTACCATTGATCCTGGAGTTCCGATAAGCCCACACCACCCAAAAAAGAAAAAATTGCATACCCTTCCAACAAAGCCACCTTCAACAACCTTCATCCAAGTTGGTGGACCTGCCAGCCTGTACCAACAAACAACAGGCATTATGATAAACCAAAGATCCAGGAAATATCATATAGAGGATTAAGACAAATGAAGACTTGCCAAACATCAGCAAAAACAAGATGTCAAAGACAAATACATAGCTAAATGAAGCCAAAACAAACTTACCATTGCACAAATACATAGCTGAATGATTTTTTTATTTTTATTTTTATTTTTTCTTTCAGCATAGCTCTCTTTCTTTTTAGAAGTTCATATAAAATCAAAACCATCATGGAATTCAGTTTCTTTTATAAGCTCTTCTTGCTATACTTAAACTTTCTTTTTATCTTTTTTTGGAGGTTCAGATTGAATCAAAACCATATGAGTCTCAATCTTTTCTTTGCAATTTACAGTTGTACCAATATGACATCACTAATCTAGTCACTTGGAGAAGTGTAGCAGCCTCTGCAAATTAGGGAGTCTTGTACTCCAGCTGCTGCAGAGAATTCTATCAAGCTATTTCCACCATGGTCTTTAATGCAACCACCCACCCCGAGAAACCTGTGTTCCCAAACGGGCAAACATCAAAATCCAACATGCTGCAAACATCATTTTTTTTTTGGTTCTGATGTCCATTTATTTTTTGCCAATGTGGATTTTGACATGTGCACCCAACATGACAATTTTGAGATGTATGGAGTGTTGTTCAAGCACAGGTTTTATATTAGGTCATTGCTTCATTATACTGATCTTTAACATTCAGTTCACATGTTTCTTCTTCATTATGTTTTACACAGCTGGGATTGCTTTGTCATAATTCATGATGTTGTTGCTTTTCATTTGTTGCAGGTCATGTGTCCTACATGCCTTTACACGGAGATGGCAATGGCAAGCGAGCATGATCCTCAAATTGACCCCTTCGATTAGAGGTGCATTACATCATTGTCTCTTGCCATCAGCTGAAAAATGAAAATGTCCTGTTAGTTGCATCTTCAAGCTGGCTGTAAGCGTTCCTGTACATAACTCATGGTGTACCTGAAAGAGTCATGTCTTTGCATCTCTAGCATGCACTGATTAATGTTACTTAGATGTCCAAATCTTTTGCTTACAATGCTTAGAAGATTGCTGACAGAAACATCGTACCTGCCCCGGTATGCATAAATCCTTTTGTATTATGAGAATAATACTTTTCGGCAATTGTTATTTTGTATTTTATCTAATGCTCCTTCAACTACTACAGGCTGATGGCACAAGCTTGCATGAATCTCCTGTCTATTTGGCTACTGTTCTTGAGTACTTGGCAGCTGAGGTTTTGGAGCTAGCTGGGAATGCTGCTAGAGACAATAAGAAGTCCAGCATCATTCCAAGGCGTGTTCTTTTGGCTGTCAGAAATGATGAGGAGCTTGGGAACTTGCTAGCTGGTGTGACAATTTCAAGTGGTGGTGTTTCGCCAAACATAAACTCTGCTCTCCTGCCTAAGAAGTCTGAGGAAGCTTCGAAATCTCCAAAAAAGGATTGATTGGGTTGGGATGAATGCTTGGGCCCCACTTTGTAATTCTTATTTAATGGATTTTTTAGGAAATTTTTTAAATTTGTAATTTTGCTTTTGGTGTTGGGATGGTCTTTATTGCTTTCTTTTTCTATATTTTGTAAATAGAGTAATCTTACAGTTGAGGTTTAGATGCATGTGCTTCAGTAAAAGAATGCAATAGATGCTCTCATTGGATCTCCATCAATGAAGTTTCTTTGGGTTTGCTCTCTAAAAATGTGACCGTAGGAAACGGAACGGTTTAAAACCGTTCCTAAAATTTGAAAGTTACCCAATCTGATTCTGGTGTTCTGCGATGCCTCCTTTAGGAACGGTTTAAATAACGATTTTGGTGTAGTGAATGAGGCGAGTCTTCATCTTATGGACCACACGTGCATGAAAAAAAATAAAAATGAATGGTTAGAACTAGTTGTGGCCCATGAACATAATGGATAAGGTGGGGCTGATCTGTTTTATGTGTCCTGGAACTTGCATATGAATGCTATGGAAGGGTAATTCAAGATCCTGCCTGAAATGCTAGGCTGTAAATTTTCTTTTGTCAATATAATTCATATAGGGAATTCCACCTGCTTTCCTTAAAAATAAAATATAAAAAATAAAAAAGGCTCATGTAACAAAAATGTAATGTCCAGCCATGTGAATGAGAATCTATGTTTTGTCTAAACCATGTTATTTAAAGCATTATTCAACTATTAATAATATTTTCTCACCACATTTATCACAAAAACTGAGGCGAGTTTAGGGTGAATGCATCATCTATTAAATTATTTACCCATTGTTTATTTGATACTCTAGGAGAGTGATGGATGATACTCCCACACTTGAAAATCATACACGTGGCATGTATATAACTCTTATCAAACTAAAATCAGATTGATTGGATTGCGCTAATACCTTATGTACAATCATTTATTGAATCTGAACCAATTAATTATTCTTTTTTTTTTTTTTTGACCATCCACTAGAAGTCCACTAATATGACAGTTAGGGGATCAATTCAGTATAATTGTTGTATAACCATCTAAGTTAGGCCCACTATTTAAACAATTCTTATTGCTCTCATATAAACCGTCACACCACTAGAGTATGAAGTTTTAATCCCAATTAGAAACATCGAACCATAAGTGCTCCCCATCTATGGTATTAATTATTAGTTTTTACTTAGAACTAGAGCTATGATCCATTAATTGGAACTTAAGTGGTGTTCAAGTGGGTCCAACCATGATCAAAGTCGACATTGTGCTAGGATTTCCTTCTTTCTGTCTTTTTTTTTAATATATATATATATATATATATATATATATATATTATTTCATAAAATCAACCTATAGATCGGCTTTTTGTGCTGCATTGAAGGGACCTTTGGAAGCTAAGCTGATAGTCAATTACACATATATCCATCTTTCAAGGACTATTGTTCCATGTCATGATTGATTGGATACATTTCAACCAGAAGAGGATTCTCTATTTTTATCTTGAAATTAGGTGCATGCATGTCGTGCCTTGTGCCAACTTTATTTTATTTTATTTTATTTTAATGTGGGCGCATGCCACTATAATTTCATTGATCAGTAAAATTTACAGGTATTTGGGTGAGTCCCAGCAAAAAGACTACAGACCTCACCTATCATATCTCCACAAGAAAACTAAACACTAAGACTAGAGAATCTCCTAAAGATCCTCAACTCAGAATAATCTCCTTGTGACTTCTTTTCTATTACTGTATCTCACAATTAGTTTTATATGTGACCAATATTATTTTCCCTTCTTTTTTTTTTTTCTGAAACTGTGCATTTGAAATTAGGTGAATGCTTGCGTGTGTCAAATATTTCCCATTTCCATCTTAAATTTTTATTTATTTATTGTATTGACTACATATTTTTGTGGTCATCATTGTGAAAAATATGGTCAAGATTTAGAAAATCTCTGATACTATCATAGAATTTTGATTAAAGAATATTATTGTGAAAAAAGTTTGAAATCCAAAAACCATCCAACTGGTTGTAGGCGAATGTTACTACTCCCTTAGAATGACATCCCAACAAGTTATCATTTCTTCGTGTCCATGGAATAATATTAACAAGTTTGGTCGGATGTGATGGGCATAGATAGGCATTGTTCCACATTTATGAATATCAACCAGATCTAAATGAACTTCTTCATTTACTTTGTTTCATTAGTTTTGTTTCTTCATAAAGAAGGAAGACATATGCTAGCAATAAATAGGGCTAATTACTTGAAAAGAGAACAATTACCTTAAGTATAGGTTTCTATGTGCCTGTTTCACTACTTTTAACCTGAGAAGAGCCTTATAAATCTCAAGAATAGGCATCAAGGTGCCTTTACTTAGAGTTCAAATTTGAAAATAGAGCTAAAGGCCTTTAGGATAGGCATTTTGGTGCCCTTTTAAATGCTTAAAAGTTACAAATGTCAATTTTGATTAGTGGATAGGCATTTTGGTGCCTTTTTCAATGCTTAAAAGTCATACGTCAATTTTGATAAGTTTATATTCCAACTATTTATCAGTTTGATATATCCATTCTAACAAGACATATTTAAGGGTTTTATCAAGTAAAAATTTGACTAAATTAGTGTAATTAACTTTTTTAAAAAGAAATATATAGGAAACTTCCATTCTTCTACTAGGGTTCTTAAAGCGTTCTCATGTGCACATTTGCGGCTCTAAATTGAATGATTCGATATACATTCTCAACTATCCAATTCATATGAGATGTCAAGCCTTCTAAGAGGAATGATTTGCTATAGCTTCATGATCAATGGCCCATTAGTGAGTGGTATAGAGCTTGTTTGCTTAATTTGATCGTTGCTACGGTGATTTAGGAAGTGGAATTTTTTGTGTATGATGGATAAGGTTTGGATGATCTAAGTTTATCATTTGGTCTTCACAAAAATTACAGAAATGACATGGATAAGCTATGGATCCAGCAACACCAGCCACATGGCAAGTATCCTATCTGACAAGGGACCCATAACACAAGTGAAAATTCTTCTTTTACAACCTTCGATCGTGTGACAATGAAAAAAGACTCCAATGACCCTACACTAAAATATTACCATCCATGCCATTTAATTTAACCATTGAGATCATGTCAAGTGGCAATCTCAAATCTAGACCCTCCAAGCCACTTTCAACCCTACACTTGCCTTGCATTACCCAAATAACCAGGCTTGGGGGCTATAAATAGCCCCCTCCCCTTCTCATTTCAACCATCTATGAAACACTTCTTCACTCACCAAAACCCATAAGCCTCTCACACCCTTTTAGCTATCTTATTCATTCCATCCCTTCACTAGAGAAAGGAAAGAACCATATGAAAGAGTCCAGGTCTAGTCTAGCCCAAAACCCTAGCCACTTGAGCAACTAAAATCTCAATTCAAGCCACTCAATCTAATCCTTATGACACTACCTTCTATCTTATTGTCCAACTTTCAATCAATTTCATTCGCTTTTACATAAGCATTGTGTAACATCTATTTCCTTCTCCACCCTTTTTTCTTGTCTTACCCACAACATTGCATCACACAACATTGCACACCTAATCACTTATGAGCGCATGCTCTACGAGTTAACGATATAATCGAATCCTACCCATCGGAACTCTAATTAATTAGTTTACACTTTGGTAAGTGGAAGAATTAAGGCGGATTTATCTAACCAAAACTGTTGCTTATCATTGGTGTTCCATTCAACATTGCATCACACACACACACACACACACACACACACACACACACACACACACACACACACACACAAATAGTACTCAACACTCGATTAGTTCAAACATATGCTCTATGACTCACCAAGTTAATTGGATCTTGTCCATCAGAAATTTGGACTAGTTAACTTACGCTTCGGCAAGTAGAAGAGTCAAGGTGAATTTATTCAACTTAGGCTACAGCTTGTCATATGAGCTGCATCTAACACGACATTACATACATTGTATCATTGGTATGCAAGAACTAAACCAAATCCTCAATAGTTCATGAGATCTTGTGAAGTAAAGACCATACGTTGTACAAGCAGAGTAGGTGCCTAACTCCTTACCTCTCTGTAACTGTGGTCTATTACTTGAAATTTTTAGTTACAAATTAAGGAGTCATTTTATGATAGGAAATCCTTGAATTTTCTATCATAACGTTTCTACAAGGTCTAGTCGACCATGAAATCGGATTAATTGGCTAGTGATGAGTCTAATCAAATATAACCATTTATAACTATATTTAACCTCAAATCCAAATCCGGCGTGAGCACAATCCGCCATCTGTGTGAATCTCAGCATCCACATAGCCTTGATATTTTGGTTGGTGATGTTGTGAAAGGTCATGGTCCATGATGTGAGGTTGATGGATAATCCTAGCCCTTGGATCTCTCCAACGGATATACTGTGATTGTGTTGATTTGGGGTAGTTTTATTAGTCATGAAAAATCATGTTATGTGCTGACTGCGTAAGGCCGAAAATTGGGTGTGGTTTGGCTTGGGTTCTTCTCAGCAATATTTGATGTAAAAATACGGTTGATGTTCTACTTACAGGACTTTGCTAACTCCACATGCACGTGTGCGTAGCTTACTGTGCATTTGGCGGGCCCTATGTTGTTGATGATGGGCCAAAATTCAGGTTGCACGCACTCTGCGTGGCATGTGGAGGACAACAATGGAATTCTAAAATTTAGCCAACAAACATCATTTAGTATACACCTGCAGCCAATCTCGATCTTTGGTTGAGGTCATCTAAAGGGTGGGTCCCACCAGATTCATGGCTTGACTGCCTTCCAGAGGTTGGAAAATGTGACCGTATGAGGTATTGCTATAAGTCGTGGATTACTTCATGGAGTGCCAGATCGAAAGAAGTGGGGCAAAACCACCTAACGCTCACTGTTTCTTCTGGTGGGCATAACTTAAATCAACATCTAGGATATGCTTGCAGCCCAGCTGATGAACTGACCATATACATCTTTTGGACCGTCACCTAAGGGTGGGGCCCACCA
Organism: Magnolia kwangsiensis; assembly: GCA_037074715.1. Classification (NCBI taxonomy): domain Eukaryota; kingdom Viridiplantae; phylum Streptophyta; class Magnoliopsida; order Magnoliales; family Magnoliaceae; genus Magnolia; species Magnolia kwangsiensis. Next base: position 83,971,018 of record CM073586.1, read on the forward strand.
GATACATAGCTTGAAAGCCTCAAAGGTTGCCAAATGTAGCCATAAAGATGCATCTCGCCAAAAACGTGTAGCCCAACATTTGTGAGGCCCCATCTAATGAATGGCCAGTACTACACCTAATGAATGGCCATCTCACACAAGTACCAGTACTACACCTAATGAATGGTCCAGATCTCACACATGTGCTAGAATCACTTAACCAAAATGTCCTCACAAATTGCTCAAAATAAAGAGAAGGAAAGAAACCTTCTAATTAAACTCCTTATCAATGCAATATTAGCGAAATACATGGATTTTAACTATATATATCATATAATAAGAAAAGATAGTTATTTGCTGGCAGCTGATGAAACCATGTTCTTCCTCATGCTGTGGTAGATTGTCATCATCTTATCACGAGGTGGGAGACTCTCTTTGATAACTAGAACTTCGTTGAAATTCTTGGCCCATGCATCTAGCGATGGTAATTGATGAGCGTCGAATAGCTTTCTGCCTGCCACTTCCTCATACACGGGGAGCCAATGCGGGATCCAACCAGCCACTATATCTACCAATCCGATTGTCTCTCCTCCGAAGAATTTCTTCCCTTCAAGCTCTGCATCAAGGGTCTTGAGCGCTTCTAATGTGGATTCTATTGCTTGTTTTTGTTCTTTTCCTTGCGAGAGGAAAGCAGTGTTAATGCTAAGGAAACACTGCATCATTAGGAATGTGTTATTGAAGAATTAACCAACTGAACAGAGTTACTGATGTAGAATGGGTCGCGGACACTTTCATGGCCAAGATGGACCAGAGAAGGCCTAATCGGAGGCAGAAGTGATCAGGACCGTTAAAACACTAATGTAGGCATATCTCGCAAACCGGAATGAGATATTCGATGTAAAATATATGATTTTGGGGGCAGGAGAAGCTTACTTTAGGCAACTAACCCTGCCATGCTGGGTCGCCCATGCTGAATTTGTGAGATTCCAACATTTGAAAGTCCATTTTAATTTCATTTTTACTATTTATAGTAAGTTTTAGTTTGATCATAGCTCTTGATACTTTGAGCATGAAAATGGCTTAGAAAATTTAGGAGAGTAACGTGGTTAGGCCAAATTGGACCCAGGCTATTTTTAGCCAAAAACCCTGGAGTCTAGTAGAAATCATAACCATATCTATAAATAGTAAGTTTACTATATATAGTAAATAGTAAGTCATGTTTTTAGGGAATTTGATCTCATCCTCTTATCAGCTACAATCCTGTTGGGTTCTTCTTAACTTGTGGCATTGTAAATTCTCATGTGGGGCCCACCAAAATGAGTGCAGTATGAGCACAACAACCCATATGGGCCCCAAAGATTACACTGATTGGAAGATCACAACCACTTGGACAAGGGTTTTTCATCTTAGCATCTGGATGGTTACAATCATCTAATTAGCATGACTGTGGGACCATGTGCAAGCCATGGTGGAACCCACCTACCCAAATGTACCATGATCGTAGGTGGGCCCACTCGAGCACCAAATTGGATACCAATAAGTTATTTTATTATGGATCATTGCTTAGAATATATACCTAAAAGAAATTGATCTAATTCTCTAAAAAGCTCAACTTGAACTCGTAATCGGGTTGTGCTTGGATGCTCAATTGAATTAAATTCCAATAATTTGATTCAATTAAGAGTAACAACTAGCTTGACTCCAACTCTACTTTGCATCCCTCTTCATGTTAGAGGTAAGGGTGCGTTTGGGTGCATTAAATATATTGAAATTTTGTGATATTTCATAATGAAATAGTCAAATTTGGTGCAAATTTTCATGATATTTCATAAAAATTAGTGCAACCAGACACTCCCAAAAATAAATAAAATTAAAAACTTCAATAACAAATGATAAAAAGATCACCTTCTCATCAGCGAATTTGGCCCAGAACCGTGCCATTGCTCGCTCATAAGGATCTTCTGGCAATATGGGATTCTCCTTCCACGTTTCATCGATGTATTCGAGAATGACAAGCGATTCTGTGACTGGATTTCCATCATGCAAGAGCACTGGGACCTTCTTGTAAACAGGATTGTACTCCAAAAGCAGAGGACTTTTGTTACGTAGATCTTCTTCTACGTATTCGTATGTGATTCCCTTGTGCTTGAGGGCCCATTCAATCCTATAACAGTATGGGCTTGGGATTGCTCCAACCACCTTCACTTCTCCCATTTCAATTGAAATTTCAAGCTGTGGAAGCTCATCTTCTTCCCTTCCCTATTTATATAGGGGAAATTGACCATATTGACCTCGACGTTTGGGCAAATTACCTAAAAAGCTACAACGTTCCATATATCCTAAGAGTAACCCTCTGTCAAGCTTCTGAAAATTATTTAAACCAAAATGCCCTTGTCCTTGTTTTAGTAGTTGTATGGTTTTCTAGGGAGAAGAAATTACCTCGTATTTAATGCCAATATAGTGATGTGTACGGAATCCTTTTTTGCGTGTGGACAAGGACCAAACTAGTGGGGCCCACATGGATGTTTGCATATAATCCATGCCGCCCATCCTTTTTGTTTTGTCATTGTAGGGCTGGGGCCCAAATATCATCCTTATCCAAAGCTTATATGGGCCACATAATAGAAAATAATGGTGATAATGGAACCCACTGTTGAAATTTTTCGGGCTCACTGTGATGTTCGTTAGAAGTGGACACTGCCCAAGTCAGGACTTTTTGGACCCATGGCGAGCAGGCCAACAAGGTGGATGGAACGGATCACCCCATTATGGGCCTTAGGATATTGTACCGATGACTATCCTTTCATTTGGTAGTAAATGAAGTGAACATGTAACAACCGTGACCCATATCACATGAGAACCACGGCCCATATAACATGATAACTATGACCCACGACAACCCCGACCCATATAAGATGACAACCATGACCCATATAATATGACAACTACGACCCATAACAACTACGACCCTTGCTATATTATAACCACGGCCCATATAACATGACAACCACGACCCATATAATATGACAATCACGACCCATATAACATGAGAAGTATAACCCATATGACATAACTACGACCCATGACAACTACGACCCATGACAATCATGACCCATATAACATGATAATGATCTATGACAATTACGACCCATGACAACCATGACCCATATAACATCACAACTGCGATCCATATAACATAACAACCACGACCCATGAAAACTATGACCTTTACCACATTACAACTACAACCCGTACTGCATTACAACCATGACATGAGAATTTGACGATACATTGAGGCCCACATTGATGTATGTGTATAATCCATGCCGTCCATCCTTTTTACCGTGTCATTTTAGGGGTAGGGCCCAAATATCAGCCTGATCCAGTGCTCGCACGGGCCATATAATAGAAAGTAATAGTGACAGTGACACCCACTCTTGAAACTTTCTAGGCTCACTGTGATATTTGTTAGAAGTGGACATTGCCCAAGTCAAGACTTTCTAGGCCCACGACTAGTTAGCCGACATGGTGGATGAATCTGATTACCTCATTGTGGGCCTTAGGCTATGGTACCAATTGTTATCCTTTCATTTAGTAGTAAAGGAAGTGAACATGTAACAACCGCGACCCATATCACAAGAGAACCACAATCCATATAACATGATAACTACGATCCATACAACTATAATCCATATCACATGAAAACCACAACACATATAATATGACAACCACGACCCATGACAACTACGACCCTTACCACATTACAACCATGACCCATATAATATGACAACCACGACCCATATAATATGACAATCATGATCCATATAACATGAGAACCACGACCCATACAACATGACAACTACGACCCACCACCATGTATGTGTTTCATTCATGCCGCCCATCGTTCTTGCCATGTCATTTTAGGGCTAGGGCCCAAATATCAACTCGATCTAGTGCTCGTGTGGCCCATATAATAAAAAATAATGGTGACCATTGAAACTTTTCAGGCTCACTGTGATCTTTGTTAAAAGTGTACACTGCCCATGTCAGGAATTTTTAGGCCCACGACGAGCTGGCTAACAAAGTGGATGGATCAAATCACTCCATTGTGGGCCTTAAGCTATAGTACCAATGGATCCATGCATGACAACCACAACCCATATAACATGTTATGTGGGTCGTGGTTGTCATGTTATGTGGGTCATGGTTGTCATGTTATATGGGTCGTAGTTACATGGGTCGTGGTTGTCATCTGGGTTGTAGTTATCATGTTATATGGGTCGTAGTTGTTATGTTATGTGGGTCGTGGTTGTCATCCCAGTTGTGGTTATCATGTTATACTAGTCGTAGTTATCATGTTATATAGGTCGTAGTTATATGTGGTCGTGGTTGTAACGTAATAAGGGTCGATGTTGTCATGTTATAAGGATTGTGGGTCCTGTCGTGATTTATGTGTCAAATCTAATCCATCCATTAGATTTAGAATTTTATTTAACGTTATGGGCAAAAAAATGAGTTACACCCAGAATATTTTTGCCCCAAAAGATTTTCAATGGTAGGATTTCAATTTCACTGCTTTTTATGGTGTGGTTCACATGAGCCTTTGATATGCCTCATTTTTAGGCTCATTCATTAAAATGATCTTTCAAAATAAATGGAGGACATGGATAAAATATATACATCACAGTGGGCCTAATAAGACCATTCATCTCTACATATATAGGGTCGCGTAAGTTACTAAAAATAACCTGACTTACTAAAATAACCTTCTTGAGGTCTCGAGAATTTGGACTACTCTAGCTAACGTGACCTACTAAAATAACCTTCTCGAGGTCTCGAAAGTTTACACTGCCATAACGTTTATTTTTCGTCCAATTTGTTGATAAGGTCACAAATACCTGTGGGCCCCACTATGATGTACGTGTTTCATCCATGCCATCCATCTATTTTTCCCGATAATTTTATGGTATAAGACCAAAAATGAGGTATATCCCAATCTCTACTAGACCACATTACAGGAAATGGTGTTGAATAAGCGTGGACCATTAAAAACCTTTTGGGGCCATAAAAGTTTTGGATCAAGTTTATCTTTGGTTTTTCCCTTCATCTGGTCCTTTATGACCTAATCAATAGATTGGATGTCAAATAAACAGTACAGTGGGCCTTAGGAGGATTTTAATGGTGGATATCCAATTACCATTGTTTTACTATGGTGTGGTCCACTTGAGATTTATATCCCTCTCATTTTTGGTATAAAACTTTAAAATAATCTGTAAAAATGGATGAATGAAATGGATGAAACACATACATCATAGTGGGGCCCACAGAGCACTGACCACCGACTCCGGGGCTGGTAGCAGGGGGAGTAGCCAATCCGTTTGTCCTGGATACGGGCAAGGATCATCAGAAGCGGATTGGCTGGTGTACCTCACACCAACCATATAGTTGTTGTATTGAACAAGTTTTGTAGGTTTGATCAAGAGGTATATGTTATATCCAAACCGTCCATCCATATGGCGAGCTCGTCTTAAAGTAGCGGGAGATTGAACGTCTACCATTGAAACCCTTTTCGGGGTCACAGAAGTTTTGGATCAATATGAAATTTGTTTTTCCTCTTCATTTAGGTCTTTGTGACCTTATGAAGATATTGGTTGGAAAATAAACCTTATAGTGGGCCCTACAAATTGTTTAACGGCGAAAATCATTATCTTTGCTGCTATTTGTGGTGTGGTCCAGATGATCTTTCGAATATTATTCATTTTTTGGATAATGGTCTAAAATAGATGGACGGCATGGATGAAACACATACATCATGGTGGGCCCCCACAGAGTACTGACCACTAGCCATTGTCTGGTGTCAGGGGGAGTAGCCAATTCATTTCCCTTACAACGGGTGTCCTCGCAAGACACACGACGCGGATTTCCTTTCACAGGAAGTTCTTGTGCAAGGATGTTGGGTGGGGCCTACCACCATGTTTGTGGGAAATATACTTCGTCCATCCGTTGGGCAAGTTCATGTTAGGACAAGCTACCAAAAATGAGGTGGATCCAAAACTAAAGTGGGCCACACCAGAGGAAAAATTGGGGAAAGAAATACCTACCATTGAAACCTTTTTAGGCTCCGCCTTGATGTTTATATGCCATCCAAACCATTTATAAGATCATTACCACAAGGATGAAGTGAAAATACCAAAAAAAATTAGCTTGAAACAAAGCTTTTATGGTCGTAAGAATGTTTCAATGGTTCTCACTGAATCCCCACTGTATCCTCTTGTGTGGCCCACGTGAGTCTTGGATCTACCTCATTTTTGGTCGCTTGTCCTAAAATGAGCTTGCCAAACGGATGAATGAAGTATATTTCCTACAAACACGGTGGTGGGTCCCACCCAACATCCTTGCAGAGGAACTTCCTGCGAAAGGCTTTCTAGGAAATCCGCGTCCCACGACACGTACCCACAGCAGCTATATAGCTGATGTGTGGTACGCAAGCCAATCCGGTTCGCGTCGGACAGTACATGAATATCTGAATGTATCACAACTTAGTGGGGCCTACTGGTATACCCAATCATATTATCCAACCCTTAGGATAATCCGGACTGTTGATCAATAAGGCCCACCTTATAGAATTCTTACACACTTGAGTTTTGGATCTACCTCATTTTTAACCCCATGTTGTTATATGTTCTCATGTTATGAAAAAATATGGATGGATGGTGTTCTCATAGACATCACGGTGGCCCCAATTAGTATTGCGAAAGGCTTTTACAGGCACTCTTCCTTAGCTTCCAACGCCCGCCTGACCGAATCTGCCCCTATCGCAATGGCGGTGGCAGCAAAGGGAGCCGGCGCATGGCAGGGGATCTACCGTGCTTTGTTTTTGAAAATTCCCGTCAATCACTTGTTGCATGACCTATTTTTACGTGTATGTGTTAAAAATGAGTCTCATCTGTTATTTATTGTTTTTATAAAATATAATGGGTGGAGTGGATTTTTTATAATTGTTACCGTGGACCCTGTAAAAAAAATAAAATCGGCATTGGAGATCTCTCTCTATTGTTTCCTTTGGTGTGGTCCATCCTAATCATAAGTCAGCCTGATTTTTTACCCTTGAGTCCGGCTGTGATTACACAAGAAAAGGTCAGAGTGAATTTCATATATACATTAAGGTGGGCTTGAGTGTGCCTCCATTTTTATTTTATTTTTTAAGAAAATAAAAGAAAGATTTCTTCCCGAGGACGCCGGCGTATACGACCAAACCTAAATCTCATTGCTAAAAGGATGATACTCCCAATTTTTATAGGGCCCACCATCCACCATGATCTGAATATAAAATCTACTCTGACCATTAGTCGTGTGATATGATATTAAGATCATTCGAAAACAACTAGGCCTGTCTCTGATTCAGATGGGCCACACTAAAGAAAATGGTTGGGACAATGATGATTTTTCATAAGGCCCACCATAAAGATGATAAGAAATCCATTCCAACCATTGGATTTCATAATAACATTTAAGTTTACAGCCAAAGAATCAGGACACTCCATGAACCAGGTGGGTTACATAGAAGGAAAATAGAAGGAAACGGTTTGAAGGATGGCAATCATCGTATACAGTATTTTCAATCATATGGTCCACCTAAATTAGATAAAACTCCTTTTTAATTCCTATACCTAAAATTAGGCCTTGCTACTACTGACCAGATTGGATTTTCATATACACAATAATTTAAGGTTCATATTGCTTTTGATTTTTCCAAGTTGATGTCTCTCGGCACCGGGAAGAGATGGGGCTTCGGTGTAAATCGATGGTCAAAGCACGGGATGTGAATATCGTGTGCCTGGAGAAATGTTTTCATATTTAAATATGGATGGTCAAAGCACGTGATGGGAATATCGTGTGCTTGGAGAAATTTTGGGACTGGTTAGAGCTGTAATTTCATGACAGCGTTCAAACGAAGACCAAAGGTCTAATATGTCAACATGTATGGATACATTCCAATGCATATATTTTCATCTGAACATATCTAATATCCATATTATCAATTTGGATCGTCCATTAGGTGAATGATATTCTTCCACGGCTTCGGTTGAAAAACCGCAGCAATTGGATGCTCCTAAACATCCCTGAGTGGACCTATTCCTGCATATGATCTAGTCCATCCATTTATCATGCAACTGGCAGGGCTTTTTGGATCATGCGATTTTAATTATTTGTCTACTTGGCGTATTAAGAGTAGCTCGGGCCAAATGGGCGGTCCAGATTGATGACATGGATTGTCCGCATGTCCTAGTGCAACTAAATATTGCATTGGAAGGCTTTCATCCACTTGTGGGATCTCTACGGGAAGTGCGATCGCATTTCAAGGCAGCTTCTTATGGCATTATAACATACGCAACACTCGATTTAAAAAAGAGGGAGGTTTATCTTATTTTATTTTTTAAAAAAGCTAAAATTTGCATTGCCTTATCCTTTTCAAAAGGAAAAGGTTTTCAAGAAGCTGCCTTGTTAATTGACATAAATAACATTCCACTGCCTTCGGCTGTGGGGCCACCGTGATGTATTGTTTTTATCCACACTGTCCATCCATTTTGTCAAATCATTTTAGATCATTTTAGGTACGAAACAAAAAGAGAAAAAAAAAAAAAAACAAAAGACAGATAGAAGGCTCGAGTGGACCACACGGTGGGAATGGAACGCTCACCGTTAAAAACTTTCTGGAAGCTGCAGAAGTTTCTGATCACGCTGATTTTTGTATTTCCCTTCGTCTGGGTCAATACGATCTTATGAAAAGGTTTGATGGCGAATAAACGTCACGGTGACGCCTAGGAAGGTTTCAACGATGAGTGTCAATATTACAACTACTTCATGCGGCATGTTTCACTTGAGCTCGTCCCATTATTGTGTTCATGCCCTAAAATGATCCAGAAAATTAGATGGACAATGTGGATAGATATAAACACCCCACCTAAAATGAAGACAAGCCACTTTTTAAGCTTAAACTTAACTTCAATAAAATTATCTCATACTAGCTTAGAAATCGTTAAAAATCCAAATGGGTCAAACATGGAGTATCCTCGGCACATCACGTAGACAACAAATTGACTAGATCGATTCACGCCAAATCCGATAATGATTCGGTCACGGTCGTGCATTCGAACTTCAAAACCCCAAGGACTCTTTGTACGTAGCAACTGATATACAAAAAAAAATGATAAAATGAACTCTTTCTACCTAAGTATCACTATTTTTATTACTTTGTCTTTTCTGGTAATATTGTGTTGAGGCATGAGATGTTATATTTTTGAAATTGAGGAAAGTACGGTCGTTCTTGTATACAAAATAGGAGTGGTGTTATTGAAAGCAAACTTACACTGATTAAGATGATTTATGGTTCATTGGAAAGGGGGTCAAATGATTTTTCTAACAAACTTAAGTTTCATTCAATGCAGATTATGATGAGGAAGATTCAACCCTTTTACCAAAACCATACATTGCCGAGTAGCCACAACCATAAAAACTCTTGTTGGGGATTTTGACCTGCGGAATCACACAGATCTAGATCTAGGATAGCAATCCAATGGCACGAAGCACATAAGAGAATACAGAGAACACTCAGATTTAACGTGGAAAACCCTTTCGGGAAAAAATCACGGCACAAAGCGACAGATCTCCACTATGAAAGCATCAATTACAAAGAGAGAGGACTTACCCGATTCGAACAACCTCGAATCTCACCCTTGCTACACCCTTTAGAAACCCTAGAACCCCTTTAGAAAGCTTTTGTCATACATAGAAAAGCCCTAGGAACACCTATTTATAGTTTAGGCAACTTTCCTTCCGCATTCCAGTTGCGAAAGGACTCAAATCCGCAGTTTCGCGCAAAATCGCGGAACAAACCGCGTAACCTACGACCGGTCCTAGATATCCTACGACCGGTCCTAGCCCTCCTACGACCGGTCCTAGACCCCTAAGACTGGTCCTGAAAATTTCAAGACTGGTCCTAGACTGGGAAAAAAAACAGCACAACTCGCTGGACTTTGAGTCGTGCCAGGGCTCGAACCTACGACCGGTTGAGCACCTCCCACGACCGGTCGTGGCTCCCCCACGACCGGTCGAGCAACATGAAAACTTGAAGATTGAAGGCTTCTCCTCAACAATCTCCACCAAGTCTTTATTCTTCAACCGTGTAGCTACGTGATCTCTTCTCTTATTTCTGCATCTCATCATAGCTCCTTGTACACACTCCGTCTTTCTTTTCCGCCATCGCCAAGCCCAGAGAAGTTACACAGAACTTGAACTTCTCTATAGGAACGATCTAGGAGAGCATGTTCGTCCGATCAGAATCCACGTGCCCAACCATCCTTGCTCCTGTCTTCTCAAAAGAAAAAAAACGTAGTCTTCTTACCATCTCACCGCTACCCAATATTGTTTGCCGGGGTACTTGCTCACAACACTGATAGCCTGTGAAATAACCGGTCTAAACCAGACCATGGCATACACTGCCCAGCGCATTCGAATAAGGCTCATGAGATATCATGTTTTTCCTCATCTGTTTTGGGACAAATCCAGAGGAAAACTTGAGGAGAGAAACGTAGGAAACGCTCTCCAGCTTTACATGGCCCATCACATCCTAGATCAATACCTACACATAAGGTATTCCTCCTGTGATTACCAAAGCCTACTCCTTCAGTCTCAACACCGAGAACCATCTTTGCAGACCCCCCGATCCTTCATCCTGGATGTCCCGAGTCTTCAGTACATTGATTTCAAACATGTCATAATTGGCGATCTACATGTCATCAACATACAATACCTGACTCACCATGAAGGAATCAAACCACTGCCTAGGTGACAGGCCGAACAACGACCTCCTGCAAAGTCTTTTCTCAGCCCTTTTCACTTCGAACCACTCTGGTTGCTTCATGTAGATCTGCTCTTCACTTTCCCTTACAGAAGTGCAGACTCCACATCCTTCCTTCCAACTCAAGATCACATTGGCCAACCAGCGCCAATCACTGATCTAATAGACACCTGCTATACCGTCGGCGCGAATATCTCTGAGAAGTCGATCCCTTCTCCCTGAGCATAACCCATCGCCACCAACCTCACTCTGTATCTATGTTGTAACCTCCTAAAGATCCACCTGCATCCAACAACTTTCCGGCCCACTGGAAGCTCCACCCGCTTCCATATGTCGGTCTGGTACAAAGAATCCATCACGTCGCCCATAGTCACCTTTCATATACAGAACAAACTGCGTAACCTACGACCGGTCCTAGCTATCCTACGACCGGTCCTAGACCCCTAAGACTGGTCCTGGAAATTCTAGGACTGTTCCTAGACTGGGAAAAAAAAACAGCACAACTCGCTGGACTTCGAGTCGTGTCGGGCTCGAACCTACGACCGGTCGTGGCTCCCCCACGACCGGTCGAGCAACATGAAAACTTGAAGATTGAAGGCTTCTCCTCAACAACTCTAGCTACACTTTAGATTAGTCAAACGAGATCCAATCGAAGTGATTTCAATTCCATTGAAAATCTTATCAGACGACATTTCCAATGAGCCCAAGATCATTGAAAATAGGCAATCGGTCAAATTACAGACAATCGATTTCATATACAGAATAGTCGCACTTTTGACAGGTCAAAAGATGTCTGATTGAAGTGATTTTAGTCTTATTAGGAAGCTTATATGATTATCTTTTTAATGAACTAAGATTTTAAAAAATGGATGAACAACGAACAAGATACAAGCATTTGAACGGTTTATAGAAGTGATTTCAAACGAAATCCAATCAAAGTGATTTCAATTCAATTGAAAATTTCATTAGGCGACATTTTCAATGAGCTCAAGATCATTGAAAATAGACAATCAGTCAAATTACAAACAACCGATTTCATATACTAAATAATCGTACTTTCGACAGGTTAAAATGAGTCTAATTGAAGTGATTTTAGTCTTATTAGGAAGCTTATATGATTATTTTTCTAACGAAACTAAGATTACTGAAAACAGACGAACAACGAACAAGATAGAAGCATTTAAATGGTTTGTAGAAAAAGACAAAAACTAATTATGATATATATATATATATATATATATATATATATATATATATATATATATATATATATATATAATGATATATTAAAACCGTTACTTTATGTCAGACATACGATATATAATATATTATTTTATAACTTAACCACAAGTGTCCACAATGCTTGTATAAGAAGCGCCCATTGCCACGAGAAGAGAGGAAGGAGAGAAAAAAACCAATGGAGGAAAGTAAGACAGGTAAGGAAAGAATAAAAAGCACAAACGTAGGAAAGTAAGACAAAGTGAGAGACTGAAAGAGAAAGAAATAGAGAACGAAATAGAAAAAAATATAAACAGAGAGAAGAAAGAGAGATATGAAAATATAGAAAGACTCCGAGTATTGGAGTTCACTCATAAGTATTGCTCGACGTACTAACATGCCGCAATGCCGACATACGAGACAAAAAAGGTCATTAAAGAAGTCACTGAGGCTAAGAGTTTGTCCACCTTCATTTAAGTTGCATTCTACTTCACACATTCCAAGGGCATCAACTATATTCATATTTCATTATATCTCATTTTGCATTATTATCCCACTTTCATTTTTTTTCCTGCCTAGGATATTAAATCCTACAAAGCAAGTCTACTTCATACTTTATCTTATTTACTGCATTTTGATTTTATTTGCCCTAGAGTTGGGCATCAAGTCGAGTCGAACCGGATTGGGTCCAACTCGATTCCGTCCGAAATTTCCATGGCCTAACCCGAACTCAATCCGATCTAGGACTAAATTCAGGTCATCTGACTCGATCCGATCTAGTGCACTACTGGCCTAATCCGATCCGAATCCGACTCAGTCAGGGAAACCAAGTTGGATCAAATAAAGTACGGTTCGGATGGGTCCTAATGTTTTTTTTTAAGACAATTTAAAAAGAATAAAAAAAATTCGGACCTGCACAATCTCCTCAAACCCTTCTGGAAAGAACTAAACCCAAACCATAGACCTGTGCATTTCTCCTGCTAATGAAACATTTCCCAGGAGCTGCAGACCAAACTGAGCCACATCGAAATCCAGAGGCTGAAATTTGAAAGTGGTTGTAACAACATCGATGCCATCCGATTCAACGAACGAGGTTTGGTTTCAAGATCTCTCCATCACGGAGGTTCCGTACGATTTTAAGAGGGAGAGATATTGGATACAGGGAGTGAGAGAGGAGAGAGTGGAGGGGTAGAGCCAGATCGAAATGTGTGTGGTGCTGATTTGGGTAGAGAAAGAGAAAGAAAAGATTAGGGATTTAGGGTTCGGGAGAGGGTAGTTGCTGCCGGGTAGGTAAAATGTAAAAAATAAAAATAAAAAACTAGTTATATAGACTTGACTAGATCGGATCAGATCGGATCGGTCCAAATTGACCACTAATCCAAACTCGATCTGATGTACAATCAGATCTGACTGGGCCAACTCAATCTGATCTGATCTTGGCCTTCTATTCGGATCGGATCAGGTCGGAACAGTCAGATCAGTTCGGTTTCTACCCAACTCTACTAATTTGTGCTATTTAGCTCTATGAAGTAAGGCTAGTTTGCGTTTTATTTTATTCATTACATTTTTCACTTAATTCACCTACCCAGGGCCACTCATCTCTGCGATGTAAGGCTAAATAGTTTTCTTTTTCTTATTTTTACCTACCCAACTCTTATAATTTATGTGACGCATGACAAATAAAATAAGGCTGAAATTCTACTGAATCCCCAAAAAACTGTAAAATCATGTGAAGTAGAGACCACACATTATGTGGGCGGAAAAGGGTGCCTAATCCCTTCCTTTTTCATCACCAAGGCCCTTACTTGGAATCTACGGTCACAGACCAACCGCAGGAGTCACTTGAATTAGGGAATCGTGAGATTCTCTAAGCCTTAAGTGATTCTACGGTTTTTAGCCAACCGTAGATTTTGAATTTCATTTGGTTAGTGGCGACTCTGAATCTAATGCATTTTCACATTTGAGTCAATAATATACTCTGACTACACCAATAAATCAATACCAAAGCCAAAGAAGTGAGGGCACCACTACGCTTGTGCGGGGGAGACATTCACAATAGAACTCATAAATTATGGTGGGCCCCACAGAGCCCCTGCTTGGACGGATTATGGTCTACACAAGGGCAAGGGCAGGGGTAATTCGCTTCCCTTCCACTGTATTTCTTTAGGAGGGGCATTTGAGCAAATAGGTAGACTGCTTGGGTGGTACCAACCGTGGGACGCAGATTAAATACTAACAATGTCAATAGCAAATTCACTGTTGAAGTGATGTCACCACCCCACCATGATGTATGTGTTCTATTCATACTGTCCATCCATTTGGAGAGATCATTTTATGGCATGAGCCAAAGAATGAGGTCATTTTATGCACTGGGCATCACTGTCCCCACTGTTTTCTAAGGTGGGGTCCACTCGAGCTTTCTATCTACTTCATTCTTTGGCTCATGCCTTAACACATACATCATAGTAGGGCCCACGAAACTTAAGGACCACCCAAACCATGGAGCCATTTGCTTGCATGGATGGATGTCATGATGGAAGGTTTTTTTTTTTAATTATTTAATTATTATTTTTTAAATTGAACAGGTGGGGATACCCCACCTGGAGTTTATTATTAAGAAGAGATTTATAACCATGTGCTTCGGGTGGGCTCCACAGAAAACAACCGGCCTCGCCTATCTTATAATCTTTGAACAACTAATGCACAAGGATCTCCAAGAAAAGGGAAATGAAAAGCTCAGTTATTCTAGCTACCCCAAAATAGAGCAACGCTAAGGGGACCCATAAAAGACAAGGCCCTGATCCCTTCCCCTTCCTGAAACAGTCCATTCCCGCATTACCAAGCGCAATAAGCCCCCGAAGGGGCCTGGGAAGGTTTGAACGAGTGAGGTAGCGCCTATTGGGCCAACCGCTACTTGTCATCATTGCCAATGCGTCCACCACTGTGTTACCTTCTCGAAAGGAGTGGGAAAGCGTGAAATGTAGCTAGTTTCAAATGCAATGAATGGCTCCCGTACAGTACCAAATATTCCAAGGGATGGCCACATTATGATTGGAAACTGATTCTGGTATGATAGAGGAATCTGTCTCCACTATAACATTTGACAAACCTAAATATTCCAAGGGATGGCCACGTTATGATTGGAAACTGATTCTGGTATGATAGAAGAATCCATCTCCACTATAACATTTGACAAACCTAACTCATTGCATATTTCTAGACCATCCAACATGGCTCTACTTTCCTCCACCGTATTTGAAACTCTCACATATGAATTGTGGAAAGCGAAGATACTGCGGCCTTGATAATCTCTACAAATTCCTTCCACCTTCGTCACTCGGGTAGCCTCTCACCGATCCATCAACATTCAACTTGATCCACCCCTAGTCCGGCTTGGACCATTTTATAATTTACATCCTTTCCATGAAATCAACATGATAATCTTAAAGCCCCACGAACTTGGAGAGTGATTTTTCCCATAGGGGTTTCCCTTCCTCTATCAGGGAGCATCTTGCCTATCACATGGAGCTATTTATAGATTCTAGATACTATAAATGTGCTAAGATTGACTTCCCCTCAAATCGATTTGAATTACGTCCCAGCCACAATGTAGGGAGGGACCTGATGAGGTCGATCAGCGTCTTCCTTAGGAAATAACTTCCCCAAATCCATGTAGCTATCTAGACTCCTTAAAGAGCTTCCTCAAATCTATGAGGGATAAAAGCAGGAATAATTCCTAATAAATTTGAAATAATTTGATTAATGATTTTAAAAAAAATGAAATTACAACTCTTTAAATAAGGAACTCAAACCTAGGATGGAGTTTTAAACTTAGACTCCAACTTAAACACCCCAAAAGCATGACTTACTATTTATAGACGACCTCTATTCCTACAAGACTTCATGATTTTCATCCAAAAATATTAATTTTCCAATTTGTCCCAACCGCATTATTCTTCTAAATTTTCTAATCCCTTTTCATGTTGGGCACAACTTCTACAACTTAAAGGATCAAAAGTTACACTTGAACTACAAGTTACTATTTATAATAAAAATGAAAATAAATGGCACTTTTGACCGTTGTCTGATGGAATCTCACAAATCCAGTGTGGGAAACATAGCATAGTAGGGTTAGTTGGCTTAAGTAGGTTCTCCTACCCTAAAATCATATATAGTATATCGAAAAACTCATCCCAAATTGCGAGATACAACTGATTGAAAGTTTTGATGGCCCGGATCATTTCTGCCTCCGATTGGGCCTTCTGTAGTTCATCTTTGCCATGAAAGTGTTTGCGGCCTGCTCTACATCAGTCCTCTCCACTTCAAAAGAACTCAACCTCGAGTTCTCGTGCAACTTTAGTTCATGATAATCGTTTAGGTCTGCCACGTTGAAAGTACACGAGATCTCCATGTCATCCGGATGATCAACAACGTGAGCATTGTTATTGATCTTTTAGAGGATCGGTACCGGTCCAATCTTCTTGTTCTTTAACTTGTTGTAGGTCTTGGTCAGAAATTGATTTCCTTGCGTTGATGAACCATAATATTGTCGCCCACCTCGAACACCTTTTGCCATCGATGCTTATAGGCTTGTTCCGTTCGAAGCTTGCAACTTGGCTTGCACATCTGCATTAATGCCTACAATTCAGTCCGCCATATATTCTCTTACAATGCTTATGCCCGGGAGCTTGGGTAAAGGGACTAAGTCAAGTGTGTGGTAAGACACTCGACTCTAAACAATCTGGAATGGGGACTTCCCTGTCAAGCAATTCACTATATTGTTGAATGCAAACTTCGCTTGAGACGAGGTAAGATCCCACTGCTTCGGCTTGGTACATGAAATACACCTGAGGAGCTTTCCTAATGTGTGATTCACAAATTCAGTCTACAGGTGGTAAGCACTAGTGAACTGAAGTTGACATACCGAATCGATTCCACAAAGTTTTTCATAAGTGGTTAATCAACTTCATGTCATGGTCAAAAGTAATAGTCCAAGGAACCTCTTATAACCGCACAATCTCTTTGAAGAATAAATTCACCATGTGTGTTGCATCGAGAGTCTTCTAACATGAGATAAAGTGCGCCATCTTTGAGAAAAAGTTTACCACCACGAATACCAAATCCATGACGCACTGTGTTCGTAGGAGATCAAGCATAAAGTCCATAGATAAGTCCTCCCAAAGGTTGTCAGGCATATGTAATGGGGGTGTAGAGGTCCATATTCTGAGACTACCCCTTGGAAGCCTAATAAACAGGACATCACTGCACTGTTTTACCCACGTCACGTACCGATTGAGGCCAATATTATTGTTCCTCAATAAGAGCTTACGTCTTGCCTTGCCCAAGGTGTCGAACAAGGCTACCTCCATGTATCTCTTTGATAATCTGCTCCCTTAGAGAACTTTGGAGGATGGATAGTTGATTCCCTTTGAAGAGGAAACTATCTTCATATATAGGTCACTTGGATGACTTTCTTAGCACCTCACCCATGCATCCTTGAAGTTCTTATCATCGGCATTAAGTTCCTTAAGATAGTTGAAGCTAACCACTTCATTATTCATCGTAACCGTAGTGATGCACAATAGTTAAGTGCATCAACCACTTATTTTGTTGCCCTGACTTGTGCTTCAGATCGAACGTGAATTTGTTGCAAAAATATAACCCATCTAGTATGCATATGGTTCACATTAGTCTGACTATTAATAAACTTTAAGGCTTAATGGTTAGTGTAGAAAACAAACTCTCTCTGAATCAGATAATGCCACCAATATTATAACATTTGAACTACTATGTACAGTTTAAGATCATATGTTGATAATTTTTTTCGGGCTTCGTTGAGCTTCTCACTGTAGAAGGCTACCGATCTATCTTATGATAAGACTCATCCAATTTCGACATATGAGGCATCGCACTCAACCTCAAACAGCTTGTGGAAACTAGGAAGAACTAAGACCGATATTGTATATAATTACTACTTGATTTCAAAAAAGTTCTTATCAGCCTCATCGGTCCACTGAAATAACCATTTTTCATGCAATTTGTAATGGGTGCGACTCTAGTGTTGAAATTCTGCACGAATCGATGATAGAATGTCGCCAACCCGTGGAAACTCCTCACATTTGATCGACATAATTCATCTAATGGTTACATCATTTGATATTCGAAGTTCTAGCGTGATTCGACCTTGAAAATCAGATGGACCGTGTGGATCAAATCTCACCATCAGCATGGGCCCAACACAATTTCTACGCTAAAGCTAAAGAGCGATTGCATAGAAATTGGATTTACTATATATTCTACATGCGTCTATGCAATGGACGTATTGCTAATCCGGACCGTTCATTTCGTAGATCTGGGTGAGCTAATTACATTATTAAAAAAAAAAAAATGAAAGAAATGAATATGGATCAGATCTGAATATGTGTTTCTCTAAGATTTCTTCCTCTCTCCCTCACCTTTTCTTCGATTTCTCTTTAGAGTTTCTTTTTTATAGAGGAGGATTTCTACTGAATCCTTCCTTAAGAAGGGAGATCGGTTGAGGGAGAGTGGTTAAAACCATATCAATTCATCTCTCCTTTTTTAATTTAAGTTTAAATTTTATATTCATTTCAAAAAATCACAAAAAGAATTGTTTTATATGGTGGCGGGTTTCAATATCTCGACCTATCCAAAACCAAAGAGTATTCACCACTTAGATAACCAGCTTGTTTTGTTTTTAAGAGAAAAATAAATATTTAACTAGTTTAATTAATTATTTGGATGACATAATCATGTCCTACATACGTTCTAAATTTTAATTGTTACAGCCTACCCCCTAAAAAACTTTGTCCTCGAAATTTACCTGAGGTACATAATCGCAAGGATGAGGGTACTTCTCTCAAATTCTCCCTCCTGCTCCCATAATACAATATTAATTCCTTGATTAGTTCATAAGACCTTAACTAATGGCATGGTGATTGAACCCAAGGGTTAACACCCCAAATATATGGTTGCGATATAGTAATAACTCAGTAAGACCGAGGTCGATCGATCCATAGGGAATTTGGTGAGAATATACTAAGAACTCAATTTAAGAAAAACAGTTGGTCTGGGTTTTAATCCAGTAGAATAAAAGAGTTATAAAAATAATTATAAAAGGACTAAGGATACATGAATCCCCAATTAATAGACTCTGAATTTAATTCGTCTTCTCAAGTTGATAACGCAACTAGAACTATATTCCAATTAGAACTCCGTTCTAATTGGAAGATAACACGGTAATATCAATTTTAAAAATTAAAAAATTTATAATTAAAAAAAAAAAAAAAAACATCTAACATGAATTAGAATCATTATAGGTTTGATCTCTTATTAAGATATAGGTAATCACATCGTAGGGAATTGAAAACATCTAATGTACCTAGAGGCGATAATAGATCAAATTCTTTAAAGATTAATTCCTTCCCCAATATAGGAATTCAATTACATCCAATCGAAATTTAAGATAAAAACCTTAACTTTTATTGAAGAAATGAATTAACTATCAAATATTCATTACAAGGTTCATCCCTTAGCCTTATCTAAGAGATTAGCCAAGCATGATTAATATCATAAACAAAACATAAAGAGAAACTAGAAAACCAAACTAGAACTGAAGGATTGAGAATGAATGATGATTTTGAAGCTCTGCCACTGTTAGTTATCTCTATCAAACCTTAATCCATAATTAGAATAACTTAGAACACCTATTTAAATAGAAAAAGTTCACACCGACTTGGAACAGACTTCAAATTTACACACTTTTACAATGCTCCGGTCGCACCGAGTCTACCCGAAGATACCCTCTGTTGTAGTCGAATTTCATAAAAATCTATCTAAAGTCTCTGTCCCCCTTAGGTCGCATCGAACTCTCCTTGGGTGGCACCGAACATGGATTTGATCGAACTTAAGTGTTGAGTTAAATTATCACTAAAAATCACAGTTCCTTTTTAAAATATTTTGTGCACATTTAGTCGGACTGAACCAACCTTAGGTGAGACTGAAAAGTTTGGATTCTTCTTAACTAGTGGCAGTGCAAATTCCCATGTGGGGCCCACTAAAATGGGTACAATATACCACAACAACCCATGTGTGGGCGCCCAAGGATTACCTCAATTGGAAGATCATAACCACATGAACAAGGGCTTCAAAATGGAAGGAAAGAATGAAATCTAGCTCATAAGCAGAGGAGACATCAACTTCTGGGACGTCGACTGGATAGGGTTGGGCCCTCTCCGTGATTGGAGGCTGAACTATCCTCTTCCTGCTTTACATTCAGCCAAGATTCAGGACCTGATTAGGCCTAATGGTTGGCTCTCGCTGTCTTCTTTGAACCATCTCCTCCCCCAAACAGTCATCAATTGTGTGGCTGATGAAGAAATTTGCACCTCCCCTAGTGATGATAGATGCATCTGGTTAGATTCGGGCTCTGGTGACCTTTCCGTTGGGCTAGCCTGACAAAGTATTAGGACTCGTGTTGATTCGAAATCCTAGTCCAAGTGGGTCTAGCACGTTAAAATGTTGCCTAAACTCTCTCTTCTGGCTTCGAAGGTGTTCCACAAAGAAATCTCGATTGACTCCAAGATTCAAAGTAAAGGTGTCCATATTGCCACCAAATGTGTCTGATGCTTTTTCCCCTCAACACCCCAGATTGAATCCATTGACCACGTCTTCTCCTCTAGCAGAACGGCTACCCAAGTCTAGGATTATTTTGGTAGAATTTTTAATGTGCACGATTCTTCGTCCTCTACAACGCTGGATAGAGCTAATCGTTGGTGGACCAGATCCTCGCTTTTGGGAAGGTTCCTTATCCTCAAGGGCCTCATCCCCATTTTTATCCTCTGAGAGTTGTGGAAAGCTAGGAACTACACCCGCTTTGACAACTCCGTGACGTGCCCCTTTGGGGTGATCTCCAAGACTCACCTCTGGCTTATCAGTGTTTGCTCCCTCTTAACATTGCCCAAGCCCCTTAGGATATCGACGATGCTTACTCTGAATATCCTGGGGATCGTGGTCCCTTCCATTAAAATGCCAATGGCTGAAGTGGTCAAGTGGGTCAAACCCCAACAAGGTTGGATCAAAATTAATGTGGATGGTTCAACACTCGGTAACCTAGGCTTTTTTTCTTTTCTTTTTTTTTTGGGGAGGGACGGGGGAAGAAACATCTTGGGGTATTTCATTTTTACGTTCTCATACGGGTATGGTTTTGACTCCAATTAGCGGGCTGAAATCAAGGCAATCATTGATGGGCTTTCCCAGTGTGCTAGGCTTGGGTTCACCAGGGTGGAGGTGGCTAGCAAATCCAAATCAATGGTGGAGGTCATCTCCAACCATCCTCTTGGCTCATGGCCTATGTGGTATTGGAGGGCTCAATTCGAATACCTCAAACAAATCATGGAGGTCTCCTTGACCCAGATCCCGAGCGAGGCCAACTCTTTTGTGGACGGACTGACCCGATTAGGGAGAGGTGGTCAAGTGAACCGGTTTTACAGCTCGTTGGAAGACCTCCCCCCCACAACTCGTGGTTCTCTGTTCCTCGACAGAGTGGGGTTGGGGAGCCTGCGGGTGGCCTGACCTCCTTCCCACCCGACTTTTCTTTATTTTCTTCTTTCCTTCCATATGATATGTGGACCGGTGGGCAATTGCGTTGGCCCTGCCAGAATTTTGCCTTGTATAGTGTTGATGTGTTTCACATATTTTTCAATATAAGCTATGTTAAAAAATAAATAAATTTAAAAAAAAAAAATCATCTAATTAACATGAATTCAGGACCATGTGCAAGCCATGGTGGAACCCTCCTATCCAATTCTACTATGATCGTAGGTGGGCCCACTCGAGCACGCATCATGGGAATTTGCAACATAATAAGGCATCAAGATTTCGCAAGGGATCATTGCAACCTTATAATACATACCTAAAATAAAAAATAAAAAATAAAAAGAAAAATAAAAAGAAAGAAAAGAAAAACTCAACTACACTCATAATGTGTTTGGATGCTCAATTGAATTGGTTTCAATAATTTAGTTTAACTACGAGTAAACTACAAAAGCAGAGATGAGCCTGACTCTAACTCCACTTGGCATTCTTTTTCATGTTACAGACAAAGGGTGGGTTTGGCTACATCAAATTGTATATCAAAATTTCATGAGATTTCATGATTAAATGGTCGAATTTGGCCCAAAATTTTATGATATTTCATTAAACTTGGCGCAACCAAACACACCCAAAAATGAATTTAAATAATAATAATAATAAAGAAAAAACTCTAATAATGAATGATAGAAGGATCACCTTCTCATCTGCGAACTTGGCCCAGAACCGAGCCATTGCTCGCTCATAAGGATCTTCAGGCAATATGGGATTTGTGAGGCCCGTATCCTATCTGATATTGTTCCGTAGGCTTCCGCGGTTCTTCCGGTCGAATTTCGACAACTCGTAATCTATTATTGGCAGTTGCGTGTAACCTTAAGTCGTGTCACATATTCCAAAGTCGGCTCAACCCGAGACTTGTATCATTGTGACCGCGCTGTCGCTGTGGTTCCAACACCGCATCTTGCGGGCCAAGGCGATTCCCGTGCCAGGAGATGTAAGCCCGCATTCAGTTCGAGGAAAACGTCGCGCATTGCAATCTTGAGAGAATCCATCATAACAATCTCATCAATTAAAGTACACATCACACTCCACTCACCCATCCTCAAGTACAACCACCCCTCTCCTAAAGTCAACTCTCTCTTACACAAGTACACATCACTCACACCCATATCTCTCTCTCTCTCTCTCTCTCTCTCTCTCTCTCTCTCTCTCTCTCTTTCCAAGCAACCCAAGGAGAGATCCAACAACCAAGCCTTCCAAGAGAAAGCTAGGTGTGGCCCACTTCCTACCCCCCTCAATCTTCACCATCCAACCCTTAGATCATCATCTTCACCATTGAAGGAGCTTCTTAGGAGCCTTAGAGCACTAGGGAGGAAGAAGGAAAGGTGGGTGTATTTTATGATTTGAGGGCCCACATATAGTGGGACCCATCATGGTGTATGCATTATACTGAGGGGCCCATAGTGGCGGGCCCCTCCTCCATCCGTCTCTCTCTCTACTTTTCTTTCATTGATGATGGTGATGATATGTGGCATGGGACCCACCATGATTGTCCATGCGAAATCCACACCGTCGACCAAGCCATGTGGCCGCGTGATGTATGTGTTTTACCCACGCTGGCCATCAGCCGTGGGGCCCACCTTGAGGCCATGCTGCGTCCAGTACGTGGACTACCCCCCCTTGATGCTACCCTACGTCCAGAGCCTAGACGGTTTAAAAGAATTTATATATATATATATATATATATATATATATTAATAATAAATAATATTATATAATATAATATACATATATTATATGTATATAACCGATGGGTCCCACACGTGTGGACCCACCTGACCCTTGTATCCTATCTAGGCCGTCCGTGGCCATCTTAATGTACGTGAGAACTCTCACCATCCAGATCTAAACGTGTGAGAGTCACTGTGATGTATACGTTTTATGCACGTTGTCCGTCCTTTTGATGGGCGTGGGACCCACACGTGTGGGTGGGGCCCACCTTGATGACATGTATTTTATCCCACGTCGTTCATCTATGCATCCAAACCGTTCATCTAAGCTGGCCAGCAACTGCAGCTGCTATGCAGCGTCAGCAGGGTTTGTGGGTCCCATCTTGATTGTATGAGTATCATCCACACCGTTCATCCATCGTAGACCCACCTTTAATGGGTTTTGATCTAAGTCGTGCATATGCTGGGTCCCGTGGAGTAGGCAGCCGCTGCTACCCTGCACGTCAGCAACTGTGGGTCCCTGTTGAGGTATGTATTATATCCTAACCGTTCATCCTTTTGCTAGTGGCGCCCACCTTAAACTTTGCATCCACACCACCATCCATCTCTGGGCCCCACCATGTGGTATGTGTTAAATCCATACTATCCAACACCTTGGACGGGTGGGACCCACCCCTATGTATTGCACCATCACCGTCCAATCTCTGGACGGTGATTAGCTGGGCGCTGGTCCCTATAAAATAATAATAATAATAAAGTATTATAATAATATAATACATTATAGGTATGGTGGGCCCTACGTGGGACCCACCAGTTGGCTGACGTGCTTCACATCAGCTATATAGCTGGTGTAATGACGTCACCTAGTTCTATGGATCGCATGATATATGTGTATTATTCAGGTCGTCCATCTGTTGAGAGGGTGGACCCACCCCACACGTGTGATATGTGTGGCAGGTGGGACCCACCTTGATTTATGTTTTATGTATTCACACCGTCCCTGGTAAGGGACGTGGATACCCACATTGCTGTATGTTTCCTTCATGCTATCCATCTGTGAATGGAGTGGCCCACCCCACACGTGTGATACGTGTGGGTAGGTGGGACCCACCTAGATTTATGTATTCTGTGACCCATGCCACCCGTCTGGATGGTGGATGGATGAGGCCCTCCTTAGTGTATGTATTCCATACACGCTGTCCATCAGTTTTGTATGGTGGGACAGGTGGGACCCACCATAATCTCTATGTTTTATCCACACTTCTGCCTGAATGTGTGTGGCGTGTGGCCGCACTTGATGTATGTGAATGCAGCCACGCAGTCCACCCTGTTTGTTGGACGGGTGAGGCCCACCATGATGTATGCGATGTGATCTCCTTGCAGCCCCGCTGTCCACCTGTCTTGGCTGCCAACTTGAGGCCTACCTTGTGAGGTATTGTGTATTAATGCTGCCCATCCACGTGGCCCCCATATGATGTATATGTTAACCTAAGATATCCATTTTGGTGGGGCCCATCTGGGATGCGCAGGGCCCACCTTAACATGGTGTTTATGTAGCCTGATTGCTGAGGCCCAAAGTGATGTACATAAGGACTATTGTAGTGCATTTTGTGGCCCATATAAGAGGCCCAATGAGATGTTTGTATGACCCATATGTGCGGCCCAATGAGATGTTTATATGGCCCATATGTGCGGCCCAAATGGGATGTTTGTGTGGCCCACGCAATAAGGCCTAACTTGATATATATGAAGCCCATGAGTCGTAGCCCAGTATGATGTAATTGAGGCCTAAGAGATTAGACCCATTATGATGTCTTTATGGCCCATGAGTAAGGCCCATTGTAATGTCCATGTAGCCCATTTGGGGCGGCCCATATATTGTGGCCCACTTGATGTATATTGACCCGCATGAGAGGCCCATCGTAATGTGTTTAAGGCCCATAGGTTGTGGCATATTGTGATGCATCGAGGCCCATGGGTTGTCGCCTATTGTGATGTATTGAGGCCCATGGGTTATGGCTCATTGTGATGCATTCAAGGCCCAGGTGGTACGGCTCATTGTGATATATTTTTGATACATTTGGTAAGGCCCAATGCGATGAATGTGCACTGATGTAATGTGTGATTTCACTATAATGCATGTAATGATGTTTATGTAGACCACTCTTTGGGAGCAATGTCGATTAAATGGCCACATTGATGGGCGATGATGGTTAAACGTCCACATTGTGACCCTCCCTTAGGCCTGATTCTCATCATTCTCTAGTGGGTTACTCCAAACGATTGGGCCCCATTGATATTGCTTGGACCATCATCGGCCATCCATCTATGAACCCCACCCTGAGGCAGATTCCGATTGACGTGGCTGATTTGATGATTCCGATTATCGAGGCTGATTATTGATTGAGGCCGATTATCGATCAATTCTGATTGTCGTGACCTATTGCCGATTAGTGATCGAGGCCGATTCTGAATTGTCGAGGCCGATCATATAGGCCGATTCCAAATTGTCGAGGCCGATCGTATAGGCCGATTCCAAATTGTCGAGGCCGATCGTATAGGCCGATTCCGATTGTTGAGGCCGATTATATAAGCTGATTTCGATTGTCGAGGCTGATTGTCGAAACCTATATGATGTATATGACCCGTAATTGAGGCCCATTGTAGTGTGTATTTGGCCTGTGTGATGTATATACAACCCGTGTTTAAGGCCTAAAGTGATGAATATAGGGTTTATGTGATGAGGCCCATTGTGATGCATTAGAGGGTCGTGCGATAGAGTCCATTGTGATGAGGCCCATGTGAAAGGCCCATCGTGATGTGTATTAAGCTCTTAAGTGAGGCCCCATGGTGTTGTATATTAGGTCCTTGTGTGAGGCCATGGGTCCACTATATGTTAGGCTCTATGTGGGTCATTCCTTGGGGGCAATGTTGGTTAAATGTCCACATTGTCGAGGCCGATTGTCGATGTCAGTTATTGATACTGATCATGAGTATGTGACATCATAGCATCATGGTACATGCCCATATGCATCATCTACATGTTTGTTATAAGATGTGGTTGACCATTACATATGTCATTGGGCAGATTGTTATGAGACTCCTTGATAGGCGAAGGTTATCTCACATGAGCACACGATATGCGCAGGATTAGTGCATGACTAGATTGTGTGACTCATGCATCTTGCATTGTGATTACTGTATGCCCTAGCAACATCAGGGTCATAGCCTCCACAAGCATATCGTGGATGGCTAGATGGGACATCGAAAATTTGTTCTAGCATCGGGCTACCATAGATGATCCTGGGTGAAAATCTTTAAACCCTCTTGGTACCAGAGGATGCCCCAACGTCGAGATCGAGTGGATACATGAGCGCCCGAGTGCCGAATACCAGGAGGCCACGTCTCCTACTGTGTTGTGGTCGGTTGGGAGGGGGTTGTGACCTTACCCGCCTGAGTGAGGGGGCAATATCTAAGTTGAGTCTGACCAGCTTGAGGAATGGTTCTGCTATTGACGAGCCGGGCCCGATATTGGCAGGTGGATAGTGAGGTCTCTTCCACTTACCCAATTATGCGCTTGTATAGGGGCGACAAGCTGGCGTAGAGTGTAATAGACCCCAGTGATGATCCCAAAGATGAACCGTACTGATATGTGGACTTATTGAGCAGGAGTTGCATACTCATTCATTCATTCATTCACTATCCACTCGGGCTGATGGTGCACAACTATTTGTTACATGTACCTTCGCAATGGTCAGGATTTCGGTTGGGGCACGAGACTAACCTGAGATCAGGAGTTTACCACATTGAGTCTAACTATCCAAATTTAGGTATGGGACTAGTTTGGATATAAGTCCCTTGTGATGGACCTCATAGCCTGCGATACTACGTACTATTATCCCGACTTCACACTCCAGCATGGTCATTCCATTCGCACCGTATATTGCATTACATCCGCGGCATATGACACTTTGGGTTACTGTGATTCTGCATTTATATGGTCTAGGTACGGCTGATGCTATTCGTGAACTCATCAGGAGTTGTATATTACATCGCGTACTCGACATCTGATATTTAGCTCTTTATGACTCCTCATTTGCATAGCTGATTTATATTGTATACTCTGATATTGTATGATTTATAGACTTGCAGTATTTATGCTTACTCTGATATTGTATGATTTATAGACTGTCGTATTTCCACTTACTCTGATATCGTATGATTTATGATCTTGCTAGAATACTGATATTGTATGATTATGGCATTGTATCGAATACATGACACTTACCCTGCGCACACACTTTCACCACCCACAAAGTTTTCTATAAGCTTATGCACGATAGATGCGTGCAGGTGGCGTTAGGTTGCAGCAGCGTTGAGCATGGAGCGTGCAGCGGTCTTCTGAAGTTTTAATTTTAACATATGTATTTCCCTTTCAGCGTTGTATTCAAATATTTATATTAGTAGATATGTGATGATGATGTTGCCTTTGTGATTTGGGTAAACTTGTGGTTATGCTTCTTACGAGATAAATGTATATTGAAAAAACCTCCATGTAGGATCTCAGGATCGAAATCTGGCGTATGAGTGCTGGGAACCGAGAATGGGGTACTACAGAGGCTGTCGACACCGGATTCGGCGATCGGGATTCCTATGATTCCGATCTCCGGGTTTGAGGTGTGACAGGATTCTCCTTCCATGTTTCATCGATGTATTCGAGAATGACAAGCGATTCCGAAACTGGATTTCTGTCATGCAAGAGCATTGGAACCTTCTTGTAAATAGGATTGTACTCCAAAAGCAGTGGACTTTTGCCACGTAGATCATCTTCCACGTATTCGTATGCAATTCCCTTGTGCTTAAGGACCCATTCAATCCTATAACAGAATAGGCTTAGCAATGCTCCATATTAGAGAAGATAACATGCGTGGAGAAAATCTAATGGATTCACCCTGTAAGGCAACTCGTGATCATGCATATCCTGATGTCTACAGATAAGGATCATGCATATCCTAGTGTCTATAAATAAGCTTGCCCCAATTGTACACACCATAATTAGCCTAACAATATTCAGTTACTATGTATATCTCTTGTAACAGCCCTCTCGATTAATTATAAATAGACACCGTGCACCTCCATAAGGAGTATCGAATTACATCCCAATTCGTCTTGATATCAGAGCTATTACAAGTGCATCCACCATGTCAAGCACTTCATCTATTACGAGTGCATCCACCATGTCGAGCACTTCATCTTCCTCTTTGTCGGCATCTGTCTCTAACATCACTCACTTCCTTAACATCAAACTTGACAAAGGCAATTTTTTAGTATGGCGTTCTCAGTTCCTTCCTTTACTAAAACTCCATGATCTTGAAGGCCTTGTTTATGACACCTCTCCATGTCCAGATCATTTCCTCCCTCCAACTGAGAAGGATACCTGTAAGACCCGTATCCTAATCCGTACTGTTTCGTCACTTCCGCCATCCTTCCCGTTGAATTCCGGTAACCTGCAACCGATAATCGACGTTGTGCACGACCGTAAGTTGTGTCCTATACATTTGAGTCGGCTTAATCCGAGATTTGTACCACTGCGACCGCACCGTCGCCGCGGTTCCAACGCCGTGACTCACGCACCAATCCGATACCCAAACGAGGAGATGCGGACCCACGTTCAGTTCGAGCAAAAACACCGCGCGTTGCAAATCCCAAGGGAATCTCTACAATATGTCCCATCAATCCCATCAATCACCTCTCATATCAAGTACACACACCCATGCTTTCTTTCTCCACAAGTTAAGCAAGCTCAAAAGTCAACTAACCTCTCACTTCACCCATCACTTACCTCACCCATCACTCACATCACACATCACTCACCTCACCCTTTCACCCATCACCCATCCCTCTTTCCTTACAACTCTCTCTCTCTCTTTCTCATTTCTTATATCAAAATCTCAAGCAAGAAAGCACTCCCACGTCCAAGCCCTCCCCATGAGAAAAAAAGATGATTTTGGTGGCCCACTTCCTATCCCAAAAACTTTAATCCTAGCCATCCATCTCTCATCTCCACCATCAAAGTAAAGCTCTAGAAGATAGGCGTTTCAACGGACCGAGTAGATCATAAGGTGGATGCTTCTATAGGGTAGTTTACTTATTTTTATGATGGGCCAAGTGAGGCCCACCGATCAATGGTGTGGATCTCATTTGGGACCCTAAGATGTGGCCGATGGCCCATCTTGATCATCAAATCATTCCATGATGGGACCATTCTCCATGGACCCCATCATGATGTTTACTTTTCTTACATTAAGAGGTCATCTAGACCGTTCATTTTGGATGGGGAGGGATCTCCACCATTGATCTTTTGTTTGAATGGCCCATATGCAATGGGACCCTTTGATGTATGATTGGATGATTGGAACGGAGGGCCCATAGTGCCGGGGTCCCTCCATCACGCGTGTCCCACTCTTTTACTCTCTCTCCCCCTTCTCCTTT
Source organism: Magnolia kwangsiensis (assembly GCA_037074715.1). Taxonomy (NCBI): domain Eukaryota; kingdom Viridiplantae; phylum Streptophyta; class Magnoliopsida; order Magnoliales; family Magnoliaceae; genus Magnolia; species Magnolia kwangsiensis. Next base: position 84,000,907 of record CM073586.1, read on the forward strand.
TGTTAAATTTTGTGTGATGATATGACCCTATGGCTCACTTGGATGGACCCCACAATGGGGCATGTATTGGATCCAAACCATCTAAAGGTGGGGTCCACTTTACATATGTATTGAAACCACACCACCTCACCATGTGGTGGCTCACCTATGAAGGGCCCACCTTAAAACAAAAAAAAAAGAGTCCGGAGAGTCCAGGGACGTCTATGGACGTATAAGAGGAATTGCCTTGGTTAAGGCAATGAAGGTGGCCCACTTGTACATGCCCCACCTTGTGGTATGTATTCAATCCAAGCCGTCTATCTTTTTCCCCATCCCATTTTAGGCGTTAAGCCAAAAAATGAGGTTGATCGGGGTATCTAGTGGGCCATAGTGTTGAAAACAATATCAGTACCGTTGAAATCTACCCAGATTTTTGTTACACGCTGGAAAATGTCCGTTATTGGTCTTGATAAATCTGTTTTGGTCTTGGGAATACAATGGACGGAGTGGATTTACTTGGGGTGGGCCGCACACCTGAAAATCCTCAGAAAATTGGGTTTTCAAAAAAAAAAAAAAGGAAAGAAGAAGAGCAGCGTCTGCTGCTGCAGACGGCGTAGGCAGCGCCTGCAGCCTGCTGGCGGGCGGACGCCAGGCAGCCCACGGCTCCACGGGCAGGCCCCACCATGACGTATATTTTGTATCCACACCGTTCATCAGGTGGCCCACCCACTGATGTGGCCCCCCTCCAAAAATCAGGGTGATCTAACACTCAGGTGGCCCACACCACAAGAACTAGTGTGAATTGAATTCTACCATTGAAACCTTTTTGGGGTCCACAGAAATTTTGGATCAAGCTGAAATTTGTTTTTCATCCTCACCCAGGTCTCTGTGACCTTATCAACGGGTTGGATGGACTATAAACATTATGGTGGGCCCCACATGGGACCCACATTGTTGTATGTGCTTTATGCACACCGTACACGACGGTGGCACCCACTGTGATGTTTGTTTTCCACCGTCCGCCCGGACGATGGAGCCCATTGCTGTATATGTATTGTCCACACCGTCCATCCATTTTTGGGGGGCTGCTGGACGGTCAGTGGACCCCCACCCTCATGTTGTATTATATCTAAACCGTCCATTCATTGGTGGGCCTCTATGTGGACCCACCCCCCACCATGATGCATGTGTTGCATCTCACCGTCTATCCATTTTGAGGACTCATTTCTTGAACTAAAAATGAGCCAGATCTATGGTTCAAATGGGCCCACTTTGGTATGTATATAGGGCCCATGTTGATCCATTTATGGCCATTCATTTAGGCCCACCTTGGTGTACATCTATGGCCATGGGATTAAGCCCATTTGGCATATATAATGCCCATGGGTTTGGGCCCATTTGACATATGCAATGCCCATGGGATCCGGCCCATTTATTCTATATAAGGCCCACGGGATTCAAGCTCATTTGATATATATTAAAGCCCATGGGATCAAGCCCATTTGATGTGCATGGGCGCAAATGGAGTGGCCCATTTGACAAATTTAAAGCTCATGTGTATAGGCCCATTTGATGCATTTCAAGGCCCATGGATCGTGGACCATTGCAATGTATATAAGGCTCATTGGTGAGGCCCATTAATGTAGCCCATTTGATAAATGTAAGGCCCATGTGATACGGCCCATTTGATGTATCTAAGGCTCATGGATCGCGGCCCAACGGGATGACCTTAGGGTCCATTGCAATGTATGATCTCCCATGATTCATGTAATGATATTTATGGCAGGTCATGCCTAGGGAACAATGTTGGTTTGACGTCCATATTGTATGTACAATGTTGGTTAAATGTCCGCATTGTAACTCCCCTTAAGGCCCATTGATAGGCCTATGCTCGTTGTTATCCATCACCTTATAACATGCTTAGTATAATCTCATGATTCGTGCTCATACGTATCATATGTATGCTTGGTTTGAGTAGTGACTGATCATAGCATATGTCATTGGGCAGACCACTTATGGGACCTGTTATGAGACGGAGTGCCCCACATGATCGCGCAGTACGCGCTGGATTTCTGCATGATTTGACGGCGTGATTCATGCATCTCGCATATGTGTGACTTGATCACTGCACGCCCTAGCGACATCAGGGCCATGGCTCCACAGGTACATCGTGGATGACCATATTAGATACCGAAAATACTTATTCTAGCACTGTGGGCAATTAGGATGTCCTTGGGTGAAAGTTTCAGAACCTTTTTGGTACCAGGATATGCTCCAACGTCTAGACCGAGTGGATACACGAGCGCCCGAGTGCCGAATAACAGTAGGCCGCATCTCCCACTGTGTCGTGGTCGGTTGGAAGGGGATGTGGCCTTATCCGCCTGAGTGAGGGGGCTATAAGCTAGGCTGAGTTTGACCAGCTCGCAAATGAGTCCGCTATCAACGAGCCGGGTAGGTATTGGCAGACTACTGGTCAGGCGGATAGTGAGGTCTATTCCGCTTGCTTGACTGTGCAGCTAGGGAGGTGGCAGTCACTGCGAAGTGTATTAGACCCCGGTGATATCCAAAGAGGAACTGTACTGATATATGTGTACTTGAGGAGTACTGACTTGCTTGGATTGCATTTCGCATATGACATTTGGCTATGTAGGCCTTGCATTGCATCGGTGTGGCCAATGACATTCATATCTCGTATCGCATGACCTTGGTATGGCCGATAGCATTCATGCCTTGCATTACATAGCCTTGGTATGGTTGATTTTATTCACGGACTTACCGCATACTTCCGCATTACCTGATATTGTACACTCGGCGTTTGCCTTGCGCACACACTTACACCACCCTCTAAGCTTTTGTAAGCTTATGCACGATAGTTGCGTGCAGGTAGCGTTGGACAGCAGCAGCGCTGAGACAGGAGCGCGTATCAGGACCTTTTGGAGCTTTTTGATCACCTTGTATTTCTCTTTCCGCATTGTATTTAAAATTTTTGATATAGTGGATATGTGGTGAGGTTGTTTTGTGACCTAGTTATGCTTGTGATTATGCTCCATTACAAAAAAAAAAAATCATTCTGAAAATCCTCCTTGTAGGATCCCAGGATCGGAATCTGGCATTTGACTATCAGAAGCCGAGAATGAGGCACTACGGAGGCTGTCGGCACCGAATTCGGCAATCGAAATTCATGTGAATCCGATTTTCAAATTTGGGGCGTGACAATACCTTACCTATCCTCAATCCTGACTACACCAGATGGACCAAAATGGACCAAATGCTCATCTACTGGCTCATCTCCTCCTTCACTGAACTGGTCCTAGCCCATGTTGTTGGCCTCACCACATCTCGTGATGTGTGGTGTGCTCTGGAGAGAATCTTTGAGTCGTACCATGCACCTCCATAAGGCATATCAAATTACATCCCAATTCATCTCTCCAAACACCTTCACTTCTCTTCCCATTTCAATTGAAATATCAAAGCCGTTGAAGCTCAACTTCTTCTCCTCCATATTTATATACATGCATTCAAAGAACTAAACATGATGCATGCACGTACGTCATTCTGTTCGTACAATCTCTGCCATATTGGGTTCAGCTTTACATTGATTTAATGATCTCAATCATGGAAGTGGATTGGCTGGTGTACCATACACCAGCTATATAGTTGTTGTATTGACGTCAACAAGTTTTGTGGGTCCCATCATGAGGTATGTGTTATATCCAAACCATCTATCCATTTGGCGAGCTCATCTTAAGGCTTGAGAATAAAAAAATAAGACATATCTAACTGTCAAGTGGACCACACTGCAAAAGGCAGAGGGGGATTGAACATCTACCATTGAAACCCTTTTGGGGGTCACAGAAGTTTTGGATTAATATGAAATTTGTTTTTCCTCTTCATCCAGGTCTCTGTGACCTTACGAACAGATTGGATGAAAAATAAACGTTATGGTGGGCCCTATGAATTTTTTAACAGTGAAAATTATTATTTCCACTGCTATTTGTGGTGTGGTCTAGTTAATCTTTGGATATGATTCATTTTTTGGATAATGTTATAAAATGATCTCTAAGAATGGATGAACGGTGTTAATAACATAAATACATCATTGTGGAGCCCGTGTAACTTTGATTTCCTTTGAACCATTCGTACAACTCTGAGCTCGAGGAGCGTCAGCGCTCGTCTTTGCACTGCGCGTACCTACACCAGCTATATAGTTGGTGTGTGGTACAGTAGCCAATCCGCTTCCCTCAATCACCTGGCTTGTGGAAGCGAATTGGCTAGCGTACTACACACCAGCGACATGGCTGATCTGTTGACGTCACCAAGTTTTGTGGGCCCATCATGAAGTATGTGTTATATCCAAACTGTCTGCCATTTTGCAAGATCGTTCAAAGGTTTGAGAAAAAAAAAATTGATCCAAAGATCAAGTGGACCACACTGCAAAAAGTAGAAGATTGAATGTAAGACCCGTATCATAGACCGTATTGTTCCGTAGATTTTCGCGGTCTTCCCGGTCGAATCCCAGCAACCTTCGACCCTTAACCGGCATTTGCGCATGATCCTGATTCACACGCTGTTAGCCCGAGTCGACTCAACCCGAGACTTGTACCCTAGCGACCGCGTCGTCGCCGCGGTTCCGATTTCGCGTCTCATGCGCCGAGGTGATACCCAGGCTAGGAGATGTGGGCCCGCGTTCAGTTTAAGGAAACGCCGCGCATTTGCAAATCCAAGACAATTTTCAAATCAATCACATCACATCACATCAATCAAGTACCACATCACATCTCATGTCAAAGTATAACCCCATCCCCAAGCAATCCCAAAGTCAAACTCTCTCTTACACAAAGTACACCCACCACATCACTCACACATCTCTCTCTTTCAATCTCTCTCTCATCTCCCTCTCCCTCATTCTCTCCAAGCAACCATCCATGGCTTCCATGGGAGAGAAACTAGTGTGGCCCACCTTCCTACCTTTCATTTCCACCGTCCAAGTCCGATCTCAACCGTTGAAGTCCATCCATTCGAGCTCTAGATCGCATTGGCGGAAGGAGGAAGAAGAGATCTTGAGGTGGGTGTCTTCTACAGTTAGATCCTTCTTTCTCCCTCTCTCCTCTCTTTATTTCTTTTCATGATATGATGATATATGTGTATGGCCCACCTGATCGACAATCTGGACTATCCAGATTTTCTGGACGTCCAGCGAATGGGGCCCGTCTTGTTGCCCGTTTTGGGCCAGCTAGGATGGAAAGAAATAACAAATATCAGCTTGGTAGATGTGGACCCCACTGTGATTGATGTATTTCATCCCTGCCGTGTGGGGTGGCCACGTCTACGTGGGACCCACCTTGATTAATGTGGGTATGCGGACGCTGGACGTCTTCATTGAAGAGTGGAGAGACACTGAGGTGCACCATCCGCAAAAGAAAAAGAAGGGAAGGGTTTTAAGGCTTTTGGGAAGGGCCACCCATGCATGCTCCACCCTGATATATGTTTCTAATCCAAGCCGTCCATTCCGTTTACTAGCTCATTTTAGGTGTTGAGCCGAAAAATGGAGCTAATCTGAATCTCTGGCGGGCCTTATTGTAGAAAGTGGTAGTTTGGGTGGTATAAATCGTTAGGGGCTGTTGTGATGTTTCTATGCATCAGGTCATGTCCAATATCGGGACTCATTTGAACTGTCCCAAGCCCCAGAATCCAGTGGACGGACTGGATGATCCCGATGTGGACCCCACCTATGAAATCCTTAGGAAATAAGAAATAATAATAATAATAGTAAAAACAAAGGGATGACGCTACTGCTGCCAGCGTCCAGAGGACGCTGCAGCGAGCAGCGTCTTGCTGCTTCTAACGGGCTGGACCGTGGGCCACACTACATGCCCCACCATGATGTATGTTGAACATCCACACCTTACATTTGATGAGTCCCCTGTGGGAAGCGGGATCCTCCAAAAATCAACCGTTCAAGGGACTCAGGTGATCCACACCGAAAGGAGCAGGAGGTTGAACGTCTAGCTTTGAAATTTTTTGGGGGTCACGAACGTTTTGGATCCATATGAAATTTGTTTCCTTCCATTAATTCAGGTCTTTGTGACCTTATGAATGGATTGGATGAGGAATAAACATTATGATGGACCCCACGTGGGACCCACCTGATTAGCGGACTGGATGGCATGCTTCACATAGCTAATGCTGCTGTGAAATTAACGTCAGCAAATTTCCGTGGGACCCTCAAAGGTATGGTTTCATCCACGCCACCATCCATCAGTGGGCTCTACCATGAGGCATGTGTTTTATCAGCCGTCTATCTACTTTGATGACGGACCAGCTGCAGCAGCAGCAACCTGCTATACGTGAGAGCCCCTCCCAGCCGTTCGTCTATCTGGTGGAACCACCATAGTGTATGTGTTTCACCCGTCATGCTCAGCGCCCCACCATGATGGTAAGTGTTCCATCCAAACCGTCCGTACATGTGGGGTCCGCCATAAGCCGACGCGGGGCGCTGACACTCCTACTCCTGTCACACACGCACACATGTATACCTATATTATATATGATAATATATATTATTATATAATAAAATATCTTATATTATTATTATATAATATTTTATATAAATATCATGTGGGTCTGGCGTGCCAGGTACGACCCCACCATGATGCTGTGTTGTATCCCTACCGTCCGTCTATGCATGGACGTGAGACCCACCATAGATGTATGTGCGTTTTATCCATCCGTCCATCTGGACGGTGGCATCAGGGGCCCACCACTGATGGAGGTGCTGCATCCAGCCGTCCAAACAATTTGGAAAGCTTCTCTTAACAGACTTGAGACTAAAAATAAGTCGGATCTAAAGTTCAAGTGGACCCCACCATTTAAGGTAGTGGACAATGACGTCCACCGTTCAAAATTTCTAAGGGCCATGGGAGTTTTCTATTAAGCTGATATTTGTTCCACTTCATCTATCATTACGTTAATTCATGAACATGTTGGATGGGAAACATAGGTTATGGTGGGCCTTAGGAACTTAAATAATGGAAATCATTATCACCACTTTTATTTGGGTGTGGCCCATTTGATATACATGAGGCCCATTATTGTGGCCCATTTGATGTACGTATGACCCATGTGATGAGGCCCATCTTGATGTATTTTGTGGCCCGTTTGTCGGGCCCACTTTGATGTGTTTTGTGTCCCTTCGAGGTGCCCACCTTAATGCATTCGTTGTACACATGGATCCCACATGATATATATGTTTTTATATCCACGCCATCCAGGGCAGGCACCCCATCATGATATATATCAGGGCCCATGGGTTGAGGCCCATTGAGATGTATTCAAAGCCCATTTGATAAGGCCCATTGTAATGAATTTGGAACCCGTGAGCAGAGCCCACCTCTTATGTTCCACCCTAACCGTCCAGGTGTTGTAGGGCCAGCCTCGATGAATGTTTTATTCACACCGTCCGTGAGATGTGTGACCCACTAGATATATGCATTTTATATCCACACTAACCATCTGGTGGGGCCCATCTGCTGCATGTGCATGGCCTACCTATTGTGCATTTGTGCGGCCCATTGATGCAAGGCCCGTTATGATATGTTAGAGGCCCATGGGTTGAGGCCCATTAGGATGTATATGGCCCATTTGGTAAGGCCCACTAAGATGTATTTTAGGCCCATGGGTCGAGGCCCATTGTGACGTATTCCCAGCCCGTATGTCGTAGCCCATTGTGATATGTTTCCAGCCTAGTTATCAAGGCCCAACTTGATTGTATGAGGCCCATTAGTGTGGCCCATTGATACAGCCCACTTGATGTGTATGAGGCCCATGTTTGAGGCCCAATATGATGTATACTTGACCCATGTGTTAAGGCCCGATGTGATGTATTTATGGCCCATGTGTCGAGGCCCGATGTGATATGTGTGGCCCCTATGTGTTATGTGAGGCCCATTAGGATGTATATGGCCCATTTGGTAAGGCCCACTAAGATGTATTTTAGGCCCATGGGTCGAGGCCCATTGTGACGTATTCCCAGCCCGTATGTCGTAGCCCATTGTGATATGTTTCCAGCCTAGTTATCAAGGCCCAACTTGATTGTATGAGGCCCATTAGTGTGGCCCATTGATACAGCCCACTTGATGTGTATGAGGCCCATGTTTGAGGCCCAATATGATGTATACTTGACCCATGTGTTAGGCCCGATGTGATGTATTTATGGCCCATGTGTCGAGGCCCGATGTGATATGTGTGGCCCCTATGTGAGGCCATGGGCCCATTATGCGTTTGACTCTATGCAGGCCACTCCTTGGGAGAGATGTTGGTTAAATAGCCACATTGATAAGCAATGTTGGTTAAATGTCCACATTTTGACCTTCCCTTAGGCCTTGTTCGGTCGATTTTGATTGACGTGGCCGATTGACCGATGACCGATCGAGGTCGATTATCGTGACCGATTACCGATCGTGGCGGATCGTCGATTGACATGGCCGATTGCCGATTTTGCTTGTTATGGCCGATTGACCGATTCTGATTATTGAGGCCGATTATCGATCGAGGCCAATTATCGTGGCCGATTGTCGATTCCGATTGTCGTGGCTGATCACCGATTCCGATTGTCGAGGCCGATTATCGTAATCGATTACCAATCGTGGCCGATTGTCAATTGACGTGACCGATTGACCGATTACCGATTGTCGAGGCCGATTATCGTGACCGATTACTGATCGTGGCCGATTGTCGATTGACGTGGTCGATTGACCGATTACCGATTGTCGAGGCCGATTACCGATCGTGGTCGATTGACGTGGCCGATTGCTGACTTTGTTTGTCGTGGCCAATTGACCGATTACCGATCGAGGCCGATTACCGATCATCGATTGACGTGGCCGATTGTCGATTTTGCTTGTCATGGCCGATTGACTGATTCTGATTATCGAGGCCGATTATCAATCGAGGCCAATTATCGTGGCCGATTGTCGATTCCGATTGTAGTGTCTGATCGCCAATTCCGATTGTCGAGGCCCAATGTGATGTATATGCGGCCGAATATTTGAAGCCCCTTGTGATGTGTATCCAGCCCGTGTTTAAGGCCCAGTGTGATGTATATGAGGCTTATGTGATGAGGCCCACTGTGATGCATTTGAGGGCTAGGCGATGGAACCCATTGTAATGTATGTTAGGCCATGTGAAAGGCTCATTGTGATGTGTATTAAACTCTTGAGTGAGGCCCATGGTGTTGTATATTTGGCCCTTGTGTGAGACCATGAGTCCACCATATGTTAGGCTTTATGTGGGCCGTTCCTTGAGGGACAATGTTGGTTAAATGTTCACGTTGTCGATGTCGATTGCCAATGCCTATTATTGATACCGATTATGAGTATGTGACTGCATAGCATCATGATACATGCCCATACGCATCATCTGCATGTCTGTTATGAGATATGATTGACCATTGCATATGTCATAGTGCTAGTTGTTATGAGACTCCCTGGTAAGCGGAAATTGTCTCACATGAGCGCACGATATGCACAGGATTGATGCATGATTGGATTGTATGACTCATGCATCTTGTATTGTGTGTTGTAATTACTATATGCCCTAGAGACATCAGGGCTATAACCTCCACAGGCATGTCGTGGATGGCCAGATGGAACACCGGAAATCTGTTCTACATGGGGTGCTATAGATATCCCTGGGTGAAAGTCCTTAAACCCTCTTGGTTCCAAAGGTTGCTCCAACGTCTAGACCAAGTGGATGCATGAGCGCATGAGGGCCGTACACCGTTAGGCCGAGTCTCCCACTGTGTCGTGGTAGGTTGGAAGGGGGTGCGGCCTTACCTGCCCGAGGGGAGGGGGCAATGCTAGGCTAAGTCTGACCAGCTCGAGGAATGGGTCCGCTATTGACGAGCCGGGCCCGATATTGGCAGGCGGATAGTGAAGTCTCTTCCACTCACCTTGTTGCGCGTGATGGGGCGGCAATCTGGTTTGGAGTGTAATAGACCCCGGTGATTTTTTAGAGAGGAATCGTACTGATATGTGGACTTATTGAGTAGGAGTTGCATGCTCATTCATTCATTCACTATCCACTCGGGCTGGTAGTGAGCAACTAATTGTTGTGTACCTTCGTTATGGCAAGGATTTCGGTTAGGCGTGCGACTAACCTGAGATCAGGAGTTTACCACGTTAAGTCTGACTATCCAAATTTAAGTATGAGACTGGTTTGGATAGGAGTCCTTTGTGGTAGACCCCATAGCCTGCGATACTACGTACTATCATCCCGATTCACACTCCAGCATGGTCATTTCATTCGCATTGCATATTGCATTACATCCGCAGGCACATGGTATTTTGGACTGCTATATTTTTGCACTTATATGGCCTAGACAGACTTAGCAGGATTTGTATATTGCATTGCATCCTCGGCATCTGATATTTGGCTCTTCATGACTCCTTATTGCACAGTTGTTCTATATTGCGTATCCTGCTATTGATTTACTTATGGACTTGTCCGTACTTTCGCTTACTCTGTTATCGTATGATTTATGATCTTGTTAGTATTTCTGCTTACTTTGATAATTCATGATCTTGTCAGTATTACTGCTTATTCCGATATTGTATGATTTATGGATGACCAGAAATTCCAGTATTGTATGATGATGGCATTGTATTGAACACTTGACAGTTACCTTGTGCACACACTTACACCACCCCCTAAGCTTTCTATAAGCTTATGCACGATAGATGCGTGCAGGTGATGTTAGGTTGCAGCAGTGTTGAGCTTGGAGCGTGCAGTGGTCTTCTGGAGCTTGATTTTCTATTTATGTATTTCCCTTTCAGTGTTGTACTCAAATGATTATATTAGTGGATATGTAATGATGATGTTACATTTGTGAATTGGATAATCTTGTGGTTATGCTTGTTACTAGTTAAATGTACAAAAAAAAAAAAAAAAAATCATCCTTGTAGGATCTTAGGATCGGAATCTGGCATATGAATGCTAGGAGCCGAGAATGGGGTACTACAGAGACTGTTGGCACCAGATTCGACAATCGGAATTCCTATGAATCCGATTTCTGGGTTTGGAGCGTGACATTGAACATCTACCATTGAAGCCTTCTTGGGGGTCATAGAAGTTTTAGATCAATCTGATATATTTTTTTTCTCTTCATCCATGTCTGTGTGACTTCATGAATAGATTGAATGGAGAAAGACATATTATGGTGGGCCATACGAAAGTTAGAATAATTATCCCCACTGCTATTTGTGATGTAGCCTACTTGAGCTTTGATATGACTCATTTTTGGGCACATTCCCTAAAATGATCTAGCCAAATGGATGGACAGTGTAGATATAATAAATATATATGATGGGGCTATAGAACTTTGATCTTATTTTCATGATTGTTACTATTATAGGCTTGAGGATTGCCAGGCTGTCAAGCCCTTAACTCGGAAACCGGGCTCACAAAATTTCTGATCGCCGAATCCGGTGTTGACAGCCTCCGTAGAACCCCATTCTCGGCTCTTAGCTCCCATTCGCCAGGTTCCGATCCTGGGATGCTACGAGGAGGATTTTCAACATCAGTTTGATTCGTAATAAGCATAACCAAAGGCATAACCCACAAACAACAACCAAGCACTCCATTACATTTCCACTATGATCAAAAACTTTACAAGGACAATGAGCATAAAGGGAAATACAATGGTAAAGTACAAAAACTCCAAAATGCTCAGCAACGTGCTCCTGCCTCAGCGCTGCTGCGAACCAACGTCACCTGCACGCAATGGTCGTGCATAAGCTTACAGAAAGCTTAGAGGGTGGTGAAAGTGTGTGCGCAAGATAGTAATATGAACATGCAATGTCAGAGTAAAGCGGAATATGCAGATGGAACCATACTATCATGAGCCGTACCAAGGCTTATGCGATGCAAGACATGAATGGTATCGGCCACCCAAGGCTATGCGATGTGCAATGCAACTCAAGCATACAGGTCCTCATCAATGTCCACACATCAATACAGCTCAATATGGAATATCAGCGGGGTCTAGTACACTCTAAACCAGATTGCCGCCACATCACGCGCAATGAGGTGAGTGGAAGAGACCTCACTATCCGTCTGCCAATATCGGGCGCGACTCGTCGATAGCGGACCCATTCCTCGAGCTGGTCAAACTCAGCCTAGCATTGCCCCCTACACTCAGGCGGGTAAGGCCGCACCCCCTTCCAACCGACCACGACACAGTGGAGAGCACAGCCAACTGGTATTCGGCACTCAGCGCTCATCTACCCACTCGGTCTAGACGTTGGAGCAACCTCTTGGTACCATAAGGGTTTAGGGACTTTCACCCAGGGATATCTATAGTACCCCATGTAAAACAAGATTTTCGGTATCCAATCCTGCCAACCACGATGCGTCTGTGGAGGCCACGGCCCTGATGTCGCTATGGCGTATAATAACCATGTCACACAAATGCGAAATGCATGATTCACGCTATCCAGTCATGCAATAGATCCTGCGCATATCGTGCGCACATGTAGGGCAACACCGCCTAACCGGGAGCCCATAAACAACCTGCCCGAAGGCAAATGCTATGATCAGACAACTCTCACGTCAAGCATATATATGATGCGTATGATCACGAGTCATGGAACTGTACTAAACATGATATAATAAAATGAACTATCTCACAATGCAGATGGACCTGGATGGCCCATACACGATAAGTACAGCCCAGTAATGGGCCCTAAGGAGAGCCGTAATGTGGACATCCAACCAGCATTACACTCGCAATGTGGACATCAAACCAACATTTGCACCCAAGTCACGATCTTTGTAAACATCAGTACTTAGTCTGTAATGGATTTACACACTGCAATGGACCGTAGGTTGTCCCCATTGGACCTCTCATATATATCAAATGGGTCATATCCTGTGGGCCTTTTATTCATCAGATGGGCCACATAAATGGGTCACACCAATGGGTCTTATGTGCATTGCAATAGGTCAAACCCATGGGCCTTAAATTACATCAAATGAGCTTAGTCACATGGGTCTTATATCTGACCAATGGGCCACACCAATTGGACTCTATATGTAGATCAAGTGGGCCTCAACCCATAGACCTAAACATGGGTTCAAATGGGCCTAACCCCTAGGCCTTATGGTACATTACATGGGCCTAAACCCGTAGGCCTTGCATATATCAAATAGGCCTAACCCATGAGCCTTCAACAAATTAAATGGGTCCAACCCAGAGGCCTCGTATGCATATCAAAGTGGCCTAAACCCCCAGGCCTTACATATATCAAATGGCCTACTTCCATGAGCATTAAATTTCAACAAAAGGGGTCCAATTGCATGGGCCTTGAAGTACATCAAATGGGCCTAGTCCCATGTACTTGCAACACATCAAATGGGCCCAAATTCTTAGGCCTTAAATGAATCAAATGGGCCCAGCCCATAAGCATTTTATATATCAAATGGGCCTAGCCTATAGGCCTTTTATAATTCAAATGGGCCTAGCCCATATGTGAGTGGTCCACCCAACTAATGACCCATGCTAAAAATGATCTCACCAAGTGGATGGACAGTTGAATGCATCATGGCGGGTCCCACTGTCCAGTGGACAGTGCGGATAGCGCACATACATCACCCAGGCCCCACCGTCCTTGGAACGATGGAGGCAGCGCGTGCAAGGAGGGTGCCACCGTCCGCCTGGACGGTGGCCTCAAACACACACAACATTGTGGGTCCCATGTGGGGCCCACTGTAATATTTATTTGGCATCCGACCCGTTCATAAGGTCACTCGGACCTGGGTGAAGGAAAAACATAAATTTCAGCTTGATCCAACACTCCTGTGGGCCCCAAGAAGATTTCAATGGTCGACATCCAATTCCACTATTTCAAGTGGTGTGGACCACCTGACTGTTGGATCGGTCTCATTTTTGGAGGGGGGCCCACCACTGGGGTGGCCCACCTCATGAACGGGTTGGAATGCAAATAAACATTATGGTGGGGCCCACACGCAGGGCCGTGGGCCCCCTGCGTTCGTCCGCCCGGCTGGCCGTGCAGGCGCTGCCAGCGCCTGACGCAAGCAGCAGTTGCTGCCTCATTTTCTCTCTCCCCTTAATTTCATTTTTTTGCCAAAAATCATGTGTGGGGCCCGCTTCTTAGAAATCCACTCCAGCCCTAGCGTTCAGTGGCCCGCAACAATCGAAATGAGTCCAGTGTTCGAATTTTTTTTTATGAAAGAAAATGAAATAAAATAAGAAAAATGAATTTGAAAGGTGAGGATGAAATTTTTGACACTATAGCCCACCAACTGATTGGATCAGCTCCAAACTTCTACCCAACGGCTAAAATGCCGTGGGTAAGAGGATGGACGGCTTGGATCGAACATAAACATCAGGGTGGGGCTTACACTAGGGGGCCACCCCAAAAGCCTTCTTCCTTTCCTTTCCTTTTTCTTCTTTCCTTTACAACGTCCAGCGTCCCAGACGCTGGACGGCTCATTATTATTTTATTTTATTTTTATTTTTTTAAATGGTGGGCCCCGATGAAGTGGGCCACCACGGATATTTGACGTGGGTACACATATAAGGTGGGCCCCACTTGAAAAAAGATTTGAACAAAATAAGTCTCAAGGTGGGATCCATTCAAGTGGGCCACACCATCTTATTGCAATAAAATAAAATAAAACAAAAGAAATAAAAGAGAGGGAGAGAGACATGGAGGGTGGGACACGGCTTGTGATGGAGGGACCCCGTCACTATGGGCCCTCCCTTGCAATAAATCATACAATCAACGGATCCTTTTGAACAAGGGACCATCAAAAATGTAAATCAACGGTAGAGATCCATTCCCCACCGATATGGACGGTCTAGATGACTTTTCTAAATGAAATAAACATCATGATGGGGTCCATGGAGAATGGCCCCATCATGGAATGATCATGATGATCCATGTGGTCCATTGGCCACATATTAGGGTCCCAAGCGAGATCCACACCATTGATCGGTGGGTCTCACTTGGCCCATCATAAAAACAAGAAAGAACTACCCTATAGAGGCACCCATCGTCCGATCTTCTCGCTCCTAGGGGTTCCTTGGCACCTTAGCTTCAACTTCAATGGATGAGATGAAGAATGGAGGGTTGAGATGAGAGATTTTGGGATGAAGAGGTGGGCCACTTGGAGCTTAGGAGAGTTGGAAAATTTCCATACGTGGGGGCTCTTGTTGCTTGGAATTTTTTGAAATGAGAAAGAGAGAGAGAGAGAGAGAGTGATGTAAGGGAGAGAGAGAGAGAGTGATGGATGGATGGGTGAGTGATGGTTGTGTAAGAAAAACTTGACTTTTGAGGCTTTTGTGTAAGAGAGGTATGGGTGGTGAAGACTTTTATGGCTTTTTGTGTAAGAGAGGTATGGGTTTGGGAGACTTTTGTGGTTGCTTGGGAAAATGGGTGAGAGTGATGTGTACTTAACATGTGATGGCTTGATGGGTGATTGATTGATGGGATTGATGTGATTGATGTGATGCATCGTTGAGATTCCCTTGGTTTTCGCAACACACGGCGTTTTCTCGCACCGAACGTTGGCCCACATCTCTTGACCGGAGTATCGCCTCGGCGCGTGAGTCGCGGTATCGGAACCGCAACGACGGCGCGGTCGCTATGGTATTGGTCTCGGGTTGAGTCGACTCGGGTTGTCGGTATATGAATCAGGGTCGCGCGTCGATATCGGTTAAGGGTCGAAGGTTGCCGAAATTCAACCGGTAAGACCGCGGAAGTCTACGGAAAGGTACGGACCAAGATACGGGTCTTACACAGGCTCTTCTGCATGTTCCACTTACATACACCAACGAAGCGTTGGTGTCCGATACTTAACCATCCACTTGACCAAGCCAGCAATGGTTGAGTGGTTAGGATCGGCTGATCGTGGTGAGTAATTTTCACCCTTTAGTTTTTTTATTAATATTTTTTATTAATTAGTGTTGGGTCAAACTTGGAGAGCTCTAATGAAATAAGGGATTTTGACCGATTAGCCTTATGGTATTACCAAAATCTCAAAAAATCTAACCTCTCAAATATATTCTTTAGTTGGCCTTTTGATCACTTTTTGCAGAATTGGTGAATGAAAATGTCCCTGCTTTGGAATCTGGTGCTTGTATTTTCTTCTTTCTTTGTTATTTTCCTAGAGCTTTTTTCTTCTTTTCTAGACGTTCACCGATATCAACTTCTCCAGCGTATAGGCACTGCCAACAACTTCTAAGGCCCTAAAAAAAGTGTTGTTTTTATTATGATGATCACATTTATTAGAAATAAAAGTCAATGATATATGGAAGACATTTTAAATGAATTGTTTATTTTATTTTTTGTAGAATAACATTTTTCTTACAGATGGAAGTCACTTTTGGTTGTTGATAGAGAGGGATGGTTGTGGTTGTTGTTGTTGTGGAAAGAAGATATTGTCAGAAGGGATTCGCGATAGATAAGGATGGTTGTGGTTGTCATGTGAAAGACAATGAAGGAGATAGAATTTGTATTTTATAATGTATTGCCTTGGTTGAAGTAGTTGTCACGTGTTAAGGGTATGTGTTGTCTGTGTTAAAGATTTAGGTTGTCATGTGTCAAGGATTTGGATCTGGGTTGTGATATGATAGAAGTCTCGATTGTCATATATTAAGGGTCTAGGTTATCATGTGTTAAGGGTTCATAGTTGTCATGTGCTAAAGGTTAAGGTTGTCATGTGTTAAGGGATTGGGTCATATTTGTCATATGTTATCGGTCGAGGTTATCATGTGTTAAAGGTCGAGGTTGACACACAGTAATCTAGACCCTTAACACATGACAACCTCGTCCATTAACACATGACAACTTCAACCCTAATAACCTCGACCCTTCATGCATGACAATCTTGACCCTTAACACATGACAACCTCGACTCTAACCCTTAACACTAAAAGGACAACGTCTATGAGGCCTACTATCAAGAATGTGTTAAGGGTCGAGATTGTCATGTGTTAAGAGTCTAGGTTTTCATGTGTTGAGGATTGTGGAGCTCACCATGGGATATGTGTCGAAGATCTACTCCATTCATTGGATTCAGAATTTAATTTAATGTCATAGGCTAAAGAATAAGTTACATCCAAAAATTGTGGCCCCCAAGAGAATTTCAATGGTAGGTTTTCAATCTCACTGCTCTCTATGGTCAAAGAATGAGTTACATTCACAAATAAAGTGGACCCCACCATAAGAAAATAGTTAGGAGTGAACGGCCATCGGCCACTGTGATTGGTTGTTGTGGGTCATCATGATGTCGTCTATATATCTTAATAGAACAATTTAAAGCATGAGCCTCAAGGAGGCAAACCAAACGTTTAAATGAACGACTCCGAAATAAATAATGGTGGTTGAACTACTCCTATAAAAAAAATTCTTAAATGGATTACACCACAAGAAAACTTATAAGGGTGTTCATACACCGTCCGTGGGGTCCACCATCGCATGTGTAGAATTCACTCTATTCATTAACCTCAAAATTTCATGGAAGGCCATGATTGGAAGCATGATCAACATCTACAAATCAAATGAACCACGTCACAAGAAAATTGTTCGTATCGAATAGACATCATTATATATTATCAGGTTTTGTGGGCCACATAAAGATCGTGTTAGCAAGAAATTAACATATTTTCATATAAATAGAGGGCTATAAAGAAAATGAACGGATTGGATGTAGGTTCCAGTAGGCCTAAAATCTATTCACATCACTTTCTTGAGATTAGATACTTCTTTACTCAAAATTCGTATCGTTGTTAGGCAATTTAATATGAAAAAAATTTTAAAATCTGTTAGTAAGCTACCCCTGAAATATTTTAAAGTTTCTTTCCTACTGGATTTTGACCATAACACAAGACTAGTACCAATAAAATCCCATGAAATAAAAAGCGTTCAAAAGAAGACAAATGGTCCAGTAGGCCAACATGTATGGAAACATTCCAATGCATATATTTTCATTTGGACATATCTAACATCCATATCATCAATCTGGATCGTCCATTAGGTGAATGCTATTCTTCCACGGCTTCGGTTGAATAAACAGCACGCAGCAATTGGATGTCCTAAACATCCCTGAGTGGACCTATTCGATCTAGTCCATCCATTTATCATACCACTGACTAGGCTTTTTGGATCATGCAATTATGATTATTTATCTACTTAGCGTACTAAGAGTAGCTCAGGCCAAATGGGCGGTCCAGATTGATGCTATGAATGGTTCGCATGTCCAATGCAACCAACTGATTGGAAGGCTTTCATCCACTTGTGGGATCTCCACGAGGAAGTGCGACTAAGCGATCGCATTTCGATTCAGCTTCTTCTTATGGCATCATCACACACGCAACACTCAACTTTTAAAAAAAAGAGTTTTATTGTGTATATATATATATATATATATATATGAAATTTGCATTGCGTTAGCCTTTTGCCTTTTCACAAGTCTTTTAAGAAGCTACCTCGGTGTAATTAACATTCTATTACTTTTTGGTCGTGGGGTAACCGTGATATATATATAGATATATAAATTTTATCCATGTCGTCCATCCATTTTTCCAATTCATTTTAGGGGATAAAATAAAAAACTAGGCAGATCCAAAGCTCAAGTGGACCACACAGATAGTACCAAATATTCTAATGGATGGTTGGGAATTTGTGCTACGGAATCAAATGGATCTAGATCTAGGATAGCAATCCAATGGCACCAAACAATCACAAGAGAACACAAAGATTTAACGTGGAAAACCCTTGCAGGAAAAACACCACGGCACAAAGCGACAGAATTCCACTATGAAAATATAAATTACAAAGATAAAGGACTTACCTAATTTGAACAACCTCGAATCTCACCCTAGCTACACCATTTAGAAACCCTAAAACCCTTTTACAAACCTTTGGAACCCCTTTAGAAAGTTTTATCATACATTAGAATAGCCCTAAGGACCCCTATTTATAGTTTAGGAAACACCCCTTTCGCACCGACCTTGGATTAGTCCGAAAACTGCCTCAAATTTACACAATCCGCGCGTGAGCTGCGTAACCCTCGACTAGTCGAGCCAAGGCTTCGACGGGTCGAAGGGCACCCTCGACCGATAGAGCCTGACCCTTAACTGGTCAAGCAACTCGGACACCCAAAAAAAAACACGCTGGACTTTTGAAGTGCTCCCGATCAAACTGTACATGTTATCGAGTCATTGCGCTTTCATGATTACCTGTGCCTCCTTAGATACCTTAAGAGCACCATCAATACCTATGAACTTGCAGCCCATTGCCTCAAGTACACCAGGAGAAATCAGATTCTTCTTCAAATAAGGAACATGCCTGACATCAGTCAAGGTATGCTCCACCCCATCAACTATCTTGAAGTGCACCGAACCAACAGCCACAACATTATATGCAAAGTCATTGCCTATAAACACTTGTCCACTATCGCACTCCCTATAACTGGTGAACCAACTTCGATGAGGAGTCATGTGAAAAGATGCTCCTATGTCTAACATTCACTCATCCTTACGATCATCGTATGACCGTCTGATTGTAGACATGGACAAAACATCATCATCACATTCACTTGATCCATCTGACATGACAGCATTGACCTCCTTGTACGAAGCCTTGAAATCTTCTCTCTTAGATTTAGGATTTGTACAATCCTTCTTCACATGTCCTTCCATCTCACAATTCCAGTACTTTAGCTTTCCCTTGCCCTTGCCCTTGGATTTGGATTTAGAACTTAAAGAATGTGTACCTTGTTCAAAATTCCTACCCCTTGTAAGTAATGCATCAGAAAATATCCCTATGTCGACATTAAGCTTTCTCATTGCCTTCCCTTGAAGGGATGAGAAAATGGTGTCGACACTAAGGGTTTTATTCGTGGTGCAAATTGTGTCCTTGAATGACTCATAAGACATCGGAAGAAAATTCAACAACATACAGGCTTGTTCTTCATCTTTCATTATTTCCTCCATATCTAGCAATTTGCAAACCAATTTATTAAAGTTACTGATGTGAGCCTCTAGATCTCCACCCTCTGTCATCTTAAAGTTATACCATTATCACTTCAAGTGTAGGCGATTTTCAGAGAATTTTTTCGCATAAACATCCTCTAACTTTGCCCATAACTTAGCCGCAGTTTTCTCCCTCATAACGTTGCGGAGAACCTCGTCCGTGAGACATAAATGGATCGATGATAAAGCCTTATTATCAAGAGTATTTCATTCATCATTAGTCATAGTAGACTTTCGCTCCTCAATAGCACCATCTTCGCCTTCCTTGATTAAGGAACTGATCATCTTGATCTTCCATAACTCAAAATTATTTTTCCCTGAGTACTTCTCAATTTCATACCTAATGCTTGCCATTATTACTAATCCCTCATATTCCGATCTATGCCCCAACAATTGCTTTGATACCACTTGTTGGGGATTTGTGTTGCGGAATCACATAGATCTAGATCTAGGATAACAATCCAATGACACCAAGCAATCACAAGAGAACACAAATTTAACGTGGAAAACGCTTGCGGAAAAAAAACATGGCACAAGGCGACAGAATTCCACTATGAAAATAGAAATTACAAAGAGAAAGGACTTACCTAATTTGAACAACCTCGAATATCACCCTTGCTACACCCTTTAGAAACCCTAAAACCCTTGGAACCCCTTTAGAAAGCCTTAACATACATTAGAATAGCCCTAGGGACCCCTATTTATAGTTTAGGAAACACCCCTTTCACACCGACCTTGGAACAGCCCGGAAACCGCCTCAAATTTACGCAGTCCACGTGTGGGCTACGTAACCCTCAACTAGTTGAGCCAAGGCTTCGACTAGTCGAAGGGCACCCTCGACCGGTCGAGCCTCACCCTCGACTAGTCAAGCGGCCAGGACACCCAAAAGAAAAACATGCTGGACTTTGAGTTGAATAGGCCTCGACTGGTTAAGCAAAACTCCCTCGACCAGTCGAGCAGCGCGTTGAATACAAGATTTAAGACATCTTTTTGCAACAATCTCCATTATGTCTTCAATCTTTAACAGTATAGCTTTTAACCTCTTCTCTTATCTCTGCATCACATCATAGCTTCTCGTGCACACTCCGTCCTTCTTTTATGTCATCGCCAAGCTCAGAAAAATTGCACAGAACTTGAACTTCTCTGTAGGAACGACCATGGTGATCATGTCTTCTGGATTTACGCTAGTGTAAATCTTCTCCAGAGTAACGCCTCCTTCCTCAAGCACCTGTCGAATAACATGGACATCCAACTAATTGCTCCACCCGCTAGTACAAACAAGTAACCTGAAATTGACCTTCTGGAATCCACACTGCCTGCGTAATCTGAATCCACATACCTAACCAACTTTGTCTCTGTCTTCCCAAAAGTAAAGTCGTAGTCTTCTTACCATCTCACCACTATCCAATATTGCTTGTCAGGGTACTTGCTCACAACACTGATAGCCTGTGAAATAACCGGTCTGATACAGACCATGAAATACACTACCAACCGCATTCGAATAAGGCTCAGGAGATATATCCTGTTTTTCCTTATCTGTTTTGGGACATGTCCTGAGGAAAACTTGAGGAGAGACACGTAGGGACACTTCGATTTTGCCTAGTCCATCACATGCTTGATCAATACCTACTCAAGGTATTCTACCCATGATTACCAAAACCTACTCTTCAAGTCTCAATACTAAGAACCATCTTTGCAACCCCCCGATCCTTCATCCTAAATGTCCCACTTAACCGAGTCTTCAGTACATTGATCTCAGACATGTCATAATTAACGATCTACATGTCATCAGCATACAATTCCTAACTCACCATGAAAGAATCAAATCACTGCCTAGGCGACAGGTCATACCACGACCTCCTGCAAACTTTTTCTCAGCCCCTTTAAATTCAAACCGCTCTGGTTGCTTCATGTAGATCTACTCTTCCAATTTCCCTTACAAACGTGTAGACTCTACATCCATCCTTCCAGCTCAAGATCACATTGGCCAACCAGCGCCAATCATGGATCTAATAGACATGTTATACCGTTGGCGCGAATATCCCTGAGAAGTCGATCCCTTCTCTTTGAGCATAACCATTCGCTACCAACCTCGCTCTATGTCTATGATGTATCCTCCTGAAAATCCACCTGCATCCAACCGTTATATCGGCTCACTGAAAGCTCCACCAGCTCCCATGTGTCGATCTGATACAACGAGTCTATCACACCGCTCATAGTCACCTTCCATTCCTCAGTACCAAGCTCACCTAGAGCCATTTGAATAGAAGATGAATCCCCTGCGGTATTGGAGTCGTCCATGTACCTCGTCGATATCCTGCTATTATGCCATGTGATTCTTCTCACAGATGGCTGCTCCACCTGCTCTTTAACCCTGTCCGTGCATCTTAGCCTTCATGCCCTGCCCGCTCATGTGGCCATGCCCAACATGCCACACATGTGTAGAGGTTAAATTTGCTGCATCTACTGCAGCTCGACCTTTTGAAGTGTTCCCGATCAAACTGTACATGTTACCAAGTCATTGCGCTTTCACGATTACTCATGCTCTCTTAGATACATTAAGAGCACCATCAATACCTGTGAACTTGCAGCCCATTGCCTCAAGTACACCAAGGGAAATCAGATTCTTCTTCAAATTGGAATGTGCTTGACATCAATCAAGGTACGCTCCACCTCATCAATCATCTTAATGCGCACCAAACCAACAGCCACAACATTACAAGAAAAGTCATTGCCCATAAATACATGTCCGCCATCGCACTCCTTGTAACTGGTGAACTAACTCCGATAAGGAGTCATGTGAAAAGTTGCCCTTGTGTCTAGCATCCACTCGTCCTTACGATCATCGTATGGCCGTCTGATCGTAGACACAGACAAAATATCACCATCATATTCACTCGATCCATCTGACATGACAGCATTGGCATCCCTGTATGAAGCCTCAAAATCTTCTCTCTTAGATTTAGGATTTGTACAATCCTTCTTCACATATCCTTCCATCCCACAATTTCAACACTTTACCTTTCCCTTGCCCTTGCCCTTAGATTTGGATGTAGAACCTGAAGAACCTGTACCCTATTCAGAATTCATAACCCTTGGAAGCAGTGCATCAGAAGATATCATCATGTTGACGTTAAGTTTTCTCATAGCATTCCCTTGAAGGGCTGAGATAACAATGTCGACACTCAGGATTTTATTCGTGGCGCACATTGTGTCCTTGAATGACTCATAAGACGCCGAAAGAGAATTCGGCAACATATATGCTTGTTCCACATCTTTCATCACTTCCTCCATATCTAACATTTGTAAACCAATTTATTAAAGTTGCTAATGTGAGCCTCTAGATCTCCACGCTCTGCCATCTTAAAGTTATACCACTACCACTTCAAGTGTAGGCGATTTTCAGAGGATTTTTTCGTATAGACATCGTCTAACTTCGCCCATAACTTAGCCGCAGTTTTCTCCCTCATGACGTTATAAAGAATATCATCCATGAGATATAAATGGATCAATGATAAAGCCTTCTTATCAAGAGTATTCCATTCATCATCAGTCATAGTAGACTTTCGCTCCTCAAGAGCACCATATTCGCCTTACTTGATTAAAGAACCGATCATCTTGATCTTCCATAACTCAAAATTATTTTTCCCTAAGTACTTCTCAATATCATACCTAGTTCTTGCCATTATTATTAATCCCTCATATTCAGATTTGTGCCTAATGATTGCTTTAATACCACTTGTTGGGGATTTGTACTGCGGAATCACACAAATCTAGATCTAGGATAGCAATCTAATGGCACCAAGTAATCACAAGAGAACACAAAGATTTAACACGAAAAATCCTTGTGGAAAAAAACCACAGCACAAAGCAACAAAATTCCACTATGAATATAGAAATTACAAAGAAAAAGGACTTACCTGATTCAAACAACCTCGAATCTCACCCTTGCTACACCCTTTAGAAACCCTAAAACCCTTTTAGGAACCCCCTTTAGAAAGCATTAGCATACATTAAAATAGCCTTAGGGACCCCTATTTATAGTTTAGGAAACACCCCTTTCGCACCGACCTTAGAATAGTCCGGAAATCGCTTCGAATTTGCGCAGTCCGTGCGTGGGCTGCGTAACCCTCAATTAGTCGAGCCTGACCCCGACTGGTTGAGCGGCCCGGACACCCAAAAGAAAAACACGCGGGCCTCGACTGGTCGAGCAACCCCCTCGACCGATCGAGCAGCGCAGTGAATACAAGATTTGAGACATCCTTTCACAACATGGATGATAGCATTAGGATTAAAAATAGATTATGATAAGATAGAGGAAATCTATCTCCACTATAACATTCAACAAACCCAACTCGTTACATATATAGATCATTTAGCATGGCTCTAGTTTCCGCCACTGTATTTGAAATTCTCCCATATGAATTGTGGAAGGCAAAGATAATGCAACCTTGATTATCTCTACAAATTATCCCTCCACCTTTGTCACCCGTGTTGCCTCTTGTCGATCCGTCTACATTCTCCTTGATCTGCCCTTAGTCCAGCTTGGACTATTTTATAATTTGAATCTTTTCCACAAATTCAACAGAATAATCTTAAAACCCTAGGGACTAGAGAGTATATTTTTTCCCAAAAGGGTTTCCCTCCCTTTTTCAGGGAGCCTCTTGCCCATCTCATGGAGCCATTTATAGATTCTAGATATTATAAATGCGCTAAGATTGACCTCTCCTCAAACCAAATTGAATTACGGCACAGCCACAATTCCCAAATGATGAATTGTTGGGGAACCGTGGAAACACTCAGAGATGAATCAAGCAAAGTACTAGCTATCGCAAGTCTAAAAAACACAATCCAAATTTTACATGGAAAAACCCTTTCGGGAAAAAAAAAAAAAAAAAAAAGCACAAAGCGACCAGTATGCATTATGAAAGCGGAAGTTACAAGACAGAGTATTAATGATTCAAACAAGCCTCGAATCTTCCTCACAAGCCTTAGCTATGCCCTTGAACCCTTAGGAGAGATTTAGAAAGCACCAGAACACCCATTCCTCTCCCAAATCCCTATTACACCCGATATATCAAGTATCACAACCAAAATAAGAAACAAATCCCGCACTTACGCAACTCTACGCACGTGCTCGATGGGACTTTCGATGGCATCAACCATCCATCAAAGACCTCGATGACATCGAATTTACTTCGATGACATCAAGTAACAACACTAAAACATTCTAGTAACCAACATAGATTTTTTAGATTTTCCCAATGGCATCGAGCACCTATCGATGGCATCGACGTCTGCTCGATGGAATCGAGTGGTCTATCAATGACATCAACAGACCCTGTTATTGACAGATTTAAGACATCAACAACAATCTTTACCATGTCTTCATTCTTCATTCTTCATTCTTCATAGCTCCTTATCAATCCTTATCTTTCGCCTTGCATCATAGCTCCACCATCGCTTCTCATAAACATTTTGTCTTCCATTTACACCTTCGCCAACCCCAGAGAAATTACACAGAACTTAAACTTCTTTGTAGGAACCACCTTCGTAATCATGTTAGCCGAGTTCACTTTTATGTGAATCTTCTTTATAGTCACTCCTCCTTCCTCAAGCACATGTCGAATAAAATAATGGTGCACATCAATATATTTGCTACATGAGTGATAAATAGAATTCTTAGATAAATTGATCGCGCTTTCATTATCACAATTGACTGGAACGGCTTCCTGTTGAAGCCCCAACTAATTTTACATTCCTCTCAACTAAACACCTTCCCTAAATGCTTGTCATTGTAATATACTCAGCCTCGGTCGTGGAAAGAGCCACCACACATTAAAGCTTCAACATCTAACTTATCGCTCCACCTGCTAACACAAACGAGTAATCGAAAATTAACCTTCTATTATCTACACTGCCTGCATAATCAAAATCCACATAGCCTACTAATTTGACCCCTGATTTCTCAAATGATAAGACGTAGTCTTGCATACCTCGAATATATCAGAGTAGCCATTTCATTGTCTCCCAGTGTTGTTTGTCCGGATTAGACACATCTTTTAACAACACCCACTGCATGTGAAATATTTTGCCTTGTACAAACCATGACTTACATCAAACTGTTAACTTCGCTCGAATAAGGCACACGAGATATAACCTACTTTTCTTCATCTATTTTAGGACACTGTGCAGAAGAAAACTTAAAATGAGTCGCATGGGGAACACTGACCGGCTTTGCCTTGTCCATCCCATACTTTATCAATACCTTCTCAAGGTATTCCGCCTGATATAACTATATAGCTTGCTCCTCTTCCTGTCTTTGTATATGTCAATGCTGAGAACCCTCTTTATAGCGCCCAGATCTTGCATCTTCAATGTCCTTGATAGTTGAGTCTTCAGTAAGTCGATATCAGACATCTTATGACTGGCGATAAGCATGTCATCGACGTATAAAACCAAGATAATGAATGTTTCATCACTCAGTGTCTTGTAATAGACACAATGATCATACTCACTCCCGATCAACCTCTGACTCGCCATGAAAGAATCAAATTTCTTGTACTACTGCTTAGGCGATTGTTTCCGGCCATACAACGACCTCTTCAACCTGTAAACCTTGCTCTCTACCCCTTATGTTTTGAAACCTTCTGGTTGCTTCATGTAAATACGTTTTTCTAATTCCCTATGTAGAAAGGAAGTTTTCAAATCCATCAGTTCCAACTTGAGATCGTATTGGGCAACAAGCACCAACACGAATCTGATAGATACTTGCTTCACCACATGAGAAAATATCTCAATGAAGTCGACACCTCTCTGAACATATCCCTTCATTACCAACCTTGTCGTGTACCTATCATGTGTATTCTCGAAGATATACTTGTAACTGATCGCTTTTCAGTCGACAGGAAGCTCCACCCACTCCCACGTCTCATTTTTATATAAGTAGTCTATCTCATCATTCATTGTAGCTTTTCACTTTTTTCCATATACATCATTAAGAGCCTCTTGAAAAGTAAACAGATCCCCATCATCCATAATGAGGGTAAATGTGACATTTGAGTCATCGTTGTATCTCGCCGATAACCTTCAATCCCTTGGCGAATTCCTTCTCATAGGTGGTTGCCTCACCTCCTCTTGGACCTATGTCTAGGTCTCTATATCAGCTTGTGTCTCATCTCTGTCTAACTAAACATTCATAATCAACTTTTCTACTTTCTTGCGCTCATCCTTACAGAACAAAGACCCTTCGTTGAATTTGACATCACGACTAAGGATAATTTTTTGTATGCCCCAATCATACAGTACATACCCCTTCACACTATTATCATAGCCGATAAAGATATACTTTTTAGCCATTTGGTACAGCTTATATCTCTTAACTAATAATACATGAGAGTAAGTATCACAACCAAATACATGCAATTCTGAGTAGTCTATCTGCTGACCACTACACACTTCCTCTGAAATCTTAAGATCAATGGTCATAAAAGGGATCAATTCACCAAATAACAAGTCGTGTTAATGGCCCCAATCCATAATTCATTGCCCGACCCAACATTATCAATCATGCATCGGGCCCTCTCCAAGATAGTCTGATTCATCCGCTCAGCCACATCATTTTTCCCTAGTGTGTGGTGCACTATGTTATGCCTCCCGATCCCTTCATCTTTACAATACCGATTGAATTACCTAAAAGTGAATTCTTCACCGTTATTTGTCCTCGACACTTCCACCTTTCGCTCTGTCTGTTTTTCCACCATCGCCTTCTACCGATCCAACACCTACCACTTTATAAGCATTATCATTACCCATAAATACCTAGCCACCATCGCACTCACATAATACACTTGTTAGTTGAGTGGGACCGGATTCAATGCCACTTGCAATACTCATTCTTTTATAACTCATTAGCCGAAGGTATCATATGATTCATAGGAATCCTATAAACTTTCCAGCCAACAAAATATCAAATATTTCTTCGGCTCTAGTGATGTCAAAGGTATAAACCTTCTGAGCCTTTTGTGCGATCGAAGCGGTTGACTCCACTTTAACCAATGTTGAACATACTAATGGCTTCTTAGCCACTATTTCAACAATTGCAATCTTGTAATTAAGGTCATTGTAATACGTCTCTAACGACAAGTTCTTTTGCTTAGCTCCCTCTTGCAGGAGTTCCTCATAGCGAGAGACTTTCTTATTTAGGTCATATAAATCAACGAACTCCGTACCTATGAATTTCTTACAAACCTTATATTCAAGCCCATCTTGTGCAAGCTGCACGAATTCATCCTCGATCATAACAACCTTACAGCGGCTCTTCGCCCGCTTGAACCGCATAATATAGCTCTCGCATGACTCCTTAGGCAGTTGACGGAATTGTATGAGATCGGCCATGGTAATCTCCATGTTTTTGGAAAAGAACTAAGTGTGAAATTTCTCTTCCAACTCTTGTCAAGTATGTACTTAGTCTAGCAGTAAGTTTGAGTACCAAGTAAAGGCTGCTGCAATCAACGAGTGACCGAATAACTATAACTTTTAATAATCATTGTTAGCCAATTTGCCACACTGCATCATAAACCGGCTAACATGCTCAATGGTCGACTGACCAGGTTCACCCAAGAACAAGGTAGAATCCGATTGATAATTTGTCGGCAATGATTGTTGTCGACCTATCCACTCGGGGTAAGGCTTTTAATACATAGGGATAGTGTTGCGACCGAACACTTGGCCAACAATTTCTTGGATAATTTGTACTATCTGATCATGATCCACCCGTTGAAGCTCCAGAGCTGGTGGGTGATCTGGACCAAACCAGTTAAGATTATCCTAGAATCTAGAGAATTGTTGAGGATTGAACCCTCCTGGCAATCCATGATTCTTATTTTTCAGGTATAAAATTCATGGCTTCCTACTCCAATTGCCTAGCTTCTACAAGAGGTGGTGCATTTCTTACCTCTAGGGCAAGAATCGGGGTTGGGTTACGTTGTGGAGGTGGCATAAGTAGTAACGGGACTGTGTTACTGACCGAGTTTCCATTAGTATTGTGTAAAATCAGATCAGGCAATATTTAAAGGATGGGATTCATCCTCTGATGATGGGTTACTCTTTTGCCTTGGCCTTCTGTATGAAAGAACTTTTCGATATAAATGAAATGAAATGAGAAAGAAATCCTTACAATCGGTCGCGAAGGACAACTAAAAAACACATTTTCGATGGATAAATTGAGTCCAGCATGCGAGCGTAGACTCGAAGTATAGCTAGAATTACTGACTACTTCGTTACCGCTACGGATTACACTAAGGAATGTAAATCAGCAAGCTTGGAAAGTAAAGATTACACTAAGAAATGTAATTTTCTTGACAGGGAAAGTAAAGAATTACACTATGGAATGCAATGAGACTGGTAATTGAAAGATAATTGATTTGGTTTGTTTGGGTTGGTGTGAGATGATTTTCTTTGTTGCATTCCTCTTCTATTTATAACTTTGATCTAGCTATTCTGGATCATTCCCACATTCCGATGGTTGTCATAATCATTCTCCACTACTTAAACTCCTTGGCTTCTCTGTTTGCCACGTCCTGTAACCATTTAGCACTACTACCTTCTAGAGACCTCCTCGCCATATGTCCAGATAATTGCTCCAAGCCTCCTAACTAACTCGACCGCTTTCCTTTCGAACGCCTTAGTGGTACACAACACCACCTGATACGTCATGGCTTCATTTCTCGAGAAATCTCATCCGTACATATCTGCAAATCCCTAAGTGCACCATGTGTATCCATACAGATCACATGTAACTCCCTTCGATTGGTCATAGCAGGGTACAACAATAATGAGGACGAACAATCATGTATTAAGGGTTTAGGTTATCATGTGTTAAGGGTTTAGTCAATGTTGTCATGTGTTAAGGGTCTAGGTTATCATATGTTAAGTGCTTGGGTCATGGTTGTAATGTATCACAGGTCGAAATTGTCATGTGTGAAGGGTCGAGGTTGACACATAATAACCTAAACCATTAACACATGACAACCTCGACCCTTTAAAAGTGATGGCTACAATATCAATGTGTACAAACTAAAACATTCTTTCGCTACGGATCTAATTTGTAGCCTTTGCTCCATTTTGGTAGTGAATGTAGGACAACCTCGACCCTGAAAAAGTAATGGCTATGATATAAATGGCTAGGGACTAGATCTTTCTTTCATTACGAATCTAGTATGTAGCCTTTTGTTCATTTTTGGTAGTGAATGCATGACAACCTCAACCCTTGACACATGACAACCTTGACCCTGACAATCTCAACCCTAACAACCTCGACCCTGGCAACTTCAACCCTTAACACACGACAACCTCATCCTTAATGGATGGCAACCATGACCCTTAACACATGAGTCCTAGAAGGAAGCATACCAAAGGCTTAAATGGACTACACCACAAGAAACAATGGTGATTGAACTCTTACCATCAAAAACTTCTTAAATGGACAATACCATGCACAAGAAAACTTCTAAGGGTGTTCGTACAATCTGTAGGGTCCACCATTGCACATGCGTAGAATCCACTCCATCCATTAACCTTGAAATTTCATTGAAGACCATAGTTGAAAACATGATCAACATCTGTCAGTCGCATTGACCACAACACATAAAAAAATAGTTCGAATACGTGAATGCTTCCCCTCACATGTGAGCGCAGTAGTGCCCTCACTTTCTTGGCTTTGGTGTTGGTTTGTTAGTGTAATATATTATTGACTCGGGTGTAAAAATGTATTTTATTTGGAGTCGTCACTAGCTAAATGAAGCTTAAAATCTACGGCCGACTATAAACTGTAGAATCGCTTAAGGGTCAGGGAATCTCACGATTCCCTAACTCAAATAATTTCCGCGGTTCACTGCGACCATAAATTCTGAGTAAGGGCCTCGATGGAGTAAAATGAAGGGATTAAGCACCCTTTTTCCACCCACACGATATGTGATCTTTACTTCACAAGATTTTACAACTTTTGGAGATTTAACAGAATTTTAGCATTTTTATATTTGGTTGTGCTCGCATAACCCATAAGAGTCAAACAGTCAAAAATAAGAAAAAACTATATAGTCATACATCGCAGAGCCAAGTGGCCCTGGATATGAAAATAAAGTAAAAATATAGTGAATAAAATGAAATACCAACTAGCCTTACTTCGCAAGATTTAAGATCTTAGGCAGACAAATAAAGTAAAAAAATATAAGACGGAGAATAATGTAGAATGAGATAGAAGGAAATGTGTATATAGTTGATGCACTTGGAATGTGTGGAAGGAAATGTGTATATAGTTGATGCACTTGGAATGTGTGGAGTTGAATGTAAATTAAATAGAGATAGACAAACTCTTCGCTTCAATGACTTCTTTAATGGCCATTTTTGTCTCCTATGTCAAGCAGCATGTCATCATATTGGAAATCTTTAAGACACCTCGAGCAACACCTCTGGGTGAACTCCAACCTTTGGACCCTCTCTGTACTCTCTCTTTCTTTTTCTCTCTTTTTTCCCTCTTTCAATCTTTCCTTCTGTCTCACTTCCCTCATTGTTCTCCGTCTCCGTCTGTTTTATACGAATGGCGAAGGTGTCTATTTATAGATCTTACAGCCTCAATCATAGACAATTCTCGCATGTTGGGGAGACAATTTTTTACGGCTCTTGTGTGCGTAGCAGGGTTTTTTAATATTAAAATAATATTTCTTCCCTTACTCCTAACATCCCTGCAGGTAATAATTATTTTATAAATATATAAATGTAATCATTACTTGTATATATAATTTTATAAAAGGTAAAAATTTCTTATATTTATATATATTTATATGAAGGAAATGATTACATATAATATGTATATATACATATCGTTATATATTGGTTTTTGTCTTTTCATACAAATCATTTAAATACTTGTATCTTCTTCATTGTTCGTCGATTTTCGATAATCTTAGTATCATTAGAAAGATAATCAGATAAGCTTCTTAACAAGACTAAGATCACTTCGATCGAACCTCGTTTGTCCTGTTGAAAGCACAACCGTTTAGTATATGAAATTAGTTGTATGTAATTTGACCGTTTGCTTGTTTTTGAAGATCTTAGGCTCATTGGAAATGTCACATAATAAGCTTTTCAATAGAACTTAAATAACTTTAATCGGATCTCGTTTGATTAGTATAAAACGCGGCCAGAGTTTTTACACCTTTTACCACTTGGTAATGCGTGGCTTTTATAAACGGGTCGGATCTTCCTCATCATAACCCGGATTGGAAGAAACTTAAATTCATTAAGAACTTTATTTGACCCCTTTTCAATAAACATAAATCATCTTAATCGGTCAGAATTTGCTCTCAATAATACCATGGCCACTTTGTGTACAAGGACGATCATACTGTTCTCAACCTTGAAGATATGACCTCTCACGCCTCAACACAACATTATTTGAGAATACTAAGTAGTACAGAGAGCGATTCTTGGATAAAAAGAGTTCATTTTATCATTTTCCGCACATCAATTGTTACGTATAGAGAGTTTCCAGGGTTTTGGAGTTCTTATGCATGGTCATGACCAAATTGTTGCACAGCATGCCAACAACGCCAGTGAACCGAGATCCAATCTTCGGTCTCACCCACAAACGATAAACAAGAAGAAATATAATCTAGAAGTAGAATTAAAGCATACCAACAAACCACAAGATATAATATGTGGAAAAACCCCAACAAAGGTTAAAAAAACTACGGGTGCAAACCTCCACTATGAAGAAAAATGAAGTTACAAGCAATATACTAACATTTTCAATGCTCTCATGCATAGAGATAGCCCTTTTCTCTTTAGATGTATATAAAAAACCCTTTGCATACACCTTAGAATGCCCTAGAATAGCCCTAGGAACCCTTATTTATAGTTAGGCAACTTCCTTTCCCCACTCTTGCGAAACCGCCTTAAATTTACGCAGTCCACACCAAATCCAGACTAGGATCTGCGTAGCCTCGACTAGTCGAGCAAGGGCCTCGACTGGTCGAGCACCACGAAATTTCAAAATATTAGCTTGCTGGACTTTGAGTCGAGCACCGCTCGACTAGTCGAGTAGCCTCCTCGACCGATCGAGTCAGGCTCTCGACTAGTCGAGCGACCCTTTGGTGTGCTGGCTCCACACCTCAACAATCTCCCACTTGGAGACACATCATCATAATCCTTCATCATCTACATCCGGAGTGCACCATCTTCCCGTCTTCGAGCCTGAAGACCAATCAAAGCTAAATAGAGCTTCAACTTCTCCTGTGTGACCACCTTGGTTAGCATATCCAAAGGATTCTCACTTGTATGAATCTTTTCCAGAGCAATTGATCCATCTTTCAGTAATGAACATATAAAGTGATATCTGATGTCAATATGCATGATCCTTTAATGAAAGGCTGAATTCTTAACCAAGTGTATTGCACTCTGACATCACTGTACATCTTGCAATCTTCTTGCTTCTTTCTCAACTCTTTCATGAAACCTTGCATCTACAGCATCTCCTTGCATGCTTATGTAGCTGCAACATATTCTGCTTCCGTTGTACGGATGGATACTATCTTCTGTAACTGAGAGACCCAACTGACT
The DNA here is from genome assembly GCA_037074715.1 of Magnolia kwangsiensis. Classification (NCBI taxonomy): domain Eukaryota; kingdom Viridiplantae; phylum Streptophyta; class Magnoliopsida; order Magnoliales; family Magnoliaceae; genus Magnolia; species Magnolia kwangsiensis. Next base: position 84,034,562 of record CM073586.1, read on the forward strand.
GCAGCACTACCTAGAGTAAAGACATAACATGCAGTGCTTCTTCTACTGTTGATAACTCATGCCAAATCTAAATCTACGTAGCCTTATAGCTTGATTTTTGATCCTCCATAATACAATCCTACATCCACAGTACCTACCAGGTATCTAAGGATCCACTTCACAGCTTCCTAATGTTCCTTCCCGAGGTTGTTCATAAACCTGCTAACAACTCCTACTGCTTGAGCAATATCTGGCCTCGTGCTCACCATAGCATACATGAGACTCTCAATAGCTAACGCATATGAGACTTTAGCCATGTAGTCTCGTTCCTCCTGCATCTTTGCACCTTATTCCTTAGTAAGCTTGAAGTGATTGACTAATGGAGTGCTAACTGGCTTAGCACCTCCCATACTGAATCGATCAAGTACCTTGGCTATGTACTCTACCTGTGACAAAACTAGTTTCTTGTTTTCTCTGTCACGCTTTATCCTCATGCCTAGGATTTATTTTGCAGCTCTTAAATCTTTCATGACAAATTCTCTAGACAGTTATCTTTTGAGATCTAAGATGTCCTTCATGCTTGATCCGGCCACAAGTATATCATCTACGTACAGAATAAGGATGATGTACGATGTATCAAACTTCTTCAAATAGCAACAGTGGTCTGCATGACATTTCCTAAAATCATTTCTCGACATGAAACTGTCGAACTTCTTGTACCACTGCCTCGGGACCTGCTTCAAGCCATATAGACTCTACTTCAGTCTACATACCTTGTTCTCATTTCCTTATGCCACGTATCCTGTTGGCTGATGCATATATATCTCTTCTTCAAGGTACCTATGAAGAAAGACTATCTTAACATCTAGCTGATCTAGATGTAAGTCCTCTGTAGTCACTATACTCAAGACCGTACGAATCATAGACATTTTCACCACTGGTGAAAACATTTTAGTGAAGTCGATACCTGCCTTTTGTTGGAACCATTTCACAACCAATCTAGCCTTGTACCGTTTCGAACCATCGTGCTCCTCCTTTAGTCTGTAAACTCACTTGTTATGAAGAGCTTTCTTACCCTTAGGTAGAGTGACTAGCTCCAACGTGTGATTGACTCAAGAGAGTCTATCTCATCATCTATGGTCTGCTCTCACTTAACCCATGTATCTAACTGTAATGTCTCTTCAAAACACTCTGGCTCACCATTATCTGTCAGCAGTAGATAATGTGAGGGTGAGTATCGGACCTTGGGTCTCCTCTTCCGAGTAGACCTCCTCACAACCGGTGTCTATGGCTCTGCCTCATTATGCTCCTATGCATGCTCATCCTATGACACTGTAACACCCGTGTCTGGTAACTCTTCCAACTCTACGAATTCTTTCTCCTCGGCCTTATTTTGCTGCACACTATCCTTATGCATTACTTTTTCATTAAAGACTACGTCTTTGCTTCTGATGATTTTCTGGTTCTCTATATCCCAAAAACAATAGTCAAAATCATACTGCCCGTTACTATGCAAAAACTGTGAAAAAAGGACAGCTGAAAACCGTCTCAAATCTCAATAAATGACAGTTTTGAAACATCACATGGGCCGCCCTATCTTGCTACATCGTATTAGTTAAAGGACGGTCATGGACCGTCATTAATGATAGACGTTAAAAGGATAATTATGGACCATCTGTAAAGAAGGACGATCATGGACCATCATTAAAGATGGATAATAAAAGGACTGTTATGGACCGTCTTTGATGATAAACAGTTAACCATCTAAAACACTGATGGTATGTGGCCATCATGTACATTAAGGTCTTTGAAAATGGACAGTTATGGACCGTCTCAGAATTATTGCATTAAAAAAAAATAAAAATAGCAGCAATTTTGTATTTATTTCATCTAATAAAAAATATTCAACCAGCAAAACATGGTTATAATTTAGATTTAAGATGAATTGTTAAGCTTAAATAGAAGCTCAAGTGGACAAGGAAATAATAAAGAAAAGTATTCCAATTCAAGTTACTGGAAACAACAACAAAAATTAAAGCTTTGTAAAAAGAGGCATGTGTTATAGGGATACCTCGTTGATTCTCATGCATAAGAGTCCAACGATGATGAGAACAAGAATTGCAGCACAAGGGTCCATAAATACAACAATCTTATCCTACAAAGAAATAGGATAGTATTAGATGTTAATGCCCTAGATCAAATTGAACCATTAATGTACTTGATTAGATTGCATACAAAGTTTGGATTAGAGCTACAATTTAGCGAAGGTTTGCACTGCCATACATGGATGATAAGGAAGCTTAGAAGAGCTCAAAAACTAATCGAGTCCTTTCTTTTCCTTTGCTACAGAATATGTACAATCTTATAAAAACTAATCAATGAATTAAAAGGTTTGAAAAAAATAGAAACAATCTACAAACTTCTAATATAATGACATTATAAAATCTAGTAGCATAAAACAAAAGGCTATTAAATTTATGGGTTCTATGGTCCATGTGAATTTTCAATCGTGAAGCATTTATAAAGTTTTGGAACATTATTTTCACAATATTGGCAAACTATTTTTACTGGCAAGTGTTTAGCCAAATCAACTTTTAGCATTTCCATAGCCAAAAGTCAAATCCATAGCAGCTTCCATAACCCATTATAGACCTCTAAATCACTAGCCACATCTGTCTTACTCCCAACACTACAAGAAAAGGGGGCTTTAGCCTCGGTTCAAAACCGTGGCCCACAACCTGACCTGACTTCACCTGACCTGACCTGAATTTCAATAAGAAAAACTGAACCCAACCCCAATTCCTCTATGCTCAACCCTAAAGGGGATGAACCCTACACAAATCGGGCTGAATTTGCTCAACCCGAACCAATCAAGTTGAAGTTTTTGAACCCTAACTAATCAATGCAAATGGCTAATTAGCAGCCTGTATTGTGCCATTAGATAAGACATGAGAGTCTACCAATAACAAATTGTATGTGAAACAATATATAGGGAGACTAACAACATAAGAAGTGATAGGAAACAATTTTGTATGTGGAACTAAAAGCAACTAACAGCTGAAAGGCTCAACGTTCGTATGTGTAATTCTACTAGGGGAAAAAAAAAAAAAAAAACAACAACAACAACAACATGGTTTTACAAGTATTAACAACTAACACTAAGATAGTTGACCGCTTCCAAACTTTTTACCATGAATATAGTAGTCTTCTACTAGCACTAAGTGACATGTTACACCCATTACCAGCTAAAATAAATAAAAATAATACTATGAGAGTGAAACTCTAAAAAAGAAAAACACAAGGAACAAAAAAAAAAAAAAAATGCACTTGCAAATGTGTTTAACTGTTTATGAAGGATGGCAAGGTGGGGAAAAAGAAGCATGATAAATTCAAAGGTATCCAATTTGTGGCTGATCAGAAACTATCCTTAAGAGAAAAAGCAAACTGTCTAAAGCAAAAGGAAAGCATTTTTGGAAGCCTGGAACTAACAATTTTCCCATAACTAATCAAACATTCACAATCAATTTCGATTATGTTAAATGCCCATTGGAATGACTTTGGCCAAAAAATCCCAAGCAAATGAAATTTTAAAACACTAACAAGCATGTCAATGTAAACTATCCGTCCATGTAGAAGTAGAGATGGCAAATCCGGCGGTCCATGCTCATTGTAAGTAACAGTGCGTTCCACCTAATACAGGCAATTAAAATTGAAAATTAAAATTCTGCAGAAAACCTTATAAAATTGAAAATTAAAATTCCGAACAAGGTATGTAATCAAGACCTCTGTCATGAAATGCAAGCCCATGAATTTATACGTACTTCTTGCGGGTGTGAAGTACGTATAATCAGCCTTATAAATTACGAAAGTAATCTACGATTGTGAGCTCTACCTCTTTACACATTATATTAAAGACAAATGCACCACATATGCATGTTCCTTATAGTATTTACAAACATGCCACTATATGCAATATTGACATGTGTAGGCACATAGATTAACCAAAAACATTAGAGAAGGGGAAAAAAAAATAACTGAAGTAAACTATGGATCTTTGCAAGTTCTAGACTTCAACTATTTTGAATCTTCAGCTAATTTTACACATATTATGGTGTCAGATCTTTCTTTGCTTTCAAGCTTAAGATCATTCATGGAGAATTGCTATAGCGGCAATAGTACGAGAACTAATAAATGGAAAAGGAAAGGCAAAATTCCAAAAGCATTATAATGATCATTGGAATGTTACCTTGAAAAAAAAAAAGACAATGAATGGAGTGTTCCTTTTGCAATGCAACATTAATTACTTAGCAAACAAGAGAGCATAAAGGTAAAGAGAACAAAAATGGCAATGTCATCAACATGATCCTGTAAATCTCAACCTTATGAAATTGCTAGAATTTTCCATTAATACCAGTCAGCATTGTACTGACATAATGGTAGTAGGGGACGGCTGTCTGCTCTTTCTACCCTTCCCTTTGTGTGTTTGCAGATGGTATGGCCTATGGGATTACTTGCAGTTGAAGATCTGGGCAATTCTCTGCTCCTTGTTGCCGCTGTCATAATGGTAGTAGGGGCAAAGCTGTCTGCTCTACCTTATGTTGTTCAAAATGGTATCACTTGTGGAGCAAATCACTGGGGATTTGATTCCTCTCTAAGAATCCGTTTTCCAGTACTCAACCACTATTTTTGAATTCCTGAGGATGGCTTTCCCAGTACCCAAGCAGCATAGGCAATCTCTTTCACAAGAAATCTGTTTCCACAGAAACAGATCCGCTTGGAAACAGATTCACTCCACCTTTTAAGATGCCAAGGAGCCAAACAATCCCTTGCATGTCTATCTTCTCCTTTTCGAGGCATCACATGGAAAGATAGATAAATGAACTATCATATGGAGAACTCTATGTAACAAATCCAAATACATAAAATGAATGGAAGTAACACTATATAAATAAAAATAAAAATAAAAAAATCATAATTGGTAAATCTTATTAACCTATCTCAGTAATATAAACGGGCGGATTTTCGTATTTAACTTTGATATAGTCCAATAGAAACTTAATTCCAAATGGATAAGATCTCCAGTAGCTTACTCCTCCTTCCTGCACAAGAATCGAAGGTTAATACCATTTAAGAATGATGGAATAAACCTTACAAGATTTGAATCTTTTGATGGAATCAACGTTACAAGATTTACAAACAGAGCAAAGTAAATAACTACCGAGAATTACCTAATACAACCGTCTTCCAGTTCCATCTACGATAAGATTATAAAAAATAAAAAATAAAATAAAAACAACACGCATGATATTATTCTTTCATAGTTTCCATTAAGAAAAAAAAATGATAAATATCTATCTTCCACCCATAACTGCCTCTTTAGACTGATAAACGGCTAGTGAACTGCCTTACTTCAGCCAAAGCACACTATCCCTGCTAACAGTACAATCAAGACCACTGATTCAAACCTCGAATAATTCCAAAATGATCTTAGTGATTGCATGTCAGTTGGATTCTTACCAGTTCAACTAATTCATGGTGTAAATGAATCAGAATAAGAAACACAATAACTGAGAACATTACAAAATAGCAACCATGCATTCCGACTAAACAAGAAATAAAATTTAGGACTCAAAATTTACCTGATTAACTATCTGATTTTTGAAATTTTCAGGATGCAACTTCCGCTCCGAGCGAAATGCATAAGATACTTGAGTGTTCATTCCTGTATGAAACAAGACAGAATTGTTTGCTATGTCATGAGAGTATTTTGATATAACATCTGATACCCATTTATAAGAACAACTTTCAAAGATATATTTATTCTAGGACTAGAAAACTTACCTTTCTCAAGCTATATAAAATGAAGAAAACATAACAATGAAATTTCTACACATCTGAAGCTACATAAGAAAGATGCTTCGTACTTTAAAGGCTATTACATACCATGATTAAAAAAAAAAAAAATGAAAAAAAAAAGTGAAAAAGCCACTACAGAACTGACAGTGACAAACAGATCTCAGCATGCCAAAAGCATCTTGAATGGGGCCACCCTTGACCAGTGGTCCTATAAACTCTCACAAGGATAAGTGGTACTATAAATAATTGGGCAAAGGAAAGTTCATACCCATGTTAAAGTAGTTCCAGAATCCCCCACGAAATGTGTGGTAACCTTCCTGAGAAGAGACCACCCTTAAGCGAGTCAGTAATTAAACAAGATACTGATATCAGAAATTAGTTTCCCCATTATTTAATTAGATAAAATCAATCCATGTTTCATATGAAAATATTCTTTGTTCTTTCCAAGTACTTATGCGAACAATGAAACAAGAAAACTTGCAAAAATAGATAAAACAGTTATGACATGCTGTGGGAAGATAGATATTTAGGAATTCAAATAGTAACAGTGGCCGCAATAGCCACCTTATGGCCATTACAATACAGACTGTAACAGCCGTTATGGCCCCTGTAATGCCCATTATGGCCATGTAACATTCAACATTATTTTATAGGAAGAAAATGTATTGACCCCGTATCAAACTCTTACAGGCCTGTATTGGCCTGTTACTGCCTCGTAGCAACCCATTATGGGCCATAACAACCCCATATCTGATTCCAGCCTACCATCTTCACATGACTATTAGAAAATCCAGTGTGTATTAACTTATCTGCAAGTCCAGCCCTCAGACATAGAAAGTGATGAAAAGGAATCAGTCTCACCTTGTACCTCCCCTTTCATGTTACAGGTTCAGAGTCAGCCCAGCCCCTGTACTGCTACCACATGAACAGAACCTCTCTACATCATTGCCAATTGCAAGAAACAATGTTTGAAGTGAGTATGCAAAAAATAAAGACTCATATCAATGGTCCTTCAAATGGATCATCCCAATCACACTAGTGACGGGAAATGCAGAAAAGGACAGTAAAAAAGAAGAGATGCATGCATTTTAGAGGCGACACTCGGAACAATCCAGTATGAAATATAAAAATATAATGAAAAGGAAATCACCTGATTGTCATTCACATATAGTAGAACATGACTTACATTCACATATACAGTACAAAATGGGTTGGCCAACCTTTCATAATGTAGAACTCATCCTTGCATACCTGTAAGACATGATGGATATGCATGGCAATGTGAAATTTGCTGATTGAAATGGAACAATTCAGTCAAACCCATTTCTTTAAAAATGAATTTAAAATGTTTTAGAAATCCAAATGAACATCACTTGTTTGACTTCCTGTTTTGTTCATACATGAAACATACATAGCAGGAACTCATTTTCTGAGAAAAGGTACTTGTATTGAGGCCTTGATCCATCATGGTAACAACTATCACATTTCAAATAATCTACACCCTGTCATAAGAAGTACTTAAATAGTTAAATTAGATTAAACAAACCTCTTCATGAGGAAGTGAGTAAATTCTACAAAAGTACTTAAATAGTTAAATTAGATTAAACAAACCTCTTCATGAGGAAGTGAGTAAATTCTACAAAAGAAGTGAGACCGAAGATGAACTGGTTATAAACGAAATTATATAATAGAAATCATACAAACTATGAGAAAAAAAAGGAAAGGGTGGGCAGATTGAGCTTCTAGCTCGAGGTTGGTATGGATAGTTTCTTGGTATTGTTGCTTTCCCGTTTTTCTTTCAAAAGCAAGGGCATTGTATAAGTTGCTGAAATATACATCTTTGCACACACACAATCCATCTTTTCTTTTGATGCCTTGTCATTCTAAGTGCTTGTTCTCTTTTTCATGGGTAAAATCAATTTTGGAATGATATCTCCCACATGTGATGCTTGTAAACAAGGCTAGGGACTCTATGAGATATCTCATCCATTTCTAGATCGCACCCACCCACACACACTACAGTAAAAAAGAACAAAAGAGAGAAGGAATAAAACACACTCCCCACATTTGTAATAAAACCACACGAGGGCGCTCCCAATATACAGATTGTTCTCGATCATATTTTCTCAACTATGGCACCATGTAGTTGCCTCTTGAAGTTCCAAGCCTTCTCCTCCACAAGCCTTCAAAGTGCTACACACCCCAAACTCATTTGGGCTAAATCCATTGAACAACATCTGTGAAAACATTGAAATAGCCTCATCTCAGTACCCATGTTGTGTGCAGGCCGTGATCATTGTCGTCCAAAAAAACAACATCTCATTCCGGCATCCTATCAAACACTCTAAGCACACCCATTAAATCTCCACACTTAAACAAGACCACTGTCTACAATCAAATTGCTCCAATTTCCTTTCACAATAGAAGAATGAATTTGTTTCCCTAAGCTCTAAATCCAATTTCCTACCATACATATTTAAAACGCAAACAAATATTCAATTATTGGCTTTAACGCTACTTTCAATCAACTCTTTAAACAACATACAAACCGTGCCATTCACTCCAAATTTCATATACTCTTTAAATATTACCATCCATGAAACTACATCCCCATCAGACATTTTATCAAACACTCAATGGGCATTGGCTAATTCATCTAATCTCCTATATGTACTGATCATTTTGTTATCTACAAACGTTATGCATCTTCCTAATCCCTTCATAATGATTGTATGAATGCCTCTAAGCTTCTTGTGAATCCAAACACAATTAAAGCATCAAAGCAAGCACATTGGGATGAAGAAATTGCTCAATGGACGAAGAATACAAAGAATATATGATTTCATATTGTTCCCTATGGCGTACCCCACCTGGGTTATGGAATGGCCTCATTTTTAGCATCTCTTCATCTTAGAGAGGCACCTCTGAAAACTGGACTGGATGGTATATACACAACACTTTTGGCCCAACACAATTTGGAAGTTTCTATGGTGGGTTTCTCACTTTCATTGATTCTCGTTGTTTGGATTAGGCTAATTTTTGGGCTCTTGGTCTCACATCAGAGAGGGGGATCTGATCGAAGGATTAGATGGCACAAACACATAATTGTGGGCCCACACACCTTGAATGAATGTTATCATTCCCTAACTAACACAATTTAACATCTATCAAGACTCTATGATGTGTAAAATGTTACAGAGAAACATACTAAAATATGCATATTGCATTCAAACGGAATTCGAATAATTATATCTTAAACGTGATAAACCAACATCATACCAAAATTCATAAAACTTTTGTTCTGTCAATGAGGAAACTCGGCATACTCTCAAGCTCTGAAACAAAAAATCAGAACATCAAACAAGAAGTAGAAGAAGAAGATTGAGAAATGGAAAGAGAGAGAGAGAGAGAGGATTAGGGCGGGCAGAACGCGGATTGCATCCTACCGTCACCCGTCTACAGCTAGGAACGGGCAGGAGTTTTGAGTGGCCACTGTGATGTATGGCTTTTATCCACACCATCTATCCATTTTTTTCGTATCATTTCAGGATATCATCCCAAAACTGAGGCAGATCCAACGCTTGAGTGGACCACACAAAAGGAAGCAGCAGTGATAATTATTCTCACCGTTGAAACTTTTCAAGGTCCACCGTGATGTTTATTTGCCATCCAAACTATTGGTAAAGTTATATGGATGAAGAGAAAACACAAATATAAGCTCAATCCAAAACTTCTGTCCCCCCAAGAAGTTTTCAACAGTAAAATTTTAATCTCTATTGTGTGGTCCACCTTTTTGTTGGATTTGCCTCATTTTCGGACTAATATCCTGAAATTATACGGATAAATGGATGGACGATGTGGATAAAACATATACATAACGGTGGCCACTGAAAGCTGTGCCCGTTCCCAGCTGGAGACGGGAGGGGGTAGGACGCAATCCGTGTCCGGGAGAGAGCCAGGGCCAGGCTAGGATTACGTACCGATTAACTCAGTACAAGTAAACTATGTGGGGCCCACCATGAATGCATGTGGTTTATCCACTCCGTCCATCCATTTTATCATATAATTTTAGATCTTTAGCCCAAAAATGAAACATATCAAATGCTCAAGTGGACCACACCACTGGAAACATTGTTAATTAAATGTGTACCGTTGAAAAGTTATTGGGGCCAAAGAAGTGTTTAGATCAAGATATATTTGTGTTTTCACTTCATCCATGTCTATGTGATCTCATGAACAGGTTGGATGACAAATAAACATCATTGGAGGCTTTGGAAAGGTTTCAACCGTAGAAATCAATACTTTCACTGTCTCCTCTGGTATGGTCCACTTGAGCTTTGGATATGCTTAAAATTTGGGACCAACTTCTAATATGATATGGAAAAACGGATGGATGGAGCAGGTACATGCATTTACGGTGGACCCAACAGAATTTACTCAGTTCGACAAGAGTGTATTGAGTAATTCACAATAAAAAAGGTGCTACCAATGTGATGTCACCACGTTCTATGGGCCCCACCAAATGTATGTGTTGTATCGACACCATCCATCCATTTGGAAAGATTATTTTAGAGCATTAGCCAAAGTATGAGGCAGATCCAAAGTTCGAGTGGACCTCATCACAAAAAAAAAAAAAAAACAGTGGGATTGAATGACTACCATTAAAACCTTCCTGAGAAAAAAGAGAGTGCTTTTGTGTTTTTAACCTTACATTATATACCCAAAGCCCTTTCTCTCATGGGAGTTCCATCCTCCAATCCACCCTCATCATTGATATTCAATAGAGTGGATTGGGGAATGAACTTCCGCATTCAAGGATCCTCCAGCTACTACCTTAATGGTAAATCATTAAGTTGGGATGTCTTTAATGCATAGATGATTGGAATCGTTCTACCTTCCTGATAGGAAAATATTTAGAGAGCAGGATTCCATCATAACCTTAACCCAACTCACACTCCCTCTTTCCTTGTCCTTCTCTTTGCTTTTATTCCTCGGGTCAGTGATGTTGACTCTAGTGGCTCTCAATCATTTAGAGTCTTTAATTCCCTTACCTTTGTTGCTCTTCCTTCTGATGTCAGAGGGGATGGGGGAGGACTCGCCACATGGCCTTTTTAATTTATCGAAGGGGGTCTTTCGTGTGAATCTCCTACCTCATGCATGTGAATCAAAGACTTTCCACACTTCTTCTCCTTTACTTGTCCTTCTCTTTGCTTTTAGTCCTCAAGTCAGTGATGTTGACTCTAGTGGCTCTCAATCATTTAGAGTATTTGATTCCCTTACTTTGGTTGCTCTTCCTTTTGATGTCTCTCCTTTAGGTCGAAGTCCTGGTTCAGCCAGGTCTCATCATGGAATCCCTGTATGTTCCCCCCTTGTAGTTGACTATGTGTTTAGAAGATGTTTGGATCCTCACAGGCTACCTTTGTTCTTCTGAATTTCCTCTGAGGGTAATGTAGCGATTATATTGGGGGGAGGCAGTTAGTTGAACAAAGAGGTCTCCAGATTTCTCTACCTACAATTCAAAGACCTCCCCGAAGTTGAATTGGGGGATGAGGGAGGCTATCTGTCACGTGGGCTAGGCTAGCTCAATGGGGGTGGTGTTTGGTGACCATGATGAAGATTGTGGCCCTCTTTCAGTTAGTCAAACAAAGAGGTCTTCGGACATCTCTAGCTGAAACTCAAAGACACTCCCCGAAGTCGAATAAGGGGTGTAAGAAGCTGGTTAACCTTAGCCCAGATGGTTTGGTAGATGCTATTAACGAGAGTAGGGGGAAAGGGGTTAGATTAGTTGTCCAATGAAGATTCTTAGGTAGAATGTTTGTGGGCTTGGGTGCCTCAAGAAGCGTATTCGGTAAAGGAAATATGTAGGCATTCCAAAGTCCGCCTTATTGTCATTCAAGAAACCAAACTTTAGTCACTTTATTGGGGTATGGTTGAATCCATTTGGGGTCGTAAGGGTGTGGAATGGGAGACCTTAGATTCGATAGGGTTAGCTGGTGTTATCCTAGGTCATGTGCTAGGTAGGATAGCTTGAAGGGTCATTTCTCTGTTAACATGATTTTTGGAGAGGTGTACTTTGGTTTCAAGTGGGTTTTCGTGGGGGTATATGGTCCTAATCAGTCATTTGTTTGGCCTATCTTTTTGGATGAGTTGTTTGCTGCCATTGATAGGTGGCACTTTCCCCGGTGTGTGGGAGGTGATTTCAAGTGTAGTCCGTTTTGCCCGCCTCTAGTAGCATGCTTGGGTTCCCTGATTGGGTCCTTGAGAATGAGTTGGTGGACCTTCCGTTAGGAGGTGTCAGATTCACTTGGTCCAATGGTCAGGTGTCCCCAGCCATGTCTAAGTTAGACAAGTTTTTACTTTTCCCTTTGATTCAAAGGTTTCTATTGGCCCATCAAAGAGTTTTCTGGTCATTGCTCTGCTTCTGGAGGTTGACGAAATTGACTGGGGTCCAAAGCTCTTTCAGTTTGAGTTGGCCTGACTCGAAGTCGAGTGTTTTCAGTCCTTGGTCTCAAATTGGTGGTCCTCTTTTGAGGTTGAGGGCAGAGCAGACTCCCAAATTCAAGAAGATGCGTATGCTGAAATCCAAGCTCAAGATTTGTAAGAGAGGTCTTCGATCTGTGGGAGCTCAAGATGGATTCCTTGCTCACCGAGATCTAAGCACTGGACATCGAGGAAGGAGGTTTGTTGTCTAAAGTTGAGAAAGCGGTCAAGATAAGTTATCTGCTGATTACTGTTCTAGGCTTAAAGAGGAGGAGATCAGATGGCATCAGTGCTCTCGGGCAGTCTAGTCTAAGAAAGGTGACAAAAACATTAAATTTTTCCATAGTATTGCCAACGCTAGATCTCGAACCAATTGCATCTCTTCGCTCTTGGTTAATGATAAGAGGATTGTTGACGAAGGATCCATTGGCGATGCTATTGTCAATTTTTATTCGAATTTGCTCTTGGAAGAGGGTTAGGTGTGACTGAGCCTCGATAACTTTCCCTCCGATATCACCTCTCAAAGGAGGCTGATCTTCTTAAGAAGCCTATCTAGATGGAGGAAATCAAGGCTACAGTGATGATCTTATGAGGGATAAAGCTCCGAGGCCAAATAGATTCACCTAGGTCTTCTTCCAAAATTTTTGGGAGATGATTAAGTTGGATCTGTTAGGTTTTGTTGGGGATTTTTTAAAAAAATTATCTTTGGCCACATCCCTTCTGAAATGGGCTGCTCTTTCTTAGCCATCATCTCAAAGCTTGAAGGTGCAAAATGTCTGCAAGACTTTTAGACCTATCAACCTTATTGGAGTCCTTACAAAATTATTGCTAAAATTCTTAGTCAAGAGGTTCAGGGCTATTCTTGCTAAAGTTATCTCTTCCTTTCAAAGTACCTTCATCTCTGGTATACAAAATCTCAATAGTGCTCTCACTACTCATGAGTGCCTTGACTCATGTCATAAGGCTGGTATGCAGGGAGTTTTTTGTAAATTGAATCTTGCAAAAGCCTACAATCATGTCGTTCCTCGATTACATGCTGAGCAGCTTGGATTTGGTACCAAATGGAAATGATGGAACAAGGTCTTTTGTTTGTCTGCAAGATTCTCTATTCTCCTTAATGGCTCTTCGTTTGGCTTCTTCAAAGCCTCTCAAGGTTTTCCTCAGGGAGATCCTCTCTCTCCTTTCCTATGGTCTTTGAAGCCTTAGGTAGGATGTTGTCTAAAGGTTAATCGGTGAGCCTTTTTCAAGGTTTTCATGTTAATATTCCCCCTTGCGGATCAGTCACCTCCAATTTACTAATGATACCCTTCTATTTTGTTAGGCTAATGATTCTATGGTGGACAATCTGAGAAAAATTGTCAGATGTTTCAAAGTGTTACGGGGCTTACAATTTAATATGGTTAAAAGTGAGCTTCTTGGGATCTTTTTGCCCAAAGAGAGTCTCTAGGGTGGCTAGCATTTTTAGGTGTCAGGCTGGCTCCCTCTCTTCCTATCTGGGCCATCCTCTTTGTTTTGGTAAGCCTACAATTCATTCGTGGGGCAAAGTAATAAAGAGAATGGAGATGAAGCTGTCACCTTGAGGGTCGAATTACCTTAATGAAGTTGTCTCTCCAATCTCCTTCTCTATCTTATGTAGCTATTTCGAGCTCTAAATCTATCTTGTGGGAATAGATAGCTTAGAAGAAATTTCCTTTGGCAAGACGGTGCGCCTAAAGGTAAATTTTATTTGCTGAACTGGGGGAAGGTATTCTGTCCTTTTAATGAGGGGGGTGCAGGTATTAGACGTCTTGACGTTGTTAACTCTGCTTTGCTAGGCTAGTAGGTCTAGTGTTTTGGGGTGGAAGAGACTAGTTTGTGGAGGGACCATCATAGTTGGCAAATATGGTTCCTCCTCCATTGGCTGGTGGACTAAGGATTCTTCCCTCTGCCATGCTTCCTTTCTCTTGAAGTTTTTTGCTCGATTCATAAGCAAAGTTTCAGCTGATGTGAGTTTTGCTATTGGCTATAGATCTAGAGTTAGATTTTGGGAAGATTTGTGGTGTAGAGAGTCATCACTCTTTGGCTAGTCAGGAATTTTCTCGATCTGATCATTCTATTCTTTATTATCTGGGTCTTGAGTCTGATGGCGGCAACTATTTTATTGGCCCTGTCTGATCCTATGGGGCCCCTCCTAAAGTCGCAGCTTTTACATGGCTTGTTGGTAGAAATAGGATTCTTAATATCGACAACCTCCACAAACGAACTATGATTTTGCCGAAGGCTTGTCTCAACGTCTCCTTTGCCTCAACGATGTGGAGTCAGTGGGCCATTTATGCATTCATTGCCCTTTCTCCTAGGTTATACCAGGTTTGATCGAGAGCCTGTTCCAGTCTTGGCATGTCTGTGGAGGTGGTGGGTAGGGCTTATCTAGATGGAGGGTTGCCCTCTTGACTGTGATTTGGTCCATTTGGGGTGAAAGAAATAGCTGGTGTTTTCACAACAAAAGCAATTCTGCTGATGGGGTCCTTAATCAGGCTGTTTTGTTTATAAAGTAGTGGATGCCAATGGGCTGTTTTGTTTTGTTGGGTTTGGGCGCCCTTTGGGCTGGTGTTGTAATTTTCTCTTTCTTTCATTGTTTGTTTCTAATGCGGGGGCATTTTCATACCGGGCTCAAGTGGGGTGGTCTGTGCGATACAAGGGCACACTTGGGGTGGGCAACCCCTCAAAACCCATGGATTTGGAGCCCGTGTAAGGCGGAACCCATGGATTTGGGGCCCACAAGGAGGGTTCAGTCGAGGACTTAATCCATGGATTTGGGGTATGGGCTATGAAATAAACAGATTAATTCGCCATGATTTATCAATTCGAGCTTTTAGAGCAAGTGGTTAATTGTCCTGCATTAGTTTTTTTTTCTTTTTATATTGTTTTTCTTTCCATTTTTGGCACTTTCGGCTTTAATAATATTCATCATCTTTCAAAAGGGGGTAAAAAAAATCTTTACAAATTTTCAGGTATTTTTTTTTAAAAATAAATAAATACAATTCAAGCAAATATTTGAAGTCAAGTTTATGATGAAGTCCCAACTTTGAATAAGCATTGACTAACTTATTTTTTTTCTTCGTTTAATCGAATGGTCTTATATTCCTTTTTTGCGCAAAGAAAAGCTTTGATTTCAACTTTCAGTTAGTTGAGGGGAGAATTTGAAGGGTTTGCTTTTATTTCAGACCCTAAACTAGTGGACAACAAAAAAGGGAAAAAGCATCATACATTTGGTTCTGATCCGTATTTTGATTTGTATTGACCACCGGGATTCTACATTGGTCAGGATCTGATCTATTGCTTTGAGTTCTAATTTGAATTTCACGAATTTCTTATTAATTCATAAAATACTACGGAGATTTTTTATCCTCTTTTCCATCGCTTTGTATTTGCACAGTGAGATTTTTCTGCATTTACGGATTTTTCTTTTTATTTGGAACTATGGTCCAAGGTGAATGGTTCAATTGGTGTGAAATTTTTAGCTAAATGACTCGTTGTATTCAAGTGACAATGTTCAATTGATGGATGTGGATGGGAAATGTTTGCTAATCACCATCTTATCTGTATGTTTATGCTTTTTTCCTTAATTTTCTATAAACACAGGAAAGTCATATGCTATGCAATTGTACGTCGTTTCGAAATTTGAACCCTATTACGATTTACAACACGGTTCCAATTCTCAG
Organism: Magnolia kwangsiensis; assembly: GCA_037074715.1. NCBI lineage: Eukaryota > Viridiplantae > Streptophyta > Magnoliopsida > Magnoliales > Magnoliaceae > Magnolia > Magnolia kwangsiensis. The sequence continues at coordinate 84,050,578 of CM073586.1, forward strand.
AATCTGCTTTCATGTATTGAATTGAGTTTTGCACCAAAAGGAGCTTCCGGGATCTTTTTTGACTGGATTATGTCCCTGAGTGAACATGGGTCTTCATAAGTCAACTTTTTGGGTTTCCTGACTTGGTCGGGATTCTAAACCACACCCTAAAAAGCTATGGCTTGTTAGTCACTCGACATTGGTTTCTTTATATGTATGGTATGGTACTATCCTTGGGGTGGAAATTTGCTTCTAAGACAGTAGATATGGCTTAGATAATGGCTATGTTTGGGTGAAAGCATAAAATGTATGTTTATCTCACGTGTATTGGATTTTTTATTTTTTATTGGAAGGATGAATATTATTAAACTTCAAGCAAAGCTTCATTTTGATTTCTGTTTGTGATGATGTAAAACTTCAGGCAAAGCAGATGGAATCATACCAACATATTTTCTGATTTTGGAGCTGAGGATACGGATGACAGTGACGCAGAGCATATGGACGTGACCACGGCCTCTAGTAGAGGGAGCAAGTTTGCCTCCAAGCTCAACTTGAAGGCCGCATCCTCAAGGTTTGTTGCTTTTGGTTTTCTTTCAACCCACCCAATGAAGTCACCAGGCCTCAATTTTTGTGCAGATGATATGTTCATTTCAAAGATTTGGATGACTTCCATGTAGGTGTGCAACTTGTTGGGTTGGGTTGGGTTGGGTTGAGAGTTAACTTTAGTTCAACCCGCAACCCAACCCAGCCCAACCTCAACCCTAAACCGACCCAACCTGACACAAATACATGTGATTATTCTCAGTCTGACCTAACTCGATCCGAATTTGCTCAACCTGAACCCAACTCGATTTCAAATTGGGTTGGAGTTTTCCAACCCTAACCCAACCTGACCCCGACTCGGGTTAGTCGAGGTTGGGTCGACCCGGACCCAAGTTGCGGCCATACTTCGTTCCATGTTAGTAACGGCATCATTATCTAAGCTTGATCTCAATTAATTGGCATCTGCTACAGGAATCCTGTTTGGCCATTCCACCCTATCAAGGGTGTTGGAATGTCATATTGTTTGGATCCATGATTAAAGTTATGGCATAAGTTTAAGGCTTGCCACCAACCTGACGCCACCCTCCTTTATCCGGGCTGGGGACCGGCAACAAGAGCACAAAGCTCCTGCAGGCGCAGTGTAATGGACTATTGCATAGTTTGAGTACAATCAAGCGCTATCTAATGGTCTATTACATGGGTTGATTACAATCAACCAGTGTCCATGTTAGTAACGACATGTAAACATTATGAGGAAAACTGAATAGATCGATCCCACATTACGTTAATCTTCATTATGACCAGCATTTGTCACAGATATTGCATGCATTTCAGTGATCCAGGCCTTGTATCTAGTGGACCTTTCACTCTTGTCAGCAGACCTCATTGGACTGCAAATGGACTATTGAGAGCAAAATATAACCAATGGTTACTGAAGAAGTTCAATGGCCATTTGGCTGGCATTGCTCAATGGAACTTTTGGCTCATCGCTACTTGCAGTGGAGTCCACGATATGAAGACAGACTATTAATCAATGTGTTGTCTTAATTTTGTTTCACCGACTATCATAGGTCCATCCGAATACGCCGGACAGCTAAGAGTTTGCCAGAAGACTTGTTTGATCAGATGGAAGATGACCCACTCGATTTGCTAGACCGACAGAAGACAAGGTCAGCCCTCCGATCCTCCAATCACCTCTAAAGGAAGCCAGAATCTGATGATGAGCTAGAGATCGACTCTGATGGGCGCTTGGTCATTCGTGAGGATGGAAAATCTAAGAAGCGAGAGAAGCCCCCATCCTCAGACCTTGATCCTGACTCGAGGAGCAAAGCAGGAAGCCATCTGTCTAGGAACTCTTCTTCAACAAAGGTGCAGAAGCGGCGGAGAACATCAGATTTCGGGTGGGCATACACGGGGAGCGAGTACACGAACAAGAAGGCAGGTGGGGATGTGAAAAAGAAGGACAAGCTTGAGCCGTATGCTTATTGGCCACTCGATCAGAAGATGCTGAGCCGTAGAGGGGAACAAAAGGCAGTTGCTCAGAAGGGCATGGCGAGCGTCATGAAACTCACCAAGAAACTCGAAGGGAAGAGTGCCGCTAACGCTCTTTCCATGAAGGGGTTGAAGATGAAGGGGAAGCAAAAGAAGGGTAACAAGAAAATCAAGTGATGGGATGTTATCTCAAACATTGATTTGCAGTTTTGAGAAGTCGGGCAGGTCGATGCGGTTGAGATTTGCTTCGTTTTTCCTTTTTCTCTTTTTTGGCTTAGTTGCAATGTTTGAAATTAGCTGTCCGATCATTTATTGTAAGGCTGGTATTTATTTTTGGAGTGTTTGATAATCCATTCCTTTCGTACATTGTGGCCCACCTGATCAATGGACTTGGTGCAATTAGGCCAGGGCATCTGCACTGTGGGACCTGCATGTGCTGCAACATTTGGATGGGCTGCTGGGGGATAGCAACCGTCCACTGCATATGAACTCAATGCCATTGCATATGCCATTTTCGGTTAGCCGCACGGAGAGAGATTTCTACCGTGCAAGGCGCACACACTGCGATGATGTGGCATGCACCATTCAGAGTTAGGGCTGTACATCGAGCCGAGAGTCGACGTGGGCCAAGCTCGGCTCAACTTGTCTATGTTGTACTCGAGCTCAACATCAAAGCTTGGCCTGTTTGCCAAAGCTGTTGATTCGAGTTCGACTCGAGCTAGTGGTTTGAGTCGAGACGAGTTTACCTCGAGTTCAGCTCGAGTTTGTTCATATCATCATATGTTAACCTAGGCCCTTAACCCGTCCCAAACCCTAACCCGACCTAGCACCCAATCCAGCTACCCCAACCCATCCCAAATCCCAACCCACCCAAACCCATCCCAAATCCCAACCCAACCCAATCCAGCCCCTAATCTACTAATTTATACAATAAATCTACATGTTAAATTTAGAAAAAAAAAAATAATAAACACTTACCTCGGAGAGATTGGGAGAGAGATCGGGGCGAGTTGGGATTGGGCGCAGCCGCGCTGGTACTCTCGGCGAGATCGGGAGAGCGAGAGAAAGAGAGATAGAGATGGCCATGCGGGCGCCGGGCAGCGTGCTGGTCTGGTAGAGTGCTGACCGTAGCCAGGCGGGCAGTGGGTGGGTGGGGTAGAGAAGAAAGGGAAAAGGGAAAAGGGAAAAGGGAAAGAAGAGGGGTCGGTCAGGTGTAGCTAGGGTTTTTTCTTTTGTTTTTTAAAAAACTTAGGCCTGTTTGGGAGCGTGGATTTGGAACCCCTTGGATTCGGCATCTCCAGGATTAAAAACCTCTTGGATTTGCAATCCTCCTAATGTGTTTGGCACCCTGGAGTATGAATCAACTTTAATCCAAAAGTACCTACCCATGGTATATTTAGTGGGGTTTGAATTTAATTACTAAAACAACTTTAATATCTCTAATTAGTGAGATATGTAATTTTTGACACAATGATTGTGATAAGCCAGTTGAAATATATGTTTTGCCCGAAAATGATGAAATTTCAAGTCTCGGATGGGCCACAAGCACAAGATCATGTCTGAGTGACTAACTAACGATTTTTAATCGTTAATTTACATGGACAATGTTTGGACGGTGTTGATCATCATTAGTAAGCCATGTGCCCAATAGAATGATAGTGTATAGTGACACACATGTTACTTGGGCCATGTGCCCAATAGAATGATTGTGTATAGTGACACACATGTTACACCTGCAACTATTGAAATGATTTTAGGTGTAATCCAAGCTCTTACCATGGATTACAAACCCCCTCAAATCCCCTCCAATCCATAGTGCCAAATGACCCCTTAAACTTATAACTTAAGTGTGTGTGTGTGTGTGTATCAGTGTTTTAAATAGCGGTAGCGTGTTGCATAGCGTTCAACCCTCTGTATAGCGTTCAACCCTCCGTAGCGTGTAGTGTAAGCTACACAATACTTCTATTTTTTAATTATATATATATAGCCAGTTTAATTTGAGTTAGTGGATGATGCATGTACAATTTACAAGTTCGTATCAAGTGTCATATGTTGACAGCCAGTGGCTAAGCCGGTTCAACTCAATGTACACACTTACATCCAACTTGTTCATAATATCATGTATTAAGGGAAAACACAAATATAAGTTTGATTCAAAACTTTCGTGGCTTCGAAGAAATTTTCACCGGTAGATGTTCAATGCACATTGTTTCCCGTGGTGTGGTCCATTTGAGCGATACGCTTTTTGCTCAGCCCCCAAAATTATTCGATAAAATGGATGGACGGAGCAGATACAATACATAAATCATGGTGAACTCACAAGCGTATGTTAACTCGGTACGTAATTCGCTTCCGAAATCGAGTCCTGCCCTCCAAAAACCCTCAAAACCCCTCCCTCTCTCCCTCTCTGGCAGCTCACGGCGGCGCCATAGAAGGCCTTGATATGGAAGACGACATCCCGACTGTATATCCCTTCCTGCATGAATCCCAAGACGTTTGCACCCATTTCCTCTCCCTCTAACAAGCCTCCCCAAGCGAAGACCACCAGCACCTATGCGCCGTCATCGACGCCATCTCCCAAGAGCTCCAGGATCACTCCCTCCCCCTCACTCCGACCTCCTACTTTGTGGCCACGATCTCATCCCTCGACCGTATCTCCGATCAATCCTCCTCGTCCGATCTCATCATTACAGCCATCCTCACGCTCCTGTCCTCAATTCTCCCGTTGATCTCGACCGCCGTCTTGAGGGTCAGAGGGGATTCGGTCCTCGACGCCGTGCTGAGGTTTTTACGGTTTGGGCCGGAGGCTGTGCCGGCTGGGACTGCGAAGGAGGGGCTAAAATGCGTCTCGCACCTGATGGTCTCCGGGGAGAAAGGCGGGTGGGAGAGCGTGTGCTCTGGATATAGGTTGCTTCTTGAGTTCGTTACAGATCTTTGTCCGAAGGTAAGTTCATTAAATCTTCTCATCTGAGATTTTTAAGTTTTTATGTGGAAATTTTAGTTTTTATTTATTCTATTTTTTTTTTTGTTTCAAGTTTGCGAATTATGTAATTTGGAATTGAGTTTGTTTGATACTTTGGTAGAGTGTGATAGTTGATACTCAGGTTTGTAGATATTACTTAGAAATTGCATACTTGGCATGCAGGAAGTTCAAACTAAACTGTCCAAATTCTTGTTTCCAGTAAAGATGCATCATGAACCAAATTTACGCTAGATTTGATTGTCTGATTGGTGGACATTTATTGGACAACTAAAAATGAAAGAAACATTCAATTGTCCTATTTCAACAAACAAGTGGCCAAGAATTGGAGGTTACGATTGTTCAACAAAACTGATTTTGGGACAGTGACATAGTGACCTTGGGTTCCACAATCTAGCCAGTTTAATTTGAGTTAGTGGATGATGCATGTACAATTTACAAGTTAGTATCAAGTGTCATATGCTGACAGCCAGTGGCTGAGCCGGTTCAACTTAATGTACACACTTACATCCTACCTATTCATAATATCATGTATTAAGGGAAAACACAAATATAAGCTTGATTCAAAACTTCCGTGGCTCTGAAGAATTTTTCACCGGTAGATGTTCAATGCACAATGTTTCCCATGGTGTGGTCCATTTGAGCGATACGCTTTTTGCTCAGCCCCCAAAATTATTCGATAAAATGGATGGACGGAGCAGATACAATACATAAATCATGGTGAACTCATAAGCGTATATTAACTAGGTACACAACCCACTTCCGAAATCGAGTCCTGCCCTCCAAAAACCCTCAAAACCCCTCCCTCTCTCCCTCTCTGGCAGCTCTCTGCGGCGCCATGCAAGGCCTTGAGATGGAAGACGACTTCCCGATCGTTTATCCCTTCCTGCACGAATCCCAAGACATTTGCGCCCATTTACTCTCCCTCTACAAGGCCTCCTCATGCAAAGACCACCGACACCTATGCGCCGTCGTCGGCGCCATCTCCCAAAAGCTCCAGGATCACTCCCTCCCCCTCGCTCCGACCTCCTACTTTGCAGCCACGATCTCATCCCTCGACCGTATCTCCGATCAATCCTTCTCGTCCGATCCCATCATTACGGCCCTCCTCATGCTCTTGTCCTCAATTCTCCCGTTGATCTCGACCGCCGTCTTGAGGGTCAGAGGGGATTCTGTCCTTGATGTCGTGCAAAGGTTTTTAAGGTTTGGGCCGGAGGCGTTGCCGGCTGGGACTACGAAGGTGGGGCTAAAATGCGTCTCACACCTGATGGTCTCTAGGAAGAAGGGCGGGTGGGAGAGCGTGGGCTCCGCATATAGGTTTCTTCTTAAGTTCGTTATGGATCCTCGTCCGAAGGTAAGTTCATTAAATTTTCTCATCTGAGATTTTTGAGTTTTTAAGTGAAAATTTTAGTTTTTATTTATTTATTTATTTTTGGTTTCAAGTTTTTGAATTATGTAATTTGGAATTGAGTTTGTTTGATACTCTGGCAGAGCGTGATAGTTGATACTTAGGTTTGTAGATATTACTTAGAAATTGCATACTTGGCATGCAGGAAGTTCAAACTAGACTGTCCAAATTCTTGGTTCCAGTCTAGATGCATCATGAACCAAAATTACGCTAGATTTGATTGTCTGATTGATGGACACTTATTGGACAGCTATAAATGAAAGAAACATCCAATTGTCCTATTTCAACAAACAAGTTGCCATGAATTAGAGGTTAGGATTGTTCAACAAAACTGATTTTGGGATAGTGACTTAGTGACCTTGGGTTCCACAATCTAGCCAGTTTAATTTGAGTTAGTGGATGATGCATGTACAATTTACAAGTGCGTATCAAGTGTCATATGCTGACAGCCAGTGGCCGAGCTGGTTCAATTCAATGTACACTCTTACATCCAACCTGTTCATAATATCATGTATCAAGGGAAAACACAAATATAAGCTTGATCCAAAACTTTCGTGGCTTTGAAGAATTATTCACCGGTAGATGTTCAATGCACACTGTTTCCCGTGGCGTGGTCCGTTTGAGCGATACGCTTTTTGCTCAGCCCCCAAAATTATCTGATAAAATGGATGGACGGAGCAGATACAATACATAAATCATGGTGAACTCACTAGCGTATGTTAACTCGGTACGCAATTCGCTTCCGAAATCGAGTCCTTCTCTCCAAAAACCCTCAAAACCCCTCCCTCTCTCCCTCTCTCCCTCTCTGGCAGCTCTCTGCTGTGCCATGGAAAGCCTTGATATGGAAGACGACATCCCGACCATCTATCCCTTCCTGCACGAATCCCAAGACATCTGCGTCCATTTCCTCTCCCTCTACCAGGCCTCCCCACGCGAATACCACCAGCACATATGCGCTGTCATCGAAGCCATCTCCCAAGAGCTCTAAGATCACTACCTCCCCCTCACTCTGACCTCCTACTTTGCGGCCACGATCTCATCCCTCGACCGTATCTCCGATCAATCCTCCTCGTCCGATCTCATCATTACGGCCCTCCTCACGCTCATGTCCTCAATTCTCCCGTTGATCTCGACCGCCGTCTTGAGGGTCAGAGGGGATTCGGTCCTCGACGCCGTGCGGAGGTTTTTAGGGTTTGGGCCAGAGGCGGTGCCGGCTAGGACTGCGAAGGCGGGGCTAAAATGCGTCTCGCACCTGATGGTCTCTGGGGAGAAGGGCGGAAGGTAGAGCGTGGGCTCCGCATATAGGTTGCTTCTTGAGTTCGTTACGGATCCTCGTCCGAAGATAAGTTCATTAAATCTTCTCATCTGAGATTTTTGAGTTTTTATGTGAAAATTTTAGTTTTTATTTATTTATTTATTTTTGGTTTCAAGTTTGCGAATTATGTAATTTGGAATTGAGTTTGTTTGATACTCTGGCAATGTGTGATAGTTAATACTCAGGTTTGTAGATATTACTTAGAAATTGCATGCTTGGCATGCAGGAAGTTCAAACTAAACTGTCCAAATTCTTGGTTCCAATCTAGATGCATCATGAACCAAAATTACGCTAGATTTGATTGTCTGATTGGTGGACATTTATTGGACAACTAAAAATGAAAGAAACATCCAATTATCCTATTTCAACAAACAAATGGCCATGAATTGGAGGTTAGGATTGTTCAATAAAACTGATTTTAGGAGAGTGACTTAGTAACCTTGGGTTTCACATTCTAGCCGGTTTAATTTGAGTTAGTTGATGATGGATGTACAATTTACAAGTACGTATCAAGTGTAATATGCGGACAGCATATCAAGTGTAATATGCTGACAGTCCCATGCTTAGCCAAACTGACGGGCTTATCGTCCCAAGTGATGGGCACACACCCACTGTTCAGCGATCCAGACCGTTCATCTGGCAGGCCCACCTTTCTTGTGGTTGTGGATTGTCGCAGGTGTTCAACTTTTAACCATTAGTATATGATCCAATTAATGGGTGGATAGGATTGTCTGACGGGGAAGACTTTTGCAACATTCAATCAGGGCCTATCAGATGAAATTTCATGGACGCTGATTGGTGGGCCATTTGTATGGAATGTTTGCTGGAACTAAAGTGCCATTTTGTCTGGGTTGCAATGTGAAAATAAAATAATATTGATTTTGATTTTGACTTTCTTTCAAAAGGATGCATGTTGTTTGCAATGCAATGTTTTCAGAAACTAAAACTAATTAGAATACAGCTTAGGAAGCATTCCCATTTGTGCCTTCACGATGTCCTACAAAGCTTTCAAGGATCAGCAGTCTTGACACTGGCGAGTGAAGGAATTACAAAAGTTTTTGAAAGGTTTCTTCTCCTCGCGGGCGGGTCCGATCCTACTGGCGCGAATGCTGGGGAAGGACCAAAAGGAGCTATGGAGGTGTTATACATTCTTGGGGCTCTGAAAGATTGTCTTCCTCTTATGTCACCGAAATTTACAACTAACATTCTGAAGCACTTCAAATCGCTCTTGTAACTGCACCAACCGATTGTCACGAGGCATATAGTGAATATTTTGCATGCGCTGTGCTCCAGTCAGTCTTCGGAGTTTGCTCCTGAAGTGTTGCTAGATCTCGTGCGTGTTAGCATCGTCTCTTTCGGTCAGGGAGAAATCAGCGGATGGGATGACATTTACGGCACGCTTGCTGCTTGTTGGCATTGGAAAAGTTTATGCTCTGAACAGACAAATATGCGTAGTGAAGCTTCCCCTTGTTTTCAACACACTTGGAGGTTTGTTTTGTACGCTTGATAATTTAGTTATTTCAAGCTGGAATGGGTTCAGTCCCTAGTGCTCTACTGGTGTTGCATGCGGAATCATACTGCATGGCCCTCATCGAGCCTTGAGCAACTATAGTTGGGTCCATGATATGGTGATGCCGACTGTTGTTTGATAAGCCAAATACGTGGGAACTACACGCCAAAAATCTCCTAAATCAGAAGATAGCAGCAGTTTTTTTTTTTTTTGGAAAGTCTGGTGTTATTATTTATTGGGTTTTCCAATTGAGTGTGTACTGTTGCTTTAACTGTCTTCATGCGGGCCAGCAATGGACAGGTTAGGATTGTTCCATTGGGGGCTCTTTGGGGGTGTGACCCACCACAGTGGGGCCAAAAGATTAAGGGTGTTTTTGGCGCATGGTATTAGATGGGATTGGGTGGGATGGAATTGCATTTTGTCCTGTGCAAATTCCATTCGGCGTTTCGGGAGGATGGGAAGGGTTGAGATTATTTGGGATGGAATGCAACTTGGTCCCATGTGGGATTTCCGTGGATTTTGAAATCCACTATACGTGGGCCCTACATTGATGCATGTGTTTTATCCATGCCGGCCATCCATATACGCCCCGCCCTTACATGTGACATTTTGGTTATATACGTGTACAAGTGAGTTAGTGACTGACATCCATGGTGAATTTGGTTTGTTGATTACAATTCCATGGTCCACCAAACGGGGTTTTGCTTAATCTAATGTTTTCCCATGGCAAGAATTTTATCCCAAACACGGGGATTGGATGACCAAAATACCATGTTATTTCTAGACATGCAATCATTGCGCAATAATGGTGTTCATCCCATCTAATACAATTCCATATCATTTAATCCCACGGACCAAACAGGCCCTAATGGTCTTGAGTAGTGCATCGCAGGCGTCACTTGTAGGCACTTAGCTGTCAACAATACTTTGCATATCCCTGGGCTGAGGATCATGCAATTCATCTCGTCATATAATTGAAAATCCTCATTTTAACCGCTACTTCCATATATTTTTCTTATTTTGGCAGACAAGATTCAACAAACAATCTGAATCTTTCCATTTCATGCGTTTGGCAGAAATATTAGCTTGTGAGCATGAAGAGGCCATATTTGCAGCCGCAGAGGCACTGAAGGGTCTGATACACACTTGCATTGATGAAAGCCTGATTAAACAAGGGGTGGATCAGATAAAACTGAATCCAGACGGAGACACAAGGAGGTCTGCACCAACCATCATCGAAAAAATATGTGCTACTGTTGAGAGTTTCCTTGGCTATCAGTATAGTGCAGTCTGGGACATGGCATTTCCCATTCTTTCGGCAATGTTTGATAAATTAGGTACAATCGTCTCTGTTTCCAACTTCTCCACTCTGTCATTTCAGAAACCTTAATTTCCAATGCACTAGATCTAATAATAGGCAGAACTCTTTTCTTGTTCAAGCAAAAAAAAAAAGAAAAAAAAGTGAGTCTGAGCTGTAACTTTTATTCACCATCATTCATTATTAAGAAAAAAAAACCTTCCCACCGAGGCCTCATAACAGAGCAAGTGGAAATGTGGAATGCTACTCTTTTAGGTGCATTATGATGAGGGAATGATAATCAACAAATGGAAAAGAAAAACATCGAGGAAATTTTATCATGCAACTGTGTACCTCCAAATATTCCTGTGTACATTGCACAAACATGAACATGCATACTCATGGAAAGGTTTTCTTGTGGGCAATTTTTTTGCATTTACCTTTTCATGTTCTTGTGCTTTGTATGCATGCATGTGGGCATGTGGACTGTGTTTTATGATCGATCAAGATAAACATCATGGTGCACCTCCTGGGCTTTTGGTTTCACATGTTTATTGATAACTTTGCACATACTATAAAAGAAAATGTGGTCCACCTCTCTATCCACAATATAAACTTGTATATAAATACATATGGATGCATGCGTGCTTGCTTGTAGACTGTGTACATTATAAAAAGTAAATACAAACACAGGTACAAAGACACATGACCAATCTAGAGGAAGGAATCATGAATACTGAAAGAGAGATCTGACATCCTTTTTTTTTGTCAAATGGGATTCTTGTCTAATCATTAATTATTTGATATGGTTTTCTAATCTAATTGTAGTATCGGGATTAAAAAAATATTATCTGGTACGGTATGCAAAATAATATTTCCTCAAGTGCACTTGTATATATGACTATAATAGTAGTCTACTATTTTATTTATTTATTTATTAATCATAACTTCAAATATTCTTATACTTGAAATGAAATAGAAATTTCTATTGCGACAACTGGGGGAACTCGAGTTTCTAGAACTAATCCTAATTTTTTGTAATTCTGTTTATCTTTTGGATTTTGCATTGTTGTTGTGATGTAGGTGAATCTTCTTCATGTCTGATGATAGGAACCATTAAGACTTTGGAAGATATGGAGAAGCTTCCAGATGAAGACTTTACTTGCAGAAAACAGGTAATGCATTATTCCTGCGCAATAATGTTTTCATGGTAATTGCATGCTATTGTATTGCATTTTGCAGAGTTTTCTCACTGAGAAGTGATTCGGTGCCTCCAGAGGCACGTGCTTCCACATCTCTGACTGCCAATTCACTTCTGCGGGTGAAATTTCAGTCGTTGGATGGTAACTGAGTTTAGTTCTGCTAAGAGCTGGTTCTATCTGATGCTCCTCCTATCTCCCACAAATTCAAAACTGACAGCTCTATTTGTGTTGGCATGAATTTTTCATGCCTTTGCACCAAATCAGTTTGGCCAATGATGGACATGTATGGTTAAATTGGCTTGCTGATGAAGGGGAATAGTCAAATTAGGCCTATTTTAAGGTGAATGGTCTGATTAGACTGATTATTAAGAACTGTCTGATTATGCCAAATTGATCCTTGCAGGTCATATTCTATCAAGTGTGAGGCCCACAAGATTACTGCTTAGATTGGTAATTAGATTATTTACTGGAACTGATCTAGACAATCATCAATTTTCCTGGCCATTGATTGAATTGTTAGGAAGATCAGATCAATGTGATTCTCGTGAGGTTCGTGCAACAAGAAGTCAGATCCACTTTATGGACCTTCTATATCTAAGGGACTGATACCTCATGCAATAAACTAATATACTCTCTAAGGGACTGGTATAGCTTCCTAGTTGAAGTAATTTACCCTCTAAGTTCATCAGGGAGGGTATTAAGTTCATCAGGGAGGGTATGTTGGTCTCTAAGAGGGAAGGGATTGATATACATTTCTCAGATGAATTGATATAGCCTCTTAGGGACTAATATATGTTCCCAAGTGCATTGATATCTCATGTGCCCAACCAAATGGACTAATATACCATATAATGAATAGATGGACATTCCAATGAACTGTATATAGTCTCAAATTGACTGACCTTCACAACTTTACTGATATATCATTTAAAGGATTAATATTCCCTCCCAAATGATTATTCCTAATATATGCCTCTGTTGTATGAAATCGGATGAATCAGTGGACCACTTGTTTGTTCATTGTCCCTTGATCTCCCAAGTTTGGTCGGCTGTCCCCAGTTTTTTCAATATCTCGTGGTGCTTTCCTTGCTCTGCTGAGGATCTCTTCAAAGCCTGGCTTGGTTCCAATTTGGGAATCCAAAGAAACAAGATATGGAAAATCTGTCTCATGGCAGTTTGGTGGTCAGTCTGGAAAGCTAGAAACGGGAGATGCTTCAATGCTATTAGCATGTCGGTGGAAGCAACCATCCAGAAAGTGCAGCAGTACATTGCGGAATGGGCCTTTAATTTTGCTTATATTAAGGATTGTATTTTTCTGTCTAATGGAGGCACCTCTTCTCGCTAACTCAGCGAGATTATCCTCCTGTTTTGTACCCTGTTTTTTCCTTAATACAAAATATCGTTATCTTAAAAAAATATATATAAAAAAATCCCTCCCAAATGGAATGATATACCCTCCCAAATGGACTTATATGCCCTTCCAAATGAACCGATATACCCTCCCTAATGGACTGATGTACCCTTACAATATTATGTTTTTTTTTGTTTTTGTTTTTAAAATTTTTAAGGTGAAATTTTATTAGGCTGAGCTGAAACCCAAAAAAGAAAAGAAAAGAAAGATACAACAGAACAGCCCCATGGCTGCACTGAAACCTGGCAAGCCTGGGAGACAAAATCTACGGGGTCCAATCCTTGAAGAGCACTAGAACCCTGGAGAAGACCCCAGCAGAAACAGATCTCAGGTTCTTAAAGCAGCGGTTGTTTTTTTTTTTTTTTTTTTTTCAGCCAACACTTCCCACAGAACTGTCAGAAAGATAACCCTCCAGTTCCTCTTTCCTAGAGCACCACCCTGATCACCATGCCAGGTGTTGTAGAAGTCATTAATAGACTGAGGCATTGACCATGATACCCCCACCAATCGAAGAATACTCCACCAGATATTCTTGTGGAAAGGACATTGAATGAAGAGGTGATGATGCAAGACATGAAAATTAAATATGGTATGCAAGATTTCAGGCTTAAGATCACGTTAGTTCATAATGATGCAGGACATGAAAATTAAATATGGTATGCGAGATTTCAGGCTTAAGATCACGTTAGTTCATAAACAATTACACAAATTTCATATCCTACACGAAAGTCCAAACATTCAATTAAGGGGAATCTATGCGGGTCCAGGCCTACACATGATAGGGCTAGATCAATAAAAATTATAAACCAAATGACACTCAAAGATAAGAAATAATCACCCACACATGCATAGTAATCAGCCCCTAATCCAAGGGATTCAGAAATTCCAATTCGGGGAATCCCAAGGTGAGAAAAGAGGCAAATAAATTAAGGATAATGCGATCTAGGGTTGGAGTCTATGAAAAACTGGTATGAGGGTAAAATAAGAAGAAAACCTTAACCGAAAGACACTTCCCGAGCACGGACAACAACAATGTTCCAGACGCACGTGCGTATGATCATGGCCGCACGTGTGTGGGGCCCACTATTCAGAAAAAGGCCACTTTATCCCTAGTCGGCCAGGGATGGACTCCAAAACCCCCAGATATCAGCTCGATCCGATGTACGGTTTGTGCGTGGTGCTTCGCCGAAGTTTCAGCTCGCCTATGGGCCAAAATCTGGAAATCTGCTGTAATGAAGAAATCTAATGCAACAAAAGTGACGAATTCGAAGTATGGATGGTGGTGGAAGATGGAAAAGAAGATGATGGAGGATGAGGGTGAATCGGGGTCGATGTGGCTTCGCACCACGGTAGTTAGCCCTTTGAAAAGGGAGGGCTTCGCACCCACTTAAGCTTCACAACTCAGAGAGTAGGAAAACGCAAAATTTTTATTAATCTTCAATCAATCAAAAGAACTACAAGGGGTGCCTATTTATAAGAAAAATCCTATACCCTAAAACTCGCACCATGTGCGCAATCTATTACTTGGTGATGAAGTAAACTAAAATAAAAATCAAACAGAGAAATGTAAAGCGTTCACAATGTTCTAAATAATAACAATAAGCAAAATCTAAAATATGAAATCAATCCGACGAGTGGGCCACGATCATGAGATCCCATGATGGGCTTTTCTTGACTATCGGGCCCACTTTTTTTTGAACCAAAAGTTGTCTTCTAACTAAAAGGCCCTCTCTGGACGTTGCCATCGAGCCATATCGATGATGGGGCCCTTCTTTTGCTTACGTACATGCGTAGGGGGTGGTGTGCGTGCACGTGTGCACATGATGTCCTCGTCAGGTGATTAACTGTCTCCTCTGTCCTCAAACATAAGAAGCAGGCATTAGGAAGGGATAAGCCTCTTTTGGACAGATTATCAATCGTTAGAACTTAGAAATCGATTCCTGTCCACAAGGCATCTGAAGGCTGCCACCTTAGGAGGCACCCCATACAACCATACTAGAGCCGTGTGAGAAACTCCCAAATCAGTTGAGGAGGCTGCCTAAGCTTTTTACAAGGAGTGGACGGAGAAGCGACCGGAGCTCACTAGAGACCAGCTCATTGAATCTTCCATCTGGTAAGGCCTGCGGTGATGCAAACGAAACAATAACTGAGATAATTCTTGGTTTGGGGGGGGGGGGGGGGGGAGGGCAAGCCCCCATTTTCACCTACCCTAAAACAATCAGCCACTAAGACCTCAGGTTAGGGCTAATAGCAAAGCGGGTAGGGAAGGATTCAGCCGGGGTGGGAGATCCACACCATAGATCCAACCAAAATCTGATTTTGGAACTATTCCCCATAAAATATGACACTCTTTCAAAAACCAAAGAGGCCACCTTGGCAATACCTTTCCAAATGGAGGAAGCCTGATAGATAAAAGATGACTTTGTCCACAAACCTTGGGGATTAAGACCATATTTGGCAATGATAATCTTTCACCACAGGCTATCAACGTCGCAAGAAAAATCTTCACATCCATTTTCCAAGGAGGGCCTAGTTATCAATATGAAGGTCCTTGATGCTGCTCCCTCTTCATCATAGGGGGAGCAGACCTCCCTCCAGTTCAATAGAGGGAAGCTGACGACCCTCCCTTGTCAAAGAAAGTCCCTCCTGAGCTGGTCATTTTGTTTTTTTTTTTGTTTATATATATATATATATATATATATATATAAATAAATAATGATTTTAAAAATGCTTGAAACCCGACGATGTTTGGGTGAGCGGCCATCACCGCGGGTTTGCTCCCTACAGGTGTGGGTTCGACTCTCTTACTTGGCATTGCCCGATGCACGTGGTTGCGGGTGATTGCGTGTATCCGCTGGGAATAATCTCACCTCAAAAGGGGGTGGGGACACCCCATGTCTTCAAAAAAAAAAACAAGCTCGAGGATTTTCTTAAAAATATTTTTTAAAAAGCATTTAATGCTTCTCAAATCTACATTATAGAGAAAGAGGAGGAATGAAGGGCTAGGGTATGATCATATTCACTATTTTGAGGATCTTTTTAGTAAAAATCCTGAACGTTGGAATCCATTGAATTCCTGTTGGTGCGGATACCATTATCTGAACTACAAATTAGAGAGCTATTTTGATTTCAACATCTTGGTGACGAAAGTAGTCAACTCTGTGATCAATCCCTTGATTAGGGCCTTATCAGTTCATCCACATATGTATATCAATCCCTTACCTCTTAACTGATATTTTACACACGCTTAGTACCCCAACACACGTATAAGGCAATAACTGTGCGTTTGCCAAATTGAGTTCCATAAATGTCTCCAGGCCAACCTGTAAATGTATAATGCCAATTTCGCACGTCTGCAACAATAGACTTTTTGTTAGGGGTGCACATGGGTCGGTTCGGTCCGGTTCTGGGGTGAAACCGGAACCAAACCGTTCATAACGGTTCTACGATTTTCGGAACTGGAACCGAACCGTTAGTCCCCAAGAACCGAACCGGAACCGGACCATGAAAAACGGTTCGGTTTTAGATCGGTTCCACGGTTCCAGAGAAGGACGGCCAGTGAGGGATGGCTAGAGAGGATTGGTTCCACAGTTCGGATCGGTTCCACAGTTCGGATCGGTTCCCAATTCAGCAACAGACTGTGACCCAATCCCTTGCTCGAAACCCTCTCTGCCTGGCTCTCCATCAAAACCCACCTTCATCGTTGTTTCAATATGCAGCCTGCCCAAAACCATCCCTAATCATCACTGTTTCCAGCAAGGCTGCATCTGCTGTTCGAGAAACCCCAATCAAACACTATTGGCACCACTATCATTACCGGCCGTCTTGTGACTCTGCGTTCACCGCCGTTGCCTGAATATGCCATATGTTGCCAATGCTCCATTATTGAACTCACATCCAACAGTAGCATCATTTCTGACACATCCTCTCCTATTAATCCCATGTTAATCTTTGAGCAACCCTTGATCATCCCTCATCATCTCTAATCCCCGTCACCCTTGATCCCCGGATTGCTTCCACGGTTCGGTTCTGGATCGTTTCCATGATTCAGATCAACGGTTTGGTTCGGTTCTACATGACCCTAAACCGGAACCGAACCGTATCCAACGGTTCTTGGAAATTTGGAACCGGAACTGAAACCGGTGCAGTCTAAAACCGGATCAAACTGGACCGTTGGATCGGTTTTGGTCCAGTTCCACGGTTCTACTGGTTCGATGTGCACCCCTACTTTCTGTTAGTCAAGTTTGTAATCCTGTAGTGTGGTTTATAAATGAGGAACAAATGTATATCTAGGTAGATGAATGCGGCAGTCTCCATTTTGAATCCCTGTCTAAAGCTTTTCGTGTTTTTATTTATTTATTTATTTTTTAAATTTCACTATTGCATCTTAATCTGGCCAACATATTGGCCTCTGTAACCACCAGTGGTGGTTGGGCACTTGGACCACTCTCTGATGCCTTTTTCTTTTTTCCTTTTTTGATAGATAACTAAGGTCCTGTTTTGATGCACCCTCCGAAGGGGTGTTTGACATCCAAATGGCTGTTGACGTTATGTGTTTGGATGCACTTTTCAAACCCGTCTTGTCTCCCGCTTAACAAAATAGGTGCTGAAACAGTGACTCAGCAAAAACCTCGGCTAAAAAAGCAGGTTTGGAAACCCCCCATTTGGAATCCCCCTTTCGAAGACGTGTGTAAACCAAAGACGCTATTATGAACAAAACAAAAGGCTACTCTTTGATGCCTGTTTTTACTGCTTAAATATATCGTCCCTTTGCATTGGATTGCCACCCTTCAAGACTTCTAACAGGCCTTCGTCAATTCTTCCTTTTTAATTTTATGGATTCCTGATTTTACTGCAGGCATGCAATTCCTTTTCACCTGCGGACTTGAATTCCAAGTTTTCATTATAGTTGGACTGCCTGTGCAATACTGGCTGTGTTTATAGTTGTTGCTTTTCGTTTTGTCAAGACTCAAAATGCTTGTTTGTTCAAAAAATTTAAATTTGTTTTGCTACGACCTGATGCTAACCTTCTCAATACCCATTTTGTTGGTTATCTGGACATTAGCTTTATGTTTGTAGTTGTCCTTTGGTCCAAGTTAGTTCTGAAGATAAATGTTATCGTCTTTATTTAACCTATGCTTCTTTGGGTGCGCGTGCAACTTTGAAAACTGTATAGTTTGACACTACTTTTGCATCAATCTGTTTCAACTTTAAAATATCAATGATTGATTCAGGTTTCTCCCTTGTTGATGCACTTGTTAACTTGCAGCTGCATGCATGTGTTGGGTTAGCCCTTGGTGCAATGGGACCTGAGATCTTTTTAAGCATTCTACCAATCAAGTTGGATGCTGAAGACATGTCTGAAGCTAATGTTTGGCTGTTGCCTATTTCGAAACAATATACTGTTGGTGCACGTTTAAGTTTCGTTACAGTCTATTTTGGGTTTGGTTAGACGCATGCGGCAGAAATCACAAATGGTATGAGCCTTTCCTTAGGAAGATAATTGGATGCCCTTGCATTTAGATGTGGTCTACTACCATGGTGTGCTTATGTGCCTTATGTTGACAGCTTGAGAAAGAAGGCTGGATTTTCTCATCAAGGAGCACAGAAGCACTTGTATATTCTCTATGGTCCTTGTTACCTGCATTTTGCAACTACCCTGTTGACACTGCTAATAGCTTTGGTGGTCTTACAAAGGCATTATGCCATGCACTTCGTGAAGAGCCTGATGTACGTGGAATAATATGTTCCAGTTTGCAGGTTTGTATGATTCCAATTTCGCTTTTCACTACAGACCATATCCAGATTTTGGATAATATAATTTAGACTTATTAGCTCACTTTTTTCCTTCCACTATTTTGGTGTATGCAGACTCTTATTCAACAGAACAAGAGAGTGTCTGCAGGAAACACTGTTCTGGCTGATAGGGATATTAGTATTCCTGAGCAGAGAGCTAGGGATCACTATACGCCACAGGTAGCAGCTGATAATCTGAAGGCAATCAGAGCATCGTCTCCGGAGTTCCTCTCCATTCTATCTGGGGTCTTCTTAAAATCTTCAAAAGACAGTGGTGGATGTTTGCAGGTATTTGATGTTGCTTGCCTTCTCATGATTTACATATGTGGAGTTGTGCAGATAATATTTTTTGTGCTAAATAAACTAGTCTGATTTCTAAACTGTTTCAAAGTCCACAGTTTACAAATTTATATTTTCTAGAAGTGGCTTTGATGATATCTTTTGTAGAATCTGCCACATAACACTTCTGCTACCTATTAGATAATCATGCATCTGCACATTTAACTCCAAATTGGTTGACTGAAAATTGGATGCTGCTGCTAAAAGGGGGGAACCGAGGGACAACTGGACATTGTTATATCTGTTTCTAAATTCGTAATATTTCGGTGTGGCTCATTACCAGCTGCTGGTAGAACTGCCCTCTACCCGGAGAGGAATGGTACTGCCTAGGGATTTCTTCCGTCCTTTTGCTAATTCCAGTGTTGAACATGATATAAGTCAATAAGAGTCTGTGCTTCCTAACACGAGAGTAATAATATCCATAAATTGCAATATTGGATCCCATCAATTATCACTTCTATTGAAGAAAAGCATCAGATAAGCTCGTGTGATGCAGGTGCATCTCCACACTGGGGTGGGGTGGCCCACGAGGTGAGGTCTGTGAGATGCATAATGGCCATGGGGTGGGGCCCATTGTGGGACCTGTGAGATGCGGGGTAGCCCACAGGGAGGTCTCGGTCGGTTTGCCTGGGAGGGCCTAGATAAAGGGCTATTCCGGTACTTCCCCAACAGCTTTGGAGCTTTTGGTGCATTGGCCGGTACTCCCTGCATCAGGTGGTATCAAAGGAAGAAACCAGTATTCGAGTCTCTTTATGGGTGTGGGTGGATGATGCAGGTGCATCTCCACATTGGGGTGGGGTGGCCCACGAGGTGGTCTGTGAGATGCAGAATGGCCATGGGTTGGGGCCCACCGTGGGATCTGTGAGATGCGGGGTAGCCCATGGGGAGCTCTTGGTCGGTTTGCCTGGGAGGACCTGGATAAAGGGATATTCCAGTGCTTCCCCAACAGCTCTGGAGCTTTTGGTGCGTTGGCCGGTACTCCCTGCATCATTGTGAAGTTGCGCATGCATCAATCAATTATGCAAAAAATGGATTTGGAGAAGTTGGTAATGATTTTGATATCATTGACAGTCCACAATTGGGGAGTTTGCTTCCATATCAGAAAAGAAGGTTGTCAAGAGGTTCTTCAAAACTACCATGCAGAAACTTTTGAAGGCAACTCAAGAGGCTGTTCAAGTGGAGAAGCTTAGCAAATCCAATTCTATGCAGGTTGATGCTTCAGCTGATGAGAGTTCACCATCACTTGCAAGGTGGTTTTCCTTTCAGTATCTTTTTTTTTCTCTTCTTTATACTGTGGTATTATATTTTTCTATATTTCTCTCTGTGAGTTATGAAAAGGAATCAAATGCCATGCCTAAACTTGAATTTGAATCCTACACACTTTTTTTTAGGCTTGACCTATTCATTTCATTTACCTTCAGGGCCCTGCTATTGGACTTGGCGGTGTCACTTCTGCCAGGATTGGATGCAAAACAGGTTGAATTACTATTCATTGCAATAAAGCCTGCATTACAGGTACATGGTTGCTAAAAAATATGGTTCATTTCATTTTAGTTCTACGGAGCTGACTAGTGTCAGTTTCAATTCATGGGAAAAATAACAGTTACTGGGACTAAGATATTCTCAAATTGCAGGATGAAGAGGGTTTGGTCCAGAAAAAGGCGTATAAGATTCTTTCAATTATCCTTAGGGTATTTTGTGTTCCATCCTTTGAAAATCTCCAAAAAAATATTATGGAGCCTCGATGACTATATTACTTTCGTTTAGACACATGTTCTTTCAACTGATCTTGTGGCTGAAAACTCTTGTTCTCAGGAATGTGAAGAGTTCCTTTCATGTAAGCTGGATGACTTGCTTGAGCTGTTGATAGAAGTGCTTCCTTCATGTCACTTTTCAGCCAAGCGTCACAGGCTTGACAGTCTGTACTTCTTAATTGTCCATGTTTCCAAGGTTTGTAACTAAATCTAGGAGAGTTGTATGATACTCAGGCAGTATATGATGCTTGATACACATGCACTAAGAAATTGTACATGTGGCATACATTAACTCAGGTTAAACTGACTAAATTGCGGGACCCACTTTCGCTAAGTTACATTTCTAAAATCAGATTGTTTGAGCTATCTTAACCTCTGATTTCTTGGACACTTGATTGTTGAAATAGGACCATTGAATATTTTTGCATTTTCAACCATCCTGTAAATTCCCAGCAATCTGACTGTTAGATAATCAAATAAGCCTAAATGTTGGTAAATGATACATCTAAACTGAAGAGTTATAGTTGGGACAGTTTAATTTGACGAATGTATGCCACACATGCAATCTTTAAGTAATTTGTAAGTGCCTGTGTATCACCCATCACACTCTGCCAGCGTATCAAAGATCTCCTACTAAATTTAATCAAGTTCATGCTGACCAGTGTGATTATGGTAATTATGAATAACAGATGTATATTTACAATCTGGATAGATGACTCAATGGAGCAAGAACTTGTTCTTTGCGTTTGCAGGGTGCATCAGCGCAAAGGAAACGGGACATCATATGTTCTTTTCTCACTGAAATAATTCTAGCCTTGAAAGAGGTATTTCCTATATTTGCTATTGGAATTTTCCATTTGATGCATTACTGAAACTTTTGCTTTGATGTGTTCTTATTCAATGTCTTTATGTTTGTTTCAACTTTGTCAGTGTCTGTTTGTGTCTTCATCAACATTTGCTTTGTTGTTCTCTTCTTTTCATTTTGGATTCCATATTAATGCGTTTGGCTTCATTTCTTTTCTAAGTTCGATATTGCATGTATCCATTCATTCTTTCATAAGAAAGCCTACTATGGCTGCCACTTGCACACAAACCAATACGGCACATATTTACAAGATCCTGCCTGTTCATCAAGTGGACCTGCCATATTATGCGACATGGTCCAAAATTCAGGCTGATACAGTTGTCAGGTGGCCACATGACCACCTGATTTTTTCCATGACATGCAGTGGGGCCCATCAGATGAATGGCCTGGATCTCACATGTACATCTCCCTTTTCTTTTCTTCTTTTTGATGGGTTATCTTACTTAAGACTTCTCTCGTACTTATACTTGATATATGCAAAACAGTTGCTGCAATGTGGATTAATCCAGCATATTTGTGATTTTCTATGCAGGCTAATAAAAAAACAAGAAATAGGGCTTATGACTTGCTCGTCAAAATTGGCCATGCATGTGGAGATGAGGAGCATGGTGGCAAGAAGGAAAATTTACAACAGTTCTTTAACATGGTATAAAACTATAAAAGCAATCAGATGCTTATCATGTATATTTCTTGTTTGATCACAAATGTTGGCCAATCTGTTTTCTGTATACGCTTCATAGTTTCTGAAACATCTGGCTTTCACACGTATGTTTGCCAATTATCATTCTGTTATGTTCATTTCCATGCAAATGTATCTCATTGTTGGATGCAATGTATCTTTTTGTCCTCAATACATATATTTGTCGAATAAATTAGCCAATAGGGCCAATACACTTTGTACTATGCCCTTCCATTGATTGAAAAACTAGATATATATTCAGTAATGTAGGAAGTATCCTTGAATATGAATCTATATTAGTTATTATTTGATTTTCTTATTTCTCAGACTCCATCCTTAGAAACGGCCTACACCCTTAGGGCCTGTTTGGTTGTCAGGGAATTTATTCCCTGGTTTTACGTTTCCTGGGGAATGTTAGAATTGGCCTAGTGTTTTGTGGGGATGTTTAAATTTTCTTTGGTTGATACACTGGGTGTTCTGGGGAAAATCTGGGAGAAGTAAAAAATTCTGTTTTGAAGAAAAGATGGGGAATGTAAAAGGCAACAAAAAAGTGCGAACCAAACTTGTTATTTATACGAACCAGTGAATTACTAGGCTGATTATAAATAATAATGAAAAAAACCTCCCCCTTAGTAGCAAGCCTTTGTGCATTAGTCAATCTGAGATTTGGTTGGATCTCAAGATAGAAAAAGGAGAAGACAATTTGAGTCTTCTTTTATTTATTTATTTATTTTTTATATATAAAGGATTCAAAGAAGATTTGTAACTCGAACAGAAATGGGTTTCATGGAAAAAATTTATTCCTGAGTCTCTTCAAAGAAGACAAGGTAATGTGATGGCCGATTGAATACTATTGGAAAGAAAAGGCGCACCTTCCCTTTATTTTCTTTTTCTTTTTCTTTTTGTAATTCTATATGGTGGAGCCAAATGTTTTACTCTTACAAGTGGTTTTAGAATTTCGCAACTTTTTTTATATATTATTTTTTCATTACAATGTTTCATACATATGCTCATGGTCTCAGGTAGCTGGAGGCCTGGCTGGCGAGACACCCCACATGATCAGTGCTGCAGTCAAAGGACTAGCTCGCTTAGCTTATGAATTCTCTGATCTCATATCTGCAGCTTACAACGTGCTTCCATCGGCCTTTCTTCTCCTGCAGAGAAAGAATAGAGAAATAGTCAAAGTCTGTCCTCCCTCTTCCTCAGCATAATGTGTGAATTGTCGGAATTTTTAGATCTAAAATGACTGCCCCAAAATCATAATTGTTCCTATCTGTCCTTTTCATATAAGCTTCTCTGATGCCTGCTTAATGCAGGCTAATTTAGGTTTGCTGAAAGTGTTGGTGGCCAAATCCCAAACCGAGGGGTTACAAACACACTTGAAGAGTATGGTTGAAGGGTTGCTGAAGTGGCAAGATGATACCAAGAACCATTTCAAAGCCAAGGTCTGCATCAATTTTACAGCATGAGGAGTTATGGGGTCTTGATGCATCAGGTCGTGAATAGTGTCTTTATGTGCCTAGTATGAGTGGGGCCTTGGTTTAGTGATCCAGATAATGATTTGATGGGCATCATATCAGGACACTATTCTCATTTGTTTCTTATAGAAATGATCGGTGTTACTTCTTCAACATGAAAAAGAGGAATTTTTTTTTCCTTTCCCACTAGCAATCTTCAAAGTACTTCTGTTTTGTACTGGCAGGTCAAGTTGCTTCTTGAAATGCTCGTGAAGAAATGAGGTCTAGATGCTGTTAAGGCAGTAATGCCTGAGGAACATATGAAACTGCTAACGAATATAAGGAAGGTAGGAGATCTTCCCGATTTGTGTTTCATCCACTACCCTTCATTTGTTGAATTATTTCTAGATCTTTATAATTCAATGTGTAATTGAAACACAGACAAAGGAGTGGAATGAACGAAGAATTGCAGCAAAGTCAGAGGCAGAGACAAGATCTCTTCATTCAAGAGCCAGTACCTCCAGGTAAGGTGGCTTAGGTTGGATGTACTGTTATAGATTTGTAAAAGGAAGTCTCTCTCTCTCTCATTTGACTTGAAAAATGCTTCAACTTCCTCTGACAAATGTCTGGGAGTCTGAGACCACCCACAGTTTGAGGAAATGTCAATTTCTATGAATAGATGATGACATGCTAATGGGTTCTCTAACTATAACCATACAAATAGTTTCAACAGGTTGCTCTTCCAGAGCCAACTTTCTAAAACTGTAGGGATGACAAAGTTTCATAACTCGCACATTGACTTGAAATTGTGCGGGCTTTTGTCCAGGATGGATTCAATTCTGTCTTGATCAAGTTTTTAAATATCAAGAAACTCATGTTGTGGTTTCTTGACTCCTAGTTTGACTCGGTTCTTGGCTTTAATCAATTGAGATTCACAAGATTGAGAAGCTTGTGCATGGTTCGATATCCTGTCGTGGCCCAATATTCCGAGTTTCTCAAGTCAAGTATGATAAAATTTTCTGGGTTTTTTGAAAGCCATGTTACCGCTTAACCCTATCGATTTTTTTTTTAAAAAACTTTTGTAGGCCAACATTTCTAGCAATTTGAATCAATGTTACCAAAATTGTACAATTTAGACTTGAATCATGTGATTCAAATTAAATTGCATTTTAAATGAGTGGAGCAGAAATGGTATATGAATCTGGTATGGAAGCATGCTAACGATCTTTTCTTCGTTGGGTTACCGAGCTTAGGCCGAGTGAATGAGAGATGTGTATAAGAGCAAGATCTTCATCACTTTAGGAAAGAAGATCGAAGAGGAGAAAGAGGGAAGATAATTCGTGATTCCTTGTTCTTTTCTTGTGGGCGTTCTTTGATTCGTGCAAGGGTGAAAGCGCGAGGGAGGTCCCATTGTTTCAAAGAGGGTGAGATCGAAGCCCTTTCTTGTCAAGATAGTAGGAGCGGCTTGAGCTTTGGCGGGAGACGAAATGACAGGGAGTTGAAAAGCAGGACATGATGGAGTGGAAGAGCTTCATCTGCTGGGAAGGATGCTGCTCTCTTTAAGTCAGATATGCTCTATGAGTCCGAACGTGATGAAGGTAGAGGGGTTTGGATTTCGGCAAGTAAAAGCTAGAAAACGAGCATAATGGAAGAATCACAAGAAGGGTCCCTTGGTGAGGGCCACTAACAGAGAGGGTCTGCATAGTGGGTATCCGACATCTTTTAAGGAGGGTGCTCATGGGGGATTTTCCATCGATGGTGCTCATGGGGGTCCAGTCTCTAGTGTTGTGGGCCCTTCAGTGCCAAAGGAGGTGCCTTCGGTTTGGGTTTCTAAGTCGATCTCATTTATTGGTCCAGAGGTACGGATTCATCCCCGGGTGATTGACAAAGCTTGGGATGTCTTGTAATGGAGTTTGATGGTGTCCTTGAAGCCAGGGTTTCTTAGTTGCAGATCTAGTTGTTTAGCTCGATCAATGTTGTAGCCTAGGGGAGGATGATATCCTTCTTCAGAGCTTAGCGACTCGAAAGTACCCGTCGGAAAACGTTGATAGATTGGTCTTCGTCGGTCAGATCCTTCGGGATGGCTCGGTTGCTTCCATCTATAAGTGGGTTGAATGGTCCAAGTTTGGGTGGGTGGACACTTGGTTCCACCTCCAGGAGCTTCCATTAGAGCTCTAGATCAAGGAGGCTCATGTTGGTGGGCTCTTGCCTTGGCGATGTGATCGTTGTCGACCAAACCACTAAGAGGTGGGAGGATCTCCATTCAGCAAGAATTTGTATCTAGCTGAAGAAGGTGACCCTCAGTGCTTGAGGTAATTCGTATTGTTGTTGGGGAGGACGTCTTTTCAATTCAAGTAGTGTGGGAGGGTGTTTTTGGTTCTTCATTTGGTGGTGTCACTAGAATCCATTATGATGGGATCTCTCACTCTCTCTCTCTCAAAAAAAAATAATAATAATAATAAATAATAATAATAATAAAAATAAATAAATAAATCAATGATGGTGGTTTCAAGTGGGTGATGATTTTGCCTCCTTGCCACTTGGCCCGGCCTCTCCGGTTCATCATAATGTATCGCCTGACCCCTGCCTGAGATGATGCCACGTGCCCCTTCATTGGGCTTGAAGTTGTGATCGGATGGCTGTCCTGTGGTATGATTCTTTTGGATCCTATCACCCTCTTTGATGCAATCCTTAAGCCTGGTTTGGACATGTGAAGGCTAAAGAATTATTGTCCACCGGCCGGTGCTACATACGTTTCTCGTTTGATGACACGTGGCAGTCTTTTTGATTGCTTGATGACATGATCTCGGTATTGATGGCTTCGAGGATAACTAGGGTCACTGTCTCGTCAATGAGAGATGTGGTTCCATGTTCTCCCTCTTGAGTTGGGTGGCATGGCGCTGGTGCGTGATGTTAGCCTCATTATGGAGGCTGGTGCTATTGTCCCTTTCAAGGAGGTGGTTGTCAGGACTCTCGGCTCTAGTGGTGGCATGTGTTTGGCTCTTTTCTCAAAAGGGCTGGGTTGAGAGGGGATGGGGGAGGACTCGCCACGTGGCCTTTTTAATTTATCGGTTGGGGTCTTTTGTGTGGATCTCCTACCACATGCACATGAATCTAAGACTTTCCACACTCCTTCCTCTTTCCTTGTCCTTCTCTTTGCTTTTAGTCCTCGGGTCAGTGATGTTGACTCTAGTGGCTCTCAATCATTTAGAGTCTTTGATTCCCTTACCTTTGTTGCTCTTCCTTCTGATGTCAGAGGGGATGGGGGAGGACTCGCCACATGGCCTTTTTAATTTATTGGAGGGGGTCTTTCGTGTGGATCTCCTACCTCATGCACGTGAATCAAAGACTTTCCACACTCCTTCCCCTTTACTTGTCCTTCTCTTTGCTTTTAGTCCTCAGGTCATTGATGTTGACTCTAGTGGCTCTCAATCATGTAAAGTCTTTGATTCCCTCACCTTGGTTGCTCTTCCTTTTGATGTCTCTCCTTTAGGTCAAAGTCCTGGTTCAGCCAGGTCTCGTCATGGAAGCCTTGTATGTTCCCCCCTTGTAGTTGACTATGTGTTTAGAAGATGTTTGGATCCTCACAGGCTGCCTTTGTTCTTCTCATTTTCCTCTGAGGGTAATGTAGCGGTTGTTTTAGGGGGGAGGGGGGGTTCAGTTAGTTGAACAAAGAGGTCTCCAAATTTCTCTAGCTACAACTCAAAGACCTCCCCGAAGTTGAATTGGGGGATGAGGGAGGCTATCTGTCACGTGGGCTTGCTCAGTGGGGGTGGTGTTTGGTGACCATGATGAAGATTGTGGCCCTCTTTCAGTTAGTCAAACAAAGAGGTCTTCGGATGTCTCTAGCTGAAACTCAAAGACGCTCCCCAAAGTCGAATAAGGGGTGTAAGGAGCTGGTTAACCTTAGCCTAGATGGTCTGGTAGATGCTATTAAGGAGAGTAGGGGGAGAGGGGTCAGATTAGTTCTCCAATGAAGATTCTTAGGTGGAATGTTTGTGGGCTTAGGTGCCTCCAAAAGCATATTCGGTAAAGGAAATATGTAGGCATTCCAAATTCCGCCTTATTGTCATTCAGGAAACCAAACTTTAGTCACTTGATTGGGGTGTGGTTGAATCCATTTGGGGTCGTAAGGGTGTGGAATGGGAGACCTTTGATTCGATAGGGTCGGCTGGTGTTATCCTAGGTTATGTGCTAGGTAGGATAATTGGAAGGGTCATTTCTCTGTTAACGTGGTTTTTCGAGAGGCGTACTTTGGTTTCAAGTGGGTTTTCGTGGGGGTATATGGTTCTAATCATCCATCTGTTTGGCCTATCTTTTTGGATGAGTTGTTTGCCACCATTGATAGGTGGCACTTTCCCTGGTGTGTGGGAGGTGATTTCAAGTGTAGTTTTGCCCGCCTCTAGTAGCATGCTTGGGGTTCCCTGATTGGGTCCTTGAGAATGAGTTGGTGGACCTTCTGTTGGGTGGTGTCAGATTTACTTGGTCCAATGGTCAGGCGTCCCCAACCATGTCTAAGTTAGACAAGTTTTTAGTTTTCCCAGTGGTTCAAAGGGTTTCCATTGGCTCATCAAAGAGTTTTCTGGTCATTGCTCTGCTTCTGAAGGTTGATGAAATTGACTGGGGTCCAAAGCTCTTTCAGTTTGAGTTGGCCTGGCTCGTAGTTGAGTGTTTTCAGTCCTTGGTCTCAAATTGGTGGTCCTCTTTTGAGGTTGAGGGCAGAGCAGACTCCCAAATTCAAGAAGATGCGTATGCTGAAATCCAAGCTCAAGATCTGTAAGAGAGGTCTTCGATCTGTGGGAGCTCAAGATGGATTCCTCGCTCACCAAGATCCAAGCGCTGGACATCGAGGAAGGAGGTTTTTTTGTCTATAGTTGAGAAAGCGGTCAAGATAAGTTATCTGCCGATTACTGTTCTAGGCTTAAAGAGGAGGAGATCAGATGGCATCAGTGCTCTTAGGCAGTCTAGTCTAAGAAAGGTGACAAAAACATTAAATTTTTCCATAGTATTGCCAACGCTAGATCTCAAACCAATTGCATCTCTTCACTCTTGGTTAATGATAAGAGGATTGTTGACGAAGGATCCATTGGCAACGCTATTGTCAAATTTTATTCAAATTTGCTCTTGGAAGAGGGTTAGGTGTGACAGAGCCTCGATAACTTTCCCTCCGATATCACCTCTCGAAGGAGGCTGATCTTCTTGAGAAGCCTATCTAGATGGAGGAAATCAAGGCTACAGTGATGATCTTGTGAGGGATAAAGCTCCGAGGCCAAATAGATTCACCTAGGTCTTCTTCCAAATTTTTTGGGATATGATTAAGTTGGATCTATTGGGTTTTGTTGGGGATTTTTTTAAAAATTATCTTTGCCCCATCCCTTCTGAAATGGGCTGCTCTTTCTTAGCCATCATCTCAAAGCTTGAAGGTGCAAAATGTCTGAAAGACTTTAAGGCCTATCAACCTTATTGGAGTCCTTACAAAATTGTTGCTAAAATTCTAAGTCAAGAGGTTCAGGGCTATTCTTGCTAAAGTTATCTCTTCCTTTCAAACTACCTTCATCTCTGGTAGACAAATTCTCAATAGTGCTCTTACTACTCATGAGTGCCTTGACTCATGTCATAAGGCTAGTATACAGGGAGCTTTTTGTAAATTGAATCTTGCAGAAGCCTACAATCATGTCATTCCTCGATTACATGCCTGAGCAGCTTGGATTTGGGACCAAATGGAAATGATGGAACAAGGTCTTTTGTTTGTCTGCAAGATTCTCTATTCTCATTAATGGGTCTCTGTTTTGCTTCTTCAAAGCCTCTCAAGGTTTTCCTCGAGGAGATCCTCTCTCTTCTTTCTTATGGTGGTCTCTGAAGCCTTAGGTAGAATGTTGTCTAAAGGTTAATCGGTGGGCCTTTTTCGAGGTTTTGAGGTTGATATTCCCCCCTGCGGATCACCTCCAATTTACTGATGATACCCTTCTATTTTGTTAGGCTAATGATTCTATGGTGGACAATCTGAGAAAATTTGTCAGATGTTTCAAAGTGTTGCGGGGCTTACAATTTAATATGGTTAAAAGTGAGCTTCTTGGGATCCTTTTGCCCAAAGAGAGTCTCTAGGCTGGCTGACATTTTTAGGTGTCAGGTTGGCTCCCTCTCTTCCTATCTGGGCCATCCTCTTTGTTTTGGTAAGCCTACAATTCATTTGTGGGGCAAAGTAATAAAGAGAATGGAGATGAGGCTGTCACCTTGGAAAAGTAAGTTGCTGTCTCTTGGGGGTCGAATTACCTTAATGAAGGTGCCTCTCCAATCTCCTCCTCTATTTTATGTCGCTATTTCGAGCTCTAAATCTATCTTGTGGGAATAGATAGCTTAGAAGAAATTTCCTTTGGCAAGACGGTGCGCCTAAAGGTAGATTTTATTTGCTGAACTGGGGGAAGGTATCCTGTCCTTTTAATGAGGGGGGTGCAGGTATTAGATGTCTTGACGTTGTTAACTCTGCTTTGCTAGGCTAGTGGGTCTAGTGTTTTGGGGTGGAAGAGACTGATTTGTGGAGGGACCATCATAGTTGGCAAATATGGTTCCTCCTCCATGGGCTGGTGGACTAAGGTATCCTGTCCTTTTAATGAGGGGGGTGCAGGTATTAGACGTCTTGACGTTGTTAACTCTGCTTTGCTAGGCTAGTGGGTCTAGTGTTTTGGGGTGGAAGAGACTGATTTGTGGAGGGACCATCATAGTTGGCAAATATGGTTCCTCCTCCATGGGCTGGTGGACTAAGGATTCTTCCCTCTACCATGCTTCCTTTCTCTTGAAGTTTTTTGCTCGATTCATAAGCAAAGTTTCAGCTGATGTGATTTTTGCTATTGGCTATGGATCTAGAGTTAGATTTTGGGAAGATTTGTGGTGTAGAGAGTCATCACTCTTTGGCTAGTCAGGAATTTTCTCGATCCGATCATTCTATTCTTTATTATCTAGGTCTTGAGTCTGATGGTGGCAACTATTTTATTGGCCCTGTCTGATCCTACGGGCCCCCTCCTAAAGTCGCAACTTTTACGTGGCTTGTTGGTAGAAATAGGATTCTTAATATCGACAACCTCCGCAAACGAACTATGATTTTGCCGAAGGCTTGTCTCATCTGCCTCAACGTCTCCTTTGCCTCAATGATGTGGAGTCAGTGGACCATTTATGCATTCATTGCCCTTTCTCCTAGGTTATACCAGGTTTGATCGAGAGTCTGTTCCAGTCTTGGCATGTCTTTGGAGGTGGTGGGTAGGACTCATCTAGATGGAGGGTCACCCTCTTGACTGTGATTTGGTCCATTTGGGGTGAAAGAAATAGCTGTTATTTTCACAACAAAAGCAATTCTGCTGATGGGGTCCTTAATCGGGCTGTTTTGTTTATAAAGGAGTGGATGCCAATGGGCTGTTTTGTTTTGTTGGGTTTGAGCGCTCTTTGGGCTGGTGTTGTAATTTTCTCTTTCTTTCATTGTTTGTTTCTAATGCGGGGGCATTTTCATACCGGGCTTGAGTGGGGTGGCCTGTGGGATGCAAGGGCACACTTGGGGTGGGTAGCCCGCGAAACCCATGGATTTGGGGCCCACAAGGAGGGTTCGGCCGAGGACCTAATCCATGGATTTGGGGTATGGGCTATGAAATAAATGGATTAATTCGCCATGATCTATCAGTTCGAGATTTTAGAGCAAGTGGTTAATTGTCCTACATCAGTTTTTTTTCCTTTTATATTGTTTTTCTTTCCGTTTTTGGCACTTTTGGCTTTAATTATATTCATCATCTTTCAAAAGGGGGGAAAAAATCTTTACAAATTTTCAGGTTTTTTTAAAATTTTTTTTATAATACAATTCAAGCAAATATCCGAAGTGAAGTTTATGATGAAGTCCCAACTTTGAATAAGCATTGACTAACTTGTTTTTTTTCTTTGTTTAATCGAATGATCTTCTATTCCTTTTCTGCACAAAGAAAAGCTTTGATTTCAGCTTTCAGTTAGTTGAGGGGAGAATTCGAAGGGTTTGATTTTATTTCAGACCCTAAACTAGTGGACAACAAAAAAGGGAAAAAGCATCATACATTTGGTTCTGATCTGTATTTTGATTTGTATTGACCACCGGGATTCTATATTGGTCAGGATCTGATCTATTGCTTTGAGTTCTAATTTGAATTTCACGAGTTTCTTATTAATTCATAAAACACTACAGATATTTTTCATCATCTTTTCCATTGCTTTGTATCCGCACATCGAGATTTTTCTGCATTTACGGATTTTTCTTTTTATTTGGAACTATGGTCCAAGGTGCATGGTTCAATTGGTGTGAAATTTTTAGCTAATTGACTCGTTGTATTCAAGTGACAATGTTCAATTGGGGCCTGTTTGGATTCGCGTATAGTATTGTATTTGGGTACTGTTCATGTATGCATTGGATGGTTTTCAAAATACATCCAAATCAATCAGATACTAATCAATGTTTGGATAGGAGGTATTGTTTGGCATAGTATACAATACATTATACAAATCAATGTTTGGATAGGACGTATTATGTCTGTGTATTGTACAATCTTAATTGGGTCGGGTGGCCTGTTTGACGTATGGAACTTTCTGATTTCTAGCTCAGATGATTTTCACGTTGAAATGTACCAAATGAACGGTCCGGATCTTACACTGCATATGTATCAGATATCTTGTAATCGTACAAATTTCAAACTTTCATCCACTGCCGAATACAGCGCAAGGAATACGAAGTATTGACGGCAACAGAATCCACTGACAATACTCTACTGTCGGTTCGAAAATTTGGCTGGAGTTTATATTCGCACGCATGGGATTCAACTCCTATTTACTCCAAACTAAACACGGTAAACGTCAAATCATTACTTTTGATACGATACGATACATACCAAAACGCGTATCCAAACAAGCCCTTGATGGATGTGGATGGGAAATGTTTGCTAATCACCATTTTATCTGCATGTTTATGCTTTTTTCCTTAATTTTCTATAAACACAGGAAAGTCATATGCTATGCAATTGTACTTTGTTTCGAAATTCGAACCCTATTGCGATTTACAACACGGTTCCAATTCTCAGAATCTGCTTTCTTGTATTGAATTGAGTTTTGCACCAAAAGGAGCTCCCGGGATCTGTTTTGACTGGATTATGTCCCTGAATGAACATGGGTCTTCATAAATCAACTTTTTGGGTTTCCTGACTTGGTCGGGAATCTAAACCTCACCCTAAAAAGCTATGGCTTGTTAGTCACTCGACGTTGGTTTCTTTACATGTATGGTATGGTACTATCCATGGGGTGGAATTTTGCTTCTAAGACAGTAGATATGGCTTAGATAATGGCTATGTTTGGGTGAAAGCATAAAATGTATGTTTATCTCATGTGTATTGGATGTTTTATTTTTTATTGGAAGGATGAATATTATTAAACTTCAAGCAAAGCTTCATTTTGATTTCTGTATGTGATGATGTAAAACTTCAGGCAAAGCAGATGGAATCATACCAACATATTTTCTGATTTCGGAGCTGAGGATATGGATGACAGTGACGCAGAGCATATGGACGTGACCACGGCCTCTGGTAGAGGGAGCAAGTTTGCCTCCAAGCTAAACTCGAAAGCCGCATCCTCAAGGTTTGTTGCTTGTGGTTTTCTTTCAACCCACCCATTGAAGTCACCAAGCCTTAATGTTTGTGCAGATGATATGTTCATTTCAAAGATTTGGATGACTTCCATGTAGGTGTGCAACTTGTTGGGTTGGGTTGGGTTGAGAGTCAACTTTAGCTCAACCCACAACCCAACCCAGCCCAACCTCAACCCTAAACCGACCCAACCTTACACAAATACATGTGATTATTCCCAGCCTGACCTAACCCGATCCGAATTTGCTCAACCTGAACCCAACCCGATTTCAAATTGGGTTGCAGTTTTCCAACCCTAACCCAAACTGACCCCGACTCAGGTTAGTCGGGGTTGGGTTGACTCGGACCTAAGTTGCAGCCATACTTCGTTCCATGTTAGTAACGGCATCATCATCATCATCATCATCTAAGCTTGATCTCAATTAATAGGCATCTGCTACAGGAATCCTGTTTGGCCATTCCACTCTATCAAGGTTGTTGGAATGTCATATTGTTTGGATCCATGATTAAAGTTATGGCATAAGTTTGAGGCTGGCTGCCAACCTGACGCAACCCTCCTTTATCCGGGCTGGGGACTGGCAACAAGAGCACAAAGCCCCTGCAGGCGCAGTGTAATGGACTATTGCATAGTTTGATTACAATCAAGCGCTATCTAATGGTCTATTACATGGGTTGATTACAATCAACCAGTGTCCATGTTAGTAACGACATGTAAACATTATGAGGAAAACTGAATAGATCGATCCCACATTACGTTAATCTTCGTTACGACCATCATTTGTCACAGATATTGCATGCATTTCAGTGATCCAGGCCTTGTATCTAGTGGACCTTTCACTCTTGTCAGCAGACCTCATTGGACTGCAAATGGACTATTGAGAGCAAAATATTACCAATGGTTACTGAAGAAGTTCAATGGCCATTTGGCTGGCATTGCTCAATGGAACTTTTGGCTCATCGCTACTTGCAGTGGAGTCCACGATATGAAGACAGACTATTAATCAATGTGTTGTCTTAATTTTGTTTCACCGACTATCATAGGTCCATCCGAATACACCGGACAGCTAAGAGTTTGCCAGAAGACTTGTTTGATCAGATGGAAGATGACCCACTCGATTTGCTAGACCGACAGAAGACAAGGTCAGCCCTCCGATCCTCCAATCACCTCTAAAGGAAGCCAGAATCTGATGATGAGCTAGAGATCGACTCTGATGGGCGCTTGGTCATTCGTGAGGATGGAAAATCTAAGAAGCGAGAGAAGCCCCCATCCTCAGACCTTGATCCTGACTCGAGGAGCAAAGCAGGAAGTCATCTGTCTAGGAACTCTTCTTCAACAAAGGTGCAGAAGCGGCGGAGAACATCAGATTTCGGGTGGGCATACACGGGGAGCGAGTACACGAACAAGAAGGCAGGTGGGTATGTGAAAAAGAAGGACAAGCTTGAGCCGTATGCTTATTGGCCACTCGATCAGAAGATGCTGAGCCGTAGAGGGGAACAAAAGGCAGTTGCTCAGAAGGGCATGGCGAGCGTCATGAAACTCACCAAGAAACTCGAAGGGAAGAGTGCCGCTAACGCTCTTTCCATGAAGGGGTTGAAGATGAAGGGGAAGCAAAAGAAGGGTAACAAGAAAATCAAGTGATGGGATGCTATCTCAAACATTGATTTGCAGTTTTGAGAAGTCGGGCAGGTCGATGCGGTTGAGATTTGCTTCTTTTTCCTTTTTCTCTTTTTTGGCTTAGTTGCGATGTTTGAAATTAGCTGTCCGATCATTTATTGTAAGGCTGGTATTTATTTTTGGAGTGTTTGATAATCTATTCCTTTCGTACATTGTGGCCCACCTGATCAGTGGACTTGGTGCAATTAGGCCAGGGCATCCGCACTGTGGGACCTGCATGTGCTGCAACATTTAGATGGGCTGCCGGGGGATAGCAACTGGCCACTGCATTGCTATCAACCAGGCACATTTGGAATTTGGGTCTGCCTTTGGGCTTGAAAATCTGGATTGTTGCTTCATTGTGGCCGTTTATTTACCTTGATAAAGGCTCTAAAAATGCCCCGACAGACGGTCTGCATGCACATCATGGGTCCCACTCGTGTTGATGGGTGCATCTTGTTTCTTTATACATAAAAATTAAAATTTTAAAGAAAAAAAGAAAAAGAAAAAAGAAAAAAAGAGGGTCTGTTCAAGTTATAATTCAAGGACTGATTCTGTATGACATCTGACCCATCTGCAGGCCTGCCTCACCACAAGGGACAGCCCCCTAAAAATTCAGGCGAATCCAACCAACCGTCATGTAAGCTACCATGTTGATGTGGAGGTGTTTTGGACTGTCGTACATTTGTTTTGTCTAGCGCAGCACACCTAAAACATTGCCTGACCCATCCGTGGAAAACAAAAAAATATATATATAAATAAATAAAATAAATAAATGTCCAAATTTATTTGGTGTCACACACGATTGGTTGGATCGGACACCCTAGTGGGCCCCACGCCCATCAGCTGTACAATTCTTCTTCTGCGATGAACTTGTAGGGGAACAAGCCTCATCCTCGAGCGAGCATGATCAGTGGCAGGCCCACCACAACTATGACTCAGTCCAGAAGGCCACAGACGCCATCAACGGCACTAAGCAGGAAAGAACTCTTTTTTAAATTTTTTAAAAAAAATGTAATAAGAAGAATATCATGTTTCGAGGCAACCGTAAAGAGAATTGAGTATTTCATGTTTCAGTCCCGAATTGGAGACAAGCCATGAGCAGAGAGCACTGGACAATTCTCTGGTGGGCCACATATCAGCTGCTGGAGAACACAATCGACGCTGATCAAGGACACGTCTGCCACAGGCTTGCCATCAGGCAGTGGAATGTGAAAACAGCCTCTGATCCGGACATCGGCGTGGGATCTCAGTTGGATGCTGAGCCAAGTACAGGTGGGCCAGTAAAGGAAGATGGAGTGTGTGGGCATTGTGGGTTGGGGGGAGGGATTACTACCGTGATGTATGGGTCTTATCCAATGTCCAGCCTCCTTCTTTTTCCTATCATTTTAAGTTATAAGCCCAAAAATGAGGCAGATTCAAGGCTCAAGAGGACTACATAACGGTAATTAAACTCTTACTCTTAATAACTTCTCGAGCCACAAAAGTTTTGGATGGACCTGATATTTGTGTTTTCTCTTCATCCAGGTCTATGTAACTTCATGAATAGTTGGGATGGCAAATATACATCACGGTGGGCCCTATAAAAGTTTCAACGGTGAGAATCACTATCACCGCTGTTTCCTGTGGTGGGGTCCACTTGAGCCTTCGATCTTCCTCATTTTTGGGCTTAGGGCCTAAAATGATACAAAAAATATGGATGGACGGTGTGGATAAGACCCATACCTGACGGTGGCCACGCAAAGCTCCTGCCTGTTCCCAGCTTGGGGGGGGAACAAAGGCCTCAACCATTGCAAGTGCCATTGGCATTGTGACTTGAGGAAAAAAGCAGTAGGAAAGAATGTAGGGGTCCTCACTTCCATGAGGGCCCACCAGACGAACCATCTTGATCACTGAAAGGTCCCAGACTCCCAGTCAAGCCACTGCAGAATGCTGTCCCAAACAAATTCAGATCAACCCAAACATCTAAGGGGTAGCTCAAACCGCATCATGTCCAACTTAATGATCAAAAGAAACAAATGGCCCAAAATCGATGGAAAATGCTGGCATCTAATCACCAGCTATTGGGTTTCTAGAAGAATTCATTTCCCACCCTTTTTTCCCATTCTTTTACAGAGTTACAAGTCTTATCTCTAACATGTAAATCTCTATCAAACAAGAAGAGAAGATGGGCTTTAAAAGGAAAAAAAAAAAAAACTGTACTGGGCGCCGCCCACAACCCAAACCTTGGGCTGGTTGCTTCCCATACATTCGACAAATCAATACAGGCCAAATGATTACAATTGCTTGAACCATAGTCGGAGTTTCTCACCATACTCACTTGTACGGTACAAACAGGATGGAGGAATTGTGGCCACCGAAACCAAATGAATTAGATAGTGCGACTTTGATATCCAGCCTCTCCTTTTTGGGACCCACCAGCACACTCCGGTCCTGCATCCACAAGCCGCCAACCGCAGTCGCAGCATGAAAACAAAGATTATAGGTACATTTGGGCATTTGCTTGTCCCAAGGCTGATAGGTTACGGAGACCATTCACACAATCCGAATTGGAGGTGGGAAACGCCAGCTTATTGCAGGTTCGGGGCCCCAGACAACAACCATGTTTGGTAAACATGGGAAGCCTCACTAACCGCAATTTGGTGGCCCACCCAAACACTACCTAAATGTAGAAGAGAGGAGAATGAAGTTTATAAAAAATAAAAAAAAGGAAAACATACCACGCCTTCCTCAGGGTTTTCTAGATTGATATTTGGATGAACCCAACCTGTCCGAATCGCCTACATTTGTAAATTCAGAATCAGAATGAGTGAATTCAATATGCACACCCACCAATGGGTTGGAAAACAAAAGACAAGGAAAAAAGAAAAAATAAGACGGGTGCAGCGAAAGCATGAATACAAATGCATAGCATGTACATGTGCAAGTGCATGAGCCTGTGCACGCAAACACAGTATCCTAGATGTTCTATTCTCGGCAACTAACCGTTTTTTCTGTGGCAATTCTAATGTGATGCTATCGATGCATTGAACACGCTACCATAGAAGGCAGTATTGTGTGGCAGTGCGTGTGGTCCACTTTTGTCCCTTGAAGGTCATCTTCTGTGTGTTTGTGTGTGGTCCACTTCATCCCATTGAAGGTAATACGGTGCATGCGTGCCCATTCATCTCATTGAAGGTTGTACTGTGAATAGGGATATAACATGACCCAAACCTGATTGACCCAACCTGAGTCCAGGTTGGGTTTTTCCAGCTCCTTGAGTTGGGAAATGCCAACTCAATTTGAAATTTGGGAAATACCAACACAAGTATAGGTAGGGTCGGGTTAGGTTGAGTATAGAGAAATTTGGGTTGGGTTTAGGTTGGGAACCTCGGGTTGGGATTTGGGTCAGATTAGGTTGGGTTGTGAGTTGAGTCCTCTTGAGGTTGGGTCAGCTGATCTCATAGTTGAACCTCAACCTGACCCAACCTGCCCAAGTTGCAACCCCAACTCGGTGGGCACGTGCGGGGTCCACTTTCATCTCATTGAAGAAGGTTGCACTGTGTGGTCCACTCCATCCCGTTGAAGGTTGTACTGCATGTGTCCTACTGCGTGCGTGCGGTCCACTTTCATCCCATTGAAGGGCTGGGCATGTGTGCATGTTCCACTTCATCCGGTTGAAGAAGTTCACATTGTGTGCATGTGTGGTCCACCTTAATCCCATCGAAGGCCAGGTGGGTGTGTTCCACTTCATCCCATTAAAGGTCGTATGGTATGCGTGTGTAGTCCACTTTCATCCTATTGTAAGGCCAGGCATGCGTGCGAGTTCCTCTTCATCTCATTGAAGATTGTAGTGTGTGCCTGTGTTCCCATTGAAGGCTGGGTAGGCATGTTCCACTTCATCCCATGTAAAAGACCTGTTCTCTCCCTCTGCCTTCGAGTTTTAGAAAAATGAGATTCCCTTCATCCCATTGAAGGTCGTGCTGTGCTTGTGTGGTACACTTCATCCCATTGAAGATCATACTGCATGTGTTCCCCACTTCATCCCATTGAAGATCATACTGAGTGTGTCCGTGTGGTCCATTTCATCCCATTTAAGGCTGGGCATCCATGTGTGTTCCCTTTCATCCAATTGAAGGTCGTACTGTGCGGGTGTGGCCCACTTCATCCCACTGAAAAACATATGTTCCCTCCCTCCACCTTTGTGTTTTAGAAAAATGGGGTTCCCTTGTAAAATGGGCCCCGCCAATGGGTGGTCATGTAGAGATGTGAAAAGCACACCATCTACCCCTCCCGAGAATCTCCCCAGTCACCATTAGCAACGAATGGTTGCCCTGCAACTCAGCTTGCCCTTCAATTGAAGTTCACCCATCGGCTCATTGATCATGATTCATGAGTTCAAAAAGATAGTGCTAAATGCTGCAGTATATATTATACAAAGCATGCTGTGTCAGATAATCTATCATGAGCTTTGCAAGACAGGCTTGCCCCT
Source organism: Magnolia kwangsiensis (assembly GCA_037074715.1). Lineage (NCBI taxonomy): Eukaryota > Viridiplantae > Streptophyta > Magnoliopsida > Magnoliales > Magnoliaceae > Magnolia > Magnolia kwangsiensis. Next base: position 84,090,370 of record CM073586.1, read on the forward strand.
TCTGCACCACGTGGCAATCAATAACTTTCAACTAGTGGGCCCAGCCACATGGCAAAAATCCCAGTTGATTAGAGGTCCTCGTTGTCCACGTGTGTGGTTTGAAATCTAGAATCATTTCGAGCACACATCAGTACGGACAGTGACTAGATGAGGATCTCTGGTCAATGAGGATTTTTCCATGTGAACCATCAATGTTGGAACCTATATCAACAGTCCGGATCACCATGTGGTGAGGCAGGTGGGTATAACTCACCATATCCCAGCTACATGTGCATGCGCACACGCACACACCTTGGGGCTTTATCTTTTGAATCTGGATCCATCTTCCAATGATCTTCTCAACTTGTGTGGTAGCTTGGGTCCTTACTCTTGCTCCGGTTGTAGACTCTTAAGGAGTTTCAACGCTTGGTCAAGGGTTCGAGTACCCATAAGTGGTGAAATTCCACTAGCGCGAGTAGAGCTGGGCATCGGTCCGGATTGGATCGGATTGGGTATAACTTGGTCCGATCCGAAATCTCTATGGCCTGATCCGAACTTGATCCGATTCGGGACTGAGTCCGGGTCACCTGACGCGAACCGATCCGATGCATGGTTGGCCTGACCCGAACCGAGTCCGACTCAGATCGGGTTGGGTACAATTCGGATTGTTTGAATTTAATTCAACTGTGGTGTGGTCCACATATTGGTACATCATTTGTGTTGCGGATCAAGAGAGCAGGAGATTCTTCATCAACAAGGAGGAGATCTTCGCCAACGTGCTGAATGAGACTCATCAACTTATTTGTAAGTATCTAGAGTCCAGAGGACCCTTTGATCATTCCTTTGTAGGATTGAGTCTAAGGTGTTTCTTACCCTTTGAAGTCCTCTAGGAGGCTTCCGGCGGAAGTGTACGTGGTGGGTGCGTTGTGTGGACCCTTGCTTTGTGGAGAGTGAACCAGTCAAAACCTTTGGTTTGAGGTGAACCGTGTGAAACCTCGGGTTTGAGGTGAACCGTGTAGAAACCTCCGTTAGGGTCTTAGGAAGGTCATTGGTCAGTGTGCTTAAAAGTGGGTGCGTTGTGTTAACCCTTGCTCGTGAGAGCATAAACAGTCAGCTTCAGTGTAGGTTGTAAAAGTTGAAGGTGAACCTGATTTAAAACCTTAGGTTTGAGATGAACCGCTGTGAAACCTCCTTAATTAGTGAAATCCGGTACACTCAAGGTTTGAGTGCGGTTATCAGGAGTGGAGTAGACAAGTAGTCGAACCACTATAAAAATGACTGTGTTTGAGATTGTTATTATTCTGTTTGTGTGATTTACTTCAATACCTTCATATTTGTATCACACCTCACACACATACATAGTCATATCCATCATAAACTAGATTACATTACATATTGTTCATTTATGAATAATTTGTGATTGGATCCTCCACCGGGCTTGGAAGCCAGTAGAGTTACTTTTGAGTAATCCTGATAAATACATATTGATAGAATTAGTGTAATAGAATTTTTAAATAAACTATAAAAACTTTAAAAAGTCCTATTCACCCTCCTCTAGGACATATTAGCATATTCCTACTTCAACTTCAAGCGGTCTTCACCGCTATTTCAACTTCCATTTGCTGCACGCTGAACATTTGGAAGGAATTCTTGAGCCACTTGGCAAGCATGTTCGAAGTTTTTATGGTAACCAGGGTGGTGGAACACTTCCTAAAGACACTTCTGTAGCTGTTTGTACAATAGAGAAGACAAACTTCCTTGTTAATAGATTGTTGGAAGATGGGCGTCTTTTAGAGGTTGGAATTATTGTGATAAATGAACTTCATATGGTAAGCTATGTCTCCATCTTTGTTTTTGGTAGTCCATCTTCTCGTACTTCTAGCATTTTTCTTTTTTGAGTTTTCCCTTAGTTGTCTTGCATCTATTCACCATGTTTTGCTATTTTGCATTATAGACTAGCATAACTTTTTGGTACTTTAATGTTGTACTTGTTCGAAATCAATGGAGCAGACCTGGATGTGCGTCGGAGCTATCCGGATGAGCGGGGGTCCCTGGAAGGTGAGAACCACTGTTATGACCATGATGAAGCTGTCATTTCCTATGGACAGCATTGGAGTGGCCTGGCCATTTGGACAAGCCATATTTATGTATTTGCTTGAAATTAATGGAGCAGACCCAGATGTGCGTCGGAGCTATTCGGATGAGCAGGGGTCCCTGGAAGGTGGGAACCGCTGTTATGATCATGATGAAGCTGTCCATTTCCTATGGACAACATTGGAGGGGCCTGACCATTTGGACAAGTCGTGTTTATGTATTTGCTCAAAATTAATGGAGTAGACCCGGATGTGCGTCGGAGCTATCCGGATGAACGAGGGTCCCTGGAAGGTGGGAACCGCTGTTATGACTATGATGAAGATGTTCATTTTCTATGGACAACATTGGAGGGGCCTGGCCATTTAGACAAGCCGTGTTTATATCTGTATTTGTAGGGATCACACCCTTAACCTAAACCACACCTTAAACCTATAACCTATAACCTAAACCTAAAACCCAAATGTAAACCCGATCTCGAACCCGAACATGATTTCCTAAACCTAAACCTTAACGTATTCTCAAATCCCTAACCTAAACCTACACCTAATCCGAATCTAAACTCTCTAACCTAAACCTAAACCTAAACTTGAAAACCTAAACCTAAACCCGATCCCAAACCCGAACTCGAACCTGATTTTCTAAACCTAAACTTATAACCTTAACTTAAACCTATTCTCAAATCCCAAAACCTATAACCTAAACCTAAACCTAAACCTTAACCTATAACCTTAACTTATAACTTAAACCTATAACCTAAACTCAATTGCCTAAACCTTAACCTATAACCTAACCTAAACCTAAACCTATTCTCAAATCCCAAAACCTATAACTACAACCTAAACCTTAACCTAAACCTATAACCTATAACCTAAACCTATAACCTAAACTCAATTCCCTAAACTCTAACCTACAACCTAACCTAAACTTATACTTATAACCTAAACCTATAACTACAACCTAAACCTATAACCTATAACTTAAACTCTAACCTACAACCTAACTTAAACCTATACTTATAACATAAACCTATTCTCAAATCTCAAAACCTATAACTACAACCTAAACCTTAACAAAAAACCTATAACCTATAACCTAAACTCAATTCCCTAAACCTTAACCTACACCCTAACCTAAACCTATACTTATAACCTAAACCTATTCTCAAATCTCAAAACCTATAACCTAAACCTAAACCTTAACCTAAACCTATAACCTAAACCAAAACCTATAACCTAAACCCGAACATAAACCCGAACCCGAACCCGAATTCCTAAACCTAAACCTGTACTTATAACCTAAACCTATTCTCAATTCAAAACCTATAACTTAAACCTAAACCTTAACCTATAACCTAACCTAAACCTAAACCTATAACTTACACTTATAACCTAAACCTAAACTTAAACCTATACTTATAACCTAAACCTATTCTCAAATCCCAAAACCTATAACCTAAACCTTAACCTTAACCTAAACCTAAACCTATAACCTAACACTTATAACCTAAAACCTAAACCTAAACTAACGCTTATAACTTATAACCTAAACCTATAGCCTAAACCTAAACCTAAAACCCAAACGTAAACCCGATCTCGAACCCGAACCTGATTTCCTAAACCTAAACCTTAACGTATTCTCAAATCCCTAAACCTAAACCTACACCTAATCCTAATCTCAACTCCTTAACCTAAACCTAAACTTGAAAACCCAAACCTAAACCCCAACCCGATTTTCTAAACCTAAACTTATAACCTTAACCTAAACATATTCTTAATTCCCTAAACCTTTACCTACACCTAATCCTAATCTCAACTCCCTAACCTAAACCTAAACCTAAACTTGAAAACCCAAACTTAAACCCAATCTCGAACCCGAATCCAATTTCCTAAACCTAAACTTATAACCTTCACTTAAACCTATTCTCAAATCCCAAAACCTATAACCTAAACTTAAACCTAAACCTTAACCTATAACTTAAACCTTAACATATAAACTTAACCTATAACCTAAACGTAAAACCTAAACTCAATTTCCTAAACCTTAACCTATAACCTAACCTAAACCTAAAGCTAAACCTATAACCTACACTTATAAACTAAACCTAAACATATAACTTAAACCTATAACCTTAATCTAAACATAAAACCTAAACCTAAACCTATTCTTATAACATAAACCTATATTTATAACCTAAACCTATTCTCAAATCCCAAACCTATAACCTAAGCCTAAACCTTAACTTAAACCTAAACCTATAACCTAAACCTATAACCTATAACCTAAACCTAAAACCTAAACCTAAACCTTCACTTATAACCTATAACCTAAACCTAAACCTAAACCTAAAACCCAAACGTAAACTCGATCTCAAATCTCATTCTCAATTCCCTAAACCTAAACCTATAACCTAAACCTAAACCTTAACCTATAGCCTAAACCTTAACCTATAACCTGTAACCTAAACTCAATTCCCTAAACCTTAACATATAATCTAACATAAACCTAAACCTTCACGGTGGACCCAAAACCTAAACTTAAACCTAAACTTGAAAATCCAAACCTAAACCCGATCCCGAACCCGAACCCGATTTCCTAAACCTAAACCTTAACCTATTCTCAATTCCCTAAACCTTAACCTATAACCTAACCTAAACCTAAACATATAACCAACACTTATAACCTAAACCTGTAACCCTAACCTAAATGTAAAACCTAAACCTAAACCTAAAACGTAAATGTATTCTCAAATTCCTAAACCTAAACCTATAACCTTAACCTAAACCTAAACCTATAACCTTAACCTAAACCTATACTTAATCCTAATCTTAACTCTTTAACCTAATCCTAAAACTTGAAAACTCAAATCTAAATTCGATCCCGAACCTGAATCCGATTTCCTAAACCTAAACCTTAACCTATTCTCAATTCCCTAAACCTAAACCTATAGCCTAAACTCAATTCCCTAAACATTAACCTATAACCTAACCTAAACCTGAACCTATAAACTACACTTACAACCTAAACCTAAACCTATAACCTATAACCTAATCCTAAAACCTAAACCTAAATGTATTCTAAAATCTCTAAACTTAAACCTACACCTAATCCTAATCTCAACTCCCTAACCTAAACCTAAACCTAAACTTAAAAACCTAAACCTAAACCCTATCCCGAACCCGAACCCGATTTCCTAAACCTAAACCTTAACCTATTCTCAATTCCCTAAAGCTATAACCTATAACATATAACCTATAGCCTAAACCTAAACCTAAACCTTAACCAAAGCCTATAACCTATAACATATAACCTATAACCTAACCTTAACCTAAACCTAAAACCTAAACCTAAACCTATAACCTAAGCCTATAAACTAAAACCTAAACCTAAACCTAAATCTAAAACCTAAGTGTATTCTCAAATCCCTAAACCTAAACCTACACCTAATCCTAATCTTAACTCTTTAACCTAAACCTAAACTTGAAAACCCAAACCTAAACCCATTCTCGAACCCAAACCCAAATTCCTAAACCTAAACCTTAACCTATTCTCAATTCCCTAAAGAGATAACTTATAACCTAAACCTAAACCTATAACCTAAAACCTAAATATATTCTCAAATCCCTAAACCTAAACCTACACCTAATCCTAATCTTAACTCCCTAACCTAAACTTAAACCTAAACTTGAAAACTCAAACCTAAACCCGATCCCGAACCCGAACCCGATTTCCTAAACCTAAACCTTAACCTATTCTCAATTCCCTAAAGCTAAAACCTATAACATATAACCTATAACCTAAACCTTAACCAAAACCTATAACCTAAACCTTAACCTATAACCTATAACATATAATCGAAACTTATAACCTATAACCTAACCTTAACCTAAACCTAAAACCTAAACATAAACCTATAAACTAAAACCTAAACTTAAACCTAAAACCTAAATGTATTCTCAAATCCCAAAACCTAAACCTACACTTAATCCTAATCTCAACTCCTTAACCTAAACCTAAACTTGAAAACCTAAACCTAAACCCGATCCTGAACCCGAACCTAAATTCCTAAACCTAAACCTTAACCTATTCTTAATTCCCTAAAAATATAACTTATAACCTAAACCTAAACCTATAACCTAAAACCTATACCTAAACCTAAAACCTAAATGTATTCTCAAATCCTTAAACCTAAACCTACACCTAATCCTAATCTCAACTCTCTAACCTAAACTAGAAAACCCAAACTTAAACCCTATCCCGAACCCAAACCTGATTTCCTAAACCTAAACCTTAGCCTATTCTCAATTCCCTAAAGCTATAACCTATAGCCTAAACTTAAACCTAAACCTAAACCTAAACCTATAAACTTAACCTAAACTTAAAACCTAAAACCTAAAACCTAAATGTATTCTCAAATCCCTAAACCTAAACCTACACCTAATCCTAATCTCAACTCCCTAACCTAAACCTAAACCTACACCTAATCATAATCTCAACTCCCTAACCTAAACCCAAACCTAAACTTGAAAATCCAAACTTAAACTTGATCCCGAACCCGAACCCGATTTCCTAAACCTAAATCTTAACCTATTCTTAATCCCTAAAGCTATAACCTATAACCTATAACCTAAACCTAAAACCTAAATGTATTCTTAAATCCCTAAACCCAAACCTATACCTAATCTCAATCTCAACTCCCTAACCTAAACCTAAACCTAAACTTGAAAACCCAAACTTAAACCCGATCCCAAACCCAAACCCGAACTCGATTTTCAAAACTTAAACCTTAACCTATTCTCAATTCCCTTAAGCTATAACTTATAACTGAAACCTAAACCTATAACCTTAACCAAAACTAAAACCTATGACCTAAATCCTAACTTATAACTTATAACCCATAACCTAAACTTATAACCTATAACCTAACCTTAACCTTAACCTAAACCTAAAACCTAAACCTTAACTTAAAACCTAAATGTATTTTCAAATCCCTAAACCTAAACCTACACCTAATTCTAATCTCAACTCCCTAACCTAAACCTAAACCTAAACTCGATCCCAAACCTGAACCCGATTTCCTAAACCTAAACCTTAACCTATTCTCAATTCCCTAAAGCTATAACCTATAACCTAAACCTAAACCTAAACCTTAACCAAAACCTATAACCTAAACTTTAACCTATAACCTATAACATATAACAGAAACTTATAACCTATAACCTAACCTTAACCTAAACCTAAAACCTAAACCTAAACCTATAACCTAAACTTATAACCTAAAACCTAAACCTAAAACCTAAATGTATTCTCAAATCCCTAAACCTAAACCTACACCTAATCCTAATCTCAACTCCTTAACCTAAACCTAAATTTAAAAACCCAAACCTAAACCCGATCCCGAACTCAAACCCAAATTCCTAGACCTAAACCTTAACCTATTCTCAATTCCCTAAAGATACAACTTATAACCTAAACCTAAACCTATAACCTATAACCTAAACCTATAACCTATAACCTAAATGTATTCTTAAATCCCTAAACCTAAACATAAACCTAAACCTACACCTAATCCTAATATCAACTCCCTAACCTAAACCTAAACCTAAACTTGAAAACCCAAATCTAAACCCTATCCCGAACCCGAACCCGATTTCCTAAACCTAAACCTTAGCCTATTCTCAATTTCCTAAAACTATAACCTATAACCTAAACTTAAACCTAAACCAAAACCTATACCCTTAACCTAAACTTAAAACCTAAAACCTAAATGTATTCTCAAATCCCTAAACCTAAACCTTAACCTATAACCAAATTTAAACCTAAACCTATAACTTACACTTATAGCCTAAAATCTAAATGTATTCTCAAATCCTAATCCTAATGTCAACTACTTAACCTAACTTAAACCTAAACCTACACCTAATCCTAATCTCAACTACTTAACTTACACCTAAACTTGAAAACCCAAACCTAAACCCGAACCCGATTTCCTAAACCTAAACCTTAACCCATTCTCAATTCCCTATAACTATAACCTATAACCTATAACCTAAACCTAAACCTAAACCTAAAACATAAACCTAAACCTAAAATCTAAATGTATTCTCAAATCCTTAAACCTAAACCTACACCTAATCCTAATCTCAACTACTTAACCTAAACCTAAACTTGAAAACCCAAAACCTAAACCCGATCCCGAACCCGAACCCGATTTCCTAAACATAAACCTTAACCTATTCTCAACTCCCTAAAGCTATAACCTATAACCTAAACCTAAACCTATAACCTTAACATATAACCTAAATCAAAACCTATAACCTATAATCAAACCTTAACCTAAACCTAAACCTAAAACTAAATGTATTCTCAAATCCCTAAACCTAAACCTACACCTAATCTTAATCTCAACTTCCTAACCTAAACCTAAACCTAAACATGAAAATCAAAACATAAACCCAATTTCTTAAACCTAAACCTTAAGCTATTCTCAATTCCCTAAACTATAACCTATAACCTATAACCTAAACCTAAACCTAAACCTAAACCTATAACCTTAACCTAAATCTTAACCTAAACCTAAACCTTAACCTTAACCTAAACCTTAACCTAAACTTATACTTATAAATCCTAATTTATTTTATAAAAGTTTATTTACGGTTAAGTTATTTTCTTAATAAGTTTATTGCCTTAATCTATTACTAACAAAACTTCAGGATAAATTCGACTTGGATTTGAGTGTTCCACACATCTCTCATGCCATCGATGACATGATCAAGGAGCGGTTCAAGGATTACCGTAGTAAGTTGTTTCAGGCTCTCGCTGCACGCTTACCCACCGATGCCCTACCACCTCCGCCTTCATCTTTGTGATTTTTTATATTTTTTATGATGTTAAACTTCTATGTATTTATGTGTAAATGAATGTGATGTGGATAAGATTGTTTATGTTTGGATGAATGTACTTTTATGTTTGGATGGATTTACTAGTTTGGGTTTATATGGATGTGAATGTGAATATGATGAAATATATTATATAACAGGTGTATATAAGGAAGAATATGATGAAATATATTATAATAGGTATATATATTGTAACAGGTGTATATTAGGAATTTCGTGCTGGAATATTATTATTATTTTTTTTTAAACAACTTTTACCTACGAAAATTTTCGTAGGTAAAAGTTTCGTAAATAGATGAAAACTATCGTTGTTAAAAGTTTAACAAGTAGTTTTTTACGATGAACATTTTTGTTGCTAAAAGTCTTGTAATTATTTTTAGCGACGAATATTTTCGTCACTAAAAGTTGAACGAATATTTTTAACAGTGAATATTTTCGCTGCTAAAAGTCTTATAAATTTTTTTAAGTATTCGTCGCTAAAAGTAAAATGAAAATTTTTAGTAGCGAAAATTTTCGCTGCTAAAAGTCTTGTAAAGTTTTTTTAGCGACGAATATTTTCGTCGCTAAAAGTGGAACACATATTTTTAGTAGTGAAAATTTTCGCTGCTAAAAGTCTTATAAAGTTTTTTTAGCGACGAATATTTTCATTGCTAAAAGTAGAACGAATATTTTTAGTAGCGAAAATTTTCACTGCTAAAAGCCTTATAAAGTTTTTTTAGCGACGAAAAGTTTCGTCACTAAAAGTAGAACGAATATTTTTAGCAGCGAAAATTTTCGCTGCTAAAAGTCTTGTAAAGGTTTTTTAGCGATGAAAATTTTTGTCACTAAAAAGCTTGCCTTTAGCGACGATTCAAAATTTTTGCCCATAAAAACCCTTCTGCTTCGGTCTTTTAGCGACAAAAATTTTCACAACTAAAACTTTTTAGCTACGAAAATTTTTCTTTTAACGACGAAAATTTTCATCGCTAAAAGTGAGATTTCTTGTAGTGTGCCCATTCAGAGCTCGGGACGGGCAAGGGTAGTAGGCAATCCGCATCCCAAGGTGGGGCATGCAGATTTGGTTGGACATTGCTAAGTTGGACGGGGGCTATATCTAGACAAAAAAAAATGAACTGTACATAAAAACTATGGAGCCCACCATTATGTATATGTAAGATCAAAGATGTTCACTCATTTTACCTAATTATATTAGGGCATGAGCCCAAAAATAGGGAGATCCAAAGTGCAAGTGGACCACCCTGTAAAAAACAGAGGGAATTTAATGCCTACCGTTGAATATTTCTTATGGGCAACAAAAGTTCTTAAGTTTTGGGTAAAACTAATATTTGTATTCCCTAAATCACCTTATAGATAGGTTGGATGATAAATATACATCTTTGTGAGCTCTAATAAGATCTTAACTTTCATTATTACCTATTGTGTGTCCACTTAATCTTAGAATCTATTTCATTTTTAGCCTCATATCTTAAAATTATTTGTTAAAACTGATAGAGAGCATGGCTTGGACACATGCGTCACGGTAGGTCTGACAGAAATGATACCATGGCTTCATTTCTTAAATGAAATCACAATTTTCCAGGTGCAATTGTAGCATTATTTAACTCTCTACCTACCAGACGTGGATTAGTTACTGACAGGTCGAGTAGCGAGACTTGCTACTAAGTGACGGTCACCTAGTTCTGGGTCCCACCATCATGTATGTGTTGTATCTGGAAACGGATTGGCTACACCCCCTACCACCGGCCATTTGCTGGTGGTCGGTGCTCTATGGGCCCCACCATGATCTATATGTTACATCCATGCTGACCATCTATTATTATAGATCATTTTATGGTATAAAAGAAAAAATGAGGTATATCTCAATCTCAAGTGGACCACATTACATGAAATAGTGTTGAATGAACGTTGACCATTAAAAACGTTTTGGGGGCCATAAAAGTTTTGGATCAAGCAGATATTTATTTTTTCCTTTCATATGGGTCTTTATGACCTACTTAACAGATTGGATGTCAAATAAACAGTACAGTGGACGGAGGATTTTAATGGTGGATATCCAATCATTATTGTTTTCCTGTGGTGTGGTCTACATAAAATTTATATCCCTATCCGTTTTTGTATCAATCCCTAAAATGATCTATAAAAATGGATGAATAGAATGGATGAAACACATACATCATGTCGGGGCCCATGTAGCACCTACCACCAGCCATGGGGCTGGTGTTAGGGGGAGTAGCCAATCTGTCTCCGTTATATCCACACCGTACATTGTCAATCCATTTGGTGAGATTATTTTAGGGCATGAACCAAAAAATGAGGCAGACCGAAAGATGGACCCTTCATAGAAAACACTAGAGAGAGTAACGTCCATTATTGAAACCTTCCTAAGGTTTACCATAATGTTTATTTGAGATCCAACCTATTCATAAGTTAACAAAGACATTAAAGAAGGAAAAACACAAATATCATCTTGTTCGAAAACCTTTATGGCCTTTGGAAGTTTTTAATGTTGGGTGTCACTCTCCACTGTTTTCTACCGTGGGATCAACTAGAGCTTTGACCTGATTCATTATTTAGATCATGCCCTAAAATGATTTCTACAAATGGAGGGACGGTGTGGATACAAAACATACATCATAGTGGGACCCACGGAACTAGGTGACGTCACTTCAGTAGTGCTGCTCAACCGTCAGTAGCTAATCCGCGTCCTGATGAGACGGCTTCATTTCTTACAATTCCCCAGGCGCAATTGCAGCATTATTTCACTCTCTACTAAACACGATGATAATTTGTTATAATTGTTTATTTCTCACCTTTACTGTGGGAAGTTGGCAATCATATACCCAAAACATAATTACATTGATTACTGAGGAAACTTTTATCGGAATATAAATTCTATTTTAATTTAAAATTTTCCACAAAAAAGAAAAGATTCCGTAGCTTGAAACCGAGTGCGGGAAGGGCACAAAATAGTGAGGATGGAACGGACGAGGATTTTTCCTGCAATGGAAACTTAACTGGGCCCCCACCGTGATGTTTGTGAGAAATTCCGTTCATCCATTTTGTTAGCTTAATTTAGGGCTGGGATAAAAAGTGAGCAGGATCCGTGACTCGAGTGGAGCGCATTAAAGGAAAATGTGAATAGGGAAATTCCAACCATTGAAACTTTCCCAGGATCGACAGTTATGTTTACATGCCATCTATACCGTTAATAATGTCATTCCTATTGGAATGAACCGAAAACACAAATATTATCCTGATTCAATACTTTTGTGGCCCCATAAATATTTTAACTATCGATGTTCAATCCTCACGTTTTCAGCACGTTTGAGTCTTAGATCCGGTTCATATTTTGATTCACGCCCTAAAATGAGCTCAAAAAGCATATGGACGGGGTTGATTTCTCACAAACAGCACGGTGGCCCCACCTAAGTTCCGAGCGCAGGAACCTCCTACGAATGGCTTACGCAGTAAATTCGGATTGAACGCCCGGGGGGAAATGACCACTGTAGACAAAACCAACGGTTTTTATAAAGGAATGCAAACTTAAGTTACCAACTTAGACTCGCACGTGCGAACAACGAATTTGAGGACGAAACTACACCTCCTTTTTACTGCCGTTGCTTTTGCTCTGCCTCCCTTCCCTCGCTCCATTCTCGGGGAAAAAAAAAAAAGACGAAAACTCCACTGCTACATCTGTTGCTTGGATCGCACCACGCTCTAGCTACACGCTCTCTATTCAGCAACATTATCTCGTTTTTTCTGAAAATGGTCCCTCCATGAAAGAAAGTATGGACGACAGGTACGATATACATTTACCTAAACGGCGTAAATTTTTTGTGGGCCATTGAAATGCCGAATGAAGCTCGCATCTTGGTTTTCGGTTCATCCATGCAAAAATCATCCTATGAACATGATGGATTACAAGTAAAAACATCATTGTGGGGGCATAACAAGGTTTCTATGGTGGAACCATTGTTTCCTATGGTGTGATCCACTTGATATTTCAATATGCCACCATTTTGGGCTGAAACCCTTGCTTTAGATGGAAAAATGGATGAATGTCATGGATAATCCACATACATGCAAGGCGGACCCAACTCAATATTTTTTATTTTTTAATTTTGTTTATATTTTACTATTAATTTTTTTTTATATAGTTTTTTTGGGTTAGGTTGCTAGTACACACCCATGTCAATACACACACTCCATGTTAGCCACCCCCTCTAGGAATCGATACCAGGACCTCAAGTGTTGACACAAGGTATCTCTACTCAGTCTGCCAATTGAGCTATGGATCTAGGTGTGCCCAACTTAGTTAACTCGACACTATAAGTGTGTACTGAAAATTTTATGAACCGCTCAATCAATTTCATTAATTGTTCGGTAAAATTCACTGAAGAGAATTTCATGTAAATCTTGGTTAATTTCATTAACTGATCGGTCAAATTCAACAGAGTGCAAATTGTTAGGCTAGGTCAATTACATTTAAAGTTCATTCCAATTCATGTTAGCCTCACCCAATTTCAAGCTTGTCTTCGGTCAAATTCATGTTTCCCTTGCTCAATTTCTCTGTTGCCTCGTTGAATTTTTACGTTGCCTTGCTCAACTCCTAGGTTCCCTCGCTCAATTTCTAGGTTCCCTCGCTCCAATTTCTACGTTGCCTCGCTCAATTCCTAGGTTGCCTCGCTCCAATTTCTATGTTCCCTCGCTCAAATCCTAGGTTGCCTCGCTCAATTTCTAGGTTCCCTCGCACAATTTGTAGCTTCCCTCGCCTCGCTCAAATCCTAGGTTGCCTCGCTAAATTTCTTGGTTCCTTTGCTTAATTCCTAGAATTTCTTGTTGAATTTCTATGTTGCCTCGCTCAATTCCTAGCTTCTTTCGCTCAATCCCTACGTTGCCTTACTCAATTTCTAGGTCGCATCGCTCAAATCCTAGGTTCCCTCGCTCAATTTCTAGCTTCCCTCGCTCAATTCCTAGGATTCCTCACTCAATTTCTAGCTTCCCTCGCTCAATTCTTAAGATTCCTCGCTCAATTCGTACGTTGCCTCGCTCAATTCCTAGGTTCCCTCTCTCAATTTCTAGGTTTTCTTGCTCAAATCCTAGGTTGCCTCGCTCAAATTCTAGGTTGTCTCGCTCAATTTCTAGCTTCCCTCGCTCAATTCCTAGGTTACCTCACTAAATTCCTACGTTGCCTCGCTTAATTTCTAGGTTCCCTCGCTCAAATCCTACGTTTCCTCGCTCAAATCCTAGGTTTTCTCGCTCAATTTCTAGCTTCCCTCGCTCAATTCCTAGGTTACCTCGTTGAATTCTTACGTTGCCTCGCTCAATTCCTACGTTGCCTCGCTTAATTTCTAGGTTGCCTCGCTCAATTCTTAGCTTCCCTCGCTCAGTTTCTACCTTCCCTTGTTCGATTCGTAGGTTACCTCGCTGAATTTCTACGTTAACTTGTTCAATTCCTATGTTGTCTCGCTTAATTTTTAGGTCCCCTCGCTCAATTTCTAGCTTTCTGCCTCGCTCAATTTTTTCCTTCCGTTGCTCAATTCAAGGTTCCCTAGCTGAATTTCTAGCTTCCCTCGCTCAATTCGTATGATGTCTCGCTCAATTCCTAGCTTCCCTCACTCAATCCCTACATTGTCTCGCTCAATTTCTAGGTTGCCTCGCTCAAATCCTAGGTTCCCTCGCTCAATTCCTAGCTTCCCTCGCTCAATTTCTACATTTCCTCGCTCAAATCCTAGGTTGCCTCGCTCAATTCCTAGCTTCCCTCGCTCAATTTCTACCTTAATTTCTAGCTTTCCTTGCTCAATTCCTAAGTTGCCTCACTCAATTTCTACCTTCCCTCGCTCAATTCCTAGGTTACCTCGCTGAATTCCTACGTTGCCTCGCTCAATTCCTAGCTTCCCTCGCTCAGTTTTTACCTTCCCTCGCTCAATTTCTAGCTTTTCTCGCTTAAATTCTAGGTTGCCTCGCTCAATTCTTACCTTCCCTTGATCAATTTCTACCTTCCATCGCTTAATTTCTAGGTTACCTCACTCAATTTTTAAGTTCCCTCGCTCAATTTCTAAGTTGCCTCGCTCAAATCGTAGGTTTCCTAGCTAAATTTCTGGGTTCCCTCGCTCAATTTCTAGCTTTCCTAGCTCAATTCCTAGGTTGTCTCGCTGAATTTTTAGGTTCCCTCGCTCATTGTCTCGATTCCATCGCTGAATATCTTGGTTGCCTCGCTTAATTGCTAGGTTTTCCGCTCAATTTCACCTTGCCTTGCTCAATTTTTAAGGATGTCTCGCTTGGTTTCATCTTGCCTCATTGAATTTAATGTTTTCCTTGCTGAATTTTATGATTCCCTCACTCATTTTCTAATTTATCTCGCTTAATTTTTAGTCTGCCTCGCTCGATTTCAACTATGTTTAAATTATTATTTTTTTCATTATGATTCTCTAAGTAGTGAAATTTAGTTTTAATATATTTTTCATTACATGTTTGTAGGTGACGATTCTTGTTCTCAATTCCCAAACTCATCCTCTGAGTGTTCATTGAGATGGTGGTTCGACACGGTGAAAGGTGGATTAGAGAAGCATGATACTCAGCTACGTCTATTCAAGCAATCCCCATTTTCCTTCTTGTTGCACCTCTCATCCTTTCGATTTATAGGGGCTCTATTTCACCTTCTTCTTGTAAGATATAAAAGTGATCTTATATTTGAGATACGGGGGATACGGTTGCAATTCACGGAGATGGACTTCGCTCTCATAACAGGGCTTAAGACTAGGGAGCTTACAATACCAAAAAGCATCCCATGAGTTGTACATTAATGGACAAATACTTCAAAGAATATCCAATTTTTAAGAAGCATTTATTAGATGTGTTTAATAAATTAGTTGACACCAATAAGCATGAGGATATCTCGCTCAATTCGTAGGTTGCCTCGCTTAATTCCTAGTTTCTCTCGCTCAATTCGTATGTTGCCTCACTCAATTTCTAGCTTCCCTTGCTCAATTCCTAAGTTCCCTTGCTCAATTCCTAGGTTCTCTCGCTCAATTTCTAGGTTCCCTCGCTCAATTCCTAGCTTCCCTTACTCAATTTATAGGTTGCCTCGCTCAATTTTTAGGTTCCCTCGCTCAAATCTTATGTTCCCTCGCTCATTTTCTAGGTTGTCTCGCTTGATTTGTAGGTTGCCTCGCTCAATTTCTAGCTTCCCTTGCTCAATTCCTAGGTTCCCTCGCTCAATTCCTATGTTCTCTCGCTCAATTTCTAAGTTGCCTTGCACAATTCCTAGCTTCCCTCGCTCAATTCGTAGGTTACCTCGCTCAATCCGTAGGTTCCCTCGCTCAATTCCTAGCTTCCCTCGCTCAATTCTTAGGTTGCCTCGCTCAATCCGTAGGTTCCCTCGCTGAATTTCTAGCTTCCCTCGCTCAATTTCTAGTTTTCCTCGCTCAATTCATAGCTTCCCTCGCTCAATTCCTAACTTCCCTCACTCAATTCATAGGTTGTCTCGCTCAATCCGTAGGTTTCCTTGCTGAATTTCTAGCTTCCCTTGCTCAAATTCTGTGTTCCCTCGCTCAATTCCTAGCTACCCTCACTCAATTCCTAGGTTGCCTCTCTTAATTTTTAGGTTGTCTTACTTAATTTCTAGCTTCCCTCACTCAAATCATATGTTCTCTCGCTCAATTTGTAGGTTGCCTCACTCAATTTGTAGCTTTCCTCGCTCAATTTTTAGGTTGTCTCGCTGAATTTCTAGCTTCCCTCGCTCAAATCCTATGTTCTCTCGCTCATTTCTTAGGTTGCCTCGCTCAATTCCTAGGTTGCCTCGCTCAATTTCTAGCTTCCCTCGCTGAATTTCTAGCTTCCCTCGCTCAAATCTTATGTTCCCTCGCTCAATTCGTAGGTTGCCTTGCTCAATTTCTAACGTTCCTTGCTCAATTCGTAGGTTGCCTCGCTGAATTTCTAGCTTCCCTTGCTCACAATCATTTCCATGCATTTCAAGGTCAATCCCAGCGATTCCGTTCTGATTCACGGTCATTTCCATGCATTTCACGGTCAATTCCCTTCACTTCACGGTCATTTCCATGCATTTCACGGTCAATTCGCTTCACTTCACGGTCATTTCCATGCATTTCACGGGCAATCCTGACGATTCTGTTTTATTTCACGGTCATTTCCATGCATTTCACGGTCAATCCCGGTGATTCCGTTTCATTTCATGGTCATTTCCCTTCATTTCATGGTCATTTCCATACATTTCATGGTCATTTCCATGCATTTCACGGTCATTTCCCTTCATTTCATGGTCATTTCCATGCATTTTTCGGCGATTCCCGAGACCTCAACCTGAGCCTAACACAAGTTTTATCGAGTTGTTGTTTGTATGGCCCAACCCTAAGACCAAACCCGATACATCCTGACCAAGCCCAACCTAATGTTGGGTCGGTCACAGGTTGGTCGGGTTGACCTGCCCAACTTTCAGCCTCAAAATTATATATGGTACATCAAGTAATTAATTTTGGTTTAGAAGATATTCTTGTTATATGAATAAAGAAAGAAATGAGAAAAAGAGAAATATATATATATATATATATATATATATATATATATATATATATATATATGCTTATATTTACATATTTATATAAATATGTGTTAGAGAAAAATGTAGGTAGAATAAAATTCTCCGTGTAAAAAAAAAAGTGTATAGGGATACAGTTATAATCTGTAGCCATAGATAGGGGGTGGAATCTCGGAATTCGTGATTGATTGTTGATCGGGACAACAACTTGCGGTGGAATAGCGGGATTCGCGATTGATCGCCGAGTTATGGTTTTACTATGGATTATAACCGTAGCTATATCCGTGTCCCTGTGCATACGACATTACCATTTGCTTGAATGTCTACCGTTGAAACCCTTTTAGGGGCCACACAAGTTTTGGATCATTATGAAATTTGTTTTTTCCTCTTCATCCAAGTCTTTGTGACCTTATGAATAGACTGGATGAAAAATAAATGTTATGGTGGGCCCTACAAAAGTTTCAATGGTGAAAATCAATTTTCCGCTGCTCTGTGTGGTGTAGCCCAGTTGATCTTTGGATATGATTTTTTTTTTTTGATAATGCTCCGAAATGATCTCGAAATATGGATGAACATTGTGGATATAATAAATACATAGCTGTGGGGCCATGTAACTTTGATCCCTTTTGAGCCATTTGCACAACTCTTGGTTGGAGGAGTGTCCGTGCTCATCTTTGAAAGGAATGGAGGGGTATTTTCGTCCTTAAATTCGCTGTCCGCACGTGCTAGTCTAAGTTGGTAACTTAAGTTTGTATACCTTCATAAAAACTGCTGGGTAAAAGGTTTTGTCTACAGTGGTCATTTTCTCCCCAAAAAATGACCATTTATATCCCATCTTAATAAAATAATGAGGAATGGGACAGCGAGCATAAAATGAATTCAAATCCTATATTCCCTCGCTCATTCCTAGGTTCCCTCACTGAATTTCTAGCTTCCATCGCTCAATTTCTAGCTTCCATCGCTTAATTCCTAGCTTCCCTCGCTCAATTCCTAGGTTGCCTCGCTCAATTTTTAGGTTGTCTCGCTGAATTTCTAGCTTCCCTCGCTCAAATCATATGTTCCATCGCTCAATTCATAGGATGCCTTGCTCAATTTCTAGCTTTCCTCGCTCAATTTTTATGTTGCCTCGCTGAATTTCTAGCTTCCCTCGATCAATTCCTAGGCTGTCTAGCTCAATTTATAGGTTCCCTCGCTGAATTTCTAGCTTCCCTCGCTTAATTTCGAGCTTCCCTCTTTCAATTCGTAGGTTGCCTTGCTGAATTTCTACGTTGCATCGCTCAATTGCTAGGTTGTTTCGCTCAATTCGTAGGTTCCTTCGCTCAATTTATATATTGCCTCACTGAATTTCTAGCTTCCCTCACACAATTTGTAGCTTCCCTCGCTCAAATCTTAGGTTCCCTCGCTGAATTTCTAGGTTCCCTCGCTCAAATTCTAGTTTCCCTCGCTGAATTTCTAACTTCCCTCGCTCAATTCCTAGGTTGCCTCGCTTAATTCCTAGGTTTTCTTGCTAAATTTCTACCGTGCCTCGCTCAATTTCTAGGTTCCCTCACTCAATTTCTAGCTTCCCTCGCTCAAATCCTAGGTTCTCTCGTTGAATTTCTAGCTTCCCTCGCTCAATTACGTTGCCTCGTTCATTTCCTAGGTTTCCTTGCTTAATTCCTATGTTGCCTTGCTCAAATCTTAGGTTGCCTCGCTCAATTTATAGGTTCCCTCGCACAATTTGTAGCTTCCCTCGCTTAAATCGTAGGTTGCCTCGCTGAATTTCTAGGTTCCCTCGCTGAATTTCTAGGTTCCCTCGCTGAATTCCTACCTTGCCTCGCTCAATTTATAGGTTCCATCGCTTAATTTCTAGCTTCCCTCGCTCAATTCCTAAGATTCTTTGCTGAATTTCTATGTTGCCTCGCTCATTTCTTAGGTTCGCTCGCTCATTTCCTACGCTGCCTCGTTCAAATCCTAGGTTGCCTCGCTCAATTTCTAGGTTCCCTCACACAATTTGTAGCTTCCCTTACTCAAATCCTAGGTTGCCTCGTTGAATTTTTAGGTTTCCTCGCTCAAATTCTAGCTTCCCTCGCTGAATTTCTAACTTCCCTCGCTCAATTCCTAGGTTCCCTCGCTCAATTCCTAGGTTTTCTTGTCGAATTTTTACCTTGCCTCGCTCAATTTCTAGGCTCACTCGCTCAATTTCTAGCTTCCCTCGTTCAAATCCTAGGTTGCCTCGCGGAATTTCTAGGTTCCCTCGCTTTATTTCTAGCTTCCCTCGCTCAATTTCTAGGATTCCTCACTGAATTTCTACGTCACCTCGCTTATTTCATAGGTTCCCTCAATCAATTCTTATGTTGCCTTGATCAAATCGTAGGTTGCCTCGCTCAATTTCCAGGTTCCCTCGCACAATTTGTAGCTTCCCTCGCTCATATCATAGGTTGCCTCGCTCAAATTCTAACTTCCCTCGCTTAAATTCTAACTTCCTTAGCTCAATTCCTAGGTTACCTAAATCAAATTGTAGGTTCCCTCGCTTATTTTCTACATTGCCTCACTCAATTTCTAGCTTCCCTCACTCAATTTCTAGATTCCCTCGCTGAACTCCTACCTTGCCTCGCTCAATGTCTAGGTTCCCTTGCTCAATTCCTACCTTGCCCCCGCTCAATTTTCAATTTGCCCGCTCAATTTCATGTTTGCCTTGCTCAATTTATAGTTTGACTGTGAAGTGATTGAAATTAACCACGTAGTAAATGAAATGTATTCTCGACCATCAACCTGATGGAATCTTGGAAAATAATTAGGTTGGTTGGCTAAAGTAGCTTCTCCTACCCCAAAATCATATGTGGTAGGTCAAGTAACTAATTTTAGTTTAGAAAGTATTCTTGTTAAATAAATAAAGAAAGAAATAAAAAAAAAGAGAGAAATTATATATATATATATATATATATATATATATATATATATATATATATATATATATATATATGAAAAAAATGTAAGTAGTTTAAAGTTTTCTGTGTAAAAAATAAAAATAAAAATAAAAAGAGAAAGAAGTGCAATAGCATTACGGTTATGCTACGGTTATAATCCGTAGCCATAGACCTAAGTCTAACCCAGTCAACCGTTGTTCTTTATTCTTTTTTTTTTTCTTTTTTTCCTGATGTACTCTCTACTGATTTTTGTGGGTCCCATTATGAGGTATGTGTTATATCCAAACTGTCTATCTATTTGGAGAACTCGTATTAAGGCTTGAGATGAAAAATAAGATAGATCTAGCTATCAAGTGGACCACACTGTAAAAGGCAGGGGGGGAATTGAACATTTATCATTGAAACCCTTTTAGGGGTTATAGAAGTTTTGGATTATTATGAAATTTATTTTTCCTCCTTCATTCAGGCCTTTGTGATCTTATGAATAGATTGGATGGAAAATAAATGTTATGGTGGGCCCTACAAAATTTTTAACAATGAAAATCAATTTCCCCGCTGCCTCCTTGTGGCGTGGTCCAGTTGATATTTGGATATGATTTTTATTTTTTGGGATAATGCTATAAAATGAACTCGAAATATGGATAAACGTTGTGGATATAATAAATACGTAGCTGCGGGGCCATGTAACTTTGATTTCTTTTAAGCCGTTCGTACAACTCTCAGTTAGAGGAGCGTCGGCGCTTGTCTTCGCAGTGAAAAGGAAGGGTAGTTCGGTCCTCAAAGTCGCTGTCCGCACGTGCTAGTCTAAGTTGGTAACTTAAGTTTGTATTCCTTCATAAAAACCACTGGATAAAAGGTTTTGTCTACAATGGTCATTTTCTCACTCCCGGGTGACAGAAGCAAGGACGCGGATTGCGTCCTACCCCCGCCCGGACGTTAATCCGTTCGTGCAGGGCTCTGTGAGGCCCATATAATGTAAGTGTTTTATCCACGCCGTTAATCATTTTTCTCAGATTATTTTAAGATATTATCCAAAAAATGTGGTAGGTGCAAGGCTTTAGTGGACCACAAAGTAAGGATTGAATTTTCACCATTAAAAACTTCTTGGAAGCTGGAGAAGTTTAAGATCAAGCTTATATTTGTATTTTCACTTCAACAACATCTACATGTCCTTATGAATAGGTTGGATGGTAGAAAAAAAATAACGGTGGCTCTTAAAAAGGTTTCAATGGTGGGTGTCATTATCACTGCAACTTCCTTTGGTGTGGTCCATTGGAGCTTTAGACCTGCTTTATTTTTAGGATTATAAAATAAAATAATCTAATAAAATTAATGAACGACGTGGATAAAACACTTACATTACCGTAGACCTCACATAACCTTGTCCGGATGGATTACCTTATGGGTGGGGGTAGGACTCAATCACGTCCTTATATCAGTACGATATTTGTTTCTGATGTTTATCCGAGTGGTCCATATGAAGGGTTTGGATGGCATATAGATATATTTCGTTGGTACGATCAACTTGAGTTTTGAATCTCCTGTCATATCTTACGTGGCCTTTAAAAACATATGGCCGGAGCGCATTTACCACGGACATCTTTGTGATACCACACGGCCCGTGTCCATACAAACCGCTTTTGGTTCAAAGGCATACAAGCTGTTAATGAATGTAAATGGATAGGCTACTCCCCATGCCACCAGCCAATTACTCCCCCTGCCACCAGCCATTGGCTGGTGGTCAGTGATACGTGGGCTCTACAATGATATATGTGTTTCATTCATGCTGTGCATTTATTTTTTTTAAATCATTTTATGTAACGAGATAAATATATATATATATATATATATATATATATATATATACCAATATCAATTTCAAATGAACCATATTACAAGAAACAGTGTTGAATGAACTTCGGCCAATAAAAACTTTTTGGAAGCAAAAAGGTTTTGGATCAAGCTGGTCCTTATGACCTAATCAATAGATTAGATGTTAAATAAAAAGTACAGTGGGGCCTTAAGAGGATTTTAATGATGGGTATTTAGTTGCTATTGTTTTCCTATAGTATGGTCCACCTGCGATTTATATTCCCCTGATTTTTTGGATCTAAGCTATAAAATTATTTGTAAAAATGAATGAACGGAATGCATGAAACACATACATCATGGTGGGGCCCATAGAGCACCGATCACCAGCCACGAACGGAGCAGAATGCCCCTCGCATGTGACCAAATGAATTAGAATTTAGAAAAAAGCTCATCAACGGTGGAGAAAAGTCGATGGACGGTATTACTAATGAATCAATACGTGGCCAAATGCTGGATTACGCTGCATGTTCTATCATGCTCCGGCGACTCGTCTCCTAATAACTTACGCATTACACGTACGTACGTGAGCTGATAAAAGATTAGACGGCAACGTCATTTCACATGCACCTTTGCCGGCACACGTTCAATCCAGCGGTGTCTAATACATTCGGGGTGCGTGACCACCGGACGCGGATTTCTTGCAAAAGCCTTTGATAGTAAATTGAGCGCTTGGCATGCTAGCTGTGACCTACAGTTATGTTTTGAGAAATCTATCCCATCCATCCATTTTCGAGGTCATTTTAGAATACTAATTAAAAAATGAAATTGATTTAAAATTCAAGTGGGCCACATGAGAGGAAACAATAGGATTAAATAAGCGCCGTTGAAGTTTTTATAAGGCTGCAAAAGTTATGTATTAAGATAAGTTTTTCATGTTTTACTCATTTTTTGTCCGTATATGTTAAAATGAGCTAACAAAATAAAATAGATTTTTCATAATTCGACCAGAAAGAAATTGTTGCGTAAAGCTGCATAAATACATTGCGTGCACGGCACTGTAAAGTTACATAAATTTAGATTGCGTGCTTTGTAGTATTCATTGAACCTTTTCGTTGGGAAATTGAACCTTTTCTTTCGTAGAAATTGAGCCCTCTTACTTCAATTTATCGATCTTTTCTTTTGTAGTTTTCATTGAACCTTTTCAATGAGAAATTGAACGTTGTAGATGCCACCTTGTACCTAGTGTCTTTTTAAAGCGCTCCCAAACTTTACTTTCTCAAAGTAAACCATTCTATATTTGCAAATGAAAATACCCTTCACTCACAACCTATGGCTACCGAAAGAAATAAAAATAAGACATAAGATCCATGAGGTTCAACTATATACATAATCTTGGGCCAGCAATACATAACTTTCTTCAACAATAAATAAATAAATACGAGGCTTACCTCTAGCAATCCTTATGCGATGCCAGAAAATCTCTCACCTACAAATTCTCAAAAGATATTATAATTAATTCCTACTAAAATTAGGATTCATATTTGTCATACACACGTACACACACATGGGAGTGAGAGAAATCATCCGTCACTAGGAGACGTCATTCCCCACCATAGAGCACAGGTCTCCATTGCCTAACAAGCTTCACTTTTAAAAGCATTTACACGATTCTAGTTATTTTTGGAATTCCAACGGGACGATTTCTACTTCTGATAAGGTTGTCAGCACATCCGGCCATTTAGGTAAAAGACTTAAAAAATGGAAGATGATAAAGAGTGGTTAGCTGTCCACATGCACTGCCAGACGCATGTGGTGAGCTAGCATAAAAGCAACCAAACCTTTAACTGATAACTTCAGCTATGGAAAGGCTTGCAAATCGTTAATAAACCACGTATGATGCCCCACGCTTGTGGCAAGCTGGACCACACGAAAGTTCATCTAGCTACAATAGAGAAAAGTAGATGGACAGTGTTGATTTTTTTTTTAAATTTTTTTTGTTAGCTTGTCAGTACACGGTCAGTTCACACTTCACTGTTAGCCACCCCTTCTAAGGACCTCAGTGCTGAAACGAGGTATCTATCACTCCGTCTACCACTTGAGCTATGGATTTGGGTGTATAGACCGTGTTGATTAATAACTCATGGCGTGTACAAAATGTTGGATGCACTCGATGTTCTACCAAATGTTGGATGCACTCCATGCCATTTTCTGTTAAAGCCTTTCACCGTAAGTTCTTGGGATGCTAGGTGGGGCTAGAGTTGTACACGAACCGAGTTAGCTCGGTTAGCTCGCTTGACTTGACTCGACTATAAAAAGCTCAACTCGACTCGGTTCGAAACTGAGTTCGAACCGAGTCGAGCTGATTTTTTAAGCTCAAAAAAATTTCGAGCCGAATTCGAGCTTGCCTGAGCTCGACTCGACTCGAATTGAATCGACTTGGTGACTTAATTATTTTGATATTGATGTTGCTCGCCAAGTGTTTGATGAAATGACTTAATGAAGTGATGTATCGTGTGCATACATTCTCTGCGAGATCGTCTAGTAATGAGGAAGGAATGGATATGAAACAAATCACTACAAAAAAAAAAAAAAACAAACAAACTTCACATTAAAATTGCCCTCGAATCATGATTTTGATGTTGCCCACCTGTGTTTGATGAAATACATGTTTGTTGCTGTTACTGTTTTGCGTTATGTGAAAAATTGAAATTGAAGATGCATTGTATGCATTTGAGAAAAAGCCACATAAGATCGAACTAAGCTTGAACTCGCCCGAGCTACTAACTGAATCGAGCTAAGCCGGCCAATCAAGCTCGAGGACCGAGTTGAATTGAGTTCGAGTTTGGGTTAGCTATTGGTCGAGCCGAGCCGAGCTGCACCAAGCTCAATTCGATTTGACTCGTGTACAACTCTAGGTGAAGCCCACCGTGATGTTTGCTAGAAATTCACCTTGTTAATCTATTTTTGAGCTCATTTTAGAACTCCCCTGATATGTTAGGTGGATCCTATTGTGATTCTTGTGAGAAATCTACCATGTTCATCCGTTTTTTAACTTATTTTAAAACTTGTGACAAAAAATAAGGTGGAACCAAAACTCAAGTGGACCACACGAGAGGAAACAATAGAGATTCAACGGCCACCATTGAAATATTTCTATGAATACAAAAGTTTGGTATCATGGTCAGTTTTTTATTTTTTTCACTTCATTCCAATGAAAATTAATGACATTATAAATAGTTTGGATATCATATAAATATTAAGATAGACCATTGCAGAACTTTTGCAGAAATTTGTCGTCCGTTCTATCATGTTGAGGTGATTCGTCTCCCAACAACGTATGCATGACACGTAAAAAAACGCAAGCTGATAAAAGATAAGATGGACACATTCCACAGGCACCTTAGATGGCACCCGTCCATATCCGCCAATATCTAATAACATTTGGGTTTTGTATTAGCCATGGTTTCATGATCGACTAGACGTAGATCGTCACTTACAGTTGCACAAATTGGGTGCGGTTTAATCCACCGAGGTTGGTGGATCCCTAATTGTGGGGGCCTACTGTGATGTATATTCCTTACATCCACACAGTCCATTTATTTTGAAAGCTCATTTTAGGGTATGATCTAAAAAATAAAGCAGAATCAAATCCTAGGTAGACCATACAGGTAATGATTGATTTCCCATCATTAAAATTTTCACGGGGCCACCGAAATGCTTATTTACCATCAAACCTTCTATTACCACAGTTTCCTATATTAGGGTCCACCTGATATTTGGATCTGATTCATTTTTGAAATCATGCCTTAAAATAAGTTTTCAAAAAAGATGAAAGGCGTGGATATAAGTCATATACATCACAGTGGGCACCACCGTTAAGGATCCCACCCACATAGGTGGATCCAGGTATCCACGGAAGCTGCGCCCAGTATTAGAGTTGGGCATCGAGTCGAGTTGGACCGAGTTAGGGCTGATCCGACCCGATTCGATTATGAAATAAGCCTGATCCGAACTCGACTCAACTTGGTATTGAGTCTAGCATGCCTGAACTGATCCGAATTTGGGTCTGACGTGGACTAATTCGAACTGAGTTCGACCCGATCAAAAGTACTGAGTCGGTTCGAGTTGGTACCGATTTTGATCGAGAGAGAGAGAGAGAGAGAGAGAGAGAGAGAGAGAGAGAGAGAGAGAGAGAGAGAGAGAGAGGAGGGGTGGTGATGGTGGTGGGTGGTTGTCGAGCTTGGAAGACGAGGAGGACGATGGAGGGAGAGAGAGAGTTTGTGATCGGGTTAGGTGAGGCGTATATGGTTAGATATACTTAAAAATTAAGGTTTTTATTATATATATATATATATATATATATATATATATATATATATATATATATATATATATATATATATATATATATATATATATAGTCAAGTCGGTTTCAAATCAAGTAAAGTATGATCGGATCGAGTTTCGGGTTGAGTAATTAGATAACTCAAACTCGACTCGGTTTGAATTCGGATTGGGCGAATCCTACTTGGTTCAGATCAACTCACCCTTTCAGTTCAAGTCGAGTAAGACGAGTCAAGTCGTCCCATGCCCAACTCCACTCAATACTGGAAGGGTCACTAGTTTCCCTAGTGTGTCTGCCACCAACTTGTGGTAGATTGGAAATTCATATTCTCAATGGATTTGTGACCATGAGGCAAGGCTTACTGTGATGTATGTGCTTTATATTAATGCAGTTCATCCCTTTTGCCAACTCATTTTAGGGCACGACCCCAAATTAAAGAGATTCAAATGTCAAGTAAACCACACTATAAGAAACATTGTGATTGAATGCACACCATTAAAAACTTTCAAAGGCCCACCATAATATTTAATTGTCATCCAACCTGTTGATAAAGTCATAGGAATATGGATAAATTGAAAATACAAGTATCTGCTTGATTAAAAACTTTTATAATACTCAAGAATTTAAGCATTTCATAATGGAAAGCAGATTGCATCCTTCCCTGTTGGATGAAATTCCAGCCATGCAGGGCCCTATTGAGGCCAACTTGATGTATGGGTTTTATTCTCGTTGTCCATTTACTTTTTAAGATTATTTGATGTTATGATCCACAAATTAAGGTAGATCGAAATTTGAAGTGGACCACATTATAGTAAGCAATAGTGATAATAACATTCAAAATTGAAACCTTCCGTGGGCCATTGTGATGTTTATTTGCCATTAAACCCGGTCACGATGATGTGTGGATATGAATGGAGGGAAAAATAGCAACATCAACTTGATCTAAAACTTTTGCAGCTCCCAAAAAGTCTTTAATGGTGAGCATTCACTCTCCTCTAATTGGTCCACTCCAGCTTTAGATTTGCTTCATTTTTGGTTTTGGTTTATGTTCTAAAATGAACTCTAAAAATAGTTAGATTGTATGGGTAAAACCCGTCTAATTAGGCCCCTCAAAGCCTGATTTGTCCTAAAATGATATGTAAAAATGAATAAATGGCTTGAATAAAACCTTTTCAATTCCCCTCTATAAAAAGTAGTTGTGGCCCAATCTCATCGAAGACAACCTGGCCCTTACCTTAGGGCCCACCTTGATGTATGCAATTTATATCCACATTGTTCATCTATTTTTCAAATATAATCATAGCAATGCACCCAAAAATGAAATACATCCAAATTTCAGGTCAACCATGTAATACGAAATAATGGTGATTAATCGTTAAAAACTTTTTATAGGTTTTGAAAGTTTTGTAATAAGTTGATATTTGTTATTTATTTATTTTTTCTTCATTTAGGGCCTGTTTGGCCAGACCAATCCCACGGTATTAGGAGGGATACCGTGGGATCTGCATGATGCGCCAAACAGACCTGGTGAACTTGTTCTGCTATACAAGCAATCCCATGAATCTTAAAACAATCCATTGGCATCACCATCATGACCTTAAAATTGATCCCATCCCTTGGATGGATTGGAAGGTAAATCCTGGGATATGCCGGGCGTGCCAAACAGACCCAGTGAACTTGTCCCAAATATAGCGAGCCCATGGATCTTAAACCAATCCATTGACACCACTATCATTACCTTAAAATCCATCCCATCCCTCCTAATCCCATGGATTCGCCTAGCGAAACAGGACCTTAGGTTTGTATAACATTGACAACATGTTGGATGACAAATCAACGTTACAATAAAAGTACGGTGGGTATAGGAAGTTTTTAACGGTGTAGCGTTAAATCACAACGGTTTTCCTGCCTTGGAAACCTAGTTGAGGCATACCGTGATGTTTGTGAGAAATCCATCCCATCCATCCATTTTTTGAGATTATTTTAGGACATGTAGCCAAAAATTACCTAGATCCAATACTAAAGTGGGCCAAAAACGTGAGGATTAAACCTCCATGGTTGAAATATTCCTAGGGCCATAGAAGTTTTGAATCAAGATAATATTTTTGTTTTCATTTAATCTCACTGGGATTGACGTTAAGAACGATATGGATGGAATTTATGCATCACTGTCGACCCACCTTTTCCTTTAATGGGGCCATTTTTAAAATCTTTTTAGGGGTTAGCTTGTTAGTATACACGCACTCCATGTTAGCCACCCCGTTACGGATCGATACCATGACCGTTGGTGTTGAAACGAGCTATCTTCTCTCAATCTGCAAGTGAGGTATGGATCCGGGTCTTTAGGGCCTGTCTGGCCAGTTGCATTGGAAAGGATTAGGTGGGATGAAATTCAAAAAATATAATTATTACCCGTGTGGCAGGGGTTGTTCCCTTGAACCATGGGATAAGCTTAATTCCCTGCTTTGTTTGCAATATGGTGGTACATTGAAAATGATATATTCACCATCATTTGAAATTATTGAGAATAACACACATGCAGTATATCTAAACCGTTCATTTATTTTGTAACCTCATTTTATGACATGGGCTTAAAAATGAGACAGATCTAAAACTTATGTGGCCTCAAAGAAGTTTTCAATGGTTAGTATTCAATCCCCGTTGCTTTCTATGGTGAGGTCTACTTGAGCTTTAGATCTACCTATTTTTTGGCCCATGCTTTAAAATGATCTGAAAAAATGGGTGGATGGTGTGGATATAGCCCACACATCATGGTAGGACTTACACAAATTGCTAACATTGAGTGAAATTGGCACGGGACCAATAGGGTTCCATCTAACCTGCTTCCAAGCTGTTCCACTCTTCCCAAACATGGAGTGGAATTGGCACAGGACCGGATGCAATTCCATCCCACATAAGCCCGTCTAATCCAGCCGGCCAAACAGGCAGTGCCGCCATTTGAGTACCGGATCCTTCTCATTTTTTGTATAAGTACTAAAATGGGTCGAGTCTTGGATCCTTCTCGTTTTTGGTATAAGTACTAAAATGAGTTCAATGGACGGATGAATGGGACAGATTTCTCAAAATGATTACGGTGGGTTCCACCTAAGTTTCCAGCTCAGGAACTTTCGAGATAGTCTTTGGCTTCGTTACCTAAGACGCGGCGATCGTTGCGTTTTGTGAGCTGAAAGTTAGCCAGATACACGCGGATTGCGCACAGAGTAGTGTATTGAACTGTGGGACCTACACCGTGATGTATATATATGTTATCCACGCTATCTATCCTTAGAATTGAAAACTTCCTGGGTCCATCGAAGTTTTAGATCAGGGTGATATTTGCGTTTACCCAAGATCTAAGTCTGAGTAACAGAATAAATAGGTTGACGACAAATAAATATAACTGTGAGCCTTAGGAAGATTTCAACTGTGGATGTCATTATCCTACTGTTTTCTGTGGTGTGGTACACTCAAACTTTGGATATGTTTTAATTTTAGGCTAAGGCCCAAAAATAAACAGGTAAAACGAAAGAACAGAACGGAAAATATACATACATCACAGTAGGTCCCACCGCGTTTACTCGCTACAACTATAGGGCTTTCCCACGGTAGCTCCAGATGTTTTCTGTTGGCATTGGTTTGAATGAAAAGTTGAATGCGCACGGACTAAATTCTATGGGCCCGCTGTCAATGGTGTATTTTATTTGCTCCATTCATTCATTTTAATAAATAATTTCAGATCTTGAGATTAAAAAATGAAGTGAATAAAAATCTCAACTGGACTATATGACAGGAAACAGTATGAATCGAATGTTTACAGTTGAAAATTTATTAGGGGCCACGGAAGTTTTATATCAAGCTGATATTTTTGATTTCCTTTCATCCATATGTCTGTACCTTTTGATGGATGGGAAATAAACATTACTATGGGAACCACATGAATGCAAGGTGGGCGCAACAGAGTTTACTCAGCACCATAAGAGCAACCCAGCACGCAATCCGATGCTTTCCTTCGGACACGTATAGCACCACTGAGCCATTTGGTGCTGGGTCACCACCAAATTAGCGGCGATTTCGCACCCATCCGGAGGGAGAGAGAAGAGAGGAGAGAGAATCAATGGCAGATGCAGTTGCCTCCGTTCTTGTTCAGATGATCTTTGAAAGGGTCTCTTCCTCCATCTCACAATCCGTTGGATTGATGAAGAGCGTTGAGAAAGAGCTGATAAAGCTCTCGACCACGCTCTCCAGCATTCAAGCAGTACTGAAAGATGCAGAAGAGAGGCAGACCAAAGAAAAAGCTGTGAGGATTTGGCTGACAAAGCTCAAAGACATAGCGTATGATGCTGAAGACCTCCTCGACGAGTTCATATTCAAAGCCGAACGATCCAATCCCGACGGAGATACCCAGGTTTGCAAATTCCTGTCCTATTTTTCCTCCACCGATGTTGTTTTCCGATATAAGATGGGGTATAGGATAAAGGAGATTAGGGAGAGATTCGATGAGATTTCTAGAGATTGTGATGTTTTTAGGTTGAGAGCAGGGGATGGAGATGGGTTTGTCAGGATTCGAGATGGGCAGCGGACTACTAGCTCTTTGATGAATGGGGCGGATGTTTTTGGTAGAGAAGACGATAGGCAGAAGATGTTAGATTTGTTGGTGTTTGATGAATGCAGCGGCAGGGATGGTATTTCTGTTGTTTGTATTGTAGGTATGGCGGGTATTGGGAAAACGACCCTTGTGAAGCTTTTGTACAATGATGAGAGGGTGAAGGAGCATTTCGAGCTGAGAATATGGGTCTGCGTGTCGGAGGATTTTGATGTGAGAAGGGTGACAAGGGCGATTGTAGAATCAGCTGCTGAGAAGAGTCCAGAGGCCACAGAGCTCGATCCACTACAGCGCTCTCTTGAGAAGATTTTGTACGGGAGAAGATTCTTACTCGTGTTAGACGATGTGTGGAGCGAGAGCAGTGGTGATTGGGACATGCTACGGGCCCCTTTTCATGCTGGGGCCTGCGGAAGTAAAATCATCGTAACTACTCGAAGTGAGAGAGTCTCATCGATCATGGGCACTATCCCTTCTTACCATTTGGACACTTTGTCAGATGATGATTGTTGGTCGTTGTTTAGGCAAATTGTGCTTACAGATCGGAGTTTGGATGTGCCTGAAAATCTAGAAGCAATTGGTAAGGAAATAGTGAAGAAGTGCAGGGGTTTGCCTTTGGCAGTGAAGACACTAGCAGGTCTCTTGCGTTGTAAAGTTGATGAAAATGAATGGAATATTGTGTTGAATAGTGAAATGTGGGATTTACCGGCGTCCAGTAATGACATCTTGCCGGCTCTAAGTCTTAGCTATCATCATCTCCCTGCCTATGTGAAACCATGCTTTGCATATTGCTCTATTTTTCCGAAAGATTATGACTTCGAAAAGGATAAACTGGTCCAGTTATGGATGGCAGAAGGATTCCTTCTGACTCAAGGGAGGAAACAAATGGAAGACATAGGCGGTTGGTATTTTGATGATTTGTTGTCAAGGTCCTTCTTTCAGTACTCTCATAACAATTGGGAAGACCAGTCCGTATACAAGATGCACGACCTCATTCATGATCTAGCACAGTCTATTTCGGGTGACGAGTGTTTTAGAATGGAGGATCAGGGACCGTTTAATATCTCTGAAAGGGCCCGCCATTCGTCATTGCTTTGTGATGTTAACAAGCCATTTAACTTTGATGCTTTTTATAAATCTAAAGGCCTGCGCACATTATTGTTTCTTGTTGTGGGGGGATATCTCCCTCACACTATTAACCTGCAAGTCACAATCCCTCACGATATGTTTACGAAGTTAAGATGCCTACGGGTGTTAGATTTGAGCAACAGTTACATTGTAGAGTTGCCCAATTCTATTGGTAGTTTGAAACATTTGCGCTACCTCAATCTCTCTCGGGGTCGTTTCAAAAGGTTGCCTGAATCAATTGGCCACCTTTACAATTTACAGACCTTGGAACTCATGAACTGCTCTGAGCTCTATGAGTTACCCAAAGGCATTGTGAAACTCATGAAGCTAAGCCATCTTGGTATGCATACAAGAATGATTAACTCTAGCCCTAAATTGGTATCCATGCCACCGGGAATTGGGAAACTAACCAATCTTCGGACACTGTCCTTATTTGTTGTGGGCAAGGAGAGTGGAAGTGGGATACAAGAGTTAAAGAACATGATGAATCTTAGAGGCTCCATCTGCATTTCAAAACTCGAGAAAGCAAGCATCGCCAAGGAGGCTGATTTGAAGAGTAAGCAACACCTTCATGAGTTGGAGTTGCAATGGAGTCCGAACTACCTTGTTGATGGCGTGCAAGCCGAGGAGGTACTTGAAGGCCTCCAACCGCACATCAACCTCAAAATGCTCAGCATATTTCAGTATGAGGGGACTAAATTTCCAAGTTGGGTGGGGAATCCTTCATTTTCTAGACTCCAAACAATTAACATCTTCAATTCTACAAAGTGTGAATGCCTCCCTCCTCTCGGGCAGCTAGCAGTTCTTAAGGATCTGTACATACGTGGAATGCATGCGGTTAAAAAGGTGGGTGTGGAGTTCTGTGGTGCTGGCAACGTGAGTATGTTTCCTTCACTAGAAACGCTAGAGCTTATGGACATGCCTAATTTGGATGAGTGGACTGGCGTGGAGGAACGCGACTTCCCTTGCCTCCAAGAACTTGAGGTTATAGATTGCCCCAAGTTGAAAGCATTCCCTTATCTCCCTCTTACCCTAAGAAATTTGTCAATTTCAAATTGTAAGGGATTAACTGCTCTTCCCAGGCTCCCATCTCTTTCTAGTTTGGAATTGAATGGATGTGATGAAGCAATATTTAGGGAATTGTCATTCCTTACCTCTCTATCTTCCTTGAGTATTTCCGGGTTTCAAAATCTAAAGACCTTGCCCAGTGGGTTATTACAGTCCCTAATTACTCTCAAGAAGTTGTACATTACTAATTTCCATGAGCTCATGACACTCCAAGAGGCCGATTTGAAAGGCCTCACTTCTCTCGAAAGTTTGGTAATTTCTCATTGTCCCCAACTCACAAGCTTGCCAAATGAAGGGCTGCCAGCCACACTTAAATCTATTCATTTCAATCAGCTTGATAATCTGAAGACCCTGCCCAAGAAGCTGCAAAACCTCGTTTCTCTCCAAAAATTCGAAATTTGGCATTGTACACAACTCCAGTCTTTGCAAGAGGAGGGTCTGCCGATGGCACTTCAAAATTTTCATGTTCTCGACTGTCCCTTACTGAAGGAACGGTGCCAGAGGGAGGCAGGTGAAGATTGGACGAAGATAGAGCACATTCCTTACATAAAAATTGATGGGCTATGGATTTCTCCGAGTTGAAGAACATGTTTTTGGCGTTTTCCCGATAAGCGGTGGCTTATTTCATATGAGGTACAACTCAATATCTCAACTTAAAATATTATTTACAATTTTTAGCCTTTTTAATTCGGATGAATTCAATGTTGGCATGCATATGAATCTCTCTAATGTATTAGTTATGCTCAGTTGTGATGGATCGACAGTCGAGGTACATATTCCTAATGAACTCCAACAAAGGATGTGAGTACTGTTGCATGCGCATGTGTCAAATTTCTTTGATGCATGCCATTCCAAACATCGGAACTGTGTCTCTGATGTGCATTGAACATAGCCTGAAAATCACACTGATTGGATGATCTGAAGGGGTTGTTTGTTTTTCTAATTTCATTTGTAATTCAGAAAAAATAAGAGTAAATAGGTAATAATTATTTTCAAGTGTAATTATGGCTTGCCTTCCAAGGTGATGTTGGCGGCTACTGTCTTTCAAAACTTTTGATCACATAACCCAAGGAGAAAAGCTTTAAATTTGTGGGGCCCACTGCGATGTTGTGTCTTATCCACAGCATCCATCCCTTCCACCAGATCATTTTGAGGTGTGTGCCAAAAAATCAGGCAGATCAGGAAACAGTGAGAATTGAATGCCTACACGGTCGAAAACTTTTAAGGGCTCAAAAGTTTTGGATCAAGATGATATTTTTGGCGGCCCTTTATCCATGACCATGTGACCTTATGAACAGGGTGGATGACAAATAGACATCACTGTAGGCCCTAGGGAGGAAACAACTTTCAACGGTCAACGGCTTTACGACCACTGTTTCCTGAGGTGTGGTCCAGTTGGAATGTTTGGTGGGTCTGTTTGTGCAGGTGACCGGCAGCTGGGTTGTGTCGACTAGAAGACCCAACTGATTCTTTACATGACTCGACCTTATTGTTTAATAATAAATAAAATTAATTGGCCAATATTTGGCGTAGTATTTAAAATATTTTATTCATTGGAAAACATTTGGCATATTATTTGAAATATTTATTTAATAAAAATCTAGAATGTCTAAAACCCAAGATTAGGTGAAACATTTACAGGATCGGACCAACCTAATTGATGGATTAGATCTCGCACAGACATGGATAAAGGGGATACACAGATATCAGTTTGATCCAAAACTTCTATGGCCCCAAGAAGTTTCCAATGGTAGGCGTTCACATTCCTTTGTTTCCTGTGGCGTAGATCTGCCTCAATTTTGGGCTTATGCCCTAATATGAGCAGGTAAAATGAATGAACGGCGTGGATCATACACATATATAATAGTGAGCATCACGGTTTTTGTTCACAATCCATTTTCTGCCTCGGTTTTAGTGAAAGTTTCCACCCAAACAAACTCCCTGTCAACGTCAACTTTGATATTGCTGCTGCAATTACAAAATATAAGTAATGATAACCTATTCACATGTAATAGAAAAATCAAACACCCCGCAGTATGTTAGATACACTTTAGCATGTCAGATTGTAAGTTAGGGAGGGTATTTTTGAGATATTTGCTTTTTTAACTTAATATATAAAGGAAAAGAGGAATGTGCATATCTCTCTCTATATTTTCTGTGGTTGTGGGTCAGTGGACTTTGTGTGGGCAGGTGGGATTTTGGAGACTCAACTCAACTTGACATCCAGCTGGGTTGTGTTGATTGGAAGACCCAACTGACTCTTTATATGGCTTGACCTGACTATTTAATAATAAATAAAATTAATTGGAAAATATTTGGCGCAGTATTAAAAATATTTTATTCATTGGAAAATGTTTGACATAGTATTTAAAATATTTTATTTATTGGAAAATATTTGGCGTAGTATTTAAAATATGTATTTAATAAAAATCTAGAACTTCTAAAAAAAGCAGTTCAACGCAAATGGAGGACTCGTTGAAAGCGTTGTCCACCAATAGTGGGGGTTAAGGGTTTGAATTTGATGTAGAACTGGTCGCGGACAGTTTCATGGCCAAGATTGGATTAAAAAGGGCTTGGTTGACAATAGAAGTGATTCTGAAACTTCTCCCATGACTTAGTATCCTTATTTAAAGGGTTGTGAACTCATTTACTTCATTCATCAATTAAATTACGAATTTTATAGAATTTATTTATATTTTTCTTGCTTTTTCCTACTATTTTGCAGTCAGCTAAGTCAAGTTGAATCATCTGAATTTCAAGTTGAGTCAGCTAGTTTTAGAACTATGGTGTAGACACATATCGGTTGCCATTCTGCTATTGCTTTTCATTGTTAGATTGGTTGGTCCCATGGATTATTCATTTGTGAGTGAATACATAATCAATGTACTTCCAATGATTTTCTTTGAGGGACTCTACTTTTCGTGGACGTCATATTTCAAACCACAGGAATGTGTCACATTTCGAGTAATTAAGCTCCTTACAATGCTTTCGAATCCACATTGTCATGTCATGAATGCATCAATTCCCCTGCCTTTGACATGAATATGTTCTCTTCTTTATGATTATGTCTAACATATGCGTAGAGTCAAATGCTGTTTATCTCAGATGCACTGAATGCGAAGCTCATGAATTGATAATCTCTCTTGGGCTTTGCTAATCGCACACACATGTACAATAAAGCTCATGTACACACCACAAGTGCTGGCAAGGCACAAATGTGCGAGAGCTAATCCATCAATCTGGTTGGTCTGATCTTGAACATGTTTTTCATATATATATATATATATGTGTGTGTGTGTGTGTGTGTGTGTGTGTGTGTGTGTGTGTGGAAATGATTCTATGCGCTTGGCCTCATGGGAACTTCCCATGAGGTTTATTACAAACATGTCTGGGCTTTGCAAAGCTCATCTTCCATATAACCTTTTTTAACCTTTGTTGTTCTATAAAGTGTAGGGATAATAATACATGCTTCTGATCAGCAGCTGCTACGGCTTATCGAAGAAGTTGGGTTGTTTGCCACTTCCATGGGTTGTGAGGGACATCACCTTATTGCGTAATTATTGATCTCAACCATTAATTGTAATAACATTTTACTGAAGAACTTATTCTAGATGAACGGACTAGTTGTTTCATGTGGTTTGCAAAATCCTATGTTGCAATGAGTTGCGGGAAGACGTGCGGCTCATTAGCAGAACCATCGATACATCGAGGATGACAAACCGTGGCACCTCAGCAATCTTTGTGCTTTTTCAACTTTTTTGCATAAGGTAATTTCCTTTATATGATATTTGAAATGATTGATTTTATTTATCTCTTGCAGTTATCTGAGAGGAATTACAGGGTCATTAATGTTCCTCACAATTTGGGTTGGCAATGGGCTGTCCAGCCCAGCCCAGACCGGACTGTGGTAGCCCGGCCTTATAGGGCTAAGGCCAGGCCCTTAAACTTGGCCTGTGAGCCTGGACTTCAGCCAATGATAAATGGCCTAGACTCGGACAATGTGTCGTCCTAGTCATTATGTGGGCCACTGTTATTGACAGCTTAACATTCGATAATAGTTCTCAGTGAATGAGTTAGACCTGTTCTTTGATTTTTGGCTAAATTGCATCTGTTGCTTGTTTTCTCTTGTTGGGTTTCTTTTCAGTGAATGAGTTTGGGAAGTCAAAGATGTCAGTTGCTGTTGGTTCGGAATGAAAAGAGTTGATATGATATTTATAGCTGATACATGTGCTTAGGCAGTGTGGTTGTGTATGGATACACTATTGGATCATATTCTGATAATTAGTTCAATAGAGAAGAAATGACGAATTTGTTGTCACACCAATATCATTTGAAAATGACATAATCGAAATTTAGGGCTTGATTATTTATTCATGAGTGCCTAATAGCTTTGCAATTTGGTCTCTCTTCCACTTTATGGAACTTGTTTTGGCAATTTTATTTTTTATTTTTTATTTTATTTTTTATTTTTTACACACACCTACACCACATGCACTCACACGCACACCTACACCTCATGGGCACTCAATCTCATGATGTCACTGTTGAAACAGAGTCTGTCCGCCATTGAGCCATGGAGCCGGACCTAATTGTAATTTGATTTTATTTTCATCAAAACATAGCATTTCGGTAACCATTTTCTGCATGTGATTAGGCATGCAAACCCATGAAGTGAGAGTTAAAGAGTTTGAAGGTAGAGTGCATTTACAAGAGCTTGTTATTATTTTGGCTATACTTTTTTTTCCCCTAGTGCTATAATGATGTATCTTGGATTTTGTTTTTCAGTAGATTTAGTTGTTAGCCAAAGGAGGCAAACCCTAGTGGAGGTCCCATGGGATGGCAATGTTTTCTACAGTAGGGCTCTCATTGAGTACCTAGACCCGCATTTAGCGGATGGACCTGATCCAATTATAATGCGTTGGGGTCCCATCTTTTGGACCCATTAAGGAATTGGGTCGGGTTTTCCTCATACATTTTGGACCCAGTTAAAAATCAGTTCTAGTTAGAACTTGGATGTAGTTGGGTTCAGGTTGGATCCATGTAATGTAATGGACTTAATTAAAGTTGGGTTGGGTTGGGTTTGGTTGGGTTGGGTCAGTTGGTTCTCAGAAGTCATTGGGAATGCGCCTCTCCTCTCCCACCTACTCCAACTCTCCCTCTCCCACCTACTCCTACTCTCCTTTTCACGCTTTTATTTTCTATTCCAGAGAAAAAAAGAGAGTTCGATGGGCTGGCTCATCGGGATAAATGAGAACCTTTTCATGGGCCCTTGTGACAACTAGCCCGAGTGATATTTTTCCTGATCAGTGATGATAGTTGCACATTCATGTAATTAGTTTTCTCAATGCATTACCAAATTAATTTGTGACCCTTTCTTGTTTGGTACAGTAATTAGTCATGGCATTCAAATCTATTGTTGTGGACCTCTATGATGACCACAAATTCAATATAAATAATTTTGATGATTGGCTTAGATTAGTCTGAGTTATGTTTGATGAGGAAAGATGTATCTTGCACATTGAAAACTATCCCAAGTGAACCAAATTTAGAGGATGAGAATCAATGATATATATGATGGATGTGGATTGCGTACAATTGGGCATTGGATGCACCCAGTCCAGGACTAACGAAAAAGCCCCATGTGCACATGAGACCTATAATAAAAAGGACAATCATTGTGTTACGGAGGAAATTTTTATTTTTCATTTTGGGTCTCACACCTGTACACGCACATGTGATGCTTTTTCATTGGTGTTGGATTAGCTGCACTCATTGCCATATTGGACACAATCTAGATTCATTTACGACTCGAGCAACTTATATCTTTTGAACATTTTTGCCCAAGAAGATAGTTGGAGATGGCATTTAGAAGGAAAAGGGGATCTAGCTCTTCAACCCAACAATGCCATTTTTGTCCTTTCCATCCAAATGGGAATAGCCCCTCCCAGTTCTATGCTTTATACATCTATAAATTGGGGCACATCTTAGAAACCCATAAACAACCACCCAAAGAGCTCCACATTCACGTGGAGCATCTAATTTTGATGGTAGGTTCAACCTGATTTTTGGGGTGACTTAGATGACTTCGCTGGACAGGTGAGATGTCATACAAACACCAAGGTAGACACCAACTAGTGGGACATACAATTGTGAGCATTTCTCGTCTTTAAATAATGTATACTTTAGCAATATGTTAAACAAGCTGCATGTGTAAGAATTTTATAAGATGGGCCTTATTGATCAATAGTCTGGATCTCCCTAAGGGTTGTATAATGTGATCAAGCATACCAGTGGACCTCATAAAATTGTGATTCATTTGAAATCGTATAAGGGGCGGCGCTCTATAACTATGTTACACGTACCATGTTCTAGTTGGATTGGGATTGTAGCTATAACTATGATACATGTACGGTGTTCTAGTTGGACTGGGATTGTCAAATTCATGTGGAGCATGAGGGA
This sequence comes from Magnolia kwangsiensis, assembly GCA_037074715.1. Taxonomy (NCBI): domain Eukaryota; kingdom Viridiplantae; phylum Streptophyta; class Magnoliopsida; order Magnoliales; family Magnoliaceae; genus Magnolia; species Magnolia kwangsiensis. Next base: position 84,130,217 of record CM073586.1, read on the forward strand.
GAGGAGTTTGGATAGGTTTCAAAGTCCTTAACTCTCTGAACTATATAAGCAAGGTTGGGTCTTTTAACGTAGGGGAGAACATGTAGAGGTCGAGCATCATCTTCCTCAAGGGATAATTGTTCTGAATCCACTAAACTTTTCTAGATTCCTCGCAAAGATACCTTGAATTCACAAGGAGAGATAAAAAGTAGGATTGTGTACTGAGATATCCACACCGTCCATTCATTTTTCCTGCTACTTTTAGGGGTTGATTTCAAAATTGAAGCATTTCCAAAGCTCAAGTGGACCATACCACAGGAAGCAATGGGAATAATGATTTCCACTATTGAAACCTTCCTAGGGCCCACAGTGATGTTTATTTATCATCGAACCTATTCATAAGATCACAAAGACATGGATGAAGAGAAAACACAAATATCAACTTGATCCAAAACTTTTGTGGCCTCCGAGAAATTTTCAATGGTGTAGGTTCAATTCACAGTGTTTCATGTGGTGTGGTCCACTTGAGCTCTAGATATTCTTAATTTTTGGGCTACTTCCCTAAAATTATCTGTTAAAATGGATGGACGGAATGGATAAAATAAATAAATAATGGTGGGCCCCACAGTTTACTCAGTACGCTTGTTTTGATTGTAGTGGGCCCCTGGTTGTGTTTGGGCCTACATATGTTAGGGGACATCATGGGCCTAGCTAATGGGCCTTGCCCATTTATAGTTAAGACGTGGCTTTCTTCTTCTTCAAGTTTGTTTCATGTTCATTATATTGAGATCTGATTTATCCCTTTTGTGGGCATGTCATATTGATAGTTCACGAGATGGACGGTCATGAATCCATATTCATCGACATATAAACTTAAATATAAAATCTGAACCTTAGAGAATGATTGGAGCATCCATTCCATCTGGACCATTCATCCTATGAGCGTTGTGGCCATCTTACGGTGATCACTGTTAATGCCCACATCATATGCATGAAAGTGTCGATTCTGCTCAGTTTTGGGCTTTACATGAACCATTGGAAACAGATAGTAGAGCCTGTCTGTTTCACCTTATGGATTTCTCATCCTTTAAAAGTTAATGCCAATTGCTTACTTAGCCAAATCAGACTAATTTATAGATAATCTGTTGATGGCAAGATTATAAATGCAATCCTAAGACCATATTCATGAGATTAGATTCAGTTGTGTTAGCCACCATAGTGACCTCAATTTGTGAAAATTTTATGGGTCTAAACTTGTGATATTGGGATTCGGTTGAAGGATTATATGTAGTTGCGTTGTCTAATGCAGACGATGACGAAAACATAGACGTTCGTCATTTAGCAGGGATATAAACGGTGTGGAGTAAACGGTGCTGGTAATGTAAGCTTGAGAGACTCATCTCACCCGCAAGTGTTGACTGTCTCAGATTTATATAATTGGCATCGCTTAGCTTCATGTCGAGGAGAATCATTTACATGTCATGATTACTTTTCACATGAGTAATGATGATGATGTGACTAATTCTCCCTAGGATTGATTAGTTTGGCCCATTATCATCTTGGGTAGTTCAATCGAAGGCCCCAATCAATTGAATTTATAATAAGTTATGCATGATATTTAGTTTTGTTCATGAACATTTCAAAGTAAATAAATGTGCTACTATGAGTGTATATTTTTGTAACCAGTTACAATTCCAACTCAAATGCATCATGTTCCTGACTTAATTGGGTCCAATTATGTTCAATGTAAAGGGTTTATAGAAATAGTCTTTGAATGAGATAGACCTTGCTTTGGAAAAACTATAAGCTCTAAAATCATCTGAAAATGTTATTGAGTCGAAGGTTAATCGTTATGAGACATGGCCGAAATCTAATAGTATGTGTCTCAAAACTATGAATCACTCAATTTCTGAGACAGTGGGGGTGTCATGCCTAATATGGATAAGGCTAAATTTTTATTTTTATTTTTTGATCGAAATGGGAAACTAATTCAATAAATCGAATAAGATTGAAGTGAGTTTCTTACTGAACAAATTAACCAGCTCGTCCTATGATGGAAAAGGAAACATTCATGAATATAATGTATAACAGATTGAAGTGGTATCTAAGATCCACTCTTTGGGCTTAGAAATTAGGGATGACCAATTGGTTCCCTTGGTCATGAATAACTTACCTTCCCAATAAAGTACGTTCCTAGTTAACTATAATACACTAAATGATAAATGGACGTTGGATGAACTGGTCTCTTAGTATGTCCAAAGCATAGGGCAAGACACAAAATGTTAATCTTGTAACATCAAGACATGGATGTAGACATAATGCGAAGGGAAAAAAGAAAACATGATTCTTATAAGGGATTCTTAAGTCCTCCAGGTCCTCCGGCTGGCTATAAACCAGGAAATGGTTCGAGTCGTAAACGGACTAAAAATAATAATTGTTTCTTCTGCAAGAAGTCGAATCATTAGAAGAAAGACTGCATAAAATATAAACAGTGGCTCGTTCGAAAGGATAATAATTCTATCATGATCTGTTTTAAATTTAATCTAATTCATGTATCGGTAGATTCTTGGTAGATAGATTCCACAACAATTATTCACATTTGTACTTCTGTACTGGACTTGCTACAGAGTGGGCCACCAATTGATGCAGAACGCTTAGTATATGCAAGTAATGGCGTTAAAGTAGACATTAAGGCAGTTGGAGTCTGCAGGCTTAGGTTAAAGTTTGGTCATTTATTGAATCTAGTATATAAATTTTGTGTGCCTAGTGTAATTTGAATTTTATTTCTCATTTAGATAAATTAGGTTATTCATTTAAATTTGATAATAAAAAGTTGAGTATACTTTGATTCAATTATTATCAACACTAGTTCTATGGTGAACAACCTATACCAAATAAACTTGAATGTCTCATGTTGAGTGTGAAATAATGCATATTTCTCCCTATTTATATATTGATTTTATAAACATGATAGTTGTTAATCGATTTAATTATGCATGTTTTCATGTGCGAGGTGATTTTGAGAGCTTAAGATGAAATTGATCCCAAAAGAAAAATTTATGCTCAAAAGATTATGAAATCACTACAAGAAAGAGGGTTTTTAACGACGAAATTGTAAGTTCGTAGCTAAAAGTCACTTTTACCGACGACAATTTTCGTTGGCAAAGGTTGTTTTTCAAACAAATTCAAAAAGTTACTTTTAGCTACAACAATTTTCATAACTAAAAATATGGCTGAGACTTTTAGCTACGAAACTTTTTGTCGTTAAAGGTTGTAAACAATTTTTAAAAGGTTTACTTTTAACTACGAAAATTGTCATAGTTAAAAACGTGGGGGTAACTTTTAGCTACGAAACTTTTCGTTGCTAAAATACGTGGATGTACTTTTAGCTACGAACATTTTCGTTGCTAAAAGCAGTAAACAATTTTCGAACGTTTAGCTACGGAAATTTTCATAGCAAAAACACGTGAATGAGACTTTTAGCTACGAAAAGTTTCGTCGCTAACGGTGTAAACACGTTGTACGAAAAGTTTCATAACGTGGATAATACTTTTAGCTACGAAACTGTTCGTCGCTAAAGGACCGTAGATAAGACTTTCAGCTACAAAATGTTTGGTCGCTAAAGGCCGTAAACAATTTTTGAAGAAGATTGAAATGTTTACTTTTAGCTACGAAAGGTTGCGTCGTTAAAGGCTATAAACAATTTTTGAAAAAAATCGAAAGGTTTACTTTTAGCTACGAAAATTTTTGTAGCTAAAAAACATGAATAAGACTTTTAGCTATGAAAAGTTTCATCGCTAAAGGCTGTAAACAATTTTTGAAAAAAATCGAAAGGTTTACTTTTAGCTACGAAAATTTTTGTAACTAAAACCTAAACCTGTAACCTTAACCTAAACGTAAAACCTAAACCTAAACCTAAACCTAAACGTAAAACCTAAATGTATTCTCAAATCTCTGAACCTAAACTTATAACCTACAACGTTAACATAAACTTATAACCTACAATATTAACCTAAACCTATACTTATAACCTAAAGGTATTCTCAAATCCTAAAACCTATAACATAAACCTAAACCTATAACCTAAATGTATTCTCAAATCCCTAAACCTAAACCTACACATAATCTTAATCTCAAATCCCTAATCTAAACCTAAACTTAAAAATCCAAACCTAAACCCGATCCCTAACCCGAATCTAAATCCCTAAACTCTTAGTCTAAACTTAAACCTATAACATAAACATAAACCTAAACTTAATTCACTTAACTTAAACCTACACCTTAACCCTAACATATAACCCGAACTTGAATTGCTAAACCTAAACCTATTCTTAAATCCCTAAACCTATAACCTAAACCCAAACCTAAGCCTATAACCTAAAACTAAACATAAACTTTAACCTATAACCTAAACTCAAACTTAAACCCGATCTCGAACCCGAACCCAACTTCCTAAACCTAAACCTTAACCTATTCTCAATTCCCTAAAGCTATAACTTATAACATAAACCTAAACCTAAACCTAAAACCTAAATGTATTCTCAAAACCCTAAACCTAAACCTACACCTAATCCTAATCTCAACTCCTTAACCTAAACCTAAACTTGAAAACCCAAACCCAAACCCAAACCCGAACCCGAACCTGATTTCCTAAACCTAAACCTTAACCTATAACCTAACCTAAACCTAAACCTATAACCTTAGCCCAAACGTAAAACCTAAACCTAAACCTAAAACCTAAATGTATTCTCAAATCCGAATACATCTTTGTGATTTTTTGTATTTTTGTTTATGATGTTAAGCTTATATGTATTTATGCATGAATGAATATGATGTGAATAAGATTGTTTGTATTTGGATGAATGTAATTTATGTTTGGATGGATTTACTAGTTTGGGTTTAGATGGATGTGAATGTGAATATGATGAAATATATTATATAACGGGTGTATATCAGGATGAATATGATGAAATTTATTATAATAGGTGTATATCAGGATTTTTGTATTAGAATATATATATATATATATATATATATATATATATATATATATATATATATATATATATATATATATATTTTAAAAGACTTTTACCTTCAAAAATTTTCATAAGTAAAAGCTTTGTAAATACTTTTACTTACAAAAATTTTCGTCGGTAAAAGTTTTTTACGTATTTTTTAGCGACGAAACTGTTCGTCGCTAAAATTTTTGTAATTATTTTTAGCGACAAAAACTATCGTCGCTAAAAGTTTAACATTTATTTTTTACCGACGAAAATATTCACCACTAAAATTTTTGTAATAATTTTTAGCGACGAAAACTATTGTCACTAAATGTTCAAAATTTATTTTTTACCAATGAAAATATTCGTCACTAAAAGTTTTGTAATTATTTTTAGCAAAGACAACTATCGTCGCTAAAAGTTTAACAGTTATTTTTTACCGACGAAAATATTCGTCTCTAAACATTTTGTAATAATTTTTAGCGACGACAACTATCATCGTTAAAAGTTTAATATTTATTTATATTAAAAGTTTTTTAGTGATGAAAAAATTCGTCGGTAAAAGTTCTGTAAATATTTTTAAGTGCGAATAAATTTTTGTCGGTAAAGTTTTTGTAATGACGAAAAATTTTGTTGGTAAAAGTTTTTTAGTGACAAAAATATTTATCAGTAAAAGTTGTGTAAATGTTTTTACCTACGAATAAATTTTCATCGGTAAAAGTTTTTTAGTGACGAAACAATTCGTCGATAAAAGCATTTTTAGCGACAAAAAAATTTGTCGCTAAAAAGCTTGCCTTTGCCGACAGTTCAAATTTTTTATCTATAAAAACCTTTTGCATCAGTCTTTTAGCGATGAAAATTTCCATCGCTAAAACCTTTTAACCATGAAAATTTGGCTTTTAGCAACGAAAATTTTCGTCAGTAAAGGTAATATTTCTTGTAGTGACTAAAGCATTGGATCTTACTCATTTTAGGGCAGAAACCCTAATATGATCTTAGAAATCCCACTATGGTGTGGATAGACTCCCAGAATTTCCACCATGGCATGAGTGAGAGGGGGGTATGTGGGGTGCTAAAAAAAAAATCTTAGAAAAGGGATGGACGTAGTGGATAAATAGATACATTATGATGGCCCACATAGATATGGTTGGACGCTTAAAGGTCTGACCAGGGGAGGGACGCAATCAATCCGCTCCCTTCATCCAGGTCTATGTGACCTTATGAACAAGTTGGATAGCTAATAAACATCATGGTGGGCCTTAACAAGGTTTCAACTGTGGGAATCATTTTTTTCCTTTTGCTCTTTGTGGTGTGCTCCACTTAAACATTGGATTTGCCTCATTTTTGGGCTCGTGCCCTAAAATCATCTCTAAAAATATACAGACGGTGTGGATATAACAAATACGTCATGGTGTAGCCCATAGAAGTTGGTTACATCAATGCCCCATGTAAGTCACACCACGCAATTTGCTTCCTTTGTTGAGGAGGCAGATTACGTCCTACCCTGCCTGTCGCTAGCCCTGAACGGGCAGTTTTGTGGGCGGCCCACTGTGATGTATTTGTTTATCCATGTTGTTCATCCAAGATCATTTTAAGGTATGTGCACAAAAATGAGGCAGATCTAACATTTAAGTGGACCCCACCAAATAATAAGTTTGAGTTGCATTGCATATATAAATCATGAAATGTCAGTTGCATTAAATGCAAGAGTCATTTATGGTGTGGTCCACTTGAGCATTGGATCCGCTTATTTTTGTGCCCATTCCTTAAAATAATATGAGAAAAGGGATGAACGGCTTGGATAAATAGATACATCACGGTGGGCCCGCCCATAGAACTGCCCGTTAGTGGCCACTGGTAGGGTAGGACACAATTCACTTCCCTTTGTCCCCTTTGTCGAGAAAGGATTGGGTGTGGCCCAGAAGCAGATTGTGTACCGAGTAACTTAGTCCGCGACTTCGCATAAGCGTAACAAGTAAACTCTGTGGGGACCACCGTGATTTTTGCCTTTCATCCACACCATCCATCCATTTTACCAGCTTATTTTAGTGCATGGGCCAAACTTGAAGCATATCCAAATCTCAAGTGGACCACACCACATGAAGCAATGTGAAGTGTGAATTGAATAAGTACAATTGAAACTTTTTAAGAGCTATACAAATTTTGAATCAAGATAATATTTGTGTTTTTCCTTCATCCATGTCTGTGTGACCTTATGAACAGATTAGACGGCAAATAAACATCACTATAGCCCTAGGAAGGTTTCAAGGGTAGACATCATTATACCCACTTTTTCTTGTGGTGTGGTCCACTCGAGCTTTGGATATGATTCCATTTTGGAATCATTACCTACAATAATCTGTAGAAATAGAAGTATGGTGTGTATAAGACATGCACATTCATGGTGGACCACACAGTTTACTCAGTCAATACCCAATTGGCTTTCGCGGTCGGGCCTTACCCAAGATGGTGGGCCCTTACCATGGACCCCACCTTGATGTATTTATTCTATGTCCACTCAGTTCATCCCTTTTGCCGAATCATTTCAAGATGAGCTCAACAATAAAGAAAATCCAAATCACGAGGTGAACATCCAAGAGAAATAGTGGTGATTGAACGCTGTACCAGTAAAAACTTCATAAGGCCAACCATAATGTTTTCTTAATGTTTATTTGCCATCTAACTTAGTGATAAGGTCATATAAATATAGATGAAGGAAAAAGTGAATATAAGCCTGATTCAAAATTTTTATAGCTAATAACTGGGCAATCACCACTATTTCATATAAATATAGATGAAGGAAAAAATAATAATAATTAATATTAGCTTGATTGAAAACTTTTATAACCCGTGAATAGTCAATTCACCATTATTTCCCATAATATGGTCCACTTGAGAATTAGATATGCTTATTTTTAGGCTCGTGCCCTAAAATGATATGGCAAATAGATGAACAACATACATATAGAATACATACATCAAGGTGGGCCCTATGGTAAGGGCTGCACCATCTTGGGTGAGGCCAGGCCACACTTAATACATATCTTGTTGAATTAATACACTTTTAGTAAGATACATGTTTGTGTTCCAATATATGTACATGTACTTTAAATAAATACACGTATGCATTTCAATACATATACATATACTTAATGAGATGCATTGGGCCGACTATGGTTTCAACGGTGGAAATCATTATACTCACTGTTTCCCGTGGTATGATCCACTTGATCTTTTGATATGCTTCAATTTGGGGCTAAACCCCTTCAAATAGATGGAAAAACAGATGGACAATGTGGATATACTACATACAACGTGGGCCCAACTGAGTTTACTTAGTACAATGGGAGCGTACTGACTAACTCAGTACGCAAGCCGATTACGCTTTCTACACCCCACAATGATGTTTTATTTGTAATACATCATGTTCATCAGATTATTTAATACCCCTCCGTTTTCATCAGAATATGTATACACCAAAACCCCATATGTGAAAGGAAACCTAGACATTGAGCGGGACAAACATGAAATTGAATGGGGCAAACATGAAATTTAGCCAGGGAAACATTAAATTCGGCGGGGAAAACATGAAATTCAGCGGGAAAAATAAGAAATTGATCGGGGCAAACTTGATTTTCAGCGGGGGAAACATGAAATTCAGCAGGGTAAATTATGAAATTTAGCAAGGCAAACATGGAATTAAGCGGGGCAAACTGAAAATTGAGCGGGGCAAACATGAAATTTAGCAGGGAAAACATGAAATTCAGTGGGACAAACTAGAAAATCAGCGGGGGTAAACATAAAATTGAGTGGGGGAAACATGAAATCAGTGGGGCAAACTAGAAAATCATTATGCCCCGCTAAAATTCATGTTTGCCCCGCTCAATTTCATGTTTACCCCGATAAATTTTTAGATTGCACCGCTGAAATCTTGGAAAATATGAATTTTCAGTTTGACTGCGAAGTGATTGAAATTGACCACGAACTAAATGAAATGGATTTTCGACCATCAACCTAATAAAATCTTGGAAAATAACTAGATTGGTTGGCTAAATTAGCTTCTCCTGCCCCAAAATCATATGTGGTACGTTAAGTAAATCATTCTAGTTCGAGTATCTATAAGGGGGTTTTGGTGCATACATATTTCGATGAAAACGGAGGGGTATTATATAATCCGATGAACATGATGCGTTACAAATAAAATATCATTGTGGGGCGTAGCAAGCGTAATCGGATTTCTTACTGAGTTAGTCAATACGCTCCCATTGTACTAAGTAAACTCGGTTGGGCCCACATTGAATGTATGTAGCATATCCACGTTTTCCATCCATTTTTCCATCTATTTTAAGGGGTTTAGCCCCAAATTGAAGCATATTAAAAGATCAAGTGGATCATACCACGGGAAACAGTGGGTATAATGATTTCCACCATTGAAACCATAGTCGATCCAACAGTGATGTTTATTTGTTATCAAACCTGTTCATAAGATCATACAGACATGGATTAATAGAAAACATAATTATAAGCTTGATCCAAAACTTCTGTGGCCCATAAGAAATGATCTACATTAGAAGTTCAATTCAAATTTTCATATGGTGTAGTCCATTTGAACATTGGATATGTTTAGATTTTTCGGCTCATGCCATGAAATTATTTGTTAAGTTTGTCCCGCTGAATTTCATGTTTGTTTCTCTCATTTTCATGTTTCTCCCGCTAATTTTCTAATTTCCCCCACTCTTTTTCATGTTTCCCTCGCTAATTTTCTAGTTTGCCCCGCTCATATTTCAGTTTACCCCATTATTTTTCTAGTTTTTTCCACTCATATTTCAGTTTGTCCCGCTGTTTTTCTAGTTTGCTCTGCTCATATTTCAGTTTGCCTTACTATTTTTCTAGTTTGCCCCGCTGTATTTCTAGTTTGCCCCACTCATACTCCAGTTTGTCCCGCTGTTTTTCTAGTTTGCCCAGCTCATATTTTATTTTGGCTCATTGTTTTTCTAGTTTGTCCCACTCATATTTCAGTTTGCCCCACTGATTTTCTAGTTTGCCCCACTCATATTTCAGTTTGCCCCATTGATTTTCTAGTTTCTCCTGCTTATTTTCATACTTGCCCCGCTAGTTTAGGATCCTTACTTTTGCTTGGGTGGTAGACTCTCAGGAGTTTCAACACCCGGTCAAGTGTTTGAGTATCCATAGGTGGTGAAATTCCACTAGTGTGAGTGTGTGGGGGTGTGCGTGTGTTAAAAAATAAAAAAATCATTATAGTTTAGGAGATATGCTTGTTAAATAAGTAGACGAAGAAATAAATTAAAAGATAGAAAAATATTTTTATATATTTATATATACATATTTACATAATTATATATTAGAGAAAATGTAAGGGAGAAAAAGTTCTCCTTGTTAAAAAAATAAAATAAAATCTGCCAGACTGACGCGGCACTACCGCCGTACCGCGACAGTCTGTTTATTATTATTATTTTTAAATTTTTGTTATTGCTTTTGTGGGTCCCATCATGAGGTCTTTGTTATATCCAAACCATTCATCTATTTGGCGAGCTCATATTAAGGCCTAAGACGAAAAATAAGATAGATCTAACTACCAAGCGGACCACACTGTAAAAGGCAGTGGGAAATTAAACGTCTACCATTGAAAACCTTTTAAGAGTTACGGAAGTTTTGGATCATTATGAAATTTGTTTTTCCTCTTCATCCAAGCCTTTGTGACCCTATGAATGAACTTAGATGGGGAGAATTTCTCACAAACATCACAGTGGGCTCCACCTGAGTTTCCAATAGTTGACACTCATTCAACACTATTTCCTATAATGTGGTACACTTGAGATTTGGATATATCTCATTTTTGGTCTCATATCATGAAATGATCTGGAAAAATATATGGACGGCATGGATGAAAAACATACATCATGGTAGGGCCCACAGACCACTGGCAATCCGCCATTGGCGGGTGGCAGGGGGAGTACCCAAGCAGTTGCCCTGAAAAAGAGGGGTATTTTCGTTTAGAAAATTTTCATATGTATGCGTATGTTAAGTTTGTATTATTTCAAAAATATCTCATAGATAAAAGGTGGGGTCCACAGACAGTGCATTTCCCGTTAAAAAGTTTAGAGTCCCGATGTTGTCCTATTATCCGATAGATAAAAGGTGGTCTCTGGAGACAATACACTTGCATTTACGTAGTGTGGTCAAACGTCTTCGCAAAAGTACAGATTCTCATATCTTTTGCTTCAAAAAGCCGGCTGGGAGTCCAAGTACGACAGTTCGCGCGCCCTCGGTGCGTGGGGATCGGTGTAGACACTTGGAAACTAGAACATGCGGCCGGACGCGGATTTCCCGCGGGAGCCTTTCAGTACGTTACTGCGCAAGGATGCGGTGTGGGGCATTGCCATGTTTGTGAGAAATCCACCCCGTTTTTCGTACACATCTTAAGACATGCGACCTAAGATGAAGTGGATCCAAAACTCACGTAGGCCACACGAGAGGAAACCGCATGGATTAAGTGAGAACCGTTAAAACAATCTTATAACCATAAAGGCATGTTTGGGCAATGGGATTAGAAGGGATATGATGGGACGAGATTCATCTAATACTGTGTCAATTCCACTCCATGTTTGGAAAGAATGTAAATGCTTGAAATTAGATTAAATAAAATTGCATCGGGTCATGTGCCAATTTCACTCAATGTTAGCAAGTTGTGTAGGTCCATCATGATGTGTGGATATACTATATATACACTGTATACCCATTTTTTGAAATTAGAGTATGGGTCAAAAAATCAGATAAATTTGAAGCTCAAGTAGACCCCGCCATAGAAAGTAACGATGATTGAATACTTACCGTTGAAAACTTCTTTAGGATTACATAAGTTTTGAATTTACCTAATTTTTAGGCTCAGGTTACAAAACAAATAAACAATTTAGATATAACACGTGTGTTATTCTTAGTAATTTCAAATGATACTAAGTATATCCATTCTATGTACCACTGTACTACCAACAATGTATGGCATTAATCTTACCTCATGGCAACAGGGGACCATCCCTGCCATGGGTAATATGTTTTTTGAATCTCATCCCATCTAATCCCCTTCTAATCAATCTCATCCCATCTAATCCCCTTCTAATCCCACAGCCCAAACACTCCCTAAAAGTTTTGTATTAGGCATTTTAGTGTGTTTTGACGTAATCCCAGTAAGATTGACCTTATAAATGGTTTGGATGGCATATAAACATTAAGGTGGTGCCCAAAAAGGTTTCACCGGTAAGAATTTTTTTTCCAATTTTCTCTCTCGTGTGACCCACTTGAGCTTTGGATTCATCTCATCTTTGGTCACATGTCCCAAAATTAGCTCTAAAAACGGATGGACATGATAAATTTCTCACAAAGATCACAGTGGCCCCACCCCATCCTTTGGAACTCCATGCCAAAGGCTTTAGTAGGAAATCCACCTACGGTGCGGCCAAGGGTGTATACAAACCGAGTTAGGTCGGTTAGCTTCCTCCACTCTACTCGAAAAAGCTTAATTCAACTTGGTTGGATGCTGCGAACGAGCCAAGTTGAGCTGATTTTTTTGAGCTAAAAAAAGTTTGAACTGGGTTCGAGCATGCCCAAGCTTGACCCGGCTCAGATTGAACCTCAACAAGAATTGAACTCAGATCAAACCAGTTTGGTCACTCGGTTATATTGATATTGCTCACTAAATGTTTGATGAAATGACTCAACGAAATGTCATCTAATGGCAAGAAAATATGTATATGAAACAAATACCAATTTTTCTTGATTTTAATGTTGCCTCTAAGGTGTTTGATGAGATACTTGATACGGTTTTACATGCAGCGGGATATTGAAAGTGCCCTGTATGTGTTTGTGAAAATGCGCAGAGGCTCGAGTTTGGTTCGAACACTGCTAGAACTGGCCCGAGCTGCTGTCCGAACTGAGCCAAGCCAAGTTCAAGATGGGATCAACTAGCGGCGGGGCCGAGTGAAGCTGAGGCCAGCTCGAATCGGTTGGACATGGTGTACACCCCTAGGTGCGCCCCACCTTCAGCTAATGCATTGCAGCCCAGGCTCACTGTAACACCCCGAATTTTGGCCAATCTGGGATTTGACGTCCTTAGACAATGGGTCAACTAAAACACTTGGAAAATCGCTCAGAACCCAATTCCATAGCCAAAGAAATCACTTAGGATTAATTCCTTTAGAAACTAAGCATAAGTTAGCTAGCGCAACGCTAGAGTAGCTGGGAAACAGTCTCTGATCACTTTAAATACGTTCTACAAGACCCAAATCGAGGAGAACCAATGACTCTATAATACTCTATAACCTTGGATCAAATTCTAAACCGGTTTGTTCTCTGGACCGCTTTGAAACTTTGTATTGGATTTAGACCGCGCGTCAAAAGTCCGATACCTACTATCTTAGACCGTTAGGACCGCCTAGCTGGACTTGACAATCATTTCGAAAATCAAGTCCAACCGACATTCGCAGGCTATTTCATTGAGCCCGGACTGAAGAGAGTGCGAATAGGGACAAATTTAGAATTTCAAATTCAAATCTGGCACACGACTTGACGATTCAGTATTGAGCATTCTGACCGTCAGAATTCAGCCAAATTACACCCTCGGATCAGGAAAAATTTCTATTTCATATCATGAGACTTGCAGGCCTGATCTTCGTGCGGTGACCGCTGAACTGAAACTGGCCCGCCACGTGCGATCTGCGAACCCTGCCGGACTGAAAACTTGATGCGTGCTAGATCTTGCATGCATGAGCTTAAGTCCGATGACGTTCGGCTAGGGGACCACCGGAAATCATCTTTTGGACCGAAACAGTCCCGATTTGGATATGCCCTAAGTGAACTTTGTTCATGAGCCTATTCTGGGCACTTTTGAGCTTATAAAAGGAGTTGAAACCCTCACTCCTCTCTCCCATCCGAATTTGAGAGAAACCCTAGGTTGGGAGAGAGAAAATGTGAGAGTTTGTGAGAGAGAGTAGGAGAGAATTTTCCTGCCTTTGCACCACCTGTTACAAGTGCCTAAGCAACACACTTCCATCACTCAGCCGATGATTCCTCCGCCTTTTCAGGTAAGAAATAACCTTAGTAGTCGCTGATTTGAGGTTCCTTTCGTTCCATAGCTTGTTAACTCATAAATCTTGTAAATTAGGTCCTCTATTCACCGTAGACGAAGCGTATACGCTCCGTTCGAAACGATACGTTTATAAGAGACAAGGTGCGGATTTTAGACGCTTTGATTGACTGTTTCCAACACTTTCAATGTCGTTTAATAGTAGATTATCGACGGCAACGCCGTTTGACATGTACAACATGCTGTCCGTTTCCTGTTTCGTAAGCAGACGAAGAATATGAGATTTAGGGCATTTTAGTCATTTGTAGGAAATACTGTTTTCATTCATATTTTGCTGATGTGATTGACATGGTTTTTGTCGCATTAGGATATTAGGAATGCGTGCATAATTAGTTTGGCGAAGAGATTCGCCTAAATGCGCACTTCGGGTCGACATACTATATGTAGACTTAAGTGTGTAGTGTAAGTGTTTGTATAAATGCTTGTATTAGTATGTATTGAATAAAATGGTGTTGTGAATTAATTTGAGATTGATTTCTCAATTAACATGCTGGTGTAAATGGTTTCCTACATGTTAGCCATATGCATGATTTCATTATATGTATGAAATGCATGTGCTTGATGATTTATTTAATTGGTATGTTATAACATGTGCTTGATGATTTCATTATGCTGTAGTTTGAGAGTGAATTCTTAATTAATTTGCTGATGGAAATGATTTCCTATAGGTTGGCGATATGCATAATTTCATTATATGTATGAAAGGCTTGCGTTGGATGATTTACTTAAGTTGTACGTTATAACATGTGTTAACATGCTCACATGGTTGTATTTCATTTCCATTACCCTTACACGACTGCTGATGTGGATTTATGATTGTTTGGGACTATGCCTAGTCCAGGCAGTCGGTAACCGAGCGAATTCGTGATTGGCTGATCTTGGCCACGAACGACGCGTCGATGAACGCGAACCGTGTTCTGGAGTTGGCGGCAGTGGTTAGGCCACACGAAGTGTTTTACGCACTTCATGTCATTCGACTTGAGATGCGATCGTGCTAGTCGAGCCCGTCAAGTAACCCGACTGGCCGTTGTATGTTCACCCTGCATGAGTCATAACTGCTTGAACCTAGGGTACTGAACTTACCATTGTAAACCCTGTTAACCATGGTACCTTGATCCACGAAGACTCATGAGCCGGGCATGGTGGTATGGTATACCGTGGTCGAGCTGTCGGCCTACGCTGGGGCCACAAACCTCCCCGTAGTGACCAGTGAGCACCTAGTCTCGTGAGTAGATTATGGTGGTATGGGACACTATATTCTTGCTGTCGGCCTACACTGATCAGGCGACGAGTCCTTTGTAGTGACCGCGAGCGTATTCTGAGTCTATGGGAGGCGACGACCCTTCAGTAGCAGTAGAGTACAGTAGGCCTGTATTGATAAGGTGATGGGAGAGCGGTGCAACGAGTGCAAGCAACAGCCCTGACAGCCCTTGCAGCGACCTACAAAATATACATCGTATGAGATAACTAGGAGTGACGACCCTAGACAGGATCTGTGTTGGGATTGATACAAGGGAAGTACCTTAGTTTCCCAATCCTGCTGTTTGAACGGACTAATAACAACTCAAAAATCATATCACCATTATATCGCATGTGCCTGGAAGATGTGGAGCACTTGAGGGAGTGCGGCATGCCGCGGTCGTAAGATGGTGCCGTATGAGGGAGATCGTCGGTGAGGGCATCCATCATGTCATGTCATATTGCATTAACAATGGTATTAGGTTTGTTTGATTTATTGCTTTACTATTATCGCATGATTGAATTGAGAACATGCTAATCCTTGCTCTATTATTCCACTGAGTTAGCTACTCACTCCCACGTTACGGGATGGTGTTTCCGGACACCCACCAGTCCCTTTTTGGTGATTGCAGATGATGGCGCTGCTTGAGAAGCGAAGCTGGTCTTGATGATGATGAGGAGGAACCCTCCTTTATGCGTATTCTGATTGACGAGATTACAGGGAGGTTGTTTAGATATCTTGACACTTGTCATTTATATTTTTAGCGCACTCATGTATATTCGTTTTATCTACTTTTGGAGTATACATGTATGTATATAACCTGGTAACATGTTCACACTCTGGAGACATACAACAGTTTATATATGTTATACATACTATCACAGTCTTCCGCTTGCTAATTTAATGGTCTCTAGAGTATGATATGATGTTTTGGATTAATCTCACTCAGGTTCAATACATTAATACAGATAACATTCAATCATACATATCTATGTTGCATAAATAACATTTTGGAACTCGGGAGTTGGATTTTTACTCGACCCCCCGATTTTCGGGATGTTACACTCACCTTGATGTATGTATTATATATCCACACCCAGTATCCCTTTTTCCAGATATCTATGAACCGAAAGATATAGTGGATCCAAATCTTAGATGGACATTACTATAAGAAACAGTGGTGGTTGAACGCTTCACCATTAAAAACCATTAAAAACTTACGAAGGCCCACTGTAATATTTAATTTTTAGCCAACCCGCTGATAAAGTAAAAACGAAAACACGGATGAAAGGAAAAGAAAAAAAAAATAAATTTCAGCTTCATCCAAAACTTTCATGGCTTACAAGAATGTTTTTAGTGGTCAGTTACCGCTGTTTCCCACGATACGGTCCACCTGATATTTAGATCTGTTTCATTTTTGGGCTCATGCCCTAAAATGATCTGTAAAAACGGATGTACGGTGTGGATATAGGTGTGGATATACAATACATACATCAAGGTGGGCCTTCCCTTGGAATAGCAGTGCGTTCAACCCGAGTTCTGTGGGCCCACCATCTCTTATGCGTGACATCCAGTCCGTTTGTCAGGTTTAACTTTCATTTTGGCCTTTGGACTGAAATTAAGCCAAATACCTTTCATCTGGCCAGCATGGGGAATAGTTGAGATTGGACGCTCATTATACATTGATTATGTGGCCACCAATTTTTTTTTTCCATCCAAACCGTTAATCAGGTGAACCTATCCAGGTGAATGGACATACCACAAATTAGGCTGGAGGGCCCACCATATCTCTCTACCTGTTTTTCTTTTTATCCATATTTATTCCATATCTAAGGTGAAAACGAGCAGCGCTTGACGGATGGCGTGGATTCAACAAACACAACAACATTGTGGGGCCATGGAGCCTAGATCCAATTCTTAGGTGGACCATACCAACGGTATAGATCCAAGTTTACGTGACCTTATCAAATGGATAGATGGCAAATAAATATTACCAAAACATAATGCCATACTTCAGGAGGTTTTTAATGGTAGGGCATCCTATGGTAAGGGGCGGTCCGTCTTGAGTGGGATGCGGTTGTGAGACGTGCCACTAGCTAGGTGGCTAATGGTTGGTGCACTATGGCCTCACAGTGATGTATGTGTTTCGTGGAGCTGTCCGTCTATTTTTTTTCATATCATTTTAGGCTGGATCGCAAAAATTAGTTAGATCTATATCTTAGGTGGACCACACTATAGGAAAATAATAGAAGATTGAATGTTTACAGTTAAAAACTTCCCTAGGCTCATTGTACTGTTTATTTGACTCTCAAACAGTTGCTGATCAGGTCATACAAACCTAAATGAATATAAAAAATAAATAAATATCAACTTCATTCAAAACTCGTCTTCTAAGAAGTCTTTAGTGGCACTCAATCAACACTGTTTTTTGTGACTAGTTCACTTGATATTTGGTTCTACTTTAATTTTGGGCTCAAGATATAAAGTGATTTGAAAATAAACCTCATTTTTAAGCTCATGCTATAAAGTGATCTAAAAAAAATGAACGAATGGTATGGATGAAACACACACATCAGTGTGGAGCCTATAGAGCACTAACGAATAACCATTGGCTAGTGGTGGGGTCACTGGCCAATTGGCGTTAACGTGATTGAGGCCCGGTGCGCCTAGTGGGTGGATTAGGTACTGCCCCCACTTGTTTGGAGCTCAAGACAGGCGGAGGCTCCGAGGGCTATTGAGGGGCCATCGTGATGTATGAATTTTATCCACACTGTCCATACATTTTTCCATATCATTTTCAATTGTTATCCCAGAAATAGCGAATATCAAAGGCTGATCAAATGGACCACACATTGGGGATTAAATTTCTACTGTTCAAAAATTCTTAGGACCACGGAAGTTTTTGGATCAAGATGATATTTGTTTTTTAGCTTCATCCATGCCTATGTGACCATATCAAAAGGTTGGATGGAAAATAAACGATATGGTGGACCCTAATAAGGTTTCAATGGTGGGCATCCTTAGAACTGCCGCATCATGTGGTGTGGTCCACCTGAGCCTTGGATTTGTCTTAATTTGCATTCAATACTCTAAAATTATATGTAAATTCGATTAATGGTGTGGATAAAATTCATACATCATGGTGGTCTCATAGTGGCCCTCAGAGCCTCCTCTTGTCCCGAGCTCAGGCAAGGATAGTTAGGGATGGAAGTTTTTTTTTATTTTTTTGGTTAGCTTGTTAGTGCACACTCATGTCAGTGCACACACTCCATGTTAGCCACCCTGCTAGGGATCAATACCAAGACCTCAAGTGTTGAAACGAGGTATCTCCACTCAGTCTGCCAGCTGAGCTATAGTTAGGGATGAAAGTTGGGTGGGTTCAACTTGATCGATCCGTAGCCCACCCGACACCACCCGACATTGGGTTGGGCTTGGGCAGGATGTATCGGGTTTGGTCTCGGGCTTGGGCCATGCGAATGTCAACCCGATAAAACTTGGGTTGGGCTCAAGTTGAGGTCTTAGGTTGCTCGACCTAACTCGAACCCGATCAATATATAAGTTTTGTATAAATTAATTATAATTGAATGCTTGGTCTACATCATTTCTGATGACTAAGCTAACAAGATATACTAGATTTCTCTTCCAAATAAATTGCTTGATACATAATACAACTTTTAAAGTAGTTGTCCTATATTTTAGCTTGTTTATTTTTTAAAAATATTTTTTATAATAAATAACTATGTATATAATTAATAAAATTATAATTATAAAAAATAAAATTTGTATTAAAAATATAATAGACTAATGTAATAATGAAAATATTAGTATATATCTACTTGTCTAGCCTGACCGAATCCTCTTGAGCTGGGCTTGGGTTAAAAATTCCTAACCCGAGGTTGCGCTAGGGTTGATGCACATAACCTTAGGTTGGGCTAGTGTTGAGCACCAACCGGACCCAACGCAACTCGCCCGACTCTCGGCGGTAGGGGTAGTACCTAATCCGCGCGCCTGAGCGTGCACCTTATCCACTCCCGCTGAGGTGCTGAAAGCGCTTGCTACGAAAGCCCTTGTTTTTTTTTTTTTTTCAATATAAAAATTAATAAACTGAGGCTAGTAGGCTCGGCACCACCATACACGCAACCATTTACGGTTGCGTCCTACCCCGCCTAGAGGATAATTCGTCCACGCAAGGGTTCTTTAAGGCCACTTTCATGTACGAGTTTTATCCATCCCATTCATTCATTCTTCCTATAATTTCAGGTCATATGTTGAAAAATGAGACAAATCTAAAGCTCAAGTGTACCACGACACAGGAATTAGAGATGATAATAACACTAACCATTGAAACCTTCCTAGGTTCAGTGCTATGTTTATTTGACATAGAACCGGTTCATTGGGTCATGTATACGTCGATAAAGGAAAAACGCTTGATCCAAAACATGCAGCTCACTATAGTTTTTAACGGTGGGCATTCAATCCTCATCGTAGTTTGCTTGAGCCTTAGATCAGCTTCATTTTTGAGCTCATATAGTAAAATGATCTGAAAAAATTGATAGACGGTCTGGATAAAAGCCATACATTATGGTGGGCTCCACATAGCCCTCCCTGAACGGATTGTTGTGGGTAGGACGCAATCCACTCCCCACGCGTGCCGTGCGGCATAATACAACTGTAGGGTGTGAAACGAAAAATGAAGACACGTCTGAAAGGCTTGCCAACCGTTACACTCTGCGGCCGTTCAATAAACGGACCAGATTTCCCTATCTGTGTGGCAAGCCTGGCAGATGGACGGCACTCATTACGTGGAGAGACGGTTCGACCACCTTCCGGTGATTCGTCTCCCATCAACCAATGCATGCCAGGTGCGTGTGCTGAAAATTCGTTAGAGCCGCGCAGATGCATTTTTTTCACATGCACATTTACACATAAACATCGTTATAATACTAGCATTTTCCCACCAACGTCTGACACACGTGGAATATCTCATCCGTAGAAAAGGTGGGCCACCTGATATGAAAGTCAAGCTGATCCACGTACAAGGAAGCCCCTTGGGTGGATCCGACCTGGGACGGTAGGCCGTGATGTATGTGTTTTATAACCACGTCATCCATCCATTTTGCAAGCGTATTTAGGGTGTCAGCTTACAAATGAAGTAGATGCAAAGCTCTGTGGACCACACTAAAGGAATAGTGCTGATTGATTTCCCACCATTAAAATCTTCCCAAGGCCTGCCAAAATGTTTATTTTCCATCCAACCTGTTGATAAGATCACACAGACATGGACGAATGGAAAACACAATTATCAACGCGATCCAAAACTTCTGTGGCCCTAATAAGTTTTTAACGGTGGGTTACTGTTTCTGGTGTTTCATGTGGCGTGGTCCACTTTAGATTTGGGTCCGCTTTTTGGAGAAATTTTCTAAAATGAATTGGCAAAACAGATGGACGGCGTGGATATATCTCACAGTGGCCCCACAGTCCGGGATCCACTGTGCTCGGTGGTTCCCTGAATCCTCGGAAAGCTGCGTCCCACGTCCCATGCGGATGCAGATTTGGCAAAAGTTCCTGTGCGCTGGAATGCAAGGTGGGATCCACCATAATCTGTTTGGCAAATCCAATCTGTTCCTCCAATATTTGAAATCATCTTAGGACATTAGACTAAAAATGAGTAGTCTTCAAAACTCAATTCGGCCATACAGGATGAAAGAGTGGGGAAAGTAATTCCTACCGTTAAAACCTTCCAAGGCACCACCTTAATGTTTATATGACATCCAACCATTTATAAGATAATTTTCATTGGGATGAACTGAAAAAACCGAAAACTTAGACTAGATCGAAACTTTTGTGACCATATAAATATTTTAACAGTGGTTACTAAATCCCCACCGTTTCTTCTCATGTGGCCCACTTGAGTTTTGCATCCACCTTTGTGGTTTTATATTATCCTAAAATGAGCTCGGAAAACGGATGTACGGATTTGATTTCCCACAAACATCGTAGTAGCCTACCCAGAATCCTTCCGCAAGAACTTCCTGCGAAAGGCTTTCGCAGGAAATCCGCGTCCGTCCGTGCTACGCAACTTAATACAAATCTGCTGATCCTTGTGGTGCATTGGACGGTGCGGCCTACCAGATGAGTGGATCTGACTGATCTTCCTACCCGTTCATCATTTTGGCGTGATACATATATAAAATATTTATGACGCGTTGGCTGTAAAAATGTTCGGTTTCACCGGACGGATGGGGTTGATACATGGACGTCCCATGAGTAAGGTCGTGTTTGATTTTGAAAATTCTCAGGGAAATGCTCCTCAATGGTAATAAACATTTCCCTCCTCAATTGCCGCACGCTTCCCCATATGGCTTACTTTTTTCAACGTAAAAAGGTAAATATTATGAAATATTTGTGGGTCCCACCATGATGCATATCATATATCTACACTGTTCACCCATTATGTCATATAGATTTATAATATAAGCCAAAAAAATGAGGGATATCCAAAGCTCAAGTGGACCGCGCCATCGAAAAATGTGAATTAAATAATTACCGTTAAAAATCTCCTGAGGCCATTGTTTCTTTTGGTTTGGTCCAGTTGAGTTTTGGATCGAATTCATTTTTTTTCTCATATATCAAAATATTGTGATAAAATGGATGGATGGAACAGATATATCATATACATCAAGACGAGGTCTAAAAATGGCCACTGCTACTTTTAAACCAGGGTATTTACTGTTTCCCGGTGAAACGATGAAAATCAAATAAGCCCTAAAGAGAGATGTACAGGTTTTAGGGCAGTTTGGATACGCGTTTTGGGATGCGTTTGATCGCATTAGAAGTTATGATTCGACGTTTACCATGTTTGGATCGGAGTGAAGAGGACTTGAATCCCATGCGTGCGAATACAAACCCCAGTTTGGACAATTGGCGAGCATACCGAAGCAAGGAAGATGGCGGCCAGTTCTTGAATGTCTACGTTGTATCTGATCCAGGGTTTTTACGGAGATGGGACCTGCGACGAGCGATGATGCTCTGAATTCTGAAGATGGTGATGGCTATGGCGGTGGTTACTCTGATCTGAGGTGCTGAGCGGCGAATGGTGGTGGCTATGCTATGTTTGCAGCGTGCGATCTATTCATGAACAGTACCCTAATACAATACAATGCATCCTAATACGCGAATCCAAACAGGCCCTTAGGTTTCTAGCACGATAGTTCTTTTCCATTTCGGGAGAGAGAGGGAGAGAGAATCAATGGCGGACGCAGTTCTCTCCGTTCTCGTTCAGATTATCTTTGAAAGGGTTTCTTCATCCATCTCACAACACGTTGGATTGATGAAGAGCGTAAAAAAAGAGCTGATGAAGGTCTCAGCCACACTCTCGATCATTCAAGCAGTACTGAAAGATGCAGAAGAGAGGCAAACCAAAGAAGAACCTGTGAGGATTTGGCTGAAAAATCTCAAAGACATAGCCTACGCTGCTGACGACCTTCTTGACGAGCTTGTATTTGAAGCCGAACGATCCAATGCGGAAGGCGATGCTCCGGTTTGCAAATTCCTGTCTTGTTTTCCCTCTAACGATGTCATTTTCCGATATAAGATGGGGCATAGGATCAAGGAGATTGGAGAGAGATTGGACAAGATTGCTAGAGATTGTGACCTGTTTCAGTTGAGAGCTAGGGACGGAGATGGGTTTGCTGGGATTCGGGATGGGCAGCGGATTACTAGCTCTTTGATCGGTGGGACAGATGTTTTTGGCAGAGAAGACGATAAGCGGAAGATAATAGATTCGTGGGTGTTCGATGAATGTAAGAGTGGGGATGGCATTTCTGTTGCTTGTATTGTAGGTATGGCAGGGATAGGGAAAACGACGCTTGCAAAGCTTGTGTACAATGATGAGAGGGTGAAGGCGCATTTCGAGCTGAGGATGTGGGTCTGCGTGTCCGAGGATTTCAATGTGAGGAGGGTGACAAGGGCGATTGTAGAATCAGCTGCTGAGAAGAGTCCGGAGGCTGCAGAGCTCAATCCACTCCAGGTTGCTCTTGAGAAGATGTTGTATGGGAGGAGATTCTTACTCGTGTTGGATGACGTGTGGAACGAAAGCAGTGCTGATTGGGACATGCTACGGGCCCCTTTTCGTGCTGGGGCCAGGGGAAGTAAAATCATTGTAACTACTCGAAGCGAGAGAGTATCGTTGATCATGGGCACAGTCCCCTCCTACTGTTTGGACAGTTTGTCTGATGTTGATTGTTGGTCGTTGTTTAGGCAATGTATGCTTGTAGAGGGGAGTTCGGATGTGAATGAAAATCTAGTAGCAATTGGTAAGGAAATTGTGAAAAAGTGTGGAGGTTTGCCTTTGGCAGTGAAGACACTCGGAGGCATCTTGCGTTGTAAAGTCAATGAAAATGAGTGGAATATTGTGTTGAATAGTGAAATATGGGATTTACCTACGAGCAGTAATGACATCTTCCCAGCTCTAAGGTTTAGTTATCAGCATCTCCCTGTCCATGTGAAACCATGCTTTGCATATTGCTCTATTTTTCCGAAAGATTATGAATTCGCGAAGGATAAATTGGTCCAGTTATGGATGACAGAAGGATTTCTTTTGACTCAAGGGAGGAAACAAATGGAAGATATAGGTGGTGAGTATTTCGATGATTTGTTGTTGAGGTCCTTCTTTCAGTACTCTCATAACAATTGGGAAGACCGGTCAGTATATAAGATGCACGACCTCATTCATGATCTTGCACAGTCTATTTCGGGTGATGAGTGTTTTAGAATGGAGGATCATGGACCGTTTAATGTCTCTGAAAGGGCCCGCCATTCGTCATTGCTTTGTGATGGTAAGAAGCCTTCGAACTCTGAGGTCTTTTATAAATCTAAAGGCCTACGCACATTCTTGCTTCTTGGTGTGCAGGGGTATCTCCCTTGCACTACTAACCTGCGAGTTACAATCCCTCATGATATGTTCACAAAGTTAAGATACTTGCGGGTGTTGGATTTGAGCAATGGTTACATTATAGAGTTGCCCAATTCGATTGGTAGTTTGAAACATCTGCGCTACCTTGATCTCTCTCGGGGTTGTTTCAAAAGGCTGCCTGAGTCAATTGGGCACCTTTACAATCTACAGACGTTGAAACTCGAGAATTGTTCCGAGCTCTGTGAGTTACCCAAAGGCATTGGGAAACTCATGAAGCTACGCCATCTTTGTATGCATACAAGAATGATAAACTCTAGCCCTCAATTGGTATCTATGCCACCGGGAATTGAGAAACTAGTCGATCTTTAAACATTGTCCTTATTTGTTGTGGGCAAGGAGAGTGGAAGTGGGATAGGAGAGTTACAAAACATGATGAATCTTAAAGGTTCCATTTGCATTTCAAAACTCGAGAATGCAAGCGCAGCCAAGGAAGCTGATTTGAAGGGTAAGCAGCACCTTCACGAGTTGGAGTTGCAATGGAGTCCGAACAACCCTGTTGATGTGCAACTCGAGAAAGCCGAGGAGGTACTTGAAGGCCTCCAACCACACATCAGCCTCAAAACGCTTAGCATATTTCAGTACAATGGGACTAAATTTCCAAGTTGGGTGGGGGATCCTTTGTTTTTCAATCTTGAAATGATTTACATCTTCAATTCTTCTCAATGTCAATGCCTCCCATCTCTCGGTCGGCTACCTGTTCTTAAGGATCTTTACATACGTGGAATGCATGCGGTTGAAAAGGTGGGTGTGGAGTTTCGGGGTGATGGCAATGCGGGCATGTTTCCTTTACTAGAAACGCTAGAGCTCAAGGACATGCCTGCTTTGGATGAGTGGACTGATGTGGAGGAATGTGACTTCCCTTGTCTCCAAGAACTTGAGGTTATAGATTGCCCCAAGTTGAAAGGATTACCTTATCTCCCTCCTACCCTAAGAAATTTGTCAGTATCGAATTGTCTGGGATTAACTGCTCTTCCCAGGCTTCCATCTCTTGCTGATTTGGAATTGGATGGATGTGATGAAGCAATATTGAGAGAATTACCTTTCTTTACCTCTCTTTCTTCCTTGAGTATTTCCGGGTTTCAAAATATAAAATCCTTGCCCGATGGGTTATTACAGTCCCTAATTACTCTCAAGAAGTTGTACATTGCCGATTTCCACGAGCTCATGACATTCCAAGAGGCTGGTTTGAAAAGCCTCACTTCTCTTGAAAGGTTGGTAATTTCTCATTGTCCCCAACTCACGAGCTTGCCAGATGAAGGGCTGCCAACCGCACTTAAATCTATTCACTTCAATCAACTTGATAATCTCAAGACCTTGCCCAAGAAGCTGCAAAACCTTGTTTCCCTCCAAAAAATTGAAATATGGCATTGTACACAACTCCAGTCTTTGCCAGAGGAGGGTCTGCCAATGGCACTTAGAAATTTTCATGTTCTCGACTGTCCCTTACTAAAGGAACGGTGTCAAAGGGTGGCAGGTGAGGATTGGACGAAGATAGAACACATCCCTTACATAGAAATTGATGGGCTATGGATTTCTCCGAGTTGAAGAACATGTTTTTGGCATTTTAAAAGAAGTGGAGGCTTATTTTGTATGAGGTACAACACAATATCTGAACTTACTAACCATTTTCAAAATTTTTACATGTAAAACATTATATTTTCTTTTTGGTTTTTAATGATACAATAGATTCCATTCCATCGTGTTATATTGCAATGCTACACTGAGCTTATACAAGTGATTTGATATGAACATGCATGTTATGGAAGACAGAAAACTGATTTTGCTGTTTTTCTCTACACAATCTAATACAGCTGCTATCGTCACATGCCATGTTCCTGAAATGAGGTTGTTTCTGTAAAACCGAGATGGGGGTGCTGCCATTTTGTGAACCATTGAACTTCAGGCACATGGTTCGATTATCTTGACTGTCACCCAGTGGACCCCACCATGTATAGGTAATGGCAAAAAATTCACCATCCCACCAACATGCCCTCTCCAATTTATGTGTGTTGTTGCCTAATTTTTTAAAAATCTGTTTTCAAGCTAATGATTAGATAGAGAAATTGTCTAATATCAATTTCTTACATCGTCCTTGTTGTTAATAGGGTTGGTCGAATACCAGAGGTAGACTCTTTACCATGGATTTCAACATTTTGGGATTTTTAAGCAATTTGGCAATTGGGTTATTGAAATTGGATGGCTTTTATGACATTTACATTTTTTTAGAAGGTGCAATTTTATCAGGCAAAAGTCCAAAAAAAAAAAAAGAAGCTAGGACAAAAGGAAAAAACAATAAGACAACAATAGGGCTGCTTGGGTGACAACTAAAACTCCAAATCAACTATACAAAACAACCCCACCCTCCCCTATGGAAAGAAGAAGATGCGAAGTGGGTCTCTTTAAATGTGTCAGGTAGTGCAGGTGTCATTCTGATAGCGTGGAAATCATCCATATGGACTTTGGAGTCAAGTTGGTCTGGCTCTTTCTCTATATCGGTTGTCCTCAAAGAGGCAAGCTCTAATTTTAGTTGTCTGTTTACCTCTATTTATGGGCCTAATCTTTCAGATAGAAGAAAAGAATTCTGGGAAGAGCTTAATTCAGTCAGGCAGATGTTTTCTGGTCCATGGTGCATTGGAGGGGACTTCAACATTACGTGATATGCGGAAGACAAATCAAAGGGTGGCAGAGTCAACTCAAAGATGAGTTCCTTCTCTCGTTGGATAGATGAGCAAGAACTGCTAGATCTTCCTCTGTCAGGGTCAAAATTCACTTGGTCAAATGA
Organism: Magnolia kwangsiensis; assembly: GCA_037074715.1. Lineage (NCBI taxonomy): Eukaryota > Viridiplantae > Streptophyta > Magnoliopsida > Magnoliales > Magnoliaceae > Magnolia > Magnolia kwangsiensis. The sequence goes on from CM073586.1 coordinate 84,157,355, forward strand.
CCGCTCCGATCCGATTCGTGCAAGGCTGGATAGATTCCTGGTTTTGGGCGAGTGGATTGAAGCATTTCCCTCCCTTTTGCAATCATCCATGCTGAAAATTACTTCTGACCACAGTTCTATTATTCTCTTAATAGATGAAGATAACCGAGGGCCGAAGCCGTTCAGATTTGATATCTCCTAGCTAAAGATCGAGGGCTTCCTTAAGCTTCTTAAAGAGTGGTGGTCGGGATTCATAGTTGAAGGATACGTGGGATACAAACTTTGCAAAAAACTTCAGCTTTTGAAGGAGAAAATTATAGCTTGGAAGAAAAGTGATCTACGCAAAAGGGAGCTCCAAACGGAAGACATTCTGGCCGAATTGAAATCTATTGATTCGCTTGTTGAAGCCTCTCCTATGGGCAGTGAGATGTGGGCTAGAAGAATTCATCTTATCCAAGAACAGTCAGCCAGAGTTTTGGAAGATGAAATATCCTGGAAGCAAAAAGCTCGGAGCAAAAACAACATCATTGAAGAAATGATCTCCCACTTCAGAAATCTCCTTCAAGATGAAGATTGGTAGAGACCCAAATTGGATCTCCTCCACATCGACAGCATTGCCCAGGTCGAAGCAACGACGCTCGAATCTCAATTCTCGCTTGAAGAAGTTAAAGCAGCTCTCCAAGATCTGAGTGGCGATAAGACTCCTGGCCTCAATGGTTTCTCCATCTCATTCTTCCAATCTTTTTGGGAAGTCATTCAGGACGATTTTATGGATTTCTACAATGAATTTTACTCCAGAGGTTGATTATCCAAATCCCTCGGAGCATCATTTATTTTGCTCATCCCCAAAACCCTGGGTGCAGAATCGTTGCTGGACTTTAGGCCGATCAGTCTCATTGGTGGTCCTTATAAGATCCCAGCGAAAGTGTTAGCTTCTTGTCTCAAAGGAGTTTTAAACATGATCATCTCTCAAAATCAGAGCGCCTTTATCCTAGGGAGACAAATTATAGATAGTGCTCTGATTGCCTTTGAATGTTTGGACTCTAGCCATAAATCAGGATAAAAAGGAGTTCTATGCAAGGTTGATTTAGAGAAAGCGTACGATCATGTTGATTGAAACTTCCTGATTTATATGATGCAGCGGATGGGATTTGGGGTCAAATGGCAATACTGGATGAGAGAGTGCGTCGGTTCAGCGTTCTTCTCAATTTTAATTAACGGCTCCCCTAAAGGGTTCTTCAAAAGTTCCCAGGGGCTTCGGCGGGGAGACCTGCTCTCCCATTTTCTCTCTTACTGTGGGCGATGCCCTCTCCAGGATGCTTAGTAAAGGGCAGATGGAAGGGATCATCAGTGGCTTCAAGATAAAGGAATGGAATCCCCCGTTTCTCACATTCAGTTTGCAGACAATACCCTCTTCTTCTGTGAGGTAGATCTGGTAAATGTTAGCAATCTTCACACTTCTGTCCGGTGTTTTGAAGCGGTCTCTGGCCTAAAAGTGAACATGAAGAAATCGAAGATGTTCGGTGTTAATATCGGTGAGGAAGAAGTAGAGAATTTCGCTGAATTCTTTAGCTGTTCTAAGGGTAGTCTTCCAACCACGTTTGTGGGGCTGTCCTTATGCGTGGGTAGGCCTCCTAAGGTTCTCTAGGATAAAGTCATAGATCATTTTGAAACCTACTTAGCTAGATGGAAATGTAGATACCTATCCCTGGGGGGTCGCTTGACCCTTATGAAAGCAGCACTCTCTAATCTCACTGTATACTTCGTCTCTTTTTAAATGTCCGTCCTCCATTCTAGCGACTTTGGAAAGATTAAGAAGAGAATTCCTCTGGCATGGGAAGGAGGAAAAGAAGAAGTTTCATCTGGTCAATTGGAAGGATGTTTGCCAGTAGACCCAAGAGGGGGGCACAGGTATAAAAGACCTCAGTCTGACGAATAGAGCCCTGCTTTGTAAGTGGCTTTGGATACTCGGGTCAGAAGATCTATCTCTTTGGAATTCTTTGATCAAATGCAAATATGGTCGATCGCCTGGCGGATGGTGGACTAAGGAATCCTCTTGTTATAGAGCCTTTGCTCTATGGAAAGATGTGTTCTCTACTCAAGCTAATGTCCGTAGTTGAACCCGTTATAAGATCGGCATAGGAGGCAAGGTCCATTTTTGGGAAGATATCTGGGAGGGATCCGTTGCCTTTAAAGACGAATTCCCTCATATATATCGTCTTGCTCCTAATAAGGCAGTTTCAGTTGCTGATTGTTATTCTACCATCGGGAACTCTACAGTGTGGAATCCTTGCTGCCGTCAAAATCTCCACGACTGGGAATTAGAAGAACTGATCGCTCTTCTCAACCGCATCAGTAACATCAATCTAGATAAATCCTGTGCTGATTCTATTGTCTGGTCCCCAGATAAAAAAGGGAGATTTTCGGTTAAATCTCTATATCTATGTCTTAGCAGGAAAGATGCATCCAAAGCAGCGACCATGCTCCATAAAATTTGGAAATACAAAGTCCCCCCAAAGATCGCGGTGTTCGGATGGCTGGTGGGAAGAGGAAAGTTCTAACTGTCAATAACCTTAGAAAAAGAGGAATGATTATTACCAACATCTGCCTATGCTGTATGTCCCACGAAGAAACGGTTGATCATCTGTTTATTGATTGGTCTTTCTTCCACAAGGTTTGGTTAGAAATTTTATCCTCTTTCCATGTTTATTGGGCTTTCCCAAATTCTATGGATTGATTGATTTCAGCTTGGCATGGAGTGTCCCTAGGCAAAAACAGATCCACGGTTTGGAGAATGGCCCTGCTGGCAGTGTGGTGGGTGGTCTGGGAAGAAAGAAATGGGAGATGTTTTAAGAATATTTTTAAGCCAGTAGATTTCATTGTCAAAAGAGTTTATCAGTTCATTACAAAATGAGCTCGTTTTATAGTCAAGCTAGAGCTATGTAATCTGTCTCATTTGGGTGGGTAAGCGGTTGCTATCTCAGCGTGCCCTTTCCCTCTCCTTTTTTCTTAATGAAATCGTTCTCTGTTATTTGTCAAAAAAAAAAACCCTGATAGTCAAGAGACTCTTATCATGGAAACACCAATTGTTTCTCTCCCCAAATGACCCAAAGTGCCAGAAGAATGAGTCTCCATTTCTTCATTCTCAATGTCCCTCCATCCATAGCATGCCATATGAGCAGAAAATCTCTAACAGCAGGCGACATGACCCAAGTAATGTTAACTATGGAAAACACCTCTGACTAGATGATTGACGAGAATGGGCAATGGAGGAACATGTGATCGACAGTCTCTTAACCTCTTTGACACAAGAGGCACATGTTCAGAAGAATCATTCCCCTCTTCCTAAGATTGTTGATGGTGAGAATGTGAACCCTGCCAACTAGCTAGGTAGTAGCCGCGATCGTAGGAGTGGCCCCATATGTCCACGCAAATAAAGGACTAGGAGGAGTCAAACTCGTCCGGTTGAAGAGATATTCAAAGGAGTGAACATTGAAGGAACCCAAAGATTTAATCCTTCAAACGAGAAAATCATTATCCTTCGGATGGATGACAATTCCTTGCAAATGGGAGAGTAAGGTAGCCAGGCTGGCGATCTCCCTATATGACACGTTCTTCCTAAATGGAGGAAGCCAACAGCCTGCGGACCCTATCCCAGAGAAACATTGGGTCATAGATACGTTGATATTTGTACAATGTGGGAGGCCAAGAAAGCGATGAAATTAATGACAGGTTATTCGTTGGCGACAGGTGAAGAAGGAATCGGGACATTACAATGGAGGGAAAAAGAAAAGGATCTTGAATCTTCTTCGGGCGAAGTGTAGTAGGGAAAAGGAAAGGGTGATTCTTGTCAAACCTATATCCAGGAGAAGGAAGACATGGATGGATGGGTTGAAGTGAGAGGCAAAAATCAAATGATAGACAAATTGAGATCCAACAACAAGAAGTTGGTGGAATACCCAACGCTCTTCGTTATTGGATACCTTGAAGGTTGGTTGTCGATCAACTTCTCCATGGTTTTCAGCAAAGCGGGCATCATTATGGAAGTGGTTATTACACGCAGTAGGAACACGGGAGAGCTCAGGGACTTCGCTTTTGTTCGCATTAGTGACCTGGAAGGGATTGAAGTAGCTATTGAGCTCTTAGATGGTGAGTGATTTGGGGGAAAAAGAATTCCGGTGCAGGAAACTTGATTTGTGCCAGAGGTAAAAAATAGAGAGGGGGGTAGGGACGTGAAGCGAAATGGAAGAATCCAAGTCACTTCCGGAAAAAGTGGGAGCCTTGGCAAAATCATATACGAAAAGGGGGTGATCCCTGAAAAGGAGATGGCTAATTGAAGCAGCCATTGAGCTCTTATATGGTGAGAGATTTGGGGGAAAAAGGATGTTAGTGTAGGTCGCTCGATTTGTGCCAGAGGTAAAAACAAAGGGGGATAGGGATGTGTGAAGCGAAATGGAAGAATCCAAGTCACTTTCGAAAGAGGTGGGAGCCCAAGAAAAATCGTATATGAAAAGGGGGTGATCCCTGAAAGGAGATGGCTAAAGGGAAGGGAAAAATCTCCTTCAAAGAAGTGGTGGAAGTGGTAATTGGGGCGACGATATGCCCCAGGAGGTAAGCGAAGAGACGGATGACCCAAAGCCGGTAGCTAATAATGGGAAGTGGATCTGGATTGTAGATGATGAATCAGGTCGGGTTGTCAAGGTAAAGCTGGAGTTTGTGAATGATGTCAGGGAGACTCTACAGGGATCTATTGTTGCGGACAAATGAGAAGATGCCACAATTACTCAAATCAAGACCTGGTTGTCAGAATCTTGTAACTTGGAGCCATGTAAGTACATGATCAAGCCAATTGCTGAATCGAAAGTTTGGATCAACGTTCAACGGAGGTGAATGTGGATCGGCTTCTCTTCATTGCGGCACCGTGGAGAAATGGACCAATTGTTTTAATGTCAAAATAGACAAACGCTTCTTTATTTTGGAGTTGAAGACATTTGGTTCTTGTTCTGGGATATTCCTCTTAGGCTGTGGTTTAGAGAAGTTTTCTTGGCTTTAGGTGCTTGCGATGGAGAAGTTGTCCAGATCGACAAAGCGACGGAAAATGGGGAAGAGATGGGGGTTGTCTGACTCTGTATTTGGAAGAAGAAATCCATGGAAGCTCCAAAGAGAACGAAAATCCTTATAAGGATAGACATGCTAGAGATCAAGGTCAACAGAGAGGACCAGGGAGTTCATATTCCTTGTTGGGGGGAGAAATGCAGAAGTCGTGAATGCCAGAGGTTGGTCGGGCCTCCTCTCCGTCGAAGGAGGGAAGACGATGGAACTTTTGAAGTTTTCCTCATTGTAGTACAGATACTCTAGCTGCAGACATATGTTAAGACCATATCGGACCACAAGAGGTTGGTGGTGATTGCTCCAATTAGGTGGGTACTCTCGGTTTTTCATGCTCCGCGGGAGGCAACGACGTTGGATGCGCTGCCCTGAGCCTAAATTTCGAACTAGGCTCAGGGACCGACCCTCCTCCCTATCCTCCTCAAAACCATTTGCGGTGCTCAGTTATAGGCTCTGTTAGAGGCTCGGGCGACCCATGTTCAACATTTGGAGTCTCAGATGTAGGTTTGGGCTACATGTCAGTCAGAGAAGAAGAAGTTGTGTCTACTTTTCTCTGGGTATGACGTAGCCAGCGGCAACGACGATTGCAACTATATCTGCAAGATTTTCACCAAAATCATTGCATTCAGGATGGCTTTGATTCTTCTTAAAACGTCTTAGAGGAACAAGGTGCATTTCCTTAAGGGTGAAGTATATAGCAGAAAATATCACAATTGCATATGAGATGGCTAAAGACATTGTTGGAGTGGAAAAAAGGTTAGAAAATGCTCTAAGTTAGGGACTGGCGTGGCCTTAATGAAAAAGGTGAAAGAGTTGGAAGTGCAACTAGTTCGTGCAGACACAAGGTTAGCGCGGATCGTTGGCATAACTCAAAGTTCCGATAGCGCGGCCGAAAGAGATAAGCCCCCCCCCGGGCACACATGCACATCAAATTAGCATCTGAATATGTGAAATTGGAGGTTGGGGTGCCCCGTATTCCAAGTTGAATGGCCATGTCATCGTTTGCCCTAGAGAAACCTATAAATACCCCACGAGGGGTCTCATTTAGGAACTTAGGGCCCGTTTGTTAAATCTGAAATCCGAAGTCTGAATTTGAAATTTGAATCTAAAGTTGGAAAACTAATAATGAATCTAGAATAACTTGGTTGTTAAGTAACGTCTGAAATGTTTGAAATATATTAATTTGACACATTTACCCATATGAAACAATTGTGATTGAATCCCTACTTTTAAAATTTTCATGAATTTCACTGAAATGTTTATTTGTCATCCTGTTGAAAAGGTCACAAATAGCTAGATGAAGAGATGACACAAATATCAACATGATCTAAAGCTTTTGTGGCCCAAAATAATTTTTAAATGCTCAATCACCATTGCTTCCTATACAAAGGTCCATCTAAGATTTGAAGTTAGTTTATTTTTTGGCTCATGCCTTAAAATAATCTTTCAATATAGATGGACGGTATGGATGTAGTTACATATATCACAGTAGGCCCCAGGTGTGAGCCAAATTTTATGGAAAAGCCTTTCCCAGTAAGTCCACCACTGGAAATCTAGGTGGGGCTCACTGTGATGTTTGTGTGAAATCTACCCCGTCCATCCGTTTTGTGAGATCATTTTAGGATAGTGCTAAAAATGAGTTGTATCCAATACTCAAATGGGCTGAAAATATGAGGATTGTATGCCTATAATTAAAATATTCATGGAGCCACAGAAGTTTTCAATCATGCTAATATTTGTGGTTTGAGTTCATCTCATTAGGAATGACATTATGAACCTTATTGATGGCATGTAAACATTATTGTCGACCTTGGGGAGGTTTTAACGATAGGAATTTTCCTACCCACCTTTTCCTTTAGTGTGGCCTACTTAAGTCTTGTATCCTCCTCATTTTTTGTCTCAAGTCCTAAAATGATCTCAAAATATGGATGGACAGATTAGATTTATCACAAACATAATGGTGGGCTCCACCTAAGATTCCAGCGCGTAGGAACTTCCTGCGAAAGACATTTGTACATAATTCGCACCCCAAATATGGAAGGAGATTGCGTACTACCCCACCAAGATCTACCTAAATATGGACAATTAAGGGCTTTGTGGGGCCTACCATGATATATATGTTTTATCCATACCATCCATCCGTTTTTTCATATTATTTTAGAAATTAAGACAAAAAACAAGGTAAATATAAGGCTTAAGTGGGCCACAGTACAAGAAACTGTGGGAATTGGGTGCCTATCCTTGAAAACTTCTTGGGGCCACATAAGGCTCTGATCAAGCTGATTTTTGTATTTTTCCTTCATCCAGGTCTGTGTGACCTTATAAAGAGATTTGATGGAAAATAAGCTTCACAGTGGACATTAGTAAGGTTTTAACGGTAGTCGTTCCTGTCCCACTACTTTATGTGGTGTGGTTGACTTGAGCTTTGGATGTGCATCTTTTTTCGGATCATACTTTAGAATGATATAAAAAAAGTTGATAGATGGAGTGGATCTAATATATAAATCATGGTGGGCTCAGAGAAGTGCCCCATGTTAAAAGTTGGGATGTGTATAATGCAAGGGAGAAATTTTTTTCTCTCAAAGGACAATTTTGGATTAAAAAAATATATATTCACAGAGCGCATTCTTGATTCCCCATTAAGTTACTCCTATCATAGAAAAATTTCGGCATAAAATGGTGGAGCGCTTTCCTTCTTCCGCGTTAACAGACACCACTAAACATGGAATATTTTCCAAATTCCGTGTTAAGTGCACAAATTTAGTGTTAATAAACTGGCCCTTAGTCACTTCATTTCTCCCTTGCAGAGCTCTGCAAGGATAAAGCTGCTTTTCCCAAGTGCAATTGTGGAAAAAATGCTCTTTAAGTGTTTGCATGGCCATGCCACTGGGATGACCTGAGGAAAAGCCGAGCTACCTACCTTCTCTTACAACGGGGGAAAGGTACACTAACCCCAAGTCTTAGTTTTAAGTTGACTTATGCAAACCAGATACCACCGAGGCGATGGTGTGGCCACACTAACCCCTGAACACACTTTTCCATGCATATTAGATAATAGTAATTACTTATCTCCTCATTCCATTAGCATACCATGCAATCAAACATCAAAGCTAACTTAATGGCTACTACCATGGTGATCTAAATGAACTACAAATGGGTGAATAATCCGAATTATCCAATCCAATATGGATTTGTGGACATCCTTCGACATCCCAAATAGTGCTCTAGCACTATCCTATGCGTGAATAACGCTCTTTGCTAATTGACACAATGCAATCACTCCCTCTCTAGGAGATCAATATGCGATAAGCGTACATCCCTTTATCCCTAATTCCATGTATAACCATGAATTTGTGCTAGAAAGGAGAATACTAGTAAGGGCCCTAGCCTTGATAACTCACCATGTGAGGAGGCCATAGAGCTTGAAGCACGGATCACAAAGATGATCCGAATGTTGCCAGTTAGTCATAGGTGCATGCATTTTTATATTTCATGCATTTCTTTCATCTTAATATATATCATTGTTTTGTCGCCATAGATCTAATTATCACTATTTTTGTCATGCTATACTATATTTTAGCTTAGAATCATGGCATTCTAAAAAGAGGTGTAATTAAGGGTTTTTTATTTTTATTTTTATTTTTATTTTTTGTAAACCATAGCCTAAAATGTAATAAGAACCCAGTTAATAATAATAAAGGCTTTGTAACTATTTGTGCTCTCTTCTTTTGTTCATGGTAATGTGATGATGATGTTTATGAATGTCTTACGAATGGCAATGGATGTGATCCTTGGTGCGATATTTATTTGATAGTTGTACTCGACTCTCAAATTACAACCAACAGACATTGATCACAAATTGCGTAGAGGGAATCTTATCTTCAAAATTGACATGGAATTGGAATATGTAAAATTGGAGGTTGGTGCGGCCCGTATTCCAAGCTGAATCGCCATGTCATCGTTTGCCCCAGAGAAGCTTATTAATACCCCGAACTTGGTCACTTTATTTCTCCCTTGTAGAGCTCTATAAGGATAAAGCTGCTTTTCCCAAGTGCAATTTTGGAAAATATGCACTAAGTGTTTGTGTGGCCATGCCACCATGATGACCTGAGGAAAAGCCTTGCCGCCACCTCTTACAATGAGGAAAAGCTACACCAACCCTAGGAGACCCCTTAGTTTTAAGTTGACTTATGCAAACCAGATACCACCAAGGCGATGGTGTAGCCACGCTAACCCCTGAACAGACTTTTCCATGCATATTACATAACATTAGTTACTTGTCTCCTCATTCCATTATCATACCATGCAATCAAACATCAAAGCTAGCTTAATGGCTACTACCATGGTGATCTATATGAACTACAAAGGGATGAATAATCCCAATTATCCATTCCAGTATGACTTTGTGGACATCCTTCCACATCCCAAATAGTGCTCTAGCAATATCCTATGCATGTATAACGCTCTCTCTGCTAATTGACACAGTGCAATCACTCCCTGTCTAGGAGATCAACATGCGATAAGCGTACATCCCTTTATCCTGAATTCCATGAATAACCATGAATTCGTGCTGGAAAGGAGAATACTAGTAAGGGCCCTAGCCCTGATAACTCACCATTTGAGGAGGCCATGGAGCCCGAAGCACAGATTGCAAAGACGATCCGAATGTTGCCAGTAACAGTCATAGGTGCATGCATTGTTTGTATTTCATGTATTTCTTTCATCTTATTATATATCATCATTTTGTCGCCATAGATCTAGTTATCACTATGTTGTCATCCTACATTACATTTTACCTTAGAATCAAGGTATTCTAAAAAGAGATGTAATTAAGGTTTTTTTTTTGGTAAACCGCAGCCCGAAATGTAATAAGAACCTAGTTAATAATAATAAAGGCTTTGTAACTATGTGTGCTCTCTTCTTTTGTTCATGGTAATGTGATGATGGTGTTTATGAATGTCTTAAGAATGACAATTGATGTGATCCTTGGTGCGATATTTATACTCAACTCCCAAATTACAACCAACACACATTGATTGCAAATTGCGCAGAGGGAATGTTATCTTCAAAATTGACATGGAAAAAGCCTATGATTGAATGGAATGGGATTTCATCTCCTATGTGTTGGAAAATTTTGGTTTCTTGAATACGTGGGTTAGGATGGCGGAAGGATGCTGGAAGGACAATTGGTTCTCTATCATGTTGAATGGTAGAATCTCTGGATACTTCAGATCATCAGGATGCCTTTGCCAAGGAGATCCAATATCTCCCAGCATTTCCAAGATTGCGGTGGGAGTCCTTAGTAGGGGAATTTATAACCTTATGCATTGTGGGGTTTGCATGTCATTTCATCTCCCTAGAGGCTGTCCCATCATGAGCCACCTTTTGTTTGCTAATGACATGATCATTTTTATGAATGGCAGGAAATCTTCAGTTCAAGGCTTGATAAACTTTCTTCAAAGTTACAAAAATGCATCGCATCAAAGAATTGATAAAGGGAAAAACTGTTTTTTATTGTCCACAAAAGCTCCCTCAGTCCGAATACAGATGCTAGATCAAGTTACTGTCTTCAAATCAGCATCATTCCCAATGACGTACTCGGGAGTTCCACTTGCTAAGGGTAGACTTGGCGCGATCCACTTCCAGCATCTCATTCAAAAGATGACCGCTAAGATATTTGGATAGAAGAAAAGGCTCCTTTCTCTGGTGGGGAGGTTGACTCTTATCAAGCACGTCCTGGGGAGTTTCGCGATGCACACGATAGCAGCCCTCAAAGCCCTTGGTCTACGTGCAAGAAGATGGAATCATTGTTTGCCGATTTCTTTAAGGGAGAAGGAGAGGACAGAAAGCGAAAACACTGGATGCGATGGTCGTGAATATGCTACTCTACAGAAGGTGGATTGGGAATCAGAAGAGTTGTGATGTCACGATTAGCCTTCGAATGAAACTGTGCTCAAATATGATCCATGGCTGTACTTTATGGGCCAAATTCATTGAGGCAAAATACTTTACTAAATTTATCCGAAGACTGAGACGATATAAAGTATCGGTGTCCAAGCCATGACGGGATATCATGCGAAATCTTCCCCTCAACATCTGCAATTCTAGATGGATAGTGGGTAGGGGCAACATTAACTTCTGGACCCATAATTGGACAGGGTTGGGCATAATAATGGATGCTGAAAACATTATTGTGCTGATCCATGTGTTTAGCATGAAGGTTGAGGACTTTGGGACTGAGAATGAAGGCTGGAACCTTTCGGACTTGGAAGACACTGTGTAGCAATGTATGTCGGCTAATTTCGGAATTAGGCACTTCCTTTCACAACTCGGAAGACCATCTCATTTGGACAGCCTCAATGTACGAAAAGTTTTCCTCGAAGTCAGCATGGAATTTGATTCGAAAAAGGCATGATTGGCAGCCATGGCCAGCTTGGGCTTGGAACAAGTATCTTCCGCCTAAGAGTGGAATCTTCATCTGGAAAGTCATGAACTCAGCAGTTCCCATTGATGCAGTGGTCCAAAAATCTGGGGTTCACCTTGCATCCAAGTGTGTTTGCTGCGACTGGGTCACTCTCCCACAAATCAGGCCCACCGTTAGTGGAAGACTAGGAAGTCTGGGCATATAAATGGAGAGGAAGCTCCTCTATTTCAGAATGGGCAGCAGCTAGGTAACTTATTTCATCAGTCCCAGCCAGCTGCTAGGGGAGGTCTCTTGGATGGGGCTGATGGCATCTGCCCAATTCATCCAGCCAGCGGGAGTTTCGGGCCGTTTCGCCAGGGAGGGATGTCTGACAGGGATGAGCAATCTCATTCTCTCAGATCTCAGAACAGGGAGGCAGCCCCTGCTTCCATCATTGGGCCTCCCTCCAGACAAGATATTGGGGTGACCAAGGATTTAAACCACCCGCTGTGCACAGGCAAAATGGCGAAGGCTGTTTGGCTGCACTTTGCTCAGATTTTCGATGTTCGCTTAGAACATTTGCTGTCAACTCATCAAAAAAATCAGGTTTCGGTGCGGGCTATACAAAAAACCCTCAAGATTCAAAGTGCTAAAGGGTGCTGTTCCAAGCTTTATAGTTTGGGAGCTATGACTTGCTAGGAATGCCCGAAAATTTGGGGGCAAGAGCATTGGGCCTGAAGAAGCGATTATGGAAGTCAATCGTTGGATCAGAGAGATTGTGGATCAGTTGCCGGGGGATGGTTCGACTTCTTTCATGGAGAAGATGGGGTTGCAAGTGCTGGGCGTGAAAGAGGCTGAGGGCCTGAAGAAGTGATTATGAAAGTCAATCACTGGATCAGAGAGATTGCGGATCAGTTGCCAAGGGACTGTTCGACTTCTTTCATCGAGAAGATTCATGGAGAAGATCGGGTTGCAAGCGCTGGGTGTGAAAGAGGCTGAAGGCCATCGGAACAAATTGGTGGTTGCAAAGTCAGTAAGACCATCTCTGGGTTGGGTCAAGCTGCATGTCGATGGTTTGTAGAGGAGCAACCTGGGGGAAGAGGGTGGTGGAGGCGTGTGTAGAGATCACTCTGGGGGATCAATCTTTGCTTTTCACAATGCTTATGGGATCACATCCAACACGATCGCTGAGGCTAGGGCTGTTCTGGATGGCCTAGGAATCTGCAAGCAGCTCAATCTAGTGTATGTAAATATTGAACTGGATTCTCAGGTCGTGAATGATGTTATCAAGAATTACCCCCATTGTCCTCCGTGGAAGATATCGTATATTGTGGGGGATCAAGAAGAATTCTGGAAATTTTGAATTTTTCAATCCCACATGTTATCAATGTAACTCAGTCACAGACAGATTATCGTGGCTTGGAAGTAGCGAGGTGAAGGACAGAGTCTATAGAAGGTGTTGTGATCTCCCCATGAAGGGTGAGGTGTCCTGACAATGGACGGTTCAGGGTTGGGCAATATCAGATGTGTCACATGATTATCTACTCCTGGCAGGCAGGAGGTCATTGCAGCCATGGGTGTTGCAGGTCTATCCTCTCTCAGCTGCAGAGGTTATGCAGCATCACCAGTAGTAGCAGCTGAGCCATTTCCCTCTATCAGCAGCAGGTCTGTAGCTGTAAATGTAGTAGCAAAACTTCCCTCCAGTAAAGATTAAGCTGTTATAGCGGCAGAAGGTTCAGCTGAAGTTTCTCTGTTTCTGTGGCTGCATCATGGGCAGCTGGGACTCTGGTGTTTTATGTCCAACCATGGGAGGTTTTGATGTTGGGAATTGGTGCAACTGAGGGCTGTGTTTGGGTAGATGCTGGGGAGTTTGGTTGCTGTATGTATGCTGGATGCATGGCTGCATCAGGGTGCTATTGGTTAAAAGAAAAGGGTGCTTTTGGTTGATTGCGTTGATGCTGGGATGGTTTGTTGTGGTATGCTGTGATTGCTGGGGTTGCTGAAGTTTGTAGGTTTGGGAGCTTGTCTTTTTGTTGGGTGTAATGTTGTGGATGTATGGCTGCTGGGTGCATTTGCAGGGTCTTCAGCTTCAGCTTCAGTTGGTTGGCTGCTGGATGAAAGGGGCATCAGGGTGCTGTCTATGTAAATTCTTGGATGGCTTGTTGTGGTCTGCCATGGCAGCTGATACGGCTGAAGTTTGTGGATCTGAAGAGGCTTCTACTGTGGTTTTTTGGGGTGCAGGACAGTTTTTTGTTTGGGTTATCTGCTGCCATGTTTTCTGATTGCTCCAAGCCAGATGAAGCTTGTCTATCTGAAATGTTGAGACTTAGGCCTGCTGCTGTTGGCCAGACGATGATGGTCTGTGGAGGCAGTGGGATGTTTGGGTGGTTGATGATGGTAGCTGATGGTGGTGTTGTGGTCTGCCATGGCAGCTGATATGCTGAAGTTTGTGGATCTCAAGAGGCCTCTGCTGTGGTTTTTTTGGGTGCAGGACAGTTTTTAGTTTGGGTCATCTGCTGCCCTGTTTTCTGATTGCTCCAAGCCAGATGAGGCTGGCCTATCTGGAATGTTGGGACTTGGGCCTGCTGCTGTTGGCTGGATGATGATGGTCTGTGGAGGCAATGGGATGTTTGGGTGGCTGATGATGGTAGCTGATGGTGGTGTTGCGGTCTGCCATGGCAGCTGATATGGCTGAAGTTTGTGGATCTGAAGAGGCCTCTGCTGTGGTTTTATTTGGGTGCAGGACAGTTTTTTGTTTGGGTCACCTGCTGCCCTGTCTTCTGATTGCTCCAAATCAGATGAAGCTGGCCTATCTGGAATGTTGGGAATTAGGCCTGCTGCTGTTGGCCGGATGATGATGGTCTGTGGAGGCAGTGGGATGTTTTGGTGGCTGATGATGGTAGCTGATGGTGTTGTGGTCTGCCATGGCAGCTGATATGGCTGAAGTTTGTGGATCTGAAGTGGCCTCTGCTGCGGTTTTTTTTTGGGTGCAGGACAGTTTTATGTTTGGGTCATCTGCTGCCCTCCTTTTCTGATTGCTCCAGGCCAGATGAAGCTGGCGGAATGTTGGGACTTGGGCCTGCCGCTGTTGGCCAGACAATGATGGTCTGTGGAGGCAGTAGGATGTTTGGGTGGCTGATGATGGTAGCTGATGGTGGTGTTGTGGTCTGTCATGGCAGCTGATATGGCTGAAGTTTGTAGATCCGAAGAGGTCTCTGCTGCGGTTTTTTTGGGTGCAGGACAGTTGTTTGTTCGGGTCATCTGCTGCCCTGTTTTCTGATTGCTCCAAGCCTGATGAAGCTGGCCTATCTGGAATGTTGGGACTTGGGCCTGCCACTGTTGGCCGGATGATGATGGTCTGTGGAGTCAGTGGGATGTTTGGGTGGCTGATGGTGGTGTTGTGGTCTGCCATGGCAGCTGATATGGCTGAAGTTTGTGTATCTGAAGAGGCCTCTGCTGTTGTTGTTTTTGGGTGCAGGACAGTTTTTTTTTTGGGTTATCTGCTGCCCTGTTTTCTAATTGCTCCAAACCATATGAAGCTGGTCTATCTGGAATTTTGGGGCTTAGGCCTGCTGCTGTTGGCCGGATGATGATGGTCTGTAGAGGCAGTGGGATGTTTGGGTGGCTGATGATGGTAGCTGATGGTGTTGTGGTCTGCCATGGCGGCTGATACGGCTGAAGTTTGTGGATCTGAAGAGGCCTCCACTGTTTTTTTTTTTTTTTTTTGGGTGCAGGGTTTTTTGTTTGGGTTATCTGCTACCCTTTTTTCTGATTGCTCCAAGTCAGATGAAGCTGGCCTATATGGAATGTTGGGACTTAGGCTTGCTGCTGTTGGCCAGAAGATGATGATCTGTAGAGGCAGTGGGATGTTTGGGTGGCTGATGGTGGTGGGTCTGTTTTTACCTCATGGATGGTTGATGAGGATGATGGAATTTGATGTCTGGTAGTTGTCTTCTGCTGTAGTTCTGGGATGATGTTACAGGGCTGCTGCGATGGTGGTTTGTTTACAGGTTTATGTTGGCTGCAGGTTTTTGCGACTTGGGATCCAGAGATTTGGAGTGCTGGGGTCATGCATTTGGCGAGTTCATGTTTAGAGGTTGATTTAATCCTGGTTGTGGCCCAGATCAGAGCAAGGGGTTCAGCAGCTCAGAGATGGTTTTTCATCTAAAAGCAGAGCTGGTTTTTTTTTTTTATTTCCAGCAAATCAGAATTGGCCATCCATCAGTCTTATTGCATCTCCCTCTCTCCTCCCCTTTCTCAGTCTAATTACAGCTGGGCCAGCAGAGCAGAGTTGCAGGCTGTAGATATGGAGCTCTGTTGCAGTTTGCGGCTGCCTGGCAGGTTGATCGAATTCGGTCAGTTCAGTTCCAAATTTGATTTTCCTGGCTCAGTCTTGTATCTATAGTTTGATCTCTGTTTTGCAAGTTTTTTTTTTTTTTGCTTGTGGTTTTGTCTTGTTCTGTACAGTGGGTTATATGAAAGGAAAGGCATATTGTTTTTTGTGGAACCCACCCAAATGCCGAGTACATCATCTTTTGCAAAGCAACAAAGTTATAGCTGGTGTGCTCTTATCTTTCTGAAAAAAAGAAAAAAAAGAAAGAAGAAAAAAGAGCTTTTTAATAAAGCTCATGAGCATCACTTGTCTGTCCTCCAGGTTGGTCCAATGTTGTATATGTTTTTCAAAAAAAAAAAAAAATAATCTGCTCCGAATCAGTAGGTGGGGACCCAATATCAGAAATAGGTGAATAGGTTAGAAAACTTCAGCCAGGTTTTTCAGAGCCATTCATTTGTTTTTCTAACTTTGGTCCACCTGACTAGTGGATCAGCCTGATTGTTGGGTTAGGACGTCAATATAGTGGTGCCATTCTGATGAATGGATTGGATCTCAGACTTGTCGTGCCATGTTGGCATGTTTGGCGTGTACATGAGCTTTATTGCACACGCTTGTGGGCTTAGCAAACCTCATCTTACACTCAAAACCTGTTTTGTTCTATGAACTGTAGGGATAATACATGTGAACATGCACGTGGTTCTAACAGCACAGTGTCTGGCCAGCGGCTGTTATGACTATTCTAAGAAATTGAGTTGTTTGGCCACTTCTGCAGGTTGCGTGGGACATCTTGTTGCATACGATCTCGACCATTAATTGTAATCACATTTTGCTCAAGAACGTATTCTAGATGAATGGACTAGTTGTTTCATGTGGTTTGCAAAATCATATGCTGCAATGAGTTGTGGGAAGACTAGTCTTGCGGCTCATTTTCAGAACCATGGATACACCAACAATGACGAATCATGGCACCTCAGCAATCTGTGTGCATTTTCACATTCTTTTTTTGCCTAAGGTAATTTCCTTTATATGATGTTTGAAATGATTGATTTTATTCATGTCTTTGCAGTTCTTTGAGAAGATTTACAGGTTTTAGATGTTCCTCACAAGTAGAATTGGCAATCGGCTAGACAGCCCCGTCCAGACCAGACTAGGGTAGCCTGGCCCTATAGGGCGTAGGCCTAGCCCCTTAAACTTGGCCCGGGGCCCTGGATCTAGGCCAATGATGAATGGCCCAGACTGGGACAATGTGCCATCCTAGTCATTAAGGGGCCTACTGTTATGGACAGTTTAACATTTGTTAGTGGTTCTCATCGAACAGACTTCTGGAATTTAAACTCTGTGTGCGTGCGTGCGTGGACAATCTCATAGAACTGTCCATTGTTTGAGGGCCATGGATCACATGGTTAGAATTATGGAACCAAAGTGCTATTTTGGAATCATAAGCAATAAAAACAAATATTTGACCTATTTTGTTTCTCTACTTGATCTTGACTATCCATTTTCCATGCTATTGTTTGGATGTTTAGGATAATCCGGTTGGTGTATTTTTGCACCATGGCTTGTCCCTAATTGAATGAAAGAGTGGACTGTTCATATTGATGATTAGGTATCCTGCATGTCAATTAAAAGCTTTGGGGATATTTGTATGGACTATTTCAAACCTTTTATCATTTAATTATATTCCTCATTGGCGGAGCCGTACTGGGCCAATGTCTTTTCAGTCTGATTGAGGATAGGGCTGACGAGTGCCAAACCCTGACGTTCCCTAGCCTTCCCGGTTCCTCCCCTACTCACAAACTTGGGTGCATGGCATTGCTTCCATGTTAGTGTTCTATTTTAGTTTGGAGAGCATTTTAGTCATTTAGTGACTAAAAGTGGCAAAGAAATTGGAACTGCACTTTGATTTTTTGCAAAATGGCATTCATTCGTTCGTTGTCTCAAGTTGGATATGTTCTTTGATGTTTGGCTAAATTGCATTTGTTGCTTTGTTTTCTCTTGTTAGGTTTTTTCTTTTTCAGTGAATGTGTCTGGGAAGTCGAAGACATCGGTGACTGTTGGTTTGGAATGAACAGAATTGATGTGCTTGTATTGCTTAGGCAATGTGGGTGTGTTTGGATAGACTGCTGGATCATATTGTGGTGATGTGCTTGTATTGCTTAGGCGGTGAGGGTGTGTTGGGATAGACTGTTGGATCATATTGTCCTAATTAGTTCCATATAGAAGACATGACAGTATTGTTGTTAAGGGCCTGTTTGGATACATCCAAATAAGTTACTTTTTAACTTCTGTCAAGTCATTAAGTTACCTTTTTCACTTAATGTTAATTTGGTAAACATGATTGCAAAAGTAATTTATGTGCTTAAAGATACTCATCCTCGTAATTATTATTTTTATTTTTATCAACTTTTCACTTCTATCTCTCTCTGTATTAAAGGAGGCCCACATGATGGACAGTCCACATCAAAGGTGGGCCTCACATGATGGATCACCCATAAAGGTGGGCCCATAGATAGTTCACATAAAAGGTTGGTCCCTTGTGATAAATAGCCCACATCCAAAGTGGGCGGGTATGTATATGACCAACTTAGAAGGTGGAACCCACATAATAAACAGTTTACATCAAAAGTGAGCTCCACATGATGGGCAATAGACATTGAAGCTGGGCCCCACATGATGGATCCCACATCGAGGTGGTTCCACATGAACGGTCCACATCAAAATTTAGCCCCTAATGATGAATGACCCACATCCAAGGCAAGCCCCGCATGATGGGCAACCCACATTGAAGGTGGGGCCCACATAATGGAAAATCCACATCAAAGGTGGGCTTCACATGATGGGCAATTAATAATGGTGGGCTGACATGATGGATGATCCACAAGGTGGGTCCCACCTGGACGGTCCACATCAAAGCTCGGCTCTAATGATGAGTGGCCCATTCCAAGGCGGGCTCTACAAGATGAACGACCTACATTGGAGGTGGGGCCCATGCGATGGACAGTCCACATCAAAGGTGGGCTACACATGATGGGTGTTGGATATTGAAAGTGGTCTCCGCATGATTTAATAATAACATTGATGGATGACCAACATCAAAGGTGGGTGCTACATGATGGATAATGCACATTAAGGGTTGGCCCCAAATGATGAATAGCCCACATTAAGAAATGAGGTCTGGTTCAGCTATTACCTTAATAGCCCACATTAAGAAATCAGGTCTGGTTCAGCTATTACCTTTAGGACCCAGTTAAAAATCGATTCTAATTAAAAATTGGATGTAGTCTGGTTTGGGATGGACCCATGTAATGGACACAGTTAAAGTTGGGGTTGGGTTGGGTTGGGTTGGGTTGCGTTGGGTCTAATAAGTATTTCATAGTACAATTACATGTATTCAATATATATTTAATGATTTTAGCAACAAAAGGAAGTTTCCTAAATCACACACACAAGCACATAACATGTGTGAAATTTAATCTGTCCATCTGGTGGGCCAACCATGTAAATGCTCTTATTTCCCTGAAACCTAGATCCAAATACCCAATGGATACCCAACGGGTTTCGAATATGATTGGATCTGGATTTGAGTGTTCAAGGACTAGGCCTAGACCCAAAAGGACCCAATGCCAGCAAGACTCAGACCGGATTAGCCAGGTATGAGTACTATAGGCCTGACCCAAACTAGACATGTTGATAGCACACTCGATCGATAGTCCATCTTTGGGAATGGGCTCCTCTCTCTCTCTCTCTCACACACACACACACACACCCACCCACCCTTTAATTCTCTTCCCTGTGGTAATTGAAGAGTTTGGTTGCCGGAATGTTTTGGTGTTGTTATTCAATGTCAACGAAATAGCTTCAATGCCATCGAAGTTCCTAACAAGCGCGTAAAAATTGTGAAGTGAAGGATTTGTTTCTTATTCTGGTTGTGATACTTTATATATCAGGTGTAATCGAGATTTGGGAGGGGAGGGTGTTTTATGGCTTTATGATTCATTCATAAGGGTTTAAGGGCATAACTAGGGCTTGTGGAGTAGATTCGAGGCTTGTTCGAATTGGTAAGACTCTATTTGAATTGGTAAGACTATCTCTTGTAATTTCTGTTTTCATAGTGTATTATTCGTCGCTTTGTACCGTAGTTTTTTCCCACAAGGGTTTTTCCATGTAAAATTTGAATTGTTCTTGTTTAGACTTGGTTGTGTGATTGCATGTGCCTTGCTTGATTCGTCTCTATGTGTTTTTGCGGTTCCCCAACAAGTGGTATCAGAGTTAATGCTTGGAAGCAGATCGAATATGAAAGCATGCATCAATGACATCTAACTTGAATTTCAATGTAGAAAAAATACTTCGCTAAAAATAATTTTGAACTACGGAAAGTTAAGATGAACGGTATCCTAGTTCAGTAAGAATTGAATGAAGCTCTCCTTGAAAAGTGACAAGAGTCTATAATTGAAGAAGAATGGAGCAAGATAGATAAGAAAAGTTAAAACTTTTATCCAATTGTGCTTAATGGATGAGGTTCTCTATAATGTCATAAGAGAGAAAAATGTATCAAGTATATGCGCGAAATTAGAGAATATCTATGTAAAGAAATCTCTTGAGAATTATTTGTACTTGAAGTTTTATTTGTTCAATCTAAAGATAGTGGAAGGGGGCTGACATTGAGGCTCACATTAGTAACTTCAATAAGATTGATTTGCAAATTGTTGGATGTGGAGGAAACGATGAAAGATGAATATCAGACATGTATACTGCTGAATTCTCTTTCAGCATCATATGAGTTGTTAAAAGTATCACACCCCAAACTCAAAAATCAGATTCACAGGAATCCTGATCGCCGAATTTGGTGCCGACAGCCTCCGTAGTGCCCCATTCTTGGCTTCTGGCAAACATACGCTAGATTCCGATCATGGGATCCTACAAGGAGGATTTTCAGATTTTTTATTTTTTTTTTTGTAATGGAGCATAGCCACAAGCATAACCAAGTCACAAAATAACATCACCACATATCCACTATATCAAAAACTTTAAGTATAATGTGGAAAGAGATGTACAAGATGATCAAAAAGCTCCAAAATGGCCTGATACACTCCCCTGCCTTAGCGCTGCTACTGTCCAACGCTACCTGCACGCAACTGTCGTGCATAAGCTTACAAAAGCTTAAAAGGTGGTGTAAGTGTGTGCGTAAGGCAAACGCCAAGTGCACAATATTAGAGTAATGCGGAAGTATGTGGTAAGTCCATGAATAAAACCAACCATACCAATGTTATGTGATGCAAGACATGAATGCTATCGGCCATACCAAGGCCATGCGATGCGAGATATAAATGTTATCGGCCACATCGATGCAATGCAAGGCCTACATAGCCGAATATCATATGCAAAATGCAATCCAAGCAAGTCGGTACTCATCAAGTACACATATCAGTACAGTTCCTCTCTGATATCTCTGGGGTCTAATACACTTCGCAATGACTGCCACCTCCCTAGCTGCATTGTCAAGCAAGCGGAATAGACCTCACTATCCGCCTGACCAGTAGTCTGCCAATACCTACTCGGCTCGTCGATACCGGACTCATTTGTGAGCTGGTCAAACTCAGCCTAGCTTATAGCCCCCTCACTTAGGCGGATAAGGCCACACTCCCTTCCAACCGACCACGACACAGTGAGAGACGCGGCCTACTGGTATTCGATACTCGGGCGCTCATGTATCCACTCGGTCTAGACGTTAGAGCATCTCCTGGTACCAAAAAGATTCTGAGACTTTCACCCAAGGACATCCTAAGTGCCTACAGTGCTAGAACAAGCATTTTCGGTATCCAATACGACCATTCACGATGTACCAGTGGAGCCACGACCCTGATGTCGCTAGGGCGTGCAGTGATCAAGTTATACATATGCGAGATGCATGAATCACACCGTCAAATCATGCAGCAATCCAGCGCGTACTGTGCGATCATGTGGGGCACGCTGTCTCATAACGAGTCCCGAAAAATGGTCTCCCCAATGGCGTATGCTATGATCAGTCACTACTCACATCAAGCATATATATGATGCATATGGGCACGAGTCATGGGATTGTACTAAGCATGTTATAAAGTGATGAATATTAACGAGTATGGGCCTATCAATGGGCCCTAAGGAGAGTTAAAATGAGGACATTTAACCAACATTGTACTTACAATGTGAACGTCAAACCATCATTGTTCCATAGGCTCGGCTTGCCATAAATATCATTACACAACCATGGAGGAATCACACATTGCAATGGACCTTAGGTAACTCCCATTGGGCCTTAAATACATCAAATGGGTCGTATCACATGGGCCTTTCATTCATCATATGGGCCACATTAATGGGCCTCACCAACAGGCCTTATGTACATTGCAATGGGCCATAACCCATGGGCCTTTGAATATATCAAAATGGGTCTAATATATGCCAAGTGAGCTTAATACCATGGGCCTTATGTATGTCAAATGGGCCTAATCCCATGGGCCTTATATATGTCAAATGGGCCTGATCCCATGGGCCTTATATATGTCAAATGGGCCTAATACCATGGGCCTTATATGTGTCAAATGGGCCTAATCCCATGGGCCTTATATGTGCACCAAAGCAGGCCTCAATGAATGGCCACAATTAAGTCAACATGGGCCCTATACACATACCAAGGTGGGCCTCAACAACGGCCACAATTACATCAATATGGGCCTTATGAATGCCAAGGTGGGCCCAAAAAAAATGACCACAAATGTATACACACACACACACACACACACACACACACACACACACACACACACACACACATATATATATATATATATATGAATCATGTCAAAGGATCAACCGATCCTCACTTCAAATAATTGTAGTGGGACCCACTTGAACCACGGATCTAACTCATTCTTTAGCTCATGCCTTAAAATGAGCTTGCAAAGTGGATTGACGGTTGGGGTGCAATACAAGCATCGTGGTGGGGCTGCACAGGGCACCGTCTAGATGGACGGGGCAGATGAACACATGCATCCTGGTGAGGTCCACGTGGTGGCCCACCAGCTATCTGGACAGGATTCGTTCCCAAGCCAGGGACAGATAGAGTGGGGGAAACACATATACCATGGTAGGCTCCACCGTCCAGGCCGCCTGGACGGTGGTATAAAACACATAAATCACTGTGGGTCCCACGTGGGGGGGGGGGGGCACCATAATGTTTAATTACCATCCAACCTGTTGATAAGGTCACAGAGACCTGGGTGAGGAGGAAAAATAAATTTCAGCTTGATCCAGATTTCTATGGGCCCCAAAAAGGATTTCAATGGTAGAGTTCAATCTGCTGTTTCTTGTGGTCTGGGCCACCTGAGATCTGGATCAAGCCGATTTTTGGGTGGGCCTACTTAAGGTAGGGACCCACCATATGGACGACTTAGATGGCAAATAAGCATCAAGGTGGGGCCCACGGCTGGAGCCGTGGGTCTGCCTCCGTCCCTTCGCTCTCTAGCCGTTGGCCCGGCCAGCCCTCTGACAGAGCAGCAGCAAGCTGCTGCTTATGTTTTTTTTTTTTTTTTTTTAAAACCCATTTTTGGGGTTTTTCTTATGTGGGGCCTGCATTAAGCACATCCACTCCAGCCATTAGATTCCACTGCTCATAACGAATCTATCAAGACCAATATCGGCTCTTTTTCAGCGCGTAAAAAAAATCTGAAAAGGTTTCAATGGTAATGGTAATGTTTTTAAAACTATGGCCCACTAGATACTTGGATCATCCTCATTTTTCGGCTTAACGCTTAAAATGAGTTGGGGAAGAGGATGGACGACTTTGATTGAATACATACATCAAGGTGGGGCCTATGTGAATGGCCCTTCTCAAATGCTGGGAAGGCCAAGCTCCTTTGTGTTTTAAGTCCAGGAACGTCCGGACGCTGGACGTTTTAAGTTTATCAACATATTCAAGGTGAGCCCTATTTAGGTGCGCCACCACATGATGGATGGTATGAGTACAATACTTATAAGATGGGCCCCACTTTTAGATGGCTTGGTCAATACATACCTAATGGTGGGGTACATCCAAGTGAGCCACACAACCATTACATCACACAAATAAATAGATGAAGAGAGAGAGAGAGAGAGAGAGAGAGAGAGAGAGAGAGAGAGAGAGAGAGAGAGAGAGAGAGAGTGGGAGAGTGGGACACGCGTGATGGAGGGCTCCGCCACTATGAGCCCTCCCTTGCGTTCAATTGTACATTGAGTGGGCCCTAATACAAGTGGACCCACCAATTCAAAGATCAACGGTGGAGATCTTTCTCCACTAAAAATAGACGGCCTAGATGACCTCTTTAATGCAAGGAAAGTAAACATCATGATGGGGTCCATGGAGAATGGCCCCATCATGGAATGATATTGATGATCAAGATGGGCCATCGGCCACATCTTAGGGTCCAAAGTGAGATCCATACCATTGATCAGTAGGCCTCACTTGGCCCATCTTAAAAATATGAAAAAGTAGTCTATGGAAACACCCACCACTTCATCTTCTTAATCCGTTGGAAAGCTACTCTCCCAGAGCTTCACTTTGATGGTGGAGATGAAAAATGGATGGCTAGGATTAGAGCTTTTGGGATGGGAAGTGGGCCACCAACATGCACTCTCTCACATGGAAGAGAGCTTGGACGTGGGAGTGCCCTCTCCTTGCTTGGAAATGGTGTGAGAAAAGAGAGAGGGAGATGGGATGTAAGGAGATGTAAGAGATGGGTGATGGATGTGAGTGATGGGTGAGGTGATGGTGTACTTGACATGAAAGTTGACTTGGTGGTTGCTTGACTTGTGGAGAAAGGAAGCATGGGTGCTTTGTACTTGACATGAGAGGTGATTGATGAGATTAATTTGACATATTGTAGAGATTCTCTTGGAATTTGCAACGCGCGGTGTTTTTTCTCGAACTGAACGTGGGTCCACATCACCTCGTCTAGGTATCGGATTTTTACGTGAGTCGCGGCGTTGGAACCGTGGTGACGGTGCGGTCGCAATGATACAAGTCTCGGATTAAGCCGACTCAAATGTACAGGATACGACTTACGGTCGTGCGCAAACGTCGATTACAGGTCGCGGATTGTCGAAATTCGTCGGGAAGGATCGCGGGAGTTGACGGAACAGTATGGATTAGGGTACGGGTCTTACAAAAGGACTCTGTGTACTAGTAGAACAACCATTAGAGTTAAGACCATTATCTCTGCCCTTCAGTCGAAAGCGATGAGAAAGAAAAACAGTGACGTGGGTGCTTCTACAGATGCACTGGTTATAAGGGAGAGAAATTTTGAGTGGGACAGTGGATCTTCATGATTAAGGTCCAAATCCAAGGGCAAGGGCAAAAGCAAGTTGAAGTGCTGAAATTGTGGCATGGCCGGGCACATGAAGAAGGATTGTCAGAATCCTACTTCGAGAAAAGAGAATTCAGATAGTTCTTCTAGAGAAGTCAACACTACAAAATCCAATGAGGAGGCAAGTGGTAGTGATATATTGACTGCATCAAAATTCAGGTATTTCAACAATGAATGGATTTTGGATACGAGGGCTTTGTATCACATGAACTCTCATAGGAGTTGGTTCACCAATTAAAGTGAGTGCGATGGTGGCCAGGTGTTTATGGGCAATTATAATGTCTATAAAGTGCTAGATGTTGGATTTGTGTGCGTCAAGATGTTTTATGATATGGAGTGTGTCTTAACCAAAGTGAGATACATTCCTGATTTAAGGAAGAGTCTGATATCTCTAAGAGCATTCGAGGCACTTAGGTGTAAATTCATTGGGTTTAATCATGTCCTTAAAGTTTCAAAGGAATGTTGATAGGGAGTACTTCATCGGGTGAAGCTGCAGCGTTTATAATGGATTTCTTGTCTACAAGCATGTGACATACACAATTAGGCCACATGAGCGAGCGGGGCATGAATGTACTTTCTGACTAACATTTAATTCTAATTTTTATAAGCATTAATTTTAGTATATGTGAGCATTGTATATATGGTAAACGGTTAAGGTTGTCTTTTAAATATGAGAAATATGTTTGTAAGGACATTCTTGGTTATGTGCATTCTGATGTATGAGGGTTGTCGCCTGTGATTTCTGGTGGAGGGTGATCATGATTTGTCATGTTCATTGGTGACTATTCCAGAAAAGTTTGAGTCTATTTCATGAAAAATAAATTCGATATTTTCACCAGCTTTAAGCAACGGAAGGCAATGATGAAAAAATAGTCAGAGCGAAAGGTGAAAGTGTTGAAGACATAACGGTGAGGAATTCACTTATAGAGAATTCAATCAGTATTGTAAAGATGAAAGGATCATGAGATACAACATAGTGTGCCACACACTAGAGCAGAACAATGTGATTGAGCAGATGAATAAGACTCTCTTGGAGAGAGCCTGATGCATGATTAATAATGTCGGGTTGGGCAAGGAATTGTGGATTAAAGCCTTTAACACGGCTTGTTACTTAGTGAATCGATCCCCTTTTATAGCAATTTCTTATAAAATTTCAGAGGAAGTGTAGTGATAAGCAGGTAGACTACTTGGGACTACATGTACCTGGTTGCGATGCTTACTCTTATGTACTATCAGTTGAGAGAGATAAGCTAGACCAAAGAGTTAAAAAGTACATCTTATTAGTTATGATAATGGTGTGAAGGGGTACAAGCTATATAACTAGGTCACATGAAAAATTATTATTACTTGCAATATTAAATTTGACGAGGGATCCTTGCTCCGTAAGGATGAGTACAAGGAAGCGAAAAAGTTGGTTGTGAACTTCCAGTTAGAAAGAGAATGAGACATAGGCTGATATAGAGACGCAGACAAAGGTACATAAGTAGGTGGAGCAACCACCTATGAGAAGGAATCCTCCAAGGGATCAGGTTGTCGATGAGATATAGGGATGACTCGAATGTTACATTTGCCATATTTACAGATGAGGATGATCCGTTTACTTTCTATGAAGCTCTTGATGATCTAGATTTTGAAAAGTGAAAAACAACAATAAATGATGAGATGGACTCCTTGTACAAGAATGAGACATGGGACCTGGTGGAGCTTCCCATCAGCAGTAAAGCGATCGGGTGCAAGCAGATTTTTAAGAAGAATCAGGATAGATACAAGGCAAGGTTGGTAGCGAATGAATATGCTTAGAGAGAAGGTGTTGACTTCACTGAGATATTCACACTTATGATGAAACAAGTATTTATCATATTCGTGTTGTGCTAGTTGACCAATACGATATCGAGCAGGAACAAATAGATATGAAGACTATCTTCCTTTATGGGAAATTGGAAGAATAAATTTACATGAAGCAACCAGAAAGTTTCAAAGTATAAGAGGCGGAGAACAAGGTCTTTTAGTTAAGGAGGTCATTATACGGTTTGAAACAATTACCTATGTAGTGGTATAAGAAATTTAATTCTTTCATGGTGAGTCAGAAGTTTACCAGGAGTGAATATGATCATTGTGTCTATTATGAGGCACTGAGTGATGAAAATTTCATTATTTTGATATTTTATGTTGATGACATGCTTATCGTCAGTCATAACATGTGACATGCTAAAGGCTCAACTATCAGGGACATTCGAGACGAAAGATTTGAGGGCTGCAAAGAATGTTCTCGACATTGACATACACATAGATAGGAAGAGGAGCAAGCTATTGTTATCTTAGAAGGAATACATTGAGAATGTATTGATGAAGTATGAGATTGACAATGTAAAGCTGGTCAGCGTTTCCCATGTGGCTCATTTTAAGCTTTCTTCTGCATAGTATCTCGAAACAGATGAAGAAAAGCATATTATGTCTCATGTGTCTTATTCAATCATAGTTGACAACTTTATGTATGCCATAGTCTGTACAAGACTAGATATTTCATATGCGGTGGGTGTTGTTAGCAGATACATATCCAACCCTGACAAGTAACACTAGGAAGCAGTGAAATGGCTATTTCGATATATTCGATGTATGTAGGACAATGTCTTATCATTTAAAAAACTAAGAGAAAAGTTAGTTGGCTATTTGGATTTTGATTACGCGGGTCGTGTGGATAATATAAGGTCAACTTCTAATTAATCGTTTGTGTTAGCGGGTGGAACAATCAGTTGGATGTGAAAGCTTTAGTTTATAGTGGCTATTTCCATTACCGAAGCTGAGTACATGGCAGTGACAAAAGGATTTAAAGAAGTTGTTTAGTTGAGAAAAATAATAATTGAGGCTTTAACAGGAGACTATGCCAGTTAATTGTGTTGGGGACTCGCGGAAGCACATAAAGATGAATCAAGTAGAGAATTCCAATTGCAAAAACAAGTCCAATTACAAAGATTCTGAATTTAATGTGGAAAAACTGTATTAGAAAAAATCATGGCACAAAGCGACAATAATCACTATAAAAGCAGAAATTACAAGAGATAAAGAGAATACCCGATTCGAACAAGCCGCAAATCTCCCTTACAAGCCCTTTGAAACCCTATGAACGAATTAAAAATCCTTAGATAACATTTGATCTCGATTACACCCCTATATATAGCCTTTACGAGAATCACAATCAAAATCGAAAATAAATCCTATAGATATGCAATCTGCGTAACTCTGCAATATGTTTGATGGTATATTCAATTGGACTTCGATGTCATTGATGGACCATTAATGGCATCAAGCACACTTCGATAGCATCGAACTAATACCAAAACATTTTGGTGACCAAACATGAAAATTCTGGATTTTATCGATGGCATTAAACAAACCTTCAATGTCATCGAGTAGCCTTTGATGGCGTTGAACAGACCGTCGATGGCATTGACAGGACACCAAAAGTATCTATAAGTGCTTACACATAAAGCACATTTTAGTTTGTCAAATTTTATAGTTTGGTTACATTCGCAAGCTCAATTGAAGACAAATTATCAACTGATCAAACATTTGGAAAGAAGACTCAACATCTTAAAGAAAGATTATTCATGATTCGAAGTTCAGAACACTTCGTATGAGTCAACCTATAGGTGGTATAAACCTAGTTTGACCATAGGTTAGGTGTATTTCACTCGTGCATATTTAGAATCATATTTCATATTAAATACACTTAAGTTAGGCAAGTCCAACATCTGGTTCGGTCAGCTTAACTATTTGGACCAACCCTACAAGATTCAATCAAAAAGATAGATCTCAAAAGACCTTTTTACGGTAGGTTCGGCTAACCTAAGGTGGGTTCGGTCAAGTTTCCAGCAATGGAATAAAAATTAAATTTTGGATCAATTAGGCCAGTCAAACCTCCTGCTCGAATAGCTGAACCTGGTATTCGGCTAGCCGAAGTTTTGAAAGATTTTATCCTGTAATATTCACTTTCTGTTGGAATGTAATCTTTGAAGTTTGGCCAGCCAAACTATACAGATCCTTGGCTATAAATAGAAGCTTTCTCTTACTCTTTAAACAACAAAAATTCATAGTTTCATATTATGTTATAAAGAGAGATTCTTCAAGCCTCCTCAAGATATATGTGTTGTAATTCTTATTTTTAATTAGTTTATTCTATTCTTCTTCTCAAAGTTAGATTAAACTATTTTTGATAGAGTAATCCATACTCTACTTTGAGAAAAGGGATAATTGAATCTACAACAATAGGGTTTCATTCATTTTATTGAAAATCTATAGATCCCTTTATATTTTTTAGGTTGAACTCATATAAAGACTTCATCAATATCCCAAGAAGAAGATCACTGTATTCAAGCTACAACTATGAGTTCAACTCGCCAAATCGAAGATACGTACTGTCTTTTAAATTATGTTAGTTTGAGTTTTTCTAAGATAGCCTAGAAATCTCAACGGGTTTGTTTGTGGTGACCCCATAAAATCACAAAGTGGGTTTGATTGTGATAGCCCATGAAAATCACAATAAATGTATAAGGTTGTTAAGATGACCCTAGAAAACCTTAAAATAGTGAAAGCCAAAATTGTGAGTGTAGTAATTTTAGGAGTGGAGTAGGTTGCATTGAGGCACCGAACCACTATAACTCGTTTGTGCATTGTAGTGATTGAATGTTATTATTTGTACTATTATTGTGATTTATTTATTGATTGCAATAGTTTTATATTTTGATTTCAAAGACGTTGTAAAATAAGATTGTCTTACCTAAATCTTTTATGTGTAAAGTTGTCCTACGAACTATTTGATATCAAAAATTCAATATTTGTAAAATTATATTCAATTGATTTATTATTCCGTATTGTATCAAAACATTTGGCATTATCCTATTCACCCTCCCTCTAGGACATATACAACTCATCCTTTCTGTATCCGTCGACTAAGCATATAAATTCTGAATTTTCTCGATAGCATCGAAGTCTGCTTGATGACATTAAACTGTCATCGATCGACATGTTAATTTATAGATTTAAGATATTAATCAATAATCTCCACCATGTCTTTAATCGTCATTTATCATATCTTCCTTTTCTCTTTCTCTAATCCTGCCTTATATCATAACTCCATTGCTTCTCGTGGACACTCCATCTTCCTTTTTAATACCTTCGCCATGCATAGAGAAGTTGTATAGAACTTGAACTTCTCTGAGGGAACCACCTTTGTGAGCATATCCATCGGATTCATGCTCGTGTGAATCTTCAGAAGAGTCACGCCTCATTCCTCAATTACCTATCGGATAAAATGGTGATGAACATCACTATATTTAGTACGTGATTGATAAGCAATTTTTTTAGCCAAATTAATCACGCTTTCGCTATCATAATTAACTGACATGGCCTCTTGCTAAAACCCTAACTAATTTATCATTCCTATAAACTAGACACCTTCCTTAAATGCCTCCGTCACTACCATATACTCAGCTTCGGTTGTGTAAAGAGTCATCACAGACTGAAGCTTCGACATCTAACTAATTGATCTACCCATTAATACAAATGTGTATCATGAAGTCCAATTTCTAAAATTCACAATGTCCGTATAATCAGAATCCACATAACCAACTGACTTGGCCCCTATTTTCTCAAAAGTTAAGACGTACTCCTATGTACCTTGAATATATCAAAGTAGCCATTTCACTGCTTTCTAGTTTTTCTTTCTGGGGTTAGACATATATCTACTAATAACACCCACCGCATGTGAAATATCCAATCTCGTACAGACCATGACATACATCAAACTGCCAACTGCATTTGAATAAAGAACACGAGACATATCTTGTTTTTCCTCATCTATTTTAGGATAATTTTCTGAGGAAAGCTTGAAGTAAGTCATGTAGGAAACATTAACTGACTTTGCCTTGTCCATCCCATACTTCACTAATACCTTCTCAAGGTAATCCTTTTAAGAGAACCAAAGTTTGCTTCTTTTACTATCTCTGAGAATATTTATGCTAAGAACCCTCTTTGCAGCCCCCAGACCTTCCATCTAGAATGCCCCTAATAATTGAGTCTTCTGTACATCGATTTTAGATATGCTATGACTGGCGATGAACATGTCATCAATATACAATACTAGGATAATGAACTTTCCATTACTCAGTGTTTTATAATAGATACAGTGATCATATTTACTCCTAATAAACTTTTGACTAATCATGAAAGAATCAAAGTTTTTATACCATTACCTAGGCGATTGTTTTAGGACGCACAATGACTTTTTAACCTACAATCTTTATTTTTTTTACTCCTTTTATTCATAACCTTTTGGTTACTTCATGTAGATCTGCTCTTTCAATTTTTCATGTAGGAATGCATTCTTCACATCCATCTGTTCCACCTCAAGATCGTATTGGGCAACCAACACCGACATGAATCTGATAGATACTTGCTTTACAACCAGCGTAAATATCGTAGCGAATTCAACGCCTTCCCTCCGAGCATATCCCTTCGCTACCAACTTCGCCTTATACCTATCGTGTTTTTTCTTGAAGATCCACTTGCATCTAATCGCTTTACAACTAATAAGAAGCTTCACCAGCTCCCATCACATCATCCATTGTAGCTTTTCAATTTTTAGCATCCAGCTCATCAAGACCTTCCTGAAGAGTAGACGGATCCCTCTCATCTATAATGAGGGCATATACGATATTTGAGTCATCCCTATGTCTCACTTGTAACTTACGATCCCTTGGTGAATTCTTTCTCATAGGTGGTTGCTCCACCTATTCTTATACCTCATCCTGAGTATCTGTCTCAGCCTGATTATCATCTGTGTCAATCTGAACATCCACAACCAACCTTTCCGGTTACTCTTACTCATCCTGACAAAATAAGGATCCTTCGTCGAACTTGACATCACGACGAATGATGATTTTTCATGTAATCCGGTCATACAGCTTGTACCCCTTCACACCACCACCATAGCCAACAAAGATGTACTTTTTGGCTCATTAGTTTAGCTTATCTCTCTCACTGGATGGTACATGAGAGTAGGCTTTACAACCAATTACACACAACCCTGAGTAGTTAATCTTCTGACCACTCCATACTTCTTCTAGAATTTTACAATCAATGGTCGTAGAAGGGGACCAATTCACCAAGTAACAAGCTATATTAATGGCCTCAGTCCATAATTCTTTGCCCAACCTAACATTGCTTAACCTGCATCGAGTCCTCTCCAAGAAAGTCCGATTCATCCGCTTAGCCATACCGTTTTGCTCAGGTGTGTGACACACTATGTTGTGCCTCACGATCCCTTCATCCTTACAATATTGATTAAATTCACTCTGACTATTTTTTCACCATTACCTTCCACTACTTGAAGTTGGTGAAAGCATCAGATTTAATTTTTATAAAATAAATTCACACTTTCCTAGAGTAGTCGTCAATAAATGTGACAAACCATGACAACCCCCATATATCAGAATGCATATAATTAAGAACACCCTTGCATACATGTTTACTGTATTTAAAACATAACCTTCAATGTTTACCATATATACGATGCTCGGATATATTAAAATCAATGCTTTTAAAGACTGGAATTAAACAATAGTTAGAAAGTACCTTCATGCTCCACTCATTCATGTGGCCTAGACGTGTATGTCACATACGTGCAGACGTGAAATCTACTATGGCTGCTGAAGCTCCACCTGTTGAAGTGCTTCTAATCAACTTGTAATGGTTTCCGGTCATATGTGCTTTCATGATAACGAGTGCCCCTTTTAAAACTTTAAGGACCCCATTGAAACCGGTGAATTTGCACCTAAGCACATTGGTACTCCAAGAGATGTCAAGCTCTTCCTCATGTTAGGAATGTCTCACCTTATCAAGTTACGCTCCATGCCATCAAATATCTTGATGCGCACTGATCCAATACCTACAACATTATAGGCATTGTCATTGCCCATAAATACCTGGCTACCATCGTATTCTCTGTAACTGGTGAACCAACTCTGATGAGGAGTCATGTGATATGATGCCCATGTCTCCAAAATCCACTAATTCCTACGATCATTGTCTTAGTGTTTGACCATAGATGCAAATAACACATCACCTCCACTAATGCCCTCATCCAACTCTGCGATGTTGGCCTCCATGGAGGAAGCCTATAAGTTCTCTCTTCTTGCTTTAGGATTTGTACAATCCTTCATCATGTGCCTAGACAATCCACAATTCCAGCACTTCAACGTTCCCTTACCCTTGCCCTTGGATTTGAATCTCGATCGAGAAGATCTTGTGTCCCGCTTAAAATTTTACCCCCTCGTAAATAAGGCATTAGTAGAGGTGCCCATGTTACCATTTTTCTTTCTCATTGCCTTTCCTTGAAGGGCTGTGATAATGATATCAATACTAAGGGATGATTTACTGGTGTACAACGTGTCTTTGAAAGACTCATACGAAGTCGGAAGAGAATCCAACAAGATACATGCCTGATCTTCATTCTTAACCACTTCCTGCACATCCAACAATTTGCAGATCATTTTATTAAAGTTGCTAATGTGGCCTCAACATCACCTCCGTCTACCATCTTTAGATTGAACAACTGTAACTTTAAGTAAGTGTAGGCGATTTTCAAGGGACTTGTTTGCATAGATGTTCTCTAACTTCGCCCACAAACTTGTTACAGTTTTCTCTCTTATGACATTGTAGATCACCTCATTCGGCAGGCATAATTGGATGAATGTTCTCTCTTTCTAGTCCAACTTGTTCCATTCATCATTTTCTATAGATTCAGGTCACTTCTCAATGACCTCATCTAATCCTTGCTGAACCAATATGCCAATCATCTTGACTTTCCATAATTCAAAATTATTTTTTTCAGAGTACTTCTTAACATCGAACTTAGGATTTGCAGTCATTAATATTCTACTTTTAGATTTAACTGCATCCCAATGTTTATCTCTGATACCACTTGTTGGGGACTCACGGAAGTACACAAAGATGAATTAAGTAGAGTATTCCAATCACAAAAACAAGCCTAATTACAAAGGCTCCGAATTTAATGTGGAAAAACCCTTTCGGGAAAAAAAACCATGACATAAAGCGACAATAATCACTACGAAATAAAAAATTACCAAAGATAGAGAGAATACCTGAACAAGCCTCGAATCTCCCTTACGAGCCCTTTGAAATCCTAGGAATGAATTAGAAAGCCTTAGATAACATTTGATCTTGATTACACCCCTATATATAGCCTTTAAGAGAATTACAATCAAAATTGGAAACAAATCCCGCAGATATGCAACTCTGCGTATATATTCGATAACACCTTTGATGGGACTTCGATGTCATCGAGAGATCGTTGACGACATTGAACTAATACCAAAACATTTCAGCGACCAAACATGAAAATTTTAGATTTTATCGATGGCATCAAACTGACCTTCAATGTCATCGAGTAACCTTCGATGATATCAAACAGACCATCGATTGCATCGACATGACATCAAAAGTGTACATCGACTAAACATATAAATTCTAAATTTTCTCGATGACATCGAGCAGGACTTTGATGGCATTAAATTGTCATCAATAAACATGTTAATTTATAAATTTAAGACATCAATCAACAAATTGTGACAGTGAAAGCGCGATCAATTTGATTAAGAATTTTATTTATTACTCATGTACTGAGCATATTGATGTATGGCATCATTTTATCCAACAGGTATTAAACATATTGAATGTTCATAGTTTAATTCATTGGTGCATACCAACAATACAGAACCATAGTTCAATAATCAATTAATCAACAACAAAATGACAATGAACTCTATGGAGCATTTCTTCATTTGTTTCAACAATGGGTACTAGCTTCTAAACTAGGAACCCATGGCAGTAAGAAAAAGATACATTTATTATCACCTCAAACAATAAAAACCCAATGCTAGCCACAACAAGAAGCATACTTCCCATTTATAATAAATAAGTTCATCATCGATCACATGTCCAAGAGACGGTTTGCATGCCCTTTGATTGTGTTAACCAAACTGCTTAGTTTTGCATTCTCTATATATGCAAGCAGACAGTCCAATGTTCTTTGATCACATGTACATTCTCTAAATACACAAGTAAAAAAGGTTATGTGTTCCTCCATCACAGAATCTCCATAGTAGGGATTTTGGGCTAAATCTGAGTAAAAAAAATGATTATTTGAAAGAAACCTCTCAAAAACCAAAGCTGAAAGTAGAAATTTGTCAGAAACTCCTCTAAATGGAATCAAATATGCATTTAAAGATATCAAAACAAGAGGAATCTCTACAGAAATGCAATCCAAAGTTAAATTACAAGGAGCAATGAGAATGTGAAAGATACCTCTCAAAAAAGCAAGTCTGGGAGCTGGAACATCAATTTCGTAGCTAGATCTATAGCAAAATTCCTTCATGAACAAAGATCTGTAGCCCTCTCTCCATTCATCGTAGATCTAGTTGTTGGGTTTAAAACTCCACTTCTTGCTGACGTGTGGCTGCAGCCACCATAGAACAGAAAACAGAAACTTGAAAGAGGAAGAGAGCTGAACTGCTGTATTTTGAATTGAGTAAGAAACGAATACAATGGTGCCTTTTATAGGCTTTTCTCCTTATGTGAAATGACTAAAATATCCCTATCTAGATGCTTCCTAGGGGCGACTAAACATAGAAAAAATCCAGAAAAAATATCTATTGTTATCTTAACCCAGCTAGCACTCTAAACCTAGAAATTTTTTTTCAACACATAGCTAACATACACGGTTCTCACATGGTTTTGGATTTGCACAAATCCACTACCGTGTCCAATACTCCCCTTCAAACTAAAATCGGCTTCATTGCAAGTATTGATCTAAGTCTCATGAATGTGTCAGTCGGCAATGCTTTGGTGAAGATGTCTGCCACTTGTTCAGTTGTGTGATGATATTTCAGCTTAACCAATTTCTGCTTTACTTGATCTTTAAGAAAGTGATATCTTGTGTCGATGTGCTTGCTCCTTCCATGCTGAACTAGATGTTTGGCAAGTTCAATTGCTGACTTGTTGTCCCCGTATATAACAGTGGATTCCTCCTGTGAATGCTTCAGATCCTTTAGAAGATTTCTTAGCTAGATCACCTCATATACAGTGGATGAAGCTACTATGTACTCAGCTTCACATGTGGATAGGGTGACCACACTCTGCTTCTTTGAATTCCATGTGAATATCGTTGACCCAAGATAAAAAACATAGCCTATAGTACTTTTTCTTTCATCTTGGTCAGCACCCCAATCACTATCAGAGTATTCATACAACATCGCCTCATCATTGTACAGATAAAAGAGACCAAACTCAATAGTCTCTCTGATATACCTCAATACTAGTTTTGCGGCTAGCCAGTGTGAGTCTTTTGGGGCTTCCATATACCGGCTTAGAAGCCCAACACTGTAGATTATATTTGACCTAGTGATTGTGAGGTACCTTAAGCTTTCGATTAAGCTTTCGATTAGGCTCTTAAATAGGGTTGAGTCGACGTTTCTTCCTTCTCCATCTTTTATGAGCTTCAGCCCTATTGTAACAGGTGTATTTACGGCTTTACAGTCGACCATCTGAAACTTCTCAAAAAGTTCCTTTGTGTACTTCTTCTAGGATATGTAAATGTTGCT
This sequence comes from Magnolia kwangsiensis, assembly GCA_037074715.1. NCBI lineage: Eukaryota > Viridiplantae > Streptophyta > Magnoliopsida > Magnoliales > Magnoliaceae > Magnolia > Magnolia kwangsiensis. The sequence continues at coordinate 84,194,237 of CM073586.1, forward strand.
GACTTGTTGCTTTACTTCAATGCCCAATAAGGACATCAATCCACCATCAGTCATTTCAAACTCTTTGAACATAGCCTTTTTGAATTCTTTAAACATCGTCTGGATGTTCCCAGTGAACAACAGATCATCGACATATAAACAAGCTATAAGCATATCACCACGGACATTCTTCTTTGTGTAGACGACATGCTCATACAGACATTTGACGAAAATATTCCCTTGAAGATAGTTGTCGATCCGTGCATTCCAAGCACGGGGAGCTTGCTTCAACCCATACAGGTCTTTCTTTAGCCGATAGACCTTATGTTCTTCCCCTTGCATGACAAAGCCTTCAAGCTGGTTAATGTAGACTTCTTCTTTGAGTATTCCATTTAGAAATGCGGATTTCACATCCAGTTGGTAGATCATCCAATTGTAATGAGCTGTAAGGGAGATAATCATTCTTACAATGTCAAGGTAAGCAACTGGGGCGAAAAATTCTTCATAGTCTACCACATATTTCTGTTTGTAACCTTTTGTTGCGAGCCTTGCCTTATATCGTTCGATCTTACCATCAGCATTCTGCTTGATTTTTTATACCCATTTGAGACTAATGGTCTTTTGGCCTTTAGGGAGTAAGGTCAGCTCCTGTGTTTGATTCTTCTCGATGGCTTGAATCTCTTCTTCCACGACCTTTCTCCAACATTCTTCATTCACAGCCTCTTCGAATGTGAGAGGCTCGTGGCCTGCATATAGGCAGAGCAAATTTACTTCCTCAGTTTCTGCGTAATATGAGCCAAGGGTGAAGGAGAATTGGATGAAGAAGTGCTAGCTGAATTCTGATTTGATGAAGTGCTTCCAGGGGAGATGGAACGTACTCCTAGACTTCTGCGATCCGAAGGGAGTGATGTGGGTGTCTACTCCTAATTCACATGCCTCTCTTCTTCATATTCTTCGGCCTCGACCTGGCTTTCTTTAGCCAAATCTTCCTGTTTCCACTTCCAGGATTCTTCCTCACAGAACACTACATTTCTACTTACCACCACCTTATTGGTTAGTGGGTTATAGAGCTTGTACGCTTTCGATTCTTCACTGTAGCCGATGAAGATGCACTTCTCGCCATCATCATCAAGCTTTTTCCTTCTCACTTATAAAATTTGAGCATAGGCGACACACCCAAAGATCTTAAGGTGCGCCACACTTGGCTTGTATCCACTCCATGCTTTCTGTGGTATCTTGAATCTGACACTCTTGGTCGGACACCTATTGAGTAGATAGGTAGTACATGCAATACCTCTACTCAGAAATTCTTTGGCAAACTTTTCTCCTTCAGCATGGTCCTCGTCATGTCGAGGATGGTACAGTTCTTTCGTTCCGTAATTCCATTTTGTTGTGGCGTGTATGTTGCAGTGTGTTTTTACTTAATACCATGTTCCCTGCAATATTCTCAAAAAACATTTGAGGTGTACTCCCCACCTTTGTCAAATCTAAGGGTTTTGATTTTAAGACTACTTTCTTTTTCAACAAGGGCCTTAAAATTTTTTTAAATAGTAAAAGCAGCAGACTTCTCTTTGATTACATACACCCCTAATTTTCTACTAAAATTGTCAATGAAGGTAATAAAGTATTTATTACCTCCAAGAGAGATTGGCTCCAATGGTCCACAGATATCAGTGTGAACCAACTGCAATGATTCTCTTGCTCTTCGGGATACTCCACTTGGAAAGGAGTTCCTTTATTATTTCCTAAGTGTGCATGCCTTACACACATGTTTTGGATCTTTAATAGTAGCCAAGCCAAGCACCATGCTTGATGAGGACAGAAGTTTTAGGCCATTGAAATTTAGATGGCCAAAGTGAAGATGCCGCATGCAAGAATCACTCTTTGCTTTTTCATAAAAACCCTTCTCAAGCATTGTGTTTATATGGAGTGAGAATATACGATTCTTCGCCATTTGGAATTTCACAATCAAACATCCATGCATATCTTGTAACGCCCCGATTTCTAATACCCGAGTACGAGACTCGTTTTCAGAAATATGGGAGTTTATAAATCAGAGAAATAACGAAATATAAACTCAGAGTGTGAGAGCCAAAAGAATCATGTATATTCATGAGAGCCTAATATTTGACCCGCTCAGCTGAGGTTCTTAGTTACAAAATTCTAAAAGTTCCCAAAATACTAATCCACTGAAAGTAAAGTATAGAGCTACTGATTGACACCAAAATACGCCGCTACGTCCTGATGCGGCTCGTCCTCATGATACTCCTCTCGCTTCACGATGCCGTCATCAAGGCCGACACCAATGCCCTCTTCGTCCGTCCCTGCATGTTCTGTACGGTTGGATAGTTGATGGATGAGTGGCCAGCTCAGTGTGAATTCTCCTCAAGATTACACATTTCCGCCTTAGCAAACGTAGTTAAAAGGAAAACGAAGTAATAATCCAAAACATGCAATATGTAGTCTTATTAGATGCATGGATGCATGAATGCACATCGGCTTGAGGATGCACATCCAGCTGGACTTGGGCTCATCACCCAGAAAATTATCGACCTGGGTAAAATGCCCAAATGGTCTGTGCCCCTGAAAAAACATCCAGACAGGAAAATACATACGATGACAATGGATGATGGTTTGTGCTATGCATGCATGATTAGCCAACCCATTATTAGTCCAATTATGTCTAGCCAATTTAAGTAAGCTCACGATCACTACGGGGAGCGTGTGGCCCAGCATAGGCCGATAGCTCGAGCATAGTGTCCTATTACCACCATCCTCGGCTCATGAGGTTCTCTACCTTGGGATGTTTTAATAAGATCCCTTGGTTAAAATGACACCAGTTCAAGGGTCCTATTTTGTTTAAATAAAGAATGTAAGAAAGCATCATGGATTAATAACTACCAAGGATATAGTACCAAGTCATGTAAATAGTGATCAAGGATTAACTAGCATTTGGGCAAGTATCACAATAATGGTGATCTAGTACAATTAGCTTTAACTAATTTAGAAATGGAAAGCCCAAGAGAAAAGTCATCACCTGTTTGGTAGTGTTCTTGAACTTGTCCTGAGTCTTCTTGCGGTCCAAGGTGGCTTGAGGGATCTCCTAAAATTATGATTCATATTTGTCAGGTATTTCCACGACTTGAATTAACAAATGTATCATAGTGAGGTTCCATGGATGGTGTAACAAATCATGAGATGAATTTACGGCACCGATGGACAGTTTGGATGAACCTCGTATATGGTGGAGTCCATATGTGACTAACGTGGGGTTGCATCTAATGGTTCAAATGGCACCAACACCACCCATGTTGGTACACACATACAATGTTAGTCACCCTACTAGGGATCGACACCAAGACCTCATGTGTTGAAATGAGGTGCCTTCACTCAGTCTGTTAGTGGAGCTATGAATCTAGGTGTTCAGGCCCAGCGCTGGACGCCCGCAGACGGATGGTCTGGAGACGTCCATGACGGGCCTGGGATCAAAGGTCCTTTGTATAGCACACATACTAGGGTGAGATATGTAGTAAGGTGGGGGCACGCTAACCTTGGACGGTCTGATTCTAACACATGCATTTGGTGATTTTTCCAAACATGTTTCAAAGGACAGAGCAGATGTGTCAACATGGGTCCCATACGGGGCCCACCATAGGTATGTTATACCAGTGTCACGTGCTCCTAATATATATATAAATATTATTTATGACGTGTATCTGGTACATATTTAAGTAGTTTAACGTCACATGCATTGCATATTTAATTACTACATCTCACATGCATTTGATATCAGCCCACGTGGGTCCCAAATGGGCCTATCATATATGTACACATATACACAATGTATATGTATATTAACTCAGACATGGCCCCATGGGCCCCACCACATATAGCACTGTAGTATTTAATATTGTACATATATATACATATTATTTATTATTATTATTATTATTATTTTAACTGTACAACAAACATCCACTACTACCTGCCCCTTGATGGACGGTCAGGATGAAATGAGGAGGCTCAGTGCTACTTGATAGACGGTCCTGGATGCCATCCACGTATACCCTATCTCATGCATCTGAGGTACTTGATATTTTACAATTTGCATGCACGTCCAGATGCATGAACGTGTATTGAAATATATATATATATTCTTCCATGCGGCAACGTCCAGTACTGGACGATCTGGAACGTCCATTGATGGACGGTTCAGATGTTGGATGACAGCACCCTGGAGTGGTGCATGCGCGCGCGTGCGGGCCTAAAAACAGGGCAGCCCATCTGTAATGGGTGAGGCCCACCTGCATTTGCAGGGCTCACCAGCATTTTGGTGAAGCCCACATGCAATCTACCTTGGCCTTCAACGTATACTGCACTCTGCATGCTGGCTGACGTTAAACAGTCCCTATTGCAGCTGCTTTGGGGGCCACTTTCCGGCCCTGATTTCCAGCCCAAACATGGCTCTATTTCGGTCGTTCTTCGATCCTTACCCGTGCTCATCCAGCGGCACGGTGGCCGCCACTTTCAACGTCCAAAAACGTCCTGAAACGGGGTCGTTTCCTCCCTGATTCTCGGACTGAAAATAGTTACTGTCGGGCTGATTCTGGCTGTTTATTAGGCTGCGTTTTAACTCTTATCGGTCTTAATTTTTCAGCCATATTCGTCCTTAAAGCAGGTGCTCCACTTGGGACATGCTCAGCCCGAAACAAGGGCTGCATGCTCAGCCCACAACAGGGCTGCATTCAGCCCATGCTCAGCCTAAAACGGCCGGGTTTCTAGGTCCCAAACGTGGCCTTAGTAGGGTGTGATTCTAATGGAGTGGAGGGAACTTTTTACTTGCTACAGTTGAGTCCGTCCTGGCACGCACACACCCACCACCCTCACCTTCTTCCTCTCTTCTCTTCGTCTGTTTACTCTCCCTTTTTCTTACTCAAATGGTGTTGCTGTGGTCCCACACTGACTCGGCTCGGTCTAGTTTTCTCAGACTGAGTCGGGGTAGTGTGTTCCAAGCTCACTAAAACGGCCCTTTGTTTCACTCTCCCTCTCTCTGTTTTCCCCCTCTCCCTATTTTCTCTCTCTTTTCTCACCTTGTTTCCTTCCTTTCAGTGAGGGAGCTAAAGGGCAGAAATGCTCCTTTTATAGGCAAAGGATGGGGACCTTCGATGGCAGTGTCAGCCTTTCGTCGCCGGAAATGGAGACCTTCGACGGCTATGTCAGCCTTTCGCCGCCGGAATGGAAATCACATTTAAGGTTTTCTTAGCCATTGTCGGTTATGAGGGGACTCTCCCCAGCTGGTTCGGTGTAGACCTCAGTCCCCTGGATAGGGGGGGCGGTGGCTTGCCTCTCACGCCACCAGATGGTTCCACTCTCTTGATCCTATCCGCTAGTGGAGGGAACGGACGGTTGGGACACAAATCCCAAGTCCCTATGCGTGGGGCTAGATCCGCTATACCGTTTTCGCCGGGCGGACCCCATGAGGAAGATGGACGGCTTAGATCGTCTGGAAAACGGCTATGGTGGCCCACTTAAAGCTCAAAGGCCAATGTTTTCAAATGGGGTGTTGGCGGGAATGGTTCTCAGTTTGTCCATAAGTGGCCGTCCAGCGCTCATCGTGTACTAGTGTTTGGGGTGTATATGCACCTAGCTTTGGGGGCTCATCACGACTCTAGTGTTTGATCCGTCCCGCTCAACTGTCCTGGGGATCGACGCTCAGGTGGGTCGTATCATGCCTTTTAGGGCTGAATTTGGCCTGAATGATGTGATCTGTTGGTCAAGGGAGTTTGATACTTGTTTTCAATGGTTAAATATGTGTCTTCAATGTAGAGATACCCTATTGGCTATCCGTTGACTTTCGAGGATTTAGTCCTTGAAATAATGCCAATACAAGTTGTTTTAAAAATTGATCTGGCTTAGGTCATTCGATCATGCTTACCTCTTTGATTGGTGTAGAGCGTAAGTTGAGTCTCCTGAGTCGTGGCGGATAGTCTTAATGCTGCTTGGGAAATCCTGCCCTGGGCGTGTTAAGTTAAGTTGTTAGGTTGACAGGTCTCAAGTTTTTTATTTATTTAATAATTATGGGTTTAAAAGGTAACACCCGAGTATCAAAGATACAGGGTGTTACATATCTCTTATGGAACGAGAAGAGTTCTTCATGTGTATAACATACCCTTTTTCGAGGAGTTGTCCAAGATTCAGTATATTACTTTTTATGTTGGGCACGTAGTATACATTAGAGATATAGTTTGGAACACCATTTTTCTGAAAGATTTTGAATTTGCCTTTACCTTTCACCGACATTTTTGATGAGTCTCCAAACGTTACATCGACATAAACTCCTTCTGTGAGTTCCACAAAGAGTTTCTTATCGCCGCATGTTGAGGGTCAAATATTGCATATCAGACCTTAGTAATTACCTAGTTTTACGTATATGATACTGTTTAACGACTTGGTTTAATCATGTTTGTGCTGCAAGGTGGATTTACAAGCGGGGACTGAAAAGGATGTTTAAAGCATAGATTTAATACCCTGATGACACCAAGGCAAGATACGGACTCTAGGGGACCAAGATCACCGCCAGAGATCAACAAAAAATCAAAGAACTGAAGCTCTAATAGCCTAAAACTCATCCAGAATGTAAGATCACGGGGTTCCCACCATCAGTTTGACTTAAAACTTCATACATGGTCCGAGGGCCATAAATTAACCATACACATCAATTTTCACCCATCAGAACTCTGTAGAAGTGGCCGAACAGACAAATCAGCCCATGAATCTGTGATTTGGGGCCCACCTGAGACTTGGATATGCTTCAAAATTGGTATCAACGGATCAAATGAGGTGACAAAACGGATGGACAACACGGATTTCATATATACATCATGACTGGACTCCACTGGCAGCGCCAGTGCACAGTGCGCAAGTGCACAGTGCGCAAGTGCACAGTGCGTAAGTGCACTTGACGTGCACTGGATCAGGAATCAAACCCAAAAGACGGAGACCCGTCTCCTTAGCATTCTCTGCGTAAAATCCCAGCGTCCGCTTCTGCGGACGCTGATTTCGTGTAGTGGGCCCAACTCATTTCTCGAAACGTTGATCTGAACCGTCCATTCACTCTAGAGGGAGACCAAGCCCCTATCATATGCGTCCGTTTTACACCATGCAAGGTATTGGAAGATTCTGGCCGTTGGAAGCAGAATGGACGGCGGAATCAACGATCAAGTGGACCACACCGAAACGGCTCCAAAACTCAGCATTTCTGGACAGTTTTTTGTCCTGAAGCTAGTGGACGGGTTGGATTTTATAAAAAAACTGTACTGTGGGGTCCACTAAATCACCCAGCGCATGTACCCGTAAGCTCTGTTTCGCAGCACGGCTTGCGGGTGAGCGTTGTGGGCCCCATTCATCATTTGGATTGGTGATCCAGACCGTCCATCATGTAGACGGCTTCATTCTGGACAGAACCATGTTGACCATTCTCGTCCAAGCATGCACATGTGTTTGCTACAACGGTCAAAAGAGATCTTAATTTGCTGTGTTCAAACTGTCGCAGCGGGTTTAACTTCGTGGGCCACCCTGAATTCGGAACTAAAACCTCTTCTTCTGGGTCAGAACTTCATGAGGAACCTAGTGGAAGGTTCGGATCAAGCTAGAAATCCAGATCATGGGACCCACAACGTTCATCACAACAGGCGTTTTTTTTGCGAACCACAGTGTGTGTGAAAAGTCGGTTCCAAGCCAACCGACCTACTCCAGCTTATAAAAGGGGGAGAATTCAACAGCCGAAAAAAGCTTGGCTAGGAACTGGGAGGCTGGACGTTGGAAGCAGAGGGAGAGAGAGAGATAGGGAGAGTTTGTAATTTTTTTTCTTTTTCTTTGTTCTTTTTAATTTTACGAGATCTAGGCCCATCATGGTGGGCTGAACCTCTTAGCTAGGGCTAAGAGGTGAAGCTTGTAGCAGGATGGGAGATTATTTTGCTTGTGTTTCTTATTTATACTGAATGATGTTGATTTTAATTTGATTTTAAGGGAATGCTTTTAGGTTTTTAATGGTCTATTGTGACTGAAATTACAATGGGTCTGCAATGGCTTTGAGCATGTCCTTCCCTTTTATGTTTATGACGCCAGGAAGCCCTGTTGTTCACCATAGTCTCCTGGGCATGGTTGGATGACGGTACCCTTCCTGACCTTCATAACATGTTGATTGGTTGGTAATTAGTTTAATTCTGTTGTTTGCCATAGTCTCCTGGGCATGGTTTGGTGATGGAATCCATTCTAATTCATATACCTTTCATCTCTTTGAAAACTAGATCAATGGCAGTTCAGTAAATTCCATGATTCTTGAAGCAGGCATAAGATCTCTCTGATCTCTACAAGTGGATCCTCTGAATCCCTAGTTTCCTTTCCTTTAAAGTTCTTAAGTTTTAGATAAGTAGTTCATAATTATTTCCTCAATTCCATTCAGTTTTAATTTCATCTTAGTCTAGTTCTAGTTCTACTTAATTTTAGATAACGTACAAGTTTCAGTCCCTTGGGATTCGACCTCGGTCTTACCGAGTTATTACTACATCACAACCCTGCACTTGGGGAGTGAACAAGTTTTTGGCGCCGTTGCCGGGGACTGTCGGCTACGTTTTTCTGAAATTAATTATTTTTGGGATTAGTTTAAGATTAGATTTTCTTTAGAATTTTAATTCTAGGTTTAAAAGTAATTATTTTCCTTGTTAGAAATTTTTCCTAACGTTAGAAACTTGCTATTCTTCATTCTATCTGATTTTTAGAACTAACCTAATTTTATTTTATTTTTTTTCTGTTTTATAGGAAACTTCTAATTTAGTAAGTTCTTTCTAATTTCTTTTTCTTTGGAATTTCTTCTTTTTTCTAGAAATTAGTTTACTCTTAATTAGGACTTTCTATTCTTAGAAACTAACTTATTTTGTTTTGTTTTGCAGATTCTTAACCTAGGACTCCAAATTTGGTAACTTCTTTCCATCTTTCCCTTTTATTTTCTAGTTTTCTTCTTCCTTTCTCTTAGGTTTAAGTTAGAATTTGAGGGCTGAGTGTGTTTTATGCCCCAGTAGGCACGCGATAACACTCGACGTCTCGTGACTGAAGGAGGATTAGTTGAGGGGTTGACTGTCCATCGCAGGACTAGACACCACTTGAATTCTCCTGAGTCAGAGGAGGTTATGGCTAAAAATCAACCTCAAGCACTACCCCAACATAGGGTCGAGGAAGTACATGATGAGAATGAGGTGGACCACGTACCCCCGCCTCGTACTTTACGAGATTATTTACAACCGGCGGGGTGAGTACGCCTTCATGCATGATTTTTCCTGCGAATACAGGACATATGGACATCAAGCCAGGGGTTATCCAACTCCTTCCTAAGTTCCATGAGCTTGAGTCTGAAGAACCATATCTACATCTGAAAGAGTTCGACGAGATCATAGGCACCTTATACTTTCCTAATGTATCAGAAGATACAATTAGGCTGAAACTCTTCCCATTTTCCTTAAAAGAAAAAGCCAAGACGTGGTTACATTCACTGCGTCCTAGATCCATTGGCACATGGAATGATATGCAGAGGGAATTTATAAAGAAATTTTTTCCACATCATAAGACAATTACCCTCAGGAGAGCAATCATGAACTTTGCCCAAAAGGAAGATGAAACATTCTTCCAATGTTGGGAAAGGTTCAAGGATCTGGTTAATGCATGCCCACAACATGGCTTTGAAATATGGCTCATTACAAATTTTTTCTATGATGGGCTAACATCTTCCATGCGCCAAATGGTTGAGACAATGTGTAACGGAGAATTCATCAATAAAAATGTCGACGGGGTATGGGATTACCTCGATAGTCTCGCCGAAAAAACACAATCATGGGACTATTACCCAAGGATGAACACTACGTCTAGGCCGACTCATTCAAGGGAAAAAGGAGGAATATATCTCCTAAAAGAGGATGATGATCTTAACGCTAAGGTGGCCAATCTCACCAGAAAATTTGAGGCCATGGAAGGAAAGAAGGAAAAGGTTTTCTGAAAGTGTTTGCGGCATTTGTGATTGCAACATTCATACTATTGAAAATTGTCCTTCAATACCTGCCTTTCGAGAAGTATTGAATGAACAATCTAATGCCGTAAATAACTATCAAAGACCTTTCAATGGACCACCCTCTAATACGTACAATCCTGGCTGGAAAAATCATCCAAATTTTAGTTGGAGGAACGGACAAACTGCTACCCCTCAAGGTTTCTTCAATCAAAATCCAAATCAGGGGAGACCTCAAGAAGAACCGGCTCAAAATTCTGTGGAAGAGCTGGCGCAGATAATGTGAAATTTTATACAAAAGATACATTCACGTATGATGGCTATAGAAAAGGGGATGTTTCCTGCACAACCAATCCCCAATCCTAAACCGCAATATGAGACAGGTAATCCCAGTTCTTCAAATCAAATGGGACATGCTAAATCCATCACCACTCTTAGGAGTGGAAAGGTTATTGATAAAACCCTTCCGGTTATGCCCGAAAAGCCTCAAGAACCAGAAGAGGACAACAATGATGGATCTAGTGACGCCCCATAAAAATTTGAACCGGAACTTCTAGAAAAGCCAGTTGCTCCATTTCCCCAACGGTTGATTGAACCAAAACGTCTCTCTAACTCTCAGGATATCCTAGAGGTATTGAAACAAGTGAAAGTCAACATTCCTCTGCTTGATGTTGTAAAACAGATTCCTTTATATGCTAAATTTCTAAAGGACTTATGCACTACCAAACGATGGAAAAGTGTTCAAAAGAAGATCTCCTTGACTGAGAAAGTGAGTGCCATTCTGAAATAAGATGTGCCGCAAAAATTCAAAGATCCCGGTTGCCCAACCATATCATGTGTAATCGGGAACTATCGAATTGATCACGCACTTCTTGACTTAGGAGCAAGCGTCAATCTGATTCCCTATTCGGTATACCAACAGTTAGGTTTGGGTGAATTAAAACCCACCCGAACCACACTCCAACTTGCTGATCATTTTGTTCATGTACCAAGAGGGATCATCGAGGATGTGTTGGTTCAGGTTGATAGATTCTACTATCCTGTTGATTTTATCATCTTGGACACCGAACCCATCAATGACACGAGCACTCAGATTCCTGTCATTCTTGGTCGCCTATTCCTGTCCACTTCAAATGCAATTATCAACTGCAGGAATAGTGTCATGACTATGTCTTTTGAAAATTTGACATTGGAATCGAATATCTTTTTCAATAATGGCAGCAACTCAGAGGATGATGACGATTTCCACGATGTTAACATGATTGATTCTTTTGTGGAAGATAGAACACCTCTCACCTTATCCTCTGACCCTCTAGAGACGTGCCTGGCCCACTCTCATGATCTTGATGAAGATATAATTAGGGAGACGTGTGCCATGCTGGATACTGCACCGGTACTTGAAGTTGACCGGTGGAGGCCACAAATCGAAGAGTTGCCCCAAACTGATGCAGTGCCTCTACCGTCTAACCTCAAGCCACCGAAGCTTGACCTAAAACCTTTGCCCTCTGATTTAAAATATATCTATTTAGGTCAAGATGAGACATACCCGGTGGTGATTTCTGCCCACCTGGAGAAAGAACAAGAGAGTATGCTTATATCTACTCTCATCGAGCATAAGGGAGCTCTTGGATGGACGATAGCGGACCTCAAATGAATTAACCCATCGATTTGTACTCACCGTATATATCTTGAGGACAATGCAAAGGCTGTTCGGCAATCACAACGTAGACTAAATCCAAACATGAAGGAAGTGGTTAAGGACGAGGTTCTTAAACTATTGAAAGTGGGGATCATATACCCCATATCCGATAGTCAATGGGTGAGTCCAACTCAGGTAGTTCCTAAGAAGTTCGGGATCACCATCGTAGCCAATGCCAATAATGAACTCGTGCCGACCAGAGTTACTACTGGTTGGAGAATGTGCAATGACTACAGGAAGCTGAATACCGTCACTAGGAAGGACCACTTTCCTTTGCCCTTTATAGATCAGATCTTAGAAAGGTTAGCTGGTCATTCCTATTACTGTTTCCTTGACGGGTATTCAGGTTATAATCAGATTGAAATCGCCCTTGAGGACTAGGAAAAGACCACATTTACATGTCCCTATGGCACCTTTGCTTACAGAAGGATGCCGTTCGAGCTATGTAATGCCCCTGCCACCTTTCAGCGATGCATGATGAGTATCTTTTCTGACATGGCGGGGAAATATCTAGAGGTCTTCATGGACGATTTCTCTGTTTTCGGTTCATCCTTCAGCGAGTGCTTAGTAAGTCTTAAATGTGTGCTGAAAAGATGTGAAGAAAAAAATTTTGTACTTAACTGGGAGAAGTGCCATTTTATGGTTCAAAAGGGAATTGTCCTTGGGCATATCATCTCGTCCAAAGGAATCGAGGTAGATAAGGCAAAAATTGATCTTATCTCTAACCTACCTCTACCCAAGAATATCAGAGACGTGCGATCCTTCTTAGGACACGCAGGCTTTTACAGACGATTCATAAAGGACTTTAGTCTCCTCTCTCATCTTTTATGTAATCTTCTTCAAAAGGATACACCATACGAGTGGACTGAGCAGTGCCAAGAAGCTTTCGCTAAGCTTAAGGGCATGTTAACCACTGCACCTATCATGCAGCCACCCGACTGGAGTCTTCCTTTTGAACGTATGTGCGACGCCTCTGATTATGCTCTTGGAGTGGTTCTAGGCCAGAGAAAAGATAAGCGGCCTTATGTTATTCACTACGCAAGTAGGACTCTAAATCTTGCCCAAGTGAACTACTTGACTACGGAAAAGGAACTTTTAGCTGTAGTGTTCACTTTGGACAAATTTAGGTCCTACCTGATCGGATCCAAGATCATTATTTATACAGATCATGCGGCACTTAAGTATCTTCTTTCTAAGAATGATTCTAAGCCCCGCTTGATACGATGGATCCTTCTACTCCAAGAATTTGATTTGAAAATCAAAGATAAAAAGGGAGTAGAGAACGTAGTAGGCGATCATCTTTCTCACCTTAATACCTCTGATTCCCTTGAGGCGACCCATATCAATGACATGTTCCCTGATAAACAACTATTCAGAGTCTCCCATTCACCTTAGTTCGCTGATATTGCTAATTATCTTGCTACAGGTTCCATACCGTCACATTGGACATCACAAGATAAGAAGAAATTCTTTACCAAGGTGTGTAACTTTTTCTGGGACGATCCATATTTGTTTAAATATTTCTCAGACCAAATCTTAAGGAGATGTATGCCAGACGATGAGCATCAGAGTGTCATCTCCTTTTGTCACTCACAGGCCCGTGGTGGTCACTTTTCTGCTAAAAAGACCACGGCCAAGATTCTACAGTGCGGCTTTTACTGGCCCACTATGTTCAGGGACACTCATGAGTTTTGCAAGGCTTGTGAGCGTTGTTAGAAATTCGGAGCATTGTCCCATCAAAATATGATGCCCTTGAATCCCATCCTTATCATTGAAGCATTTAATTGCTGGGGCATCGATTTCATGGGACCATTCCCCCAATCCTTTGGAAATCTGTATATTTTGCTCACTGTAGACTATGTCACTAAATGGGTTGAAGCGATTCCGTGCCGTAACAATGACCATCGAACGGTCATTAAATTCTTAAAAGAAAATATCCTGTCGCGGTTCGGAATGCCTCGAGCCATTATTAGTGACGGGAGCTCACACTTCTGCAATAGACCATTTGAGAGCTTAGTGAAGACATACGGTATCTCTCATAAGGTGAGCACCTCATACCATCCACAGACAAGTGGACAAGCTGAGATTTTCAATAGGGAGATCAAACATATTTTAGAGAAAACGGTTAACCCTAACCGTAAGGATTGATCAATCCGATTGACCGATGCTTTATGGGCGTACCATACTGCTTTTAAAACTCCCATTGGAACATCTCCCTTTAGACTTGTCTATGGGAAAGCTTGTCACTTGCCTGTGGAATTGGAACATAAAGCATACTGGGCAATCAAAAATCTAAATTTCAATCTGGACAACGCTGGCTCGTTACGCAAACTTCAATTAAATGAACTTGAAGAAATCCGGAACGATGCATATGAGAACTCAAGAATTTACAAGGACAGGATGAAGGTGTTTCGTGATCAGCATATTCTACGAAAATCATTCACGCCAGGTCAGAAAGTACTTTTGTACGACTCTCGACTACATCTCTTTCCTGGTAAGCTTCGATCTCATTGGACCGGCCCTTACATTGTTATCACTGCTTATCCTCATGGGGCCGTCGAGATAAGAGATCCTCACAATGACAAGGAGTTTAAAGTCAATGGACATCGATTAAAGCCATTTGTCGAGGCATTTGATTCAGAGGACATGTCCATGCCTCTGATTGCTCCTGTTTACCAGGACTGATCTCCTAGTCTGATGGAGGTATAGGTAGGTTTATCGCTTTCATAGGACTAGGGTAGTTGCTTTATTTGTCTGGCTGAAGACGGTAAATTTAACGCTCCTGGGAGGCTCCCCAGTCATTTTATTCCATTTCATTTCATTTTTGTTTAGTTAGATAGTCAATATTTGTGGGTAACATTACTGCAAACCCTCACGAGACTACAACTCGTCCACTAGGGGTAACCTAGGGGTTTAAAGGCTTATTGCATACGCTAAATGCAATCGAGAGCACTTGCGAAAGTGGTATAGGTAGGATTTTCTTTTTATGATTTCATTTTGTTATTTTATTTTGTTGATTTCTCTCTTGTGTTGACTCGCTTGTACGTTGATATTTTTGGAAAAGGCCTTCTTGATTCCTTATTCAGGTACTATCCTCCCATCACTTCTCATTTACTTTCGTTGTCCCATGTGCATTGCATGTTTATATCTTTTACATTGAGGACAATGTAGATTTTATGTTGGGGGTGGGAGATTAGGCTTCCTAATCAGTATTTTCTTGGTCTTGAGCGAAAATTGTGAAATTTTTAAAATTTTTTTTTCGAGAATTCTTATGAATTCGAAGTGATTTTTGATGGATATCCTGGATTTAGAAGTTCAAGATAAGGGATGTTGAGAATTTAGGACTCTTGGATTCAATATCTGTTAAATTTCGCAGTTAAGATCGAGTTATTAATCCATGATTAGAAGTTGTAAACATTGACTGAATCATGATTTCAGGACACGTCTCGCTTACACATTAAGATTTCAGTTCCATACCGAAGGATTAACTTGGTAATCACTGGGCATGAAAGGAACCAACCTGAAATATCTTGCCATCAGGGTATAAAAATTGAAAAGGTTGGGTAATTAATCTTCACCATAGGTTTGCTCCCTATAGGTGTGGAGTTAATTCCGCATGAATGATGTGTGAAAAAGGTCTAGGAGTACGGTCTTCACCATAGGTTTTCTCCCTATAGGTAAGGATTTGATTCCTCTTCTTGGCATGACTATTAATGGAAAAATAAAAAGTTGAAAAGATCAAAAGATAGAATTTATGAGGCAAGTTTAGTTATCAAGAATTCTCCTATTGATTACTTATGATTTCATGTAATAACAAATTGAATCTTAATGTTGATAAGTCGAGATTACATTATATGCCCATGGAACTCAACGTTTAGAATTGATCTAATTGATGGATTAATACCCTAAACTTGATTATGAAGTTTAATGGGTGCTTGAGTCCAGGAGAAAATAATTCCCAACATTCATGAATCTTAGATTCTCATGTCTGAATTGTTTTTCAAGAAATCACTCGAGTTCATAGAAATTGTCTTGTAATTTTCAACTTATTTTTCGCATATTTTCCTCTGGACTAGCAAAATGCTAGTTGGGGGTTGTGTTGAGGGTCAAATATTGCATATCAGACCTTAGTAATTACCTAGTTTTACGTATATGATACTGTTTAACGGCTTGGTTTAATCATGTTTGTGCTGCAAGGTGGATTTACAAGCGGGGACTGAAAAGGATGTTTAAAGCATGGATTTAACACCCTGATGACACCAAGGCAAGATACGGACTCCAGGGGACTAAGATCAACGCCAGAGATCAACAAAAAATCAAAGAACTGAAGCTCTAATAGCCTAAAACTCATCCAGAATGCAAGATCACGGGGTTCCCACCATCAGTTTGACTTAAAACTTCACACATGGTCCGAGGGCCATAAATTAACCGTACACATCAATTTTCACCCATCGGAACCCTGTAGAAGTGGCCGAACAGACAAATCAGCCCATGAATCTGTGATTTGGGGCCCACCTGAGACTTGGATACGCTTCGAAATTGGTATCAACGGATCAAATGAGGTGACAAAACGGATGGACGGCACGGATTTCATATATACATCATGACTGGACTCCACTGGCAGCGCCAGTGCACAGTGCGCAAGTGCACTTGACGTGCACTGGATCAGGAATCAAACCCAAAAGACGGAGACCCGTCTCCTTAGCATTCTCTGCGTAAAATCCCAGCGTCCGCTTCTGCGGACGCTGATTTCGTGTAGTGGGCCCAACTCATTTCTCGAAACGTTGATCTGAACCGTCCATTCACTCTAGAGGGAGACCAAGCCCCTATCCTAGGCGTCCGTTTTACACCATGCAAGGTATTGAAAGATTCTGGCCGTTGGAAGCAGAATGGACGGCGGAATCAACGATCAAGTGGACCACACCGAAACGGCTCCAAAACTCAGCATTTCTAGACGGTTTTTCGTCCTGAAGCTAGTGGACAGGTTGGATTTTATAAAAAAACTGTACTGTGGGGTCCACTAAATCACCCAGCGCATGTACCCGTGAGCTCTGTTTCGCAGCAAGGCTTGCGGGTGAGCGTTGTGGGCCCCATTCATCATTTGGATTGGTGATCCAGACCATCCATCATGTAGACGGCTTCATTCTGGACAGAACCATGTTGACCATTCTCGTCCAAGCATGCACACGTGTTTGTTACAACGGTCAAAGAGATCTTAATCTGCTGCGTTCAAACTGTCGCAGCGGGTTTAACTTCGTGGGCCACCCTGAATTCGGAACTAAAACCTCTTCTTCTGGGTTAGAACTTCATGAGGAACCTAGTGGAAGATTCGGATCAAGCTAGAAATCCAGATCATGGGACCCACAGCGTTCATCACAATAGGCGTTTTTTTTGCGAACCACAGTGCGTACGAAAAGTCGGTTCCAAGCCAACCGACCTACTCCAGCTTATAAAAGGGGGAGAATTCAACAGCCGAAAAAAGCTTGGCTAGGAACTGGGAAGCTGGATGTTGGAAGCAAAGGGAGAGAGAGAGATAGGGAGAGTTTGTAATTTTTTTTTCTTTTTCTTTGTTCTTTTTAATTTTACGAGATCTAGGCCCATCATGGTGGGCTGAACCTCTTAGCTAGGGCTAAGAGGTGAAGCTTGTAGCAGGATGGGGGATTATTTTGCTTGTGTTTCTTATTTATACTGAATGATGTTGATTTTAATTTGATTTTAAGGGAATGCTTTTAGGTTTTTAATGGTCTATTGTGACTGAAATTACAATGGGTCTGCAATGGCTTTGAGCATGTCCTTCCCTTTTATGTTTATGACGCCAGGAAGCCCTGTTGTTCACCATAGTCTCCTGGGCATGGTTGGATGACGGTACCCTTCCTGACCTTCATAACATGTTGATTGGTTGGTAATTAGTTTAATTCTGTTGTTTGCCATAGTCTCCTGGGCATGGTTTGGTGATGGAATCCATTCTAATTCATATACCTTTCATCTCTTTGAAAACTAGATCAATGGCAGTTCAGTAAATTCCATGATTCTTGAAGCAGGCATAAGATCTCTCTGATCTCTACAAGTGGATCCTCTGAATCCCTAGTTTCCTTTCCTTTGAAGTTCTTAAGTTTTAGATAAGTAGTTCATAATTATTTCCTCAATTCCATTCAGTTTTAATTTCATCTTAGTCTAGTGCTAGTTCTACTTAATTTTAGATAACGTACAAGTTTCAGTCCCTTGGGATTCGACCTCGGTCTTACCGAGTTATTACTACATCACAACCCTGCACTTGGGGAGTGAACACTGCACATATGATTGCTTACACCCGTGTCGAGATACCATACATCCTGCTGATCACTACCTTCCTCTTGTGTAAGGAGAAGTGTGGAGCTTTCTTGTTCATGTCCCGAGGCTTCGACATAGTTGGATCGCTCGTCTTAATTCACCGGCTTGCTCTAACAATCAGATGCATAGTGGCCAAGCTTGTTGCAATTATAGCACTGGATGTTCTTTATACTTCCCTGTCCACGCATCGATCTGCCTCTACCATTTCTTCTTTCATGGAAGTTGGTATTTTTCTACTAGTTTTGCCATGACTTTGTTGGTATCCGCGCCCTCTGCCTCTTGTGCGATTGCTAGAAATATGTCCACCAAGTTGTGAACTTCCACGTCCACCATTGTTATCATTCAGAGTCAATCTTGACTCCAAAGCTTGTTTCATTGGTATGGAACTGGTATTCATTCGTTGCTTATGAACTTGCAACAATCCCATCAGCTCCTCAACGGAGAGTTTTTCAATATCTTTTAATTCTTCGATCCTCACAACTAAATGCTCAAACTTAGTTGTGAGGGATCGAAGTATCTTTTCAATAACTCGGACATCTTCAATATTCTCACCATTTCTTTTTAGATTATTGACAATTACAAGCAATCACGAAAAATAATCAGCAATATTCTCACCTTCTTTCATTTGAGTCGCTTCGAACTCTGCTCTAAGGGTTTGGAGCCAAACCCTTTTGACATGATCAATACCCTTAAAGATGGTGCTAAGGGTCTCTCATGTTTGCTCACATGATGTTGCCTCAGTGATCCATTCAAGGTAGAATCATCCAACCCTTGATAGATGACGAAAAGAGCTTTCTTATCTTTCTTTCTTTGATCCTTGAGATTAGCCTTTTGTTCGACGATGTAGACAGCTTCTTGCTTCGTTGTGGGCTTTTCGTGCCCGTCGATGATGATCTCCCAAAGATATTGAGATCCGAATAAGGCTTTCATTTGTATATACTAGTTTTCGTAATTGTCCTTAGACAACTTGGGTATTTGAGGTTGTATTGTACTTGCCATTTGAAAATATTTCAATATATATGCTGCTAGAGTTCAAAGGCCATCCACCACTTGAGATGATGAAAAAGGAAGAAAAAACTGACAGATTTTTAGAAATAAATCTGGAAAGTTTGATGATGTTCTTGCTCTCAAGGAAAAAAAAATGGACATTCTTGTTATCAAGGAAAAAAATCTGGGCAATTTTTTTTTTTTTTTTTGCTATCAAGGTAAAGAAATTTGAGTAGTTTTTGCTATCAAGGCCGAAAAAAATTTGAGTAGTTTTTTTTTGCTATCAAGGCCCAAAAAAATCTAGGTAGTTTTTTTTCTATTAAAGCCCAAAAAGACTAGGCAATTTTTATTTTTATTTTTCCCTATCAAGCCCCAAAAAAAATCTGGGCAGTTTTTCTTTTGTTACTTATTAGGTTTTTCAAAACCAAACAAGGAGGAAACGTAGCTAGTGCAGGTGACGGCTACTGCTCGTTTGGAAGGGGACTCGCTTCTTGCTGATGAGGCCCAAGATCAGGTCCGAAGCTCTGATACCAGTTTGTTGGGTATAAAACCCCACTTCTTGCTGACGTGTGGCTGCAGCCACCATAGAACAGAAAACAAAAACTTGAAAGTGGAAGATGAAAGTGCCCTGGTTTGTCAATTAGCGTGAGAATTAAGTCAGTAAGACAAGTGGGCCCCATATGAAGATCATCAAGCGTCTGCCACAACTGAATGTGTGCTTCAAACTCATCAAAGGGAAACTAAGCCTTACATCCCATGTCCCAAAACACCCAGGTATATAAACCCTTAAAATGAGTAGAATAGCATAGGTGTTTTAATATGAAAACTTATTTTGCAAAACAGGAAAATTTCTAAGTTTTTAACCTTTCTCAATATATCGATATCACATCGATGTGATCGAACACCTGCTTTCGATGTCCTTGGAAAGTATTCGATATCATCGAATTGAGGACATCTAGTGTCCAACAACCAACTTGATCCTTGGACAAAATTCTCAATGAATTGATGGACTTTTCAATATCATCGGAATTCAAATTTTGATAGCATCGAGACAGCTCGATATAATCGAATTTTGGCTAGTTTGTGTCCAGTGTGTTGTTAAGGCAAATCTCATATTTATTGATGACTTGAAGCTAGCCTCGATTCCATCGGAACACAAATTCCGATGATATCGAGGGAGTTTCGATGTTATCGAATTCGGACCAAACTAGTCTAGCGAGTTCAATAGGAAAATCCCCTGCAAATGACTGAGAATCAATGATGTCTCGATATGATCATAATTCAAATATCGATGAAATCGATATCTGCTCGATATCATCGAAATGAATTAAAGATTGTCCAGCAAGCTCTTTTGAAAATCATGTGAAAGTGATCGATGTATCGAACATATTGTCGATGAAATCGGAATTCAAACTCCGATGACATCGACGCATGCTCGATGACATTTATTCTCAGGCAAAAAGTTTCAGGTATATACTTCAGTGGAGTTTGTATCATCGAACCTTGCTTCGGTAGCATCGAAAGTGTATGTTCAATGACATCAAAGCAGGCTTGATGATATCGAACTCATTCAGAATCTAACATCTTTATTACCGTTGAAACTTTTTGCCTATTTAAGGAGAGTTTGATCTTGGTTGCTGTATTGAGAAAAAAAGAGAACTTTGATAGAGTAACTACATGTCATCTACTCTAAGCCCTTTTTCTTATGAGAGTTCATCCTTCAATCCACCCTCATCATTGATATTTAATATAGTGGATTGAGGAATGAACTTCCACATTCAAGGATCATCCAGTTACAATCTTAATGACAAATCATTGAGCTGGGATCCCTTGAATGCCTAAGACCTTGGAATCTATTCATTGCTTTAATAGGTAATATTTATTAGAGTAGATTTTGAGATAACCTTAACCCAACCCATCACCTTTATCGGTACATCTTCAAGTGTTGCGGATCAAGGGAGCTGAAGAATCTTCTTCAACAAGGAGAAGATCTTCATTAACGTGCTGAACAGGGCTCACGTACTTATTCGTAAGTCATTAGAGTCCAGAGACCCCTTTGATTATTCCTTTTATAGGTTTGGGTCAAAGGTGTTTCTCACTCCTTTCAAGTCCTCATAGGAGGCCTTCGACGGGAGAATATGTGTGGTTGTTGTGTGTTGACCCTTGCTCTTGTATAAGGCATAAACTTAGGTTCTTAGTGTAGGTCTTTGGCCTGTGTGGCTTAAAAGTTAGGTTCCTTGTCTGGATCCTTTACTCTTGTGTAGGGAATAAAACTTAGGTGCTATGTGTTGACCTTTGCTCTTGTATAGGGCATAAACTCTAGGGTCTTTGTGTGGATCCTTGGCTTGTGTGGCCTAAAACCCTAGGTTCCTTGTGTGGATCCTTTGCTCTTGTGTAGGGCATAAACTTGGGTGTTGTATGTTGACCCTTGCTCCTGTGTGGGATATAAACTTGTGCCTTGTGGAGACATGTTAGGTACCTTGTGTAGGTCCTAGAGTCAGCCTTGTGTAGGTTGTACTGGTTTGAGGTAAACTTGATTTGAAACCTCTGTTATTGAAATCCGGTACACTCAAGGGTTGAGTGCGTTCGCGGGGAGTGGAGTGGGCATATAGCCGAACCACTATAAAACGACTGTGTTTGATATTGTTATTTGTATTTTTTATTGTATATACTTTGAATGATCACATAATGCATGATTATTTAGAACTGATAAGTATCACATCTCACACACAGTTACTCAGTGCATCCATCATAAACTAAATTTATATATTGTTTAGATATTGAATAGTCTTGTGATTAGATCCTCTATTTGGCTTGGAAGCCATTAGAGTTAAGTTGAAGATATCTTGATAAATTGTTATATTAGATCAATATTATAGTAATAGGATTTTAAATTGTCATAAAATTTTATAAAGTCCTATTTACCCCCCTCTAAGACACTTTGACCTATTCCTACTTCTACTAGAGCAGTCATTACCGCAATTTTAAAAGAGAGTTGAACTGCTGTATTTTGAATTGAGTAAGAAACGAATACAGTGGTGCCTTTTATAGGCTTTTCTCCTTATATGAAATGACTAAGATATCCCTATCTAGATGCTTCCTAGGGGCAACTAAATATAGAAAAAATCCAGAAAAAATATCTACTGTTATCTTAACTCAGCTAGCACTCTAAACTTAGAAAAAAAAATCTCAACACATAACTAGCATACACAGTTCTCCCACGGTTTTGGATTTGCACAAATCCACCATTGTGTCCAACACCGGTGACCATTCACACACACACACACACACACACACACACACACACACACACACACACACACACACACACACACACATATATATATATATATATATATATATATATATATATATATATATATATATCAAACTTATTAACTTTTTTCCAAAATACAAAATCTCATTTTTTTTAAAAAATCTCCATTTCTTTTTCAAAATGCCAATTTTTTTCAAACTTCTCAACTTTTTTTTTTTTTCAAAATTTCTTTTTTTTTATCTAACTTTTCATTTTAAAAAATTTTTTTGGAAATCTCAAATTTTCTCTAACATTGTCATTTTTTTTTTCAAAAATGCAATTTTTTTTTTTACACTTTTCAATTTCCTTTTTCAAAATGTTAATTTTTTGATAAATTCTTGAATGTTTTAAATTTCACTTCTTTTCAAAATTCTATTTTTTTAAAAAAACTTTTTTTCTTTCAAAATTTCAATTTTTCAAACTTCTCAATTTTTTTCAAAATCACAAATTTTTTCACAATCTCTCTCTCTCTCTAAATTATAAACTTTTCATTTATTTTTTCAAAATACAAAATCTCAATTTCTTTTTAAAAATCTCAATTCCTTTTTCAATAATTAATTTTTTCAAACTTATAAATTTTTTTCAAAGTGCCAATATGATTTTTAAAATGTCAAATTTTTTCAACATTAATTTTTTTTTTTTTTTTGAAATCAGTTCTTTTTAAAATATCAATTTTTCACAAACATTGTTACTATTATTATTATTTTTAGCTTTGAACTTTGTTCTTCAAAATCACAAATTTGTTGAACTTCTCAATTTTCCTTTTCAAAATGTCAGTTTTTTGTCAAAAAATCTCAAAAATTTTAAGCTCATTTTTCTTCGAAATTTCTATTTGCTTCAAACTTCTCTATTTTCGTTTTCAAAAAATATATATTTTTTTCCAAACTTGTCAACTTTGTTTTTCAAATTCTTATTTTTTTTCAAAATCTAATTTTTGTTATCTAACTTTTCAATTTTATTTTTTTAAAATATAAAATCTCTCCATTTCGAAATTCTTTTCTTTTTTTTTTTTTCAAACTTATCAATATATTCAAACTTCTCAAATTTCTCAAGATGCCATTTTTTTTCAAAATCTTTTTTTTTTTTCAACTTATTAATTTTTTTAACAGTGCCAATTTTTTATTATTTATTTATTTTTTTCAAATGTTAAGCTTTTTCAACATTTTGATTATTTTTAAATATAAATTCTTTTCAAAATCTCAAAATTTCTCAAACATTGTTATTTTTTTTTTTTCATACTTTTGAACTTTGTTTTTTAAAATCACAGTTTTTTAAACTTTTCAAAAATGTCAATTTGTGCTGAATTCTATTTTTTTTTTTTTCAAAATTATCAACTTTGTTCAAACTTCTCAATTTTTATTTATTTATTTATTTTTGCTTCAAATTCCCAATGTTTATTGAATCAAAATCTCAATTTTTTTCAAATATTGTCAATTTTTCTTAAACTTTTCAACATTTTGTTTCAAAATCATAATTTCTTTCAACCTTTGAATTTTCTTTTTCTAGATATTGATTTTTTGACAAAATTTTGATTTGTTTTTATCTCATTTTTTTTTCAAATTTACTTCCTTTTCTAAAGCTATAACTTGGAATTTTTCATGTGATTGCCAAGCATTTAAAAATCGATTTTCATGCAAAAAATAAACATAAATTCCGCTCAATTCTACAAGAAAAAAAATTTATATTGAAGCTTGGGGCAAAATTTATTAATTCTATTCAAACTCATTTTTTTAAATTTTTTTTATTAAAGTACAATATTCCATCAAATTCTATAAAAAATAATAATATTAAGGTTTGGGTAAAATAAATTTGGCAAGATTTGTAATGGACCATGATCCATTGCAAATTGATGAAAAGTTCATCAGAAAAGGTAAAACGTGGTAAGTTGGGCGATAGTAATCTATTGGAAAAATTGCGGTAGATGTCACTAAATAACAATTTGTGACAAATAAGGGTCCGCCATAAAAATCCTGCCAAAAATGCTGGAAGCATTTTTTTAACTTCTACGACAGATGACATCCGTTGTAAAACGAAGCATTTTTGTGTCATTTTTTTTTTTTTTTGAATGTGTAAATCCACCTATTCGATAGGGACCGACATGGTTGCCTATGACTATAAGTGCCCGTTTGGTTTGCCCGTTACAAATGATTTTAAATTAGTTTGCTCGTCTCTTAATAACTATTGAATGTTACTACAATGTTGATAATTTTACATTGTTTATTTTATCTATCATAAAATCATAATTACAAAAAATTTACACTAATATCAAAGCATTATTAAAATAAACCCTTGTTTTTGTTTGAAAAGAAAATTTTAATAGTAATTACATTGAAGGTGCAATGATTATAAATTATTTTACTTGTTTGCTAAATATAATTAATATTGCATTTGGCCGGTCAAATAGTAATATGATGACACAATTACATTATTAAGAAAATGGGCAATGGAAAAGGGGTACTAAGGAAATAGTTTTGTTAGCAATCATAACCATCCCATCTAAGGCATGTAAAGTTAAGGCGGTGGCATCTGCATGGACAGTCTTGGCCATATGGTCTTCGCGTTCATCTCTGGGTATGGTATTGCTTCCAATTACAAGGCAAAGATGCGGGCTTTATATGATGGTATGGTTTGTTGTGTTAATTTCAGGATTGGCAGAGTTTTTATTGAATCTGACTCCAAATGGTTGATAGATTGTCTTAATGGTAAATCCAGCCTCGCCTGGAAATAGAGGTATTGGGTGGATGTAATTAAAAGGCTTGGGAATAAGGGATCTTTTTGGTTCTCACCAATCCCTAGGGAGGCGAAGGATAGCTGACGGTTTGACTAAGGAGGGTATGTAACACCTCGGTTTTTGAAAACCCGAGTACTCGACCCATCCTCGAAAACCTGGTGTTAATTAGTGGTTAAAATGGAAAATTTATCAAAGTACAATTTGTGGAAACAAGCGTAACAAAGATATA
Organism: Magnolia kwangsiensis; assembly: GCA_037074715.1. NCBI lineage: Eukaryota > Viridiplantae > Streptophyta > Magnoliopsida > Magnoliales > Magnoliaceae > Magnolia > Magnolia kwangsiensis. The sequence goes on from CM073586.1 coordinate 84,219,565, forward strand.
TCCAAACTTAAATGAATATTCAAGGCCACTCAACTAGGGCCATATACAAAATTTCAAAAGAAATGTAATTGTCCAAAAAGTAACTATGATAACTAAACTATTGGTTTAATCCGAAATAGGCAGCCGCCTTCTGTTGCGACTCCTCGTTGTAGTACTCCTCGGCAGTAGCAGATTCCGGGTCCACCTCGTGCTCTTCAGCATCTGTACCTAGCTCATATGTATGGTTGAACATTGATGAGTGATCAGCTTAGTGTGATCACCCCTTAAGATTACACACCACCGCCCTAGACAAGAAATATCACAAAACATACAGGCAATCCAAAACTTAGCAAATGCAGTCTTATTAGGTGCATGAATGCCTAAATGTAGTCATCACCTCGGGGATGCACATCCGTGCGGAAGTTGGGCTCGTCACCCATGCAATCATTGATCTGGGTAAAACATCTAGTCGGACAGAGGCTAGTCGTCAATGAAGCATACTTAGTGTGACGTAACAACTGCCTATCGTATATCATGTACGTTAGCGATAGACACTGGTCTGTGCCATGTATGCATGATTAGTCAAACCATTATTAGTCTAGTTACAATCAGTCATTTTAAGTAAGCTCAAAGGTCACTAAGGGGGCTAGTTGCTAGCGCAGTCCGACAGCACGGGCATAGGTCACATACTACCATCCCCGGCTCATGAGGCTACCGCCCTAAGATGTGTATAAAACCCATTAACACATGGCTAATCAATTCTTAATGTTAGGGAATTACCACCGTATGTTGACTAGGAATGAAATATATAAATCATTAAATTCATCGTTCAAAGTAAGACGGTATGTATGGATCAAAGTGAGTAAACAGCGGTGGGTAAAACATGGTGCGGTTCACCCCATGGTCAAGTAAGTGGAATCACTCCACAGATGGCGGTCCCCATAGCTCAAGTCCCACGTGTCATAACCTCCATGTTGAGGGTCTATTCTGGCCATAACCAACTTATTACACCCTAAGTACAAACTCTCTTTAAAATAGGAGTGTCCATAGAGAGGTTTCCAATAATGTGAGACTCACATACAATACAATCTCATGAAGATTCAGATATGCTTTAATATTTGACATATGGTTCATGTATGTAGTCAGTTCAAGAATCATATATCCATAATTCATCAATTCTTAAAGCATGTGTAATACCTGTATCCTAGACTGTACCGTTCCGTTGGCTTCCGCGGTCCTCCTGGTCGAATTCTAGCAACCTTTGACCCGTATTCGACGTTTGCGCGTGATCCTAAGCTAGGTCCCGCATACCGAAGTCAGCTCGAATCGAAACTTGTACCTTAGCAACCGTGCCGTCGCCGCGGTTCTAACGTCGCGACTCGCGCACCGAACCGATACCCAGGCTAGAAGTTATGGGTCTGTGTTCATTTTAAAGAAACGCCGCGCATTACGAATTTCAAGGGAATCTCTACGATATGTCCCATCAATCAATGTCAAGTACACACCATGCCCTAGGTACAATCAACCCATCCCTCTTTCCCCACAAGTTAACTCTCTCTCTCCACCTCATCATTCTCATTTACAAAATTTTAACCACAATCATACCTCTTTTACAAAAAAAATCAAACTAAACCATACCTTCCATCCCCTTCCTTACATCATCCCATCTCTTTTATTATTTTCCCTCTTTCATTCTATCTCTTCACTCCTAACAACAAAGCATCAAACGTCCAAGCCTTCCCAAGCATTCTCCCAAGCCAAGTGTGGCCCACCCTCTAATCTCTCATCCATACCATCAAAATTTCATCATCCACCATTAAACGTTGAGCATAGGAGCAAAGGAAGCTGAGGGACCAAGAAGGAGGCTAGTAAGGTGGGTGATTTATTGTTTATTTCAACTTTAAGGGCCCACTTATTATGGGACCCACTTGATGTATGAGTTGTATCAATGGAGGGCCCATAGTGGCGGGGTCCCTCCTCTCTATCACCGTCTCTCTCATCTTTTTTTTCTCTCTTTCCTTATTTTCTTTATGATGATGTGGCTGCGTGGCCCACCCAGATAGATTCCACCATGAAGTATGTAACTCATCCATGCCATCCATCGTTGTGGGACTCACCTACTGGATGTGTTTGATCTACACCGTCCAACCATTATCGGGCCTAGATGGAAGGAAAATGTAAATATCAGATCGATCTAAATCAGGTGGGCCACGTACATGTAGGACCGACCATAATGTTGTGTTTATCCTAGCCGTCCAGCGTCTCTGGACGCTGGATGTGAGGCAGGGGTAGCTAGCATGGAGTGCGTGTACTGACATGGGTGAGTACTACCTAGCTAATAAAAAAAATAAAATAATATAATAATTATATTATACTCTTTGGTGGGCCACTCATGCAAGCCCCACCTTGATGCATGTACTTAATCCAAGCTTTCCATCCTCTTCCTCAGATCATTTTAGACGTCGAGCCGAAAAATGAAGTTAATCCGAGTGTCTTGTGGGCCCTATCTTGGAAAATGGTGGCCTTTACCGTTAAAAATTCACTTGATGATCTTATATACCGAAATACCTCAGATGTTAGACTCGTTTGGCTTGTCTTAAGCCGTAGGAGTGAGTGGACGGTGTGGATTTTGTTGATGCGGGCCCCACATATGCAAAACCTTAAGAAAATCCAAATAAAAAAACAGAGGTGGCAGTGCTGACGCTGCTGTTGCAGAACGCACGTAGGCAGCGCCTGCACCTGACGCACGGATGGCTAGGCAGGGACCCACGATCCCAGCCGTGGGCTCCACCATGATGTGTTTCATTCATCAACACCTTGCATTTGTTGGGTCCCCTCTGACAAGTGGGCCACCCCAAAAATCAACCATATTTAAAGCTCAGGTGGCCCACATCATAGGGAACAGTTGGATTGAACGTTCACCATTGAAACCTTTTTGGGAGCAGAAGTTTTGGATCGAAGTTTTGGATCAATATGAAATTTGTTTTTCCTCCTCAATCCAAGTCCACGTGACCTTATCAATAGATTGGAGGAAAATAAACATGATGGTGGACCCCAGGTCCACGTGACCTTATGAACAGTTTGGATGGCACATGAACATTACAGTGGGCCCAGGTTGGGTGGAAAATGAACATTACGCAAGGCCCCAAGTTGGTTGGAAAATGAACATTTTGGTGGGCCCAGGACCTGTGTGATCTTATCCACAGTTTGAGTAGAAAATAGACATTGTGGTGGGCCCCACATGAGACCCACTAATGTATGTATTATAACCACGCCTCTCATCAATGGGGACCTCCACCATGAGGTATGTGATTTATCTATGTTGTCCGTCCCCATGAGACCTACCATGATGCATGTGTTGCATCCCAACCGTCTAACCATTTTGGAAGCCCGTCTCATGGCTTGAGAAAAAAAATGAGACAAATATAGGATCAAGTGGACCACCCGGTATAAAGGCAGTGGGGATTGAGCTTCTACCATTGAAATATTTTATTGTCATAAAAGTTTGGATTGTTAGGAAATTATTTTTCCCTTAATCCAAGTTTGTGTGAACCCATGACCAGATTGGATAGAAAATAAATGCTATGGTGGGACTTAAGAATTCTAATGGTGGAAATAATCATCACCACTGTTATTTGGAGTGTGGTCCGGTTAATCTTTTGATATGATTCATGTATATATATATAAGGCCCATGGGTCGAGGCCCAATAGGATGTATATAAGGCCCATTGTGATGCATGCAAGGCCCATGGGTTATGGCCCATTGTTGAGGCCCACCTTGATTTGTATGAGGCCTATTGTTGAAGCCACCTTAATAAATATGAGGCCCATGTTGTGAGGCCCATTGTGACGTATGCAAGACCCATGTGATTAGGCCCAACTTAATGTATTTGTGGCCCACCTACTAAGGCCCACTTTGATATATATGAGACCCATGGTATGAGGCCCATTTGACATATTGGAGGCCTATGGGTCGAGGCCCAATGAGATGTACATAAGGCCCAATGTAGTATGATTCCACCATGGTATATGTGTTGACCTTTATAGCGGGCTATGTCTTGAGAGCAATGATGGTTTGATGTCCATATTGTATGGATAATGTTGGTTAAATGTCCACATTATGACTCTCCATAGGGCCCCTTTGATAGGCTCATACCTGTAATGTGTAGGCTGTCTAGGCCCATCTTTGTTCTGATCAGAGCCCATCACCACATAATATGTTTAGTATAGATCCATGATTCATGATCATACGCATCATATGTATGCCTGATATGAGAAGTGATTGATCATAGCATATGCCTTCGGGTAAATCGTTTATGGGCTCCCTGCTAGGTGGAGTTACCCTACATGAGTGTGCGGTACGCGCAGGGTTGTTGCATGTATGATAGTATGATTCATGCACACATGTGTGATTGTGATTATTATATGCCCTAGCGACATCATGGTCATAGCCTCCACAGAGACATCGTGGGTAGTTGGATTAGATACTAAAAATATTGTTACTAAGCATCGGAGCGCCATAGATATCCCTGGATGAAAATCTCTAAACCCGATGGTACCGGAGGATGACTCCAACGTCGAGACCGAGTGGATATATGAGCGCACAAGGTCTAAATACCAGGAGGCAGCGTCTCTCACTGTGTCGTGGTCAGTCGAAAAAGGGTGTGACCTTACTCGCCCGAGGGTAGGGGGCAATACTAGGCTGAGTCTGACCAGCTCGTGAATGGATCCACTATCGATGTGCCAGATAGATATTGACAGACTATTAACCAGACGGATAATGAGGTTTCTTATGCTTACTCGGACTGTGCGTCTGGGAGAGCAGCAGTGCCATTTGGAGAGTACTAAACCCTGATGATTATCCAGAACGAGAACTGTACTAATATTGATGACCTGTATGAAGATTTGGATGAGGATTGGTATGCTTGAGTTGCATCACGCATCGCATGGTCTTGACATGGTCGATAGCATTCATATCTTACACCGCATAGCCTTGGTACGCTGATTGCATTCATGTACTCATCAACAAGTTTCTGCATTTCTCTGACCATACATTTTAAGCACGCTCATATTGCGTACACACTTACATCGCCCTCTAAGCTTTCTATAAGCTTATGCACAATCGATGCTGCAGGTGACGCCAGGACGCAGCCGTAGCATAGTAGCAACAGGAGCGTGTAGTCGAGCTTCTGGAGTTTTTGCTATTTTTATTATCTTGTATTTCCCTTCAGACGTATTGTACTCAAAGTTTTTTATTATAGTAGATTTTGTGATGGTGTTCTTGTAGTTATTGTTCGTGGGTTATGCTAATGGTTATGCTTATTACGAATCAAATTGATGATTAGAAATCTTCCTTGTAGCATCCTAGGATCGGAACCTGGTGTATGGGTGCCGGGAGCCAAGAATGGGGTACTATGGAGGCTGTGACGCCGGATTTGGCAATCAGGAATTTAGTGAGCCCAGTTTTTGAGTTTGGGGCATGATAGAAGTTGGTATCAGAGCATAACTTGAGACTAACTGAGAACAACATCACATGTTTAAAATGGCCAAGCTATATGTCTTAGAGGGGGGGGGGGGGTTTGAATAGGACTGCCAAATAATATTAAATACAGTGGAATAAAATTAAATAGATAGCCAAACTCAAATAAATCAATTTACAATGCAACCTCAAAATTCAGATCTTAAGAGATTGATACAAAAGTTGTTCTAAAGACAACCTTACACCAAAAACCAAAGGTTTAAGGTAGGACAACCTGATTTCTAGAAAGATCTTTGTATCAAGAACTCAAATCAAAAGAGAAAAATATAAATTCAAAATGAATGAATTGCAATCTTAAGAATTGATTATTCTAAGCACAATCATGCACCATAAAAATGGCAGGGCAACCTTACTAGAATAATTACAGAAATTGATGCTCAAATTGATAAAGGAATAGCAAGAGATAAATTGTAGAAATAAAACTCTAAACTATTACACCATTCTCTACACTTGCTTGAAATGTAAATTATTACAATATTCACATCCACATATACATTCCACAAAACTGAATGATAAAAGATAAAGAATTAAGCAAGCATTCAATCCACACGATAAGGAGTTATAGTGGTTCGCCTGTGTGTTCACCAACTGTTAAACAACAGCCACACAGAATGCTACTCCACTCCTAATATCCTCACATAGGGATATTAGCGTTCACTATCAAAATAGGTTTCACAGGTTCACCTAAAACCTTCACAATTGTGTCTTTTTCACTTGGGCTAACACAATTTAAAAAAACCCCTCTTTTCTGAGTTTTCTGGCTCTCCTCAGACAACCACATAAATTGAAATTTTTCTAGTGAATCCCAAACAAAAACCAAAATAGAATGAAATTTATAAAATTATAAAATACCTGGATTTCTCCTCTTGTAGCAGCCCGGAAGAACCAATTGGAGTAGATGTTCGAATATGAAAGTTTAATGTCCAATACTCACTTTATAATGGTTCTAAGTTCTAATTGATTTTAAATTAAATCAGATTGGGCTAGCTCTATTTTATTTTAATTCAAAGAAGAAGGAAAACAATATTTCCTCTTTTCAAATCAGATTGGAATATAGAATAAAATCAAATAGTAAAAAGCTAACAAAAGGAAATAAAATTATATACAATATAGCTTTAAAACAAACACAAACTTATCTTAGAGTAGAGCTTCAGATTCACTTAATTTTTGATAAATAACTCTGAAATTCGTGTGCTATTTATAGCTGCAAAAATTCGTCTACGATTAGTTCTAGGGTCACCATGACTGGTCGAAGAAGAAACAGATTTTTGAATTTTTAGGCACGATCGAATAAAACCGTTTCACGACCGGTCGAAGGTAGTCCACGACTGGTCGAAGGCAGTCCATGACCGGTCGAGACCCCTCTATGACTAGTCGTGCGACACTTGATTTAGTCGCTGGAGTTTGAGTCGTAGCTCCACGACTGATCGAAGGTCGAGTCGACACCATCCTACGACTGGTCGAGCACACTTTAGGACTGGTCGTAGTCGAACAGAAAAAATTCGATAATTTGTAACAAGACTACGACTGGTCTTAGAATATCTTGGACTGGTCGAACCAGTGCTAGGACTAGTCGAACCAAGTCCAGGACTAGTCTTAGGATAGACCAGAATGATGCATAATTATAAACATTAGATTATGTATCCAAAATGACCTACCCTAAGGTCAAACTAAGGTCTATCAAACTTGGAACATGAAGGATATTGAAACCTTCACTTTTACGTTGATGAAGCTTGAACACATCAAAAAGCTTCAATATTACTTCACTTGTCTCCAGTATCACTTTAAGTTGCACTTGTCTTCCGATCTATCTTGAGTCTCGAACTTGAACTCTTTATTGTAGCTTGAACTAGCTTGAGCTTGAACTAACTTGTACTTAGCTAGCTTGAACTTGAAGTGTTGATGAGGTGTCTCGAACACGTCTCGAACATAGTTGTCAAGAAACAAACACAACAACCACAAGACATATATAGAGGTTTTGACACACAAAATTTGACAACCAAAGGAGCATGAGACCATAGCACTTACAATCTCCCCCTTTGTCAAATTTGTGACAAAATGCTCTAAAAAAAACTCTATCAATAATCAGCAAGAGAAGCACAAGCAATAGTGCAACAAAGAATCATACACCAGTTTTCATAAGAAGATAAGCAATATATACCAACTCCTTAACTCAACTTCTTAACTCCCCCTGAATTAACTCCCCCTGAGTAGTGTACCCATCATAATCCATAATGTCATCATAATCCACAAATTCTCTCCCTTTTTGTCAAAATATGATAAAGGAAGAAGCAAAGATAAGATATGAGAGACAATATATAGATATCAAGATAAAAAGTTCAAAGTACATATCATCAGGAATTAACAAGTTAAGTCAGATAAAGTCGCACACACAAACACAAAATAGAATAGTTATTACAGGCCAAAACAAAGTTTTAATCTAATCCAAAGGAAGGAGATGGAATGTTAGGATCACTTTGATGAAGGCTCTTCTGTAAGCACCTAAAATACTTGCGCATCTTTTTAACTGTTCTACCTTCTCCTCTAATGCACTCAGACGTGCATTGAAATCAAAAGGTTCAAAGTCTGGATCATTTCTAGAGTTCGAATCAAGTTCATTAAAGATATCATCCATGTCTATATCATCTGGTGGTAAATCATCACCCTCGACACCAATTTCAGCTTCAGCAGCAGCTTCACCTGCACCAATATCAACTTGTCCTCGAGCCAATTCCAACTTCATTTTGTTTATGTTGGAGTTGTTGAATATAAGGTGTTGGATAGGAGCCTCTCCGATGGGCATAGCTACTAACATATGAGTGGCTAACACATTCATCAGATACCCAAATGGGATATCACTATGACCAGGATGGATACGGAATTGAATAATAGAGGAACAAATCAAAGAGGGCAAATAGACATTAGCGCCAGTAATGATTAAGTACAAAATATGAACCATAAGCAGAGTTAACTCATTTTTGTTTCCAGAGCGGGGATACAGATTAGAGGTAAAGATATGATGTAAAACTCTGTATCTAGGTAACAAGTATCTGGACACGAGGGCATTTCCATTTTGATTCCATGGTGCATCCATGTTACACAATGCTCGAGTAAAAACACGTTTTTCTGATTCAGTTACTTTTTCAGCCAGTATGCTAGGATGAATACCTTCATCATTTACTGATATGTCTATAAGTCCTGAAATTAAATGTCGATCAATAGGAAAAGGCCATTCTCTAGTAGCAATAGTAAAAGTCAGTTGCTCAGTAGAAAATTTTGTTATGCATGTTACCATGGCCTGCGCTATAGACTGGTATGCCAGCCCACCCCAGCGTAAAATGTTTTTCTAACCTACAGATTGAAGGAGAGGAAAAAGATTAAAATGAGCGATATGGTTTAAATCAACGGCCTTTTCTACAATCACATTGCGCATATGCAAATCATGAACATACGATGGATCATCTTCGGGAGCCCTAAGATGGCGTCTATTGATAACATTTGATCTAGAAGAAGAAGCACCTCTAGGATTTTTCTTTTTACCTCTAGGGTCCATTTTCTTGAAGAAATACCAAAAATTTTAAGAAAATAAAGATGAGTTTCTCTAGATTTAGCAAGAGAGTAAGAAAACCCCAATATCTATAAGAAAGAGTTGAAATAGAGAGCTACAATCAAAAAATCTAAGAGAAAAGACTATGATTATTCAAGAAACCAAGTTAAAATACTCTAACCTGAAGGAATCGAACAGAGGGTTTCGACGGGTCGTAGCTCGGCTCGTTGGAGAAGAGAAATAGAATGAGGAAGATGGGATTTTCTCCCAAATAATGTAAACAGCGCGCTCCACGACTGGTCGGCGGACGTCCTCGACCGGTCGTGACATGACTGGTCGAGCTCTTCCACGACTGGTCGTGTACCAGAAAAAATATACAATTTTCTTTAAAATTTGAAATGTAATATATTAAAGTAGTTAATATACATATACACTATGATATAGAGATGCATGATCAATTATTTTAAATTACACATACCAAGATCAAATTTCAATTTGTTAAACCTGCTTTTGTCGAGCGGTTTAGTGAATATGTCAGCAAGCTGAGTATCAGTAGGTATGTATTCTAAGGATATTACTTTTTCTTCCACTAATTCATGAATATAATGAAATCTAATGTTAATGTGCTTAGTACGTGAATGTTGGATTGGGTTTTTTGAAATATTTATCACACTGAAATTATCACAGTATAAAACCATTGAATCTTGTGCGATACCATAATCACTCAACATACGTTTCATCCAAACCAGCTGTGTACATGCATTTCCAGTTGCAATGTATTTAGCCTCAGTAGTTGAGAGTGATATGGAACTTTACTTCTTGATAAACCAAGAAACCAAGCAGTTTCTAATTTAAAAACAACCACCTCTAGTTGATTTTCTGTCATCGATATTACCAGCCCAATCAGCATCTGAATACCCAGCCAATTGAACACTGGTATCATAAGGATACTAAAGATCCAAATTAACTAAACTTGCGACATATCTGATAATTCGCTTAACGACAGTTAAGTGAGATTCTTTAGGATTAGACTGATATCTAGTGTAAATTTCAACACTTAAAGCAATATCCGGTCTACTTGCAGTTAAGTAAAGCAAACTATCAATTATACTACGATACAATTTAGGATCTACATCTTTACCTGTAGAGTCTTTTGACAGTCTTAGAGTTGTACTCGTAGGTGTATCAAAATTCTTACCATTCTCAAATTCGAACCTCTTAATCAAGTTCAAAGCATACTTGGTTTGAGAAACAAAAATTTCATCAGGTTGTTGTTTTACTTGTAACCCTAGGAAATAATGTAATTCCCAAACCATGCTCATTTCGAATTTAGATTTCATTAACTCTGCAAACTCAATAGTCATGTTAGTATACGTTGATCCATAAATAATATCTACATAAATCTGAACCATTAGAATATCATCGTTATGCTTCTTAACAAAGAGCGTCTTATCAACACTACCCATTTGAAAATTGTGACTCAGTAAAAACTTAGTCAATTTTTTGTACCATGCCCTGGGAGCTTGATTCAGACCATAGAGAGCTTTTTTAAGACGATATACATGATTAGTAACTTAGGGTCTTCAAACCTTGTAGGTTGTTCCACTATACCTCTTCATGTAAATCGTCATTCAAAAAGGCACTCTTCACATCCATTTGAAAAATTTTAAACTTTCTAACACATGCGATGGATATAAAAAGTCTGATAGATTCAAGATGGGCTACAGGGGCAAATATTTCATCATAGTTAATACCTTCAATCTGTGTGTACCCTTGTACAACTAGTCTTGCTTTATTTCAAATAATATTTTCAAGTTCATCAGACTTGTTTTTAAAAATCTATTTTGTTCCAATTATGTGTTTATCTTTGGGTTTAGGAACAAGATACCAGATATCCTTACGAATAAATTGATTAAGTTCTTCCTGCATCGCAACTATCTAGTTTTCATCAAAAAGTGCTTCTTTTACGTTTACCGATTCAATCTGGGATGTAAAACATACGAAATTATATATGTCTTCTAATTGTCTACGAGTGCGCACACCAGTGAGAGGGTTTTCAAGAATTTGAGTAGTTGGATGATCTTTAATAGTCCTTAATTCAGAATTAATTTTACTTGATGAAGTATCTGGTTTTTCAATTACAAGAACTTCATCATTGTCTGAACTAGGGGAAAGTGTATTCAAGTGATCATCAATGACCACATTAATTGACTCTTGAATCACATCGGTCCTGTTGTTCAATACATGATAAGCACGACTGTTTAAAGAATATCCTAAAAAGGTCCCTTCGTCACTTTTAGTGTCGAACTTTCTCAAGTTTTCACGGTCACGCAAAATGTAGCACTTGCTGCTAAAAATATGAAAGTATTTGACAGTAGGCTTTTTTTCAAACCACATTTCATAAGCCATTTTGTTATTTAATTTACAAGTATAAACACGATTAATAATGTAGCAGGCAGTATTCACCGCTTCAGCCCATAAATTTCTAGGGAGCTTCATGCTATTCAACATAACATTTCCTATTTCTTGAAGAAGTTTATTTTTCCTTTCCACTATACCATTTTATTGTGGTGTTTTGGGCGCAGAGAATTCATGCGATATTCCCTAATCGCTACAAAATTGCCCATAACCATTATTTTCAAATTCGGATCCATGATCACTACAGATCTTACTGACTTGAGAACATTTTTCATTTTGGATCCATTTGATAATGTTTTTCACTTCATCAAGGGTTTCTGATTTGTCTCTTAAGAATGAAACCCAAGTCTATCTTGTATAATCATCTACGATAACCAAGATGTATTTTTTGCCATATCGACTTTTCGTTCTAGTTGGCCCTATAAGATCCATGTGGAGAAGCTCGAGTGGTCTTGATGTGGCATTAGAGTTCACCTTTTTATAAGAGCTCCTAGTTTGTTTACTGTACTGGCATTCACCACATATTTTGTCTACTTTTTGCAATTTAGGTAAACCTTTAATTAGTTCTCCTTTGCTCAATCTGTATAAATTCTGATAGTGTACATGTCCAAGTCGTTTATGTCAAAGTTCTGTCTCATTGGTATGGACCATGTAGCACTTTTGCTTAGATGAGCTACCATCACTTACTATATAGCAATTTTTAGAAGTTCTGCAACCAGTTAATATTACAGAACCCTTTCTGTTTATGATCTCACAACCTTGATTGGAAAATTTCACACTATGGTTGTTATCGTATATTTGAGATATGCTTAACAGGTTGTGTTTTAGCCCCTCAACATATAAAACATCTTTAAATAAAGGAAGATTGTAAAGTTGAACCATACCTTTGCAAATAATCTTGCAATTGCTTCCATCACCAAATGTGACTGACCCATCAGTCATATCTTTAAGATCGGTGAATAAAGCTTTGTCTCTTGTCATATGCCTGGAGCATCCACTCTCTAGGTACCATTTTGAATGGCTTGTTGCTTTAAAAGCAATGTGGGCAACCAAGCAGGCAACTTTAGGAACCCATTTCAGAACAGTTTTGGGTTTAGGAGTAAAGTTGGTCTTCTTTTGATTGTAGTTGTAAGAATGACCTATTGAGTTAAATTTTAAAAGCTCCTTGAGTAAATCAACTATCTTTTCAACTAGTGGATTTCTGATCTGATTTTTAAAATAACCACTTTTAGATTTTTGAAAAGTTTTTGAATTTTTAGAAAAATCTTGACAAGTACCTTTTCCTTTTAAGTTTGAGACCTCTCCTTTCACAAAACAGGGAGGAGTATTCTTTTATTTAGGAGATGTATTTTTATCATAGCCCAACCCAGATCGATCACCGCATTTTCTTAATTCAGATAATAGTTTGTCTAATTTTGGATCACCTTGGGCATATCTCCATGTGTCTTTCAAACTCAGAAGAGAAGATACTTCATTTTTAAGTTTCTCATTTTCAGATTTCAAATCTTCAATTAGGGAGGTTTTGAATTCCAAATCACATTTTGATTTTTCAAAACAATTTGAAATTTACGATTTTTCTAAAACAAGAGTCTCAAAACATTCTTTGAGTTTAGAAAACTTTTCTTTTTGAAGTTTAAGTTTGACAACAATTTTACAACTTTCCTTATATAAGACATTATAAGCATCTTGAAGATCTTCTTCATTTTCATGATCACTATGTAAATTTTTTTCACTAGTTGAATCTCATGATCTGAAAATGTGAACTTGGTTAGAGTCATAAGGGCTTTTACTTTATTGCCTAATTCGATTTCAGAATCTTCTGATTCAGAAGAGGCTTCAAAATCAGATGATTCATCCCAAGTAGCCAACATACCTTTCTTCTTGGGTTTATCCTTTTTAGGACATTTGTTTGCTAAATGCCCATATTCTTGGCAGTTGTAACATTGACTATCTTTCAAAGACTTCCAAGTTCTAGACTTAGGTTTAGATCATTTCTTTTCGTTTGTCTTTTGAAAATCAACCCTTTTCTTACTTTTGAAAATCTTGTAAAACTTTTTTGCTAAAAGCGCCATATCATCTTCTGAATTTTTCAAATTCGAGTTTTCTTGAGAAATACCTTTTGAAGATGTTAAAGCGATAGATTTTCCTTTAGGAGATTTAAAATTTAATTCATAGGTTTGTAAAGAACCAACTAGTTCTTCTACCCTCATATTATCCGTATCACGAAGTTCCTGAATCGCGGTTGCTTTAGAGTTGAACCGTTCAGAAAGTGAGTGTAGTATCTTTGCACGCACTTTACTTTCTGGGATTCCCACATTGAGTTTACAATGTCATTCAATCTAGTGTAAAAGTCCATAAACATTTCATTTTCCTCCATATGAATTTCTTCAAATTTAGTTGTGAGGAGTTGGACTTTAGATTTCTTGATAATTGATGTACCCTCGTGTGTCATTTCTTATATATCTCAGGCTTGCTTTGCAGTATCACATGATATGATTCTTTTGAACTCATCCGGTGATAGTGCGCAAGTGATAGCATTTAGTGCTTTAGCATTGGCACTACTCTCACTTTTCTGAAGTGTAGTCCATGAGAAATAAGGAGACAGTCTCATTATTTTTGAACCGTCGGTTCCAGTCACTTCAGTGGTAAGGGGTTTCCATTCGGTCACTGTGGCTTGCTACACACTCTCATCCATTGATTTGAGGAAGATCCTCATTCTGGCTTTCCAATAGGCATAGTTGGAGGCATCAAATGGTGGAGGCCTAGTGACTGAAAGGCTATCAAAATTTAACATCTTTTTATATAACTTAGATCATTAGCTCAGGAAATAAATCCAAATAAAAAGCAATAAGAACGAGCTATTAGGCTCTGATACCACTTGAAATGGCCAAGCTATATGTCCTTGAGGGGGGGGGGGGGGGGGGGGGGGGTTGAATAGGACTATGCCAAATAAAATTAAATACAGCGGAATAAAATTAAATAGATAGTCAAACTCAAATAAATCAATTTACAATGCAACCTCAAAATTCAGATCTTGAGAGATTGATACAAAAGTTGTTCTAAGGACAACCTTACACCAAAAACCAAAGGTTTAAGGTAAGACAACCTGATTTCTAGAAAGATCTTTGAATCAAGAACTCAAATCGAAAGAGGAAAATATAAATTCAAAATGAATGAATTGCAATCTTAAGAATTGATTATTCTAAGGATAACCATGCACCATAAAAATGGCAGGGCAACCTTACTAGAATAATTACAGAAATTGATGCTCAAATTGATAAAGGAATAGTAAGAGATAAATTACAGAAATAAAACTAAACTATTACACCATTCTCCACACTTGCTTGAAATGTAAATTGTTACAACATTCATATCCACATATACATTCCACAAAACTAAATGATAAAAGATAAAGAATTAAGCAAGCATTCAATTCACAAGACAAGGAGTTATAGTGATTCACCTGTGTGTTCACCAATTGTTAAACAACAGCCACACAGAATGCTACTCCACTCCTAATATCCTCACATGGGGATATTAGCGTTGACAATCAAAATAGGTTTCACAGGTTCACCTAAAACCTTCACAATTGTGTCTTTTTCACTTGGGCTTACACAATTTTAAAAAAAACCCCTATTTTCTAAGTTTTCTGGCTCTCCTCAGACAACTACACAAATTGAGATTTTTCTTACGAATCCCAAATAAAAACCAAAATAGAATGGAATTTATAAAATTATAAAATACCTGAATTTCTCCTCTTGTAGCAGCCCGAAAGAACCAATTGGAGTAGATGTTCGAATATGAAAGTTCAATGTCCAATACTCATTTTATAATGGTTCTAAGTTCTAATTAATTTTAAATTAAATCAGATTGGGCTAGCTCTATTCGATTTTAATTTCAAGAAGAAGGAAAATAATATTTTCTCTTTTAAAATCAGATTAGAATATAGAATAAAATCAAATAGTAAAAAGCTAATAAAAGGAAATGGAATTATACACAATATAGCTTAAAAACAAACACAAACTTATCTCAGAGTAGAGCTTCAGATTCACTTAATTTTTGATGAATAACTTTGAAATTCGTGTGCTACTTATAGCTGTAGAAATTCATCTTCGACTGGTCCTAGGGTCACCACGACTGGTCGAAGAAGAAACAGATTTTTGAATTTTCGGGCGCGATCGGATAAAACCGTTTCACGACCCGTCGAAGGCAGTCCACGATTGGTAGAAGGCAGTCCACGACCGGTCGAGTCCCCTCTACAACTAGTCGTGCGACACTTGATTTAGCCACTGGAATTTGAGTCGTAGCTTTACGACTGGTCAAAGGTCGAGTCGAGACCATCCTACGACTGGTCGTGTAGACTCTAGGACTGGTCGTAGCCAAACAGAAAAAATTTGATAATTTATAACAAAACTACGATGGTCTTGGAATATCTTGGACTAGTCGAACCAGTGCTAGGACTAGTCGAACCAGGTCCAGGACTAGTCTTAGGACAGACCAGAATAATGCATAATTATAAACATTAGATTACGTATCCAAAATGACCTACCCTGAGGTCAAACTAAGGTCTATCAAACCTGGAACATGAAGTAAGGATATTGAAACCTTCACTTTTATGTTGATGAAGCTTGAACACATCAAAAAGCTTCAGTATTACTTCAAGTTGCACTTATCTCCAGTATCACTTTAAGTTGCACTTGTCTTCCAGTCTATCTTGAGTCTCAAACTTGAACTCTTTATTGTAGCTTGAACTAGCTTGAGCTTGAACTAACTTGTACTTAGCTAGCTTGAACTTGAAGTGTTGATGAGGTGTCTCGAACACGTCTCGAACACAGTTATCAAGAAACAAACGCAACAACCATAAGACATATATAGAGGTTTTGACACATAAAATTTGACAACTAAAGAAGCATGAGACCATAGCACTTACAATGTTTGTTATGAGTTTAAGATAATTAGGTTTCGAGTGCGTAACCTTCCGATTGAATTCCCTAACGTGCAATTCTTAAAGTTGATTGACATCCTTATTCTTTTCTATAGGACATGCTGCCCAGGAGAGTGAACCGATCGACTCCCACTCCACCATCTAAGGCTCCAGTTATATCACCTGCGCCTCCCGTTTTGCCACCTGAGATCCCTGCTCCCCTGCCTGAGGATGACATTCCTCCACCTGAGGCCGATGAGGAGCCAACCATACTTGTGAGTGTCTCTCAGTTACAACAGATGTTACAGGCTGTGACAGCCACACTTCAAGGACAGGGCAGGCGCCCAGTTATTTCGCCAACCCATGTAGAGCAGGGGCGCGCGAGTGCCCTTCTTTGTGAGTTCAGACATCTCGATCCTCCGCATTTTCAGGGTGAGCCAGATCTGGCTGCAGCTGAGAGGTGGCACTCCGATGTAGAGAAGATCTTTGATACTATGGCATGTACGACCTAGCAGTGAGTCCGGTTCTCAATTTTTCTTCTTTACGGTGAGGCCGAGCACTAGTGGACCTCGGTTGCTCATGTTGTAGGGCCCGACTTCGTCTGGACATGGGATGATTTTATCAATCGATTCGAGGAGCAGTACTTCTCCGACCACATTCGACATTAGAGAGCACTGGAGTTTGAGACTCTGGTGTAAGGGAACATGACCGTGGCATAGTACGCGGCTCATTTTATGGTGTTGTTGAGGTTCGCACCGTATTTGGTTTATGAAGAGGGGCGAAAGGCCCGCCGTTTTGAGAACGGCTTACATTATGGTCTTCGAGGCTGTGTTATTGGGCATGAGTTCCCAACCTTTCAGGCGGTAGTACAGAGGGCTCAGATTTACGAGGCTGAGTGGGCTGACTCACAGAGTGATCAAATCAAAGGAAAGGCTGAAAGAGGCAGGCTCCCTCTAGTAGTTCTCAGTAGCATCAACAGCCACAGAGGTATAAAAGCCACCCACCTGCTAGAGCTCCAACAGCACCTCCAGTGCCACCCCAGCAGCCATTCTCAGGGACCTGTTTTGGATGTGGTGGGACAGGACACTGCATATCTGAGTGCCCCCACCCTCATCTGTAGCAGCCAAGAGCACCATAACAGCCTCCACAGCAGCAGCCTCTAGCACAGCAGCGACCCCATCAACAGCGTCCACAGCCACCTCAGCCGCCGAGGCCCCAACAGATACAGAGACAGCTTACAGGCCGCTACAACGACAGCTCCAGCCTCAGAGACCTCAAAGGGGATAGGCACCTCCCCAGCCAGTTCAGGCTAGATTTTATGGGCTTAGCAGGACCCACAAATCTCTGGAGGAGTTGTAGAGGGTATACTTTCAGTCTCTTCATGCATTGCACGTGTATTGTTTGATTTCATTGCTGCGCACTCATTCATATCTGAGGATTTTTGCCAATCGACTGGATTGCCGACAGAGTCTGCTAATGAGGGATTGACCGTATCAAAACTCTTAGGGAAGACCACAGTACTGAGCCATTTTTATTCGTCTTGCCCTATTTTGGTCGGTGATATTTTTTTGCCCACTGACTTATTTGTGCTGCTAATGTCAGATTTTGACGTCATCTTGGGCATGGATTGGCTTGCCGAGTACTACGCCATCTTAGATTGCTTTGCGAGGATAATCACATTTTGCATACCAGGCTTGCCGCAGTTTCAGTTTGTTGCCGAGCCCAGAGAAGAACCATTATCATGCTTGATGTCCTGCACCGTTGAGGAGGTTGTTGCGGTATGTATTAACCATTTGTCAATTGTTTATGATTTTCCCGACGTGTTCCAGGAGATTCCAGGGTTACCGCCTTGCCGTCATATTGAGTTCCAAATAGATCTTGTGCCTGGTACCGAGCCCATCTCGAAGGCCCCATACCGTATGGCACCGATGGAGTTGCGTGACCTGTAGTGACAGTTGAACGAGTTACGTGAGTTGAGATTCATCCGTCCGAGCAGTTCTCTGTGAGAAGCGCCAGTACTCTTCGTTAGGAAGAAGGATGACTCGTTGAGGCTCTGCGTAGATTACCGCGAGCTCAACCGGGTCATGATCAAGAACAAGTACTTGCTCCCGGGGATAGATGATTTGTTTGACCAGTTACAGGATGCACAGTTCTTTTCGAAGATTGACTTGTGTTCTGGTTATCATCAGATTCAAGTCCGAGAGGAGGACATTCCGAAGACGGCTTTCATGATTCGTTATGGTCATTTTGAGTTTCAAATCATGTCCTTCGAACTGACCAATGCACCCGCGGTCTTCATGCAGTTGATGAACGAGGTCTTTCGTCCATAGTTTGTCAATAGGTATTGGCAGACTATTGGTCAGGCGGATAGTGAGGTTTCTTACGCCCATTTGGACTGTGCGGCTAGGAGAGCGGCAGTGCCATTTGGAGATTACCAAACTCCGGTGATTATCCAGAATGAGAGTACTAATATTGATGACCTGTATAAGGATTTGGATGAGGATTGGTATGTTTGAGTTGCATCACGCATCGCATGGTCTTGACATGGCCGATAACATTCATATCTTGCACCACATAGCCTTGATACGACTGATTGCATTCATATACTCATCAACATGTTTTCGCATTTCTCTGACCATACATTCTAAGCACGCTCATATTGCGCACACACTTACACCGCCTTCTAAGCTTTCTATAAGCTTATACATGATCGATGCTTGCAGGTGACGCCAGGACGCAGCCGTAGCATCGAGCTTCTAGAGTTTCTGCTATTTTCATTATCTTGTATTTTTCTTTAGACGTATTGTACTCAAAGTTTTTAATCATAGTGGATTTTGTGATGGTGTTCTTGTGGTTATTGTTCGTGGGTTATACTTATGGTTATGCTCATTACGAATCAAATTGATGATTAGAAATCCTCCTTGTAGCATCCCAGGATCGGAACCTGGTATATGGGTGCCAGGAGCCAAGAATGGGGTACTATGAAGGTTGTCGGCTCCGGATTCGATGATCGATAATTTTGTGAGCCCAGTTTTCGAGTTTGGAGTGTGACAGCATGCATCTCAAGTAATTAATCGAGTATTTTACAGATCCAATTCATGCATTTAGGGTAACAATTAGCAATTCAATGAATTCCAAGAGTATATGGTAAGGTAAACAATTCAATGGTATGACGTAGGATGAAATAGAATAAGGACTTGACCACTTCTGACACGTACGTTCAATGACAAATCAATGGCTAAATAAGACTATGAGATATATATTTATTTGAACAAGTTGAATGATCATCCACTACTTATGAGATCATTTACAACTATTATAAAGCACTGCACATAATCTAATTTAGAGATGGAAAGCTCATGGGGAAGAAATCATCACCTAAGTGGATGTAGTCCTGCCCTCTATTTGAATCCCCGTGTGTAGTTAGTGGCCACAAGTACGAAAGTAGCTCCCTAGACAACAGCTCATAAGGTTTTAATGTATATTGCCATTTTGTGGGCTTGGAAGGGCCCATAAATAAAATCATTTGGGGCCTGCTTTTAGAGTGACTAGGCCCATCAATTTTTGTTCCACTGATGGCCCAGGTTGGGCCTGGATTTTTCCCCAAGCTAAGGCCCGAATTGGGCCTGGTTTGTATTATATAAGTAAACCCAGAAACTGTGTGGGCTAATTAATATGCATTTAGGCCCCCCAGTTGCTGCATGCCTTAAGCCCCACGAGGGCAGTTGGGCTGGCTCGTCTTGGCCCATTTTCTGGCCTGGTGTGGCCCGGCAGTTGCGGCCCACTGTGAGATATAACGAGGCCCAATGTGGTCTATGGCGTGGCTCATCGTGACTTAAAGGTGAGGCCCATCATTATGGTGTGGCCCATTCTGAGGTGTACAGGGCCTGTAATCCTTGAGCAGCCTAACATTTCCACGTGGCGTGCTCCCTTGTAACACAAGGTGAGGTTCGCCAGCTGCTGACGTGAGGCCTACTCTGTCCTTCTGATGGTGCATCCCACCTTGCAGTTTGGTGGTGTGGCCCACCATGATGTTTACAGTGTACACGGCCCACCAGCTGCTATAGGCCCAGTTCTGGGTTACTTTTAGCTCAGGTTGTAGGGCCATGCGAGATTGTCCTCGTTCTGCTTCTAGCAACAGTAGGATACTGCTCCCACGGCTGGGTTTTAGCTAGGGACTGTTTTGCAGCCTAAAATGAGGACTGACGAGGGCTTGAACTTGGCACTATTTACGCCAACAGGGGGATGGTTTCTGTTGAGAATTTGGAGCCACATTGGGCCGCTTTCAACCGGTCGTAGGTTCGATCCCTAGCACGACTCGAAGTCCAGCGAGTTGTGATATTTTTTTTTCCCATCTACGACCAGTCCTGGAATTTTCAGGACCAGTCTTAGGGGCGTAGGACCAGTCATAGGGGTCTACGACCGGTCGTAGGGGAGTTAAGACCGGTCGTAGGTTACGCAGTTTGTCCTGTGATTTTGTGCGAAACTGCGGATTTGAGTCCTTTCGCAACTGGGATGCGGAAGGAAAGTTACCTAAACTATAAATAGGGGTTCCTAAGGCTATTCTGAGGTATGAGGAATATTGGAAAATATTTTTAAAGGTGTGGGCTAAGGGTCTTCTATATTCTTCTAAGGGAGAGGTTAGTATTTTGCCTTGTAATCTTTGTTTCTTCATAATGGAAGTTTGCATCCGTGGTTTTTTACCCTAGTTTGGGGTTTTTTCACGTATATCTTGTCTTGTGGTTTGTTTGGATTACTTTGATCTGTTTCTAGTTTATATTCCTTTCTGTTTATCGTTTGTGGGTGAGGCCTGAGATTGGATCTCGGCCCACTGCGTTTGTTGGCCTGCTGCGCAACAACTGGTATCAGAGCTATTGGTTTAGTTCTATTGGGAGCGATGGCGGAAGATGGAAAAACTAGAATTGAGAAGTTTGATGATTCAAGCTTTGCCTTCTGGAAGATGCAGATGGAAGATTATCTGTATCAGAAGGACCTCTACATTCCTCTAGAAGGAAAAGAGAAGAAACCAGAAAAGATGACAGATGATGAATGGTTTTTACTGGATAGGAAGGCTTTAGGAACGATCCGACTCTCTTTGTCTAAGAGCGTCGCCTTCAACATATCCAAGGTGAAAACGACAAAAGAATTAATGGAAGCCCTAGCCACCATGTATGAAAATCCTCAGCATCCAACAAGGTTCATCTTATGAAACAGCTGTTCAACATGAAGATGTCAGATGGTGGGAGCGTGGCTGAACATGTAAATGAGTTCAATACAGTCACGAGCCAGTTGGAATCTGTTGGCATCATTTTTGACGATGAGGTCAAGGCGTTATTGATCTTATCCAGTCTGCCAGACAGTTGGGATGGTTTGGTGATTGCTGTGAGCAATTCTTCAGGGTCGACAAAGATGAAATTTGATAATGTGATCGGTCTAATTCTCAGCGAAGAATCTAGAAGGAAGGCATCAGGGTTTCAAGGGATTCAGGGAATGCTCTAAACGTTGAAGGAAGAGGAAGACCGCAGAACAAAGGAGGCAATAAACACGGGTGTTCTAAGTCAAGGAAGAAGTCCAAGGGACCGAAAGACAAAGACGGGTGTTGGCTTTGCGGCAAGAAGGGGCACATGAAACGTGATTGCAGGGCGCTTAAGAAACAAGATGAAAGCTCTCAAGGCGGGAAGGATTCAGTGAATCTATCTGAGGAGAGCGACACAGAGGCGTTGATCTTGTCTCTTGATGCGAGGAATGAGTCATGGGTTATAGACTCAGGTGCTTCGTTTCATGCCACTTCATGTAAGGAAGTTCTGCTTGATTATGTGTCAGGGAACTTTGGGAGAGTCTACCTGGGTGATGATGAGCCGTGAAGTATTGTTGGAAAGGGGGACGTTCAGGTCAATCAGAAAGATGGAACGGTTTTTAAACTGAAGGATGTCAGACATGTACCGAGTTTGAGAAGAAATCTGATCTCAGTGGGGCAGTTAGCCAACACCGGTTATGTAACGACATTCACCAGTGATTCCTGGAAGATAACAAAAGGTGCCTTGGTGATATCTCAAGGCAAAAAGGAAGGTACTTTGTACGTGACTTTAGGATCGTATAGTTCACTCGCAGTCGCATCAACTGGAGTGAATGGGCAGTTATGGCATCAGAGGTTGGGACATATGAGTGAGAAAGGGATGAAAGTGCTATTGTTAAAAGGGAAGCTACCAGGGCTGAAGTCTCTTGACTTGAAATTCTGCGAGGACTGCGTATTGGCAAGCAGAAGAGGGTAAGCTTCAAGAAGACAGGACGCGCTCCAAAGACGCATCTATTGGAGCTTGTACACACTGACGTGTGGGGACTGGCACAGGTATCATCTCTTGGTGGCTCACGTTATTTTGTTTCATTTATTAATGATGTTAGTAGAAAACTGTGGCTTTATTTCTTAAAGCATAAATCTGATGTATTTGATGCGTTTAATAAGTGAAAAGTTATGGTAGAAAATGAGACAGGTAAAACAGTAAAGTGTCTCAGATCTGATAATGGGGGAGAGTATTGTGATAAGAGATTTGAGGAGTATTGTGCAGCAAGTGGAATCAAACATCAGAAAATGATTCCAGGGACACCGCAGCAGAATGGTGTGGTTGAGCGCATTAACAGGACCATCCTTGAGCGCGACAGGAGCATGAGGTTACATGCAGGGTTGATCAAGAACTTTTGGGCAGATGTTGTAAATACTGCCGTATATCTTATCAATAGAAGTCCCTCAGCACCATTGGATGGTGGGCTACCAGAAGAAACGTGGACTGGGAAAGAAGTGAACCTTACGCATCTCAGAGTGTTCGGTTGCACTTCATATGTTCACATTGATGCAGAGCACAGAAACAAGCTGGATGCGAAGTCCAGGAGGTGCACGTTTATAGGCTACGGGCAGGATGATTTTGGCTACAGGTTTTGGGATGCAGAAAATAAGAAAATCATCAGAAGCAAGGACGTAGTCTTCAATGATAAAGTGATGCATAAGGATAGTGTGCAAGATAATAAGGCCGAGGAAAAAGAATTCGTAGAGTTAGAAGAGTTACCGGACATGGGTGTTACAACGCCACAAGATGATCATGCACAGGAGCATCATGAGCAGAGCCACAGACACCGGTTGTGAGGAGGTCTACTCGGGAGAGGAGACCCACGGTCCGATACTCACCCTCCTTACATTATCTACTGCTGACAGATAATGGTGAGCCAGAGTGTTTTGAAGAGGCATTACAGTCCGATACACGGGTTAAGTGGGAGCAAGCCATGGATGAGGAGATGAATTTTCTTAAGTCTAATCGTACATGGGAGCTAGTCACTCTACCCAAGGGTAAGAAATCTCTTCATAATAAGTGGGTTTACAGACTGAAGGAAGAGCATGATGGTTCGAAACGGTACAAGGCGAGACTGGTTGTAAAAGGGTTTCAACAGAAGGCATGTATCGATTTCACTGAAATATTTTCACCGGTAGTGAAAATATCTACGATTCGCATGGTCTTGAGTATAATGGCTACAAAGAACTTACATCTAGAGAAGCTAGATGTTAAGACAGCCTTTCTTCATGGGGACCTTGAAGAAGAAATATATATGCATCAGCCGAGAGGATACGTGGAACTAGGCAATGAGAACAAAGTGTGCAGACTGAAGAAAAGTCTATATGGCCTGAAACAGGCCCCGAGGCAGTGGTACAAGAAGTTCGATAGTTTCATGTCGAGAAACGATTTTAGGAGATGTCATGCAGACCACTGTTGTTATTTGAAGAAGTTTAATACGTCGTACATCATTCTTCTTCTGTATGTTGATGATACGCTTGTGGCCGGTTCAAGCATGAAGGACATCTCAGATCTCAAAAGATAATTGTCTAGAGAATTTGCCATGAAGGATTTAGGAGCTGCAAAACAAATCCTAGGCATGAGGATAAAGCGTGACAGGGAAAACAAGAAACTGATTTTGTCACAGGCAGAGTACATAGCCAAGGTACTTGATCGATTCAATATGGGAGGTGCTAAGCCGGTTAGCACTCCATTAGCCAACCACTTTAAGTTATCTAAGGAGTAAGGTGCAAAGACGCAGAAAGAACGAGACTACATGGCCAAAGTCCCATATGCGTTAGCTATTGGGAGTCTCATGTATGCTATGGTGAGCACGAGGCCAGACATTGCTCAAGCAGTGGGAGTTGTTAGCAGGTTCATGAATAACCCCGGGAAGGAACATTGGGAAGCTGTGAAGTGGATCCTTAGATACTTGGTGGGTACTAAGGATGTAGGGCTGTGTTATGGTGGATCAGAAATCAAGCTACAAGGATACGTGGATTCAGATTTGGCAGGAAATATCTACAGCAGAAGAAGAACTACAGATTATGTGTTTACTCTGGGTAGTGCTGCAGTCAGTTGGGTCTCTCAGTTACAGAAGATAGTATTTATTAATATGACAGAAGCAGAATATGTTGCGGCTACAGAAGCATGCAAGGAGATGGTGTGGATGTAAGGTTTTATGGAAGAGTTGGGTAAGAAGCAAGTAGATTGCAAGCTGTACAGTGACAGTCAGAGTGCAATACACTTGGCTAAGAATTCAGCCTTTCATTTAAGGACCAAGCATATTGCCATCAGATATCACTTCATACGTTCGTTACTGGAAGATAGATTGATTATTCTGGAGAAGATTCATACAAGTGAGAATCCTGTAGATATGTTGACCAAGGCGGTCACAAGGGAGAAGCTGAAGCTCTGTTCAGCTTTGATTGGTCTTCAAGCTTGAAGACGGGGAGGTGGTGCACTTCGGATGAAGAAGATGAAGGTTTATGGCAATGTGTCTCCAAGTAAGAGATTATTGAGAATGTGGAGCTACATTGGGCCGCCTTCGACCGGTCGTAAGACGTCTTCGACCGGTCGTAGGTACGAGCCCTAGCACGACTCGAAGTCCAGCGAGTTGTGTTGTTTTTTTTTTTCGTCTACGACCAGTCCTGAAATTTTCAGGACCAGTCTTAGGGGCCTAGGACCAGTCGTAGGAGAGCTAGGACCGATTGTAGGGGTCTACGACCGGTTATAGGGGAGCTAGGACCGGTTGTTGGTTACGCAGTTTGTACCGTAATTTTGTGCGAAACTACGGATTTGAGTCCTTTCGCAACTGGGATGTGGAAGGAAAGTTACCTAAACTATAAATAAGGGTTCCTAGGGCTTTTCTAGTTAGATAAGGAATATTAGAAAATATTTCTAAAGGTGTGGGGTAAGGATTTTCTATATTCTTCCAAGGGAGAGGTTAGTATTTTGCCTTGTAATCTTTGTTTCTTCATAGTAGAAGTTTGCATCCGTGGTTTTTTTACCCTAGTTTGGGGTTTTTTCACGTATATCTTATCTTGTGGTTTGTTTCGATTACTTTGATCTGTTTCTAGTTTATATTCCTTTCTGTTTATCGTTTATGGGTGAGGCCTGAGATTGGATCTCGGCCCACTGCGTTTGTTGGCGTGCTGCGCAACAGTTTCATGGTCCGGCTAGAGGCCGGTCTTCGCCTCCAACAGTCTGAGTTTCAGGCTGTGAGAAGACTGCGTTCTTACCTGACTTCAAGCTAAAAGCTTAGCTATTTTTAAGGTGTATTCGTAGACATTTTCAAGTCAAAAAACCAGCTGTTTCCGAGGCGCACTTCCAACCGTTTTCAGCTGAGAAATTAGCAGCTTAAAGGTTGCATCCTCAGCCATTTTCAAACAGATTTTCATCTGTTCTATAGACTAAATACGTAGCTGATGACAGGCTATGTTCTTAGCTGTTTTTCAATTGAGAAACCAGCCGTTTACAGGTCTGATGGATGTTAGATTCTGCTCCAAATGTGGCCCACTCCTGGGCCGTTTTTCACCCCGTTTTAGAGATCAAACAGGGACTCGTTTGCTGCCACTTTTCCAGCCAAAGAACGGCTCGAACGGGTGCATTTTTAGCCAGATTTTCGAACTGTTATCAGTCCATTTTCTGGGGCGTGATGCAGTTCAAACAGGGGCCTGTTTGTGGGTCATTTTTAGGCTGAGTTTCAGCCCTTTGCTGAGGGCATTCACAGGCCATTGTTTGGTCTCAAAACAAGGCACATTCACAGGTCATGTTTGGCCTCAAACAGAGATTGCTCTCAGACCATGTTCGGCCTCAAAACAAAGCTCGTTTTCAGGCCATATTCGACCTCAGAAACAGGCTGATTTCCTACTAGAAATGACGAAGAAAAAGGGAGAGGGTAGGGTGATGTTACCTGGCCGGACGGTGGTGCTCATGCCCACCCTGTCTCTCCTTTCTTACTCCGTTTCTCTCTTTTTCTTCCTCTCAGTTTCTCTCTTTTTCTTTCCTTCTTTCCTTCCTTCCCTTTTCTTTCTGTGTGGAATCAGGAGGGTAGTGGTGCCATTTATAGGCAAAGGAGAGGCGTCACCGACGGCTGTGCCAACTCATTGCAGGCAAAAATGAGAAACTTGATTTTCCTCTTTTTTGGCTTTCTTAGCCATTTTCGGCCATGAAAGGACTCTCCCCAGCTGGCTCGTGGGAGGCCTAAATCTTCTGGTTAACGGAGGTGCTGGCTTACAAGAGAAGCCACTTGATGGTCCCCTCCCTTTGATCCTAACCACACATGAAAGGAATGGATGGTCCTAGCCAATCTCCTTCGTTTCTATGCACGGGTCTAAACCCCTATACCGTTTACGTTGGGCAGGCCCCACGAGGAAAATGAACGGTTCGGATTGTCTGGAAAGTGGTCAGGGTGGTCCACTTTGGGGTTTGAAATTTAACAGATTCAAATTTTTGAATGCCGGGAGAGATCCCAGCCATTTTTGCATTTTTACTCGGTCAAAGGCTGTTTGATTGAGCAACTATGTTCAGTGCACGTCCTGTTCTGTAGTCTATGGTGCACATGCACCATATGTGGGACCCACTGCAATGTTTCCGTCAGATCTAATCCATCCAATTGGTTTGGGGTCCCTATATAGCGCCCCGACCTAGTTTGGGGTACATGTGAGGCCCAGGTAAGCCGTATTACCCATTTTTGGGCCTTATCTAGCTAGTGTACACTAGACCAACAGCTAGATTGGCCTGATAGTCGGTCTTAATGGTTAAATGGGGGCGTAGAGCACATTGTTCATTCTGTTGGCCATAATTTATTCCTCCAGGGTTATTAGTAGGTGTATTTCCCCAACTAGACTTGAAAATTCTACTTATAAGTTGTCTTATTTTAAAATTTTTGTTGAGTTTTACCTTTTCTAACTGGTGTCGGGTTCAACTCGGCTCCCACGGTCTTTATTGGATGTCTTTAATGGTGACAGGAAGTCTCGACCTACATTTGTAAACTTTAAGTCACCTTGTTAATCGATCTCAGTTTTCATAAACGTGATTTTAAGAGGTAACACCAGTGTACTAGAGGTATGGGGTGTTACAATCTACCCCCCTAAAAAAAATTACCCTCGAAATTACCTGTGGCGTGCTACCGAACAAGTGAGGGTATTTGTTCATGACTTCCGCTTCTCGTTCCCAGGTTGCTTCCTCTTCACCATGGTCTTTGACCACAATACTTGTTCTTTACAATCTAGGATGCGAATAGGTTCCTCGCTGTATGAAGCATCCTCAGTGAGCTCGACCTACTCCCAGCTAACGATGTGCGATTCATCTGGCGTATACTTATTCAACATGGATATGTGGAAGACGTTATGAATTCTAAGCCAGAGTGGTAGGCAATGCTAAACGGTATACCACTGCTCCCACGCTGTCTAAGATTTCGAATGGTCCAATGAATCGCGGTGCCAGTTTTTCTTTCCTTCCGAACCTCATTAAACCCTTCATGGGTGAGATTTTCAGGAATACGTGATCAACCATCATAAATTTCAAATCACGCCGCCGATTGTTTTCATAGCTCTTCTGTTAGCTTTGGGCAGTTTGCAAATACTTCCGAATCACCTTGATAACCTAGGTAGTAACTTGGACCAGTTTACGACCCAGCAAGCTTTTCTCCCTAACTTCCGCCCAACACTAAGGGGCTCGGCAAGGACGACCATAGAGAGCCTCATATGGCGTCATGCCTATGCTGGACTGGAAACTGTTGTTATAGGAGAATTTCACTAAAGCCAAGTGATCATCCTAGTTGCCTTGAAAGTCTAGGACGCATGCCCTCAACATATCTTCCAGAATCTGGTTCACCCTTTCGGTTTGTCCATCCGTCAGAGGGTGGAATGCGGTGCTGAACTTGAGCTCAGTGCCGATCTCTTCTTGTAACCTCTTCCAAAAGGCATATGTGAATATGGTGTCTCGATCTAATATAATCTCCTGCGGAACTCCATAGGATCACACGACCTCTCGGATGTATAATTTTGCCAGGCTGTCGGTAGAATATGTCGTGCGTATCGGAAGGAATCACGCCACCTTTATTAGTCTATCAATGATGACCCAGATCGAGTCGTGCTTCCTCTGTGTCCTAGAAAGGCCAGATACGAAGTCCATGGAGATGTTGTTTCATTTCCACTTAGCCAGTGGTAGTGGCTGCAGAAGGCCTGTAGGCCTACAATGCTCGGCCTTGACCTTCTGGCATACCATACAATTTGCCACAAATTCTACTATATCTCTTTTCATGTTACCCCCCAGTATTGTCTTTTGATGTCGTTGTACATCATCGTGCTGCCTAGGTGGATGACTAACTTGGAATGGTGGGCCTCCATCATTACTCCTCTCTTCAAGTCAGCATCATTGGGTACACATACTCTCCCCTGGTATCAGAGACCACTGTCATCATCGATCCTCCAGCCAAGCATTCCTTCGCTCCTACACTTCTCTTTCGTCTTAACCAGCCATTCGTCCTGATCTTGGACTGAAATTATATGGCACATCAGGGTGGGTTCGATCGTTAGAAGAGCTACGTAAGCATCTGGTTCATCAAACGTGAGCTGGATGTCGAAATCCTATACGAACTCCATCATCTGCCACTATTTGATCATTAGGGTGTCATTCATTCATGCTTCTTTTTTCGACTCAGAGCGTCAGTCACAGAGTTTGCTTTACCAAGATGGTAGGATATATCAAAGTGAAAATCTTTAAGCGACTCCATCCACCGACGTTGACGCATATTCAGATCTTTCTGAGTAAATATGTATTTCAGGCTCTTGTGGTTGCAGAATAACTAGAAGTCTTCCCCGTAGAGATATTGCCTCCATATTTTTAGTGCAAAGATCACAACTGCTAACTCTGGGCCATGAATCGGGTAATTCTCTTCATGCTTTTTCAACTGTCAAGAAGCATAAGCGATCACCTTGTTGTTCTACTTCAGAACGCAGCCCAGACCCATCTTCAAGGTATCGTTGTATACTACGAACGTTTATCCTTCTTATGGAAGAGTGAGTACTGGTGGAGAAGTCAGCCTTATCTTTAGCTCCTGAAAAGATGCTTCCGTGTTCTCATCCCATGTAAATTGGTTATTTTTCTTTGTTAGTTGGGTGAGTGGCCGCGTGATCCGGGAGAACTCCTTGATGAAGCACCTGTAGTATCCTGTCATGCCGAGGAAACCTCGAACCTCGGTAACTGTAGTGGGTTGCTCCCACTTAGATACTGCTTCCACCTTTGTTGGATCAACCAGTATCCCCTCAGCCTTGACCACGTGTCCTAAGAACTTTACTTCTTCTTCCCAAAACTCACACTTGGACAACTTAGCAAATAGCTGATTCTCTCTGAGGGTGCTCAAAACCATGCACAAGTGTTGTTCATGCTCCTTCTGGCTCTTAGAATAGACTAGGATGTCTTCAATGAACACGATCACGAACCGATCTAGATACAGCATGAAGACTCAATTCATAGGGTCCACGAACACCGTTGGAGCATTTGCAAGTCCAAAGGACATTACCAAGAACTCGTAGTGTCCATAGCGAGTTATGAATGCTGTCTTAGGGATGTCCTCGTCCCTGATTCTTAGCTGATGGTACCCCAAGCACAGATCTATTTTGGAGAAATACTTGACTTCTTTGAGTTGATCAAATAGATCGTTGATACGTGGTAGGGGGTATTTATTCTTTATCGTGACGTTATTTAGACATCGATAATCAATGCAGAGGTGCATTGATCCATCCTTTTTCTTTACAAAGAGGACTAGCGCACCTAGTGTGAAACGCTGGGATGGATGAAGCCCTGGTTTACCAATTAGTCGATTTGGCTCCTCAACTCCTCCATCTCTCATGGGGGCATGCAAAACAGGGATAGTGAAATATGGGCGGTTCCTGGCTTGAGATCGATGCAAAAATCCACCGCTCACCTAGGAGGCAGCCCTGGTATTTCTCGAAACACTTCTGTGAATTCTCGCATGACTGATATTCGACTGATGGAGACTTCTTCTGTCTCAGCCTCTGATAGAGCTTGCAAGCTCCCAAATTCCTCGTGCCTGCCCTTCCCTTCTAAAGTGAAGGGGGATCACCCTGGGATGGTTATGGTAACCGTCTTGTCACGATAGTCTATGACTACGCGCACGAATGTAAGACAGTCCATCTCTAAGATGACATCAAACTGCCTGACAGGCATGATGACTAGGTCCACGGTCACCTGATGATTTACGAAAATGATGGAACATGCCCTACATATTTTTTTCATCTCTACAAATTTTCCCATAGGGGATGCTACCTCTAAGGGAGTATGCATGCGAGTTGTGTTTAGTTTTAATTTAGACGCAATGGTAGAATCTATGAATCACAGATTTGTACCAGAATCAAATAAGGTAAGTGTAGGGGTACTGTTAATATGGGCAGTACCATGGATGGTCCGGAGTGGATCCTACACGGCATATGAAGTGGTGACTGCGTACACCTGTGCTCTCTGCGAGGCTGGGGGTCCTAGCCTAGGCTAGTGGGGCTTGGGTTCTGGCCTAGCTATCCCTGGATTCTTCTAGGGACGGTTTCTTGGAAGTGGAATTCTCTGGTCGCGCATTCTCCTGAAACAGTTTCAGGCGGTGTGGTCTGTCTTTCCAGAGTAGTCACAACTTCCGCTGGAGGGCAAGGGCGTAGCTCGTGCCGGTATTGCCCTGGACCTCTCTATAGGAGTAGACAGAGTGGGAGGCGCTTGCCTTTGTCTGAATTGGGTGTCCCGAGCTAGGAGGCGGGAGCGAATGGTGCACTCGAAGTCGTTCTCCACTCTCATTGCCTTATCTACTAATTCCAGGAAGTCTTCGAAACCCCACATTCACAGATGAGACTGAATTCCAGGCTTAAGCCCTTCCTTGAATTTTTACAATTTATATTCCTCATCTTCGAGGGCCTTTGGCACATACCGGGAGAGCTCGTCGAACTTTGTCTCGTACTGGGCAACTGTAAGGCTCCCTACTTCAGTTGTATAAATTGTGCAATCTTCTCATTGCAGCACAACTGTAGGAAATACTTTTTCAGAAATTGTCTTGAAACCAGCTTACGTCCAGGAGTAGGTGGCTGAGACACTCCGTTGTAGGCTCTGCCACTAGTTCTCTGCCTCTCCTTGTAACAAGTATGTGACCAAGCTCACCATCTATGAATCGGAAGATTCCAAGGGTCACATTATTTTGAAAATTCTTGCTAGCCAGTGCTCTGCCTGCATTGGATCCGGTGCCCCTTAGAATATTGGCGGTCAAAGCTTCTAGAACCTCTCAAAGATATTTGCACCTCTATCATATCTCTCCCAATATGCCTCTTCGCGGTCCCTACTTCTTAAGGACTCCATCATTAGTGTATGCATGTCTTGCTGTTAACGCGTGAACATGTCCTGCTGCCACTGCATGCCTGCAGCCATTTGTTCGACGGCCGCAAAGGTTGCAGTCTTGGTCTATCTTTCAGTAGATGCCTCGATAGTAGGCGTCCTCTGTTTAAAGTATCGTGGCAGCAGGCCGAATGTGAGGGTCTAGGGGGAAGAAGATTCTCCAACTGCTTTTGACTTATTGTCCATGTTGGCCACTCCAGGTGGGAGGCCAGGTGTATACTTGGGACTATGCTCCCTCTGTCGTTCGGTCGAGGGTATGGGGTGAATATCAATCGTATTGGCACGATGTGATCGAAGTACAGGCGGCATAAGTCCCTAAAAGAAAGAATTTTGGTTCAGGCGTCGGGAAGAGAATGCTTTTAGCCAATAATGAAGAATACTAAGGTTAGAGGTCCTATTACTGTCCTCACCGTGTAGTGTTCAAATTTATTTCCTAGTTCTAGATGGCATTTCTGACCAAATTCCCAGGGGGCTAAGGTTCTTGTTCCAATGACTATCTAAATGTTTTCCAAGGTTCCTATGGGTTTAGTCTATATTCTGAATAGTTGGTGTAATTACAGTTCATCCATCTTGAGGGATCTTAAGTATCTTGTGTCTACGTTCGTCCGTTTCAGTTTTTTTCCTAAGGAAAAATTCGTATGTTTATCCTAAGTTATTTCAACGAGGCTATTGTACATGGATCTCATAGCCAAGCTATCTCATACTTTGCTTTGATACCAACCGTAACACCCCGGTTTTCGAAAACCCGAGTACTCAACCCGTCCTTGAAAACCTAGCGTTAATTGTTAAAATGGAAAATTTATCGAAGTCCAATTTGTGGAAACAAGCGTAGTATTGATATGTCCCAACTCAAATGAATATTTAAGGCCACTCAGCTGGGGCTATATACAAAATTCCAAAAGAAATGTAATTATTCAAAAAGTAACTATGATAACTAAACTATTAGTTTAAGTCGAAATAGGCAGTCGCTTCCTGTTGCGACTCCTCGTTGTAGTACTCCTCCTGGGCATTAGCAGGTTCCGGGTCCACTCCACACTCTTCAGCATTTGTCCTTGCTCATTTGTATAGTTAAATATGGATGAATGAGTAGCCAGCTCAATGTGATCTCCCCTCAAGATTACACACCGTCGCCCTAAACAAGAAATAACACAAAACATATAGGCGATCCAAAACATAGTAAATTCAATCTTATTAGGTGTATGGATGCGTGAATGTAGTCATCGCCCTGCGGATATACATCCGTGCAGAAGTTGGGCTCGTCACCCATACAATCATTGACCTAGGTAGAACATTCAGTCGGACAGAGGCTAGTTGTTAGCGAAGCATACTAAGTGTAGTGTAACGACCACCTATCGTACATCACGTACATTAACGATAGACGTTGGTCTGTGCCATGTATACATAATTAGCCAAATCATTAGTAGTCTAGTTACAATCAGCCATTTTAAGTAAGTTCAAACGTCACTATCGGGCATAGGTCCCATACCACCATCCCTGGCTCATGAGGCTACCGCCTTAAGGTGTGTATAGAACCCGTCAACACATGGCCAATTAATTCTCAATGTTAGGGAACTACCACCGTATGCTAACTAGGAATGAAATATATAAATCATTAAATTCAGCGTTGAAAGTAAGACGGTATGTATGGATCAAAGAGAGTAAATAGTGGTGGGTAAAACATGGTGTGGTTCACCCCATAGTCGGGTAAGTGAAATCACTCCATAGATGGCGGTCCCCATAAGCTCAAGTCCCACTTGTCATAACCTCCATTTTGAGGGTCTATTCTTGCCACAACCAATCTTATTACACCCTAAGTACGAACCCTCTTTAAAATAGGAGTGTCCATAGAGAGGTTTCCAATAATGTGCGACTCACATACAATACAATCCCATGAAGATTCAGATATGCTTTAATATTTGATGTATGGTTCATGTATGCAGTCAATTCAAGAATCATATGTCCCTAATTCATCAATTCTTAAAGCATGTAAGTATTCTATAGATCCAATTCATGCATTTAGGGTAACAATTAGCAATTTAATGAATTCCAAGAGCATATGGTAGGGTAAACAATTCAATGGTATGACGTGGGATGAAATAGAATAAGGACTTGACCACTTATGACACATACATTTAATGACAAATCAATGGCTAAATGAGACTATGAGATAAATATTTATTTGAACAAGTTGAATGATCATCTACTCATTATGAGATCATTTACAATTATTATAAAGGACTACTCATAATCTAGTTTAGAGATAGAAAGCTTAAGGGGAAGAAATCATCACCTGAGTGGATGTAGTCCTGCCCTCGATCTGAATCCTCGTGTGTAGTTAGTGGCCCCAAGTTACGAAAGTAACTCCCTAGACAACAGCTCATAAGGTCTTAATGTATATCGACAATTTGTGAGGCTTGGAAGGGCCCATAAATAAAATCATTTGGGGCTTGCTTTTAGAGTGACTAGGCCTGTCAATTTATGTTCCAGTGATGGCCCAGGTTGGGCTTGGATTTTGTCCTAATCTAAGGCCCGAATTGGGCCTGGTTTGTGTCATAAAGAAAACTCAGAAACTGTGTGGGCTGATATGTATTTAGGCCCACTAGTTGCTGCGCGCCCAAGCCCCACGAGGGCAGCTGGGCTGGCTCATCTTGGCCCATTTACTGGCCTAGTGTGGCCCGACGGTTGCGGCCCACTGTGAGATATAACAAGGCCCAATGTGGTCTATGTCGTGGCCCATCATGACCTAAAGGTAAGGCCCACCGTTATGGTGTGGCCCATTCTGAGGTGTATAGGGCCTGCTGCCCTTGAGCGGCCCAACGTTTCCACTTGGTGCGGTCCCCTGTAACACAAGGTGAGGCCTGCCAGCTGCTGGTGTGAGGCCCACCCTGTCCTTCTGATGGTGCGGCCTACGGCTTTGGGAAATCAGGTGTGGCCCACCCTGCAGTTTGGTGGTGCGGCCCACTATGAAGTTTAGCGTGTACACGGCCCAACTGCTGCTATTGGCCCAGTTCTAAGCTGGTTTCAGCTTATGTTTTAGGGCCACGTGAGATCGTCCTCGGTCTGCTTCTAGCAACAACAGGATGCTGCTCCCACGGTTGGGTTTTAGCTAGGATCGTGCCCACCTGCCGGATTGTTTTGCAACCCAAAATGAGGACTGACGAGGGCTTGAACTTGGCACTATTCACGCTAGCAGGGGGCTGGTTTCACGGTCTGGCTAGAGGCCGGTCTTCGCCTCCAACAGTCTGAGTTTCGGGCTGTGAGCAGGCTGCGTTCTTACCTGACTTCAAGCTGAAAGCTCAGCTATTTTTAAGGTGTACTCGCAGACATTTTCAAGTCGAAAAACCAGCTGTTTCCGAGGCGCACTTCCAGCTGTTTTCAGCTGAGAAATTAGGAGCTTACAGGTTGCATCCTCATCCTTTTTCCAACAGATTTTCATCTGGTCGATGTCAGATTCTACTCCAAATGTGGCCCACTCCTGGGCCATTTTTCACCCCATTTTAGAGCTCAAACAAGGACTCGTTTGCTGCCACTTTTCCAGCCAAAGAACGGCCCGAACAAGTGCATTTTTAGCTAGATTTCCGGACTGCTATCAGTCCGTTTTCTGGGCCGTGATGCAGTTCAAACAGGTGCTTGTTTGTGGGTCATTTTTAGGCTGAGTTTCAGCCCTTTGCTAAGGCCATTCATAGGCCATTGTTTGGTCTCAAAACAAGGCACGTTCACAGGTCATGTTTGGCTTCAAACAGAACTTGCTCTCAGGCCATGTTCGGCCTCAAAGCAAAGCTCGTTTTCAGGCCATATTCGACCTCAGCAACAGGCTGATTTCCTACTAGAAATGACGAAGAAAAAGGGAGAGGGCGGGGTGATGTTACTTGGCCGGACGGTGGTGCTCACGCCCACCCTGTTTTTCTCCTTTCTTACTCTCTATTTCTCTCTTTTTCTTCCTCTCGGTTTCTCTCTTTTTCTTTCCTTCTTTCCTTCCTTCCCTTTTCTTTCCGTGTGAAATCAGGAGGGTAGTAGTGCCATTTTTTGGCAGAAGCGTCACCGACGGCTGTGCCAGCTCCTTGCAGGCAAAAACGGAAAACTTACTTTTCCTCTTTTAAGGCTTTCTTAGCCATTTTCGGCCATGAAAGGACTCTCCCCAGCTGGCTCGTGGGAGGCCTAAATCCTCTGGTTAATGGAGGTGCTGATTTGCAAGAGAAGCCACTTGATTGTCCCCTCCCTTGGATCCTAGCCACACATGAAAGGAATGGACGGTATGAGCCTATCTCCTTCGTTTATATGCACGGATCTAAATACCGTTTAGGTCGGGCGGGCCCCATGAGGAAAATGGATGGTTCGGATTGTCCGAAAAGTGGTCAGGATGGTCCACTTTGGGGTTTGAAATTTAACAAATTCAAATCTTTGAATGGCGGGAGAGATCATTCTTGCATTTTTGCTCGGTCAAAAGGCTGTTTGACTGAGTAACTACATTTAGTGCACGTCCTATGCTATAGTCCAAGACGCACATGCACCATATTTGGGGCCCATCGCAATGTTTCCATCGGATCTACTCCGTCCAATTGGTTTGGGGTTCCTATATAGAGGCCCTGGCCCAGTTTGGGGTACATGTGAGGCCTAAGTGGGCTGTATTACTTATTTTTGGACCTTATTTGGCTAGTGTACACTAGACCAATGGCTAGATTGGCTTGATAGTCGGTCTTAATGGTTAAATGGGGGCCTATAGCACATTATTCGTTTGGTTGGCCATAATTTATCCTTCCAAGGTTGTTAGTGGGTCTATTGCCCCAACCCGACTTGAAAATTCTACTTATAAGCTGTCTTATTTTAAAATGTCTATTCAGTTTTACCTTTTCTGGCTGGTGTCAGGTTCAACTCGGCTCCCACGGTCCTTGTTGGATGCCTTTAATGGCAACCGGAAGTCCCGACCTACATTTGTAAACTTTGAGTAGCCTTGTTAATCGATCTCGGTAACACTCGTGTACCTCTGTACGAGGTGTTATAGGGTAGTGCTAGCCAAGTGAACTGATTCTTCTGGGACACCTCCGATCTCTCCCGCGTGGTCAAGGGTTAGATCTTTATGGATAAAGTGGGTTCAGGATCAAGTGGGTTCGGCTCGATTAGAGAGATTCATAGGAATTCTTTTCTATAAGATATGATAGGAGAGGCTTTCCTTTTTGTCTCCGGCCAGCCGGAATGGTTATTTCTTATATCCTTTATTATCTATAAAATGCACATTTTGAAAAAAAATTAAAAATGTGACTTTTTAATAATAGCCCTTGAAATATGTTCTTAACTTAAATTAGAGTTTTAGATTGATGGATTGGGCTGTTCGGGTGACCTGAGAAAACTAGGAGCATTGTAGCTTTTAGTGCTTTGAGGACACCAGACCATTCCTGGCCTTTGAAAGTATTCATGGGCAATCTGCCGTGGGGCCCATCATATCATTGGTTTGGTTAACTAATGGTACACGTCATTTGGTTGGAATAGGTAAGTATAGCAATGGCCTGGGTTCGAACCATGTCCCACTGACTTTCCACAGTCAATAAATCAACCAGTCTGATTCTCATCATCCACGTGACAAGATGGGTCCAATGGACAATTCTATGCATACAAGGAAATTATGATGGACGGTCGGATTAATAACCCACGATAACAGGTGTACTGTGGGGAGGGTTGTGCATTCTACAACGGAAGCTTACCACAAGTCCCCTCTTTTCCGGACATCCACGCAGTTCATCCGTTTTGCGAGCTTATTTTAGAGCATATTCCGAAAAATGAAGCAGATACAAATCTCAGATGGACCACACCATAGGAAACAGTGGTGATTGAGCACCCACTATTAATAACTTAGGGTCCACCGTAATGTTTATTTTCCATCTAGCTTGTTGATAAGGCCATAAAAACTTGGATGAAGGGAAGAAATAAATACCAGCTTGATCAAAAAATTTCGTGGGCCACAAAATTTTTTTAATGTTCAATGACCACTGTTTCATGTGGTGTGGTCCACTTATGATATTTATCTTCTTATTTTTGGGAGGCACACCATAAAATAATCAGGAAAAATGGATGGACAGCGTAGATATACAATTCATATATTGAGGTGGCCCCACGGTCAGGGTCCCACCCACGGCTGGTTCTGAGCCGCAGCTAACTCGCCCCCCTCTACCGTGTGCGGATCCTTGTTCCCGGAGGCAGGAACTCCCTGCCTCCAGCATTTTCATTGGTCAACGTCACTATAAGTGCCATGTCATCAGAATTTTTAAATATATTTTTTAAAAAATACATTTAATAAGAAGTATAACGGAGACATTAACGTTAAACGGAAGCAGTCTGCGTGCTAAGTAAATCAGTATGGTAAGCGTACTGAGTAAAGTCTGTGGAGCACACTGTCATTCGTGCATTGTATCAACTCCATCCATCTCTTTTACCATCTAATTTTAGATTTTACAACAAAAATTAATCATATCCAAAGATCAAGTGGACCACACCACCTGAAACAGTGTGAATTGAATTCTACCGTTGAAAAGTTGTTGGGCCCACAAAAGTTTTATATCAAGATGATATTTGTTTTTTCCAATCATCCGTGTCTCTGTGATCTTATGAGCAGTTTGGGTGAAAAATAAACATCATCAGAGGCTTAAAAACATTTCAATGGTGAAAATCAATACTTCCACTGTTTCCTCTGGTATGGTTTACTTTAGCTTTTGATATACTTCAGTTTTGGGCTCAACCCCTAAAATGATATGAAAAAACATAAGGACAGAGTGGATAAACCACATGAATTCACAGTGGGCTCAACAAAGTTTACTCAATACGCTAAGACTTGGTACGCAATCCGATTTCACGTCCGAGGATTTCCTACCAAAGCCTTTCGCATTAAGATTCTGGGCAAGGATTCCGGATGGGCTCACTGCGATGTTTATAATAAATCCAACCCGTTTATCCATTTTTAAATATCATTTTAGGAATAATACCAAAACTAATGTGTATACAAAACTTAAATGGGCCACATAAGAGGAAATTGTGGAGATTTAGTGTCCACCGTTGAAATATTTATATAGCCACAAAAGTTTTGCATCAGTCTAATATTTTGGTATTTTCACTTCATCCTAGTAAAAATGACCTTATAAACAGTTTGGATGGCATATAAATATTAAGACGCCTAGGAAGGTTTCAACGGTAGAAATTTCTTTCTCCACTATTTTATCTTGTATGACCCAATTGAGTTTTTGATCATCCTAATTTTTGGTTACATGTCTTAAAATGAGCTCTAAAAATGGATGAATGGATTAGAATTCTTATAAACATCATGGTGGACTCAACCATACATCCCAACACTCGAACTTTATGCAAAAGGCTTTCCCCGGTGAATCCGCGTCCACAGTTTTCATTGGAAACGGACTGGCTATTCCCCTGCCACTCGGTGCTATGTGGGTCCACCATGATGTATGTGTTTCATCCATGCCGTTTATTTATTTTTCTAGATCATTTTATGGTCTGAGACCAAAAAAAATGAGGTATAACCCAATCTCAAGTGGACCACATTTCATGAAACAATGTTGAATGAATGTTGACCATTAAAAACTTTTTGGGGGCCATAAAAGTTTTGGATCAAGTTGATCTTTGTTTTTTCCCTTCATCTGGGTTTTTATGACCAAACCAACAGATTAGATGTCAAATAAATAGTACGGTGGGCCTTAGGAGGACTTTAATGATGGATATCCAATCACCATTGTTTTCCTGTGGTGTGGTCCATATGAGATTTATATCCATCTCTTTTTTGGGATCAACCCCTAAAATTATATGTAAAAATAGATTAACGAAATGGATGAAACACATATATCATGGTGGGGCCCACAGAGTACTGACCACCACCACCACGAGGCTGGTGGTAGGGAGAGTAGACAATCCGCTTTCATTTCCATTTGAGATTCAGTGCTATATTGAGCAGTGAGACTCGCTACTGAAGTGATGTCACCTATTTATATGGGTCCTACTATGATATATGTTTTGTATCCACACCGTCCATCCATTTGGAGAGATCATTTTAGGGCGTGAGCCAAAGAATGAATCAGAACTAAAACTTAAGTGGACCTCACCACAAATTACAATAGAGAGAGTCACGCTCACCATTTATTACGACTGGATCCAATCCAAACCTCGTCACTTTGTCTACTGATCCCCGTTACTTTGTACTGCAACCCTATTGAACCCTGTCACTTTGTACTGTAACCTCATCATTTTGTTTAGTGAATCCCGTCACTTTGTAATGTAACCCCGTCACTTTGTCTACTGAACCTCTTTACTTTGTACTGCAATCCCGTTACTTTGTCTACTGAACTCCGTTACTTTGTACTGCAAAATCGTCACTTTGTCTACTGTACCCCGTCACTTTATGCTAGCTACAATCTCGTCACTTTGTTTAGTGAACTTCGTCACTTTGTACTACAACCTCATCACTTTCTCTACTAAACCCCGTCACTTTGTACTGCAACCTCGTCACTTTGTCTACTGTACCCCATTACTTTGTACTGTAATCTCGTCACTTTGTCTACTGAACCCCGTCACTTTGTACTGCAACCTTGTCACTTTATCTACTGAACTCCGTCATTTTGTTAACTGAACCCTACTTTGTACTGCAACATCATTACTTTGTCTATTGTACCCCGTCACTTTGTACTGCAACCCCGTTACTTTGTCTACTGAACTCTGTCACTTTATACTGCAATATCGTTACTTTGTCTATTGTACCTTATCACTTTGTGGTACACCCTCGTCACTTTGTCTACTGTACCCCGTTACTTTGTGTTGCAATCTCGTCACTTTGTCTAGTGAACTCCATCACTTTTTATTGAACCCCATCACTTTATACTGCAACTTCGTCATTTTGTCTATAGTTTATTTGACATCCAATCTTTTGATTAGGTCATACTAGCCTAGATGAAAGGAAAAAAATAAAGATCAAGTTGATTCAAAACTTTTGTGGCCCTAAAAAGGTTTTTAATGGTTGACGCTCATTCAACAATTTTTTCTGTAATGTGGTCCACTTGAGATTGTGATATACCTCGTTATTTTTCTCAGACCGTAAAATGATCTGAAAAAATAGATGAATGGCATGGATGAAACATATACATCATGTTGGGGCCCACAGAGCACCACCACCAGCTATTGGCTGGTGGCAGGGGGAGTAGCCAATCCATTTCCACTGATTGCGTGGTGAGTAACTTACTGTGTCAGTGTACTAAGTAAACTCCATGAAGTCCATCATGGTTTTTATCCACTCTGCCCATAAATTTTACCTGATAATTTTAGGGCTTGAGACTAAAAATAAAGCATATACATTGTTCAAGTGGACCACACCATAGGAAACAGTTGAATTGAATGTTTACCATTAAAAATTTCATGAGGCTACAAAATTTTTAGATCAAGCTTATATTTGTGTTTTCTCTTCATACATGCCTTTATGATCTTATGAACTGGTTGGATGACAAATAAACATCACTGTGGGGCCTAGCAAGGTTTTAACAGTGGAAATCATTATCCCCACTGTTTACAGCGGTGTGATCCACTTGATATTTGGATATACTTTAATTTTAGGCTTAACCCTTAAATTAGATGGAAAAATGGATCGAGGCCTGAATAGACAACATACATACAAGGTGGGCCCAACTATGGTGAGAGCAAGAGCTTGCCGTAATAGGTGTGCAATCCGATTTCCAAGTGAAACCATTTTAATATATTTAATGGCGTTATACTTTTTTTGAAATATAATTTTTGGTATTATGTACTAAAATGATATCTAAAAATAGATGAACGGGTTGAATTTATGACAAACACCATGGTGGGCCCATCCGAAATCCTTGCCCTGTATCTTATTGCAAAAGGCTTTGGCAGGAAATCGGCCTCCCCATTATACACGTGAAATTGTGGTGGGTACCAAGTAAACTCAATTGGGCCCACTGTGAATTCATGTGGTTTATCCACACTGTCCATCCGTTTTTAAAAATCATTTGAGGGGTTGAGCCCAAAATTGAAGTATATCAAAAGCTAAAGTAGAATATACCGAACGAAACAGTGGAAGTATTGATTTTCACCATTGAAATTTTTCTAAGCCCCCCAGTGATGTTTATTTTTCATCCAAACTGTTCATAAGATCACAAAGACATGAATGAATGGAAAAAACAAATATGATCTTGATATGAAACTTCTGTGGGCCCCAATAACTTTTCATCGGTAGAATTCAATTCACACTGTTTCAGGTGGTGTGGTCCACTTGATCTTTGGATATGATTAATTTTTACTGTAAAATTCTAAAATTAGATGAGAAAAGAGATAGATAGAATTGATATAAT
Source organism: Magnolia kwangsiensis (assembly GCA_037074715.1). Classification (NCBI taxonomy): domain Eukaryota; kingdom Viridiplantae; phylum Streptophyta; class Magnoliopsida; order Magnoliales; family Magnoliaceae; genus Magnolia; species Magnolia kwangsiensis. The sequence continues at coordinate 84,262,043 of CM073586.1, forward strand.
GCACGAATGACGGTGGCCTCCACAGACTTTACACACTATGCTTACCATACTGATTTACTCAGCACGTATACTTCTTTTTAAATATATTTGAAAAAACATAGTGACGTTGACCAATGAAAACGCTGCAGGCAGGTAGTTCCTGCCTCCGGAAACAGAGGATCCGCACTCCCCTCTACCCCATGCAAAGCAGTTTCCCACGTTGGGGTGGGCGTATTTTCTTGTTTTAAGTCGTGACTGTAGCCGCTAGATCTGCAGTATCATATTTTCAGTGATCTAAACCGTCCATATGATGCGCCGCTCTGCGAATGAGGGCTATCCTGTAGTAAAGAATCAGATTAGACCTTTTTTTTTTTTCCTTTCAGGTCCCATTGTCAGCTCCACTACATTTGGAAATCGATACCAAGACCTTAGTTATGAAAGGAAGTTATCTCCGCTCAGTTTCTGTCTACCAATTTGAGCTATGGATCCGTGAATAATGGAACTACTTTAACCTCTGATCAAGTAACTCTTTTATTTTAGATGTTAGTGGCATCTTACCTATTTTCTTTCTTGGTTTTTGCGCTGTCCGGTTTGAGCATGGCGGGAGATGTTACGTTTGGTGGGGAACACGAAAGAAAATAGCATACAATCACGTGTATGGATTAGGTACTATCCCCACTAGGACCTTGCCAGATAGGGATGGTCCTATCAGTGGCTTTGCGTACCTCCAGTCATGTATATGTTTTATCCGCACCTACCATCCATTTTGATGGATTATTTCAGGGAACGAGCTCAAAATAAACATAGATTGAAGCTCAACTCGGCCACTCCACGCCACATCACGCCACGCAAAGCAGCCGGGATTAAAAGTTTACTGTTGAAAACGTCTTGAACGGCATGTAATTAAGTTTTGGATCAAGCTGATATTTATGTTTTCCCATTACGATAGGTCCATGTAACCTTATGAACAGGTTGGATAACAAATCGACATCACGGTAAGCATTAGGAAATTTTCAATGATAGGAATTGCATCTCCACCAGGGTGTGGTCTACTTGATCCTTCAATCTACATCATTTTTGAGATAATCTCCTAAAATGATCTGTCAAAATAAATAAATGGTGTGGATAAAACATATACATTACAGTGGGCCCTACAAATCCCCTGACAGGACTGTCCGTCTCTATATAGGTCGTGGTTGGGAGAGTACCGAATGCACGCCCGACAGTATCAGATTCACGGGAGCGGGATTTGTGGTGAATAATGCATGTAAATAAGACTTTTCGGGTCAGCATGTGCTCGATTACACAAAAGTAGTGGTTGGTTTTAAGTCTTGAGTCGTCATTGGGAATTTCGTAAAATGTAAGAACGTTCCCACTATCCCCTGGACTTGGTTTGGCTGCTTACCCCAACACCAGCTACCTACCTGGTGTCAAAGCTCTATGGTCCCAACATGATGTATGTGTTTGATCCATGCTGTCCATCCATTTTGCCCGCCTCATTAGGTAGATCCAAACCTCAAGTGCACCAAACCATAGAAAACAGTGAGGATTGAATGCTCACCGTTGAAAATATTGGGGCCCAAAAGACGCTTTGGATTAAGTTGATATTTGTGTTTTGCTTTAATGCAATCTTGTGTGACCAAATTAACAGGTTTGATGACAAATTAACACCGCTATGCCCCTAGGAAGGTTTCCACGGTGGATATCATTATCCCACTTAAGCTTTGGACATGATTAAATTTTCGCCTCATGCCTTAAAATGAGCTAGAAAAATCAATAAATGGCGTGAATAAAAGACACAAGTCATGGTGGGCCATAGAGCTTTCACACCAGCCAGCTGGTTGGTGTTGGGGTTGCCGGCCAAACCGGGCCTCTTCTTCTGGCCCCCTGTTTTTAAAAAGGGATTTTGATCAAAATAGTCTGGTGGTACGGTAACGTAGTTAACGGTCAACATTTCAAACAATTCATTTCATTGGCCCTTTTCAAAATTTCAAAGGAACAAAACTGCCTGTGTTGAGCCCAGCGCCCGCCAGGGCAGATGGCAAGAGAGATTCAGATGGGGCATAAAAGGTGGGGCCCACTAAGGGGTTTGTAAGAAATTCACAGTGTTCGTATGTTTTATCAAATCATTTTATTACATAAGCCCAAAAATAAAGTAAATACAAAGCTCAAGTGGGCCGCACCATAGAAAAGAGTGGAGATCGTACACCCATGATTGAAAGATTCATGGGGTTGCAGAAGCTTTGGATCAAGCTAATATTTTTATTCTTTTAGTTCATTTCCCTAATAAGGATCTCATGAGTTTAAGGTTTAAAACCTTATAAGCATTTGAGTCACTTTACAAATGGTTTAGATTGCATATAAACATCACGGTGGAGCCCAAAAAAGGTTTGAATGATAGGCAATCCTTTTCCACTATTTTCAGTCGTGTAGTCTACTGAGTTTTGGATCTATCTAATTTTTGGTCTCATGTCTTAACATGATCTTTTAAAACGGATTGATGGAGTGGATTTCCTACAAACATCATGGTGGGCCCAACATAACTTCCAGTGGCAAGCACTTCCTACGAAAGGCACTTGCTCAAAATCCATGTCCATCTGATAAGACATTGTTAATGCACTGATTTATGCACATATTTTTCGATTAATGCGTCTATGTATATGTGAGTCAATTGAGCCCTTATAAGCTGAAGACTGAAGACATATGAAGACTTTGAGCATTAAACGAGTGAAGAATAGGTAAATTGAAGTGCCCGAGACTCTAACCTTAGACCCCAAAAAACCTTTCCCTCCTAATGAATAGTCCCTTAATAAGTAACATTCTTTTGATCATCTCATAAGCCTTAGGAGCTCATTTAGAACATGATTAAATAGGCTCTAGAGGTCCTAAGATGCTGAAAAAAATTGTCCAAATCCAGCCAACTCAGAGTGAGTTCAATCGATCGAGTGAGCGATCCTCGATCAATCTTTAGTGATTAGGCTTGATCGATTGAATATGCCAGAATTTGTCCAGTGAATTTATTGGACTATTTTGGCGGAGCTCGATCGATTGAGGGCCAAGCTCGATCACTCGAGCTTAACTTTTTATGCTCGTTTTATGACCGTTGAATCTTGATTATTTTATAAAGAGCATTCGATTTTTGGGTATTTAATTTGATAGCTTTTATGTGAGTTTAGAAGTTTTAGTGTATTCCAATACTTCTCAATCCTTTTAGGCTCGCACCCAAAAAGATCCAAAGCATCTTGCATGTGATTAATCACTCTTATAAGTTTTTCAAACTCCTTATAAAGATAATCTTATTTTACATTCTTTAGAGGATAGATGTCAATCCAATAGGTAAATCCTTTGTCTATTAACTTCTAAAATGCCCATATACATAAATCCCCATTTAAAACCCAACTAAGCCTTTGATTGTATGAGATTTAACCAATCCCCTCCCATTATCTTGGTGACCTCATTGGAACACCAAGTGCAAGGTAGTAGAAGAAGATTAGCTTCAAAAGTCGGGGAGTACAAGAGAAATTGATTAAAGCATGAGAGAGCATCGATCAAATGTCTCAAGAAAGGAACTACAAATGGCCTTAATCTGACTAGTGAGTTGTTAATTGTAAGAGTGCACATACTCTTTCCTTGTGTAGGATTGAGTATAGAGTTTGTGACCCAAACTCATGTGGGTTCTAATGTAGGATCATATCGCCACCAACAAATATAAGTAAGTGTGTAAGTCCTTGTGTATACCTCCAACGGAAGTGTATATGTGTCAAGTCCTTGTGTAAGTATCCAAAGGGAGTATACATTGGTAAGACCTTGTGTAGGCCTTCAGTAGAAGTGTATGCTTATAAAGGGTAATGGAGAACTTAGTGAAAACTCATAAGATAGTGAATATCAATACACTTGAGAAGAGTGAGTCCGTTAGGAGTGGAGTAGAGAAACCGAACTACTATACATGCTTGTGTTTGTAATTGTCATTTGAGTACAATTCTATTCTTAATTATGTGTTTGATAATTTAAATTATATGAATGCTTAAGTTGAATTGAATGCTAGCACTTAACTTGTAAAGCACACATAAGTTTACTATTTCCTATATACTAGTTGCTTAATTAACATATCCTTTATAGTCTATGTGATTAGACCCACTTTGGCTTGAAAGCCTTATTGTTTATTTGTCTTGTTAGTTTAATTGTTAAATTAGCTTATTAGGCAAGAATTTTTTATTGGTCTTAACCACCTCCTCTAGGATCTAGCTATAATTTTATAACTTCACTAAGCTTCCACACGCGCCGTGGTAGACAATCCACACAATTCGAGACATGACGCAGATTCGGTATCAGGACTTAACTAGAGACAGATGGTCTTATAGGGCCCACTATGAAGTATGTATTTTATCCACACCTTCCCTCAATTTTGAAAGATCATTTTTAGGGCATGAGCCCAAAAATGAGGCATATCAAAGGCTTAAGTAGACCAGACCACATAAAGCTGTGAAATTAAAAACCTACCATTAAAAACTTCCCAGGGGCCATGTGTTGTATATCCATGCCATCCATTAGTTTTTTAGTTGAGTTTAGAGCATAATACAAAAATAAAGTAGATCTAAATATTATACTCTATTTCTGACCATTTCTAAAATAACCAATTAGAAATAAACACATGTCATTGCATGAGAAAGAAATAGTATGCGGAAGATTTTCAAATATATTGGATCACTTTTCATGGAAGTGCAACTATTGCAGAGCTGGATGGTACAAGTCATTTGATGATGAGGCATGACCAAGAAGTCTAAGAGATGGAAAGTAGTCAATCAGGAAAGAATGATTAGAGTAACACAAAGAGATAAGGATTTGAAAGACCGATGTGGCTATGATTTAGCTGCCGTAACCATTAAAATAAAGAAGAAAAAGGCCTAAAGAGAAGCTGCAACAGATATCTATAACTAGTAAGAAGTTTGACAAAGCAAATCATCTTTGTTAAGATTTACTGATCCAACAAACCAATTAAATTAATCTTTCCTTATCATAGTTAAGAACTATCATAGGAGTAGTAATAATCTTTAGCTGTAATACAAGTCTATGCTTTTATGCTAGATGATTCCCAATATCGATACAATCGGTTTATCTTTCAGAAAGACATCTTACAGTTGTTCCCTGTGATTGACTATAAGTATTTCCTTTTTGTTTGACTGTTTCTGTTTATAAAAAAAAGTCATTTCCTACGGAAGGGAAAGTGCAACCCATTTTTGGAGGAAGAACCCCACCGTCCGACAATCTTGTGATCATCAAATAACCATTTTGTAAGTGATTGAATAAGCAACTGATCTTCTTAGATCTTAGTCATATACGATCGCACTCGACATACCTGCCTATCTTGTCGCTTGGGGTCAAGTTGTTCAGTTTGAATCGATTCGTACAATCGGTTCTGGCACTCTCGCACGTACACATGACCAAAACCAAACTAGAAGCCAACAATTTTTGGCACACCCTGTGGAACACTAAATTTTTGGTAAACATACTGGTTCAATAGTAAGGTATGAGCTGAAGAGATATTCTTAATGCTTCTAGAGTTAGTGAACCAGCTCTTGAGTTGTTACCGAACTCGGTACCCAATCCTCCATATCAGGAGAGGACATCAGCATCTCAAACTACTGATCCACTTGAGTCATTTGGGCTACGTGATATGCAAATGAGGATTTAATATATTGCAGAGCGGTCACAAGCTCAGGCCGGGCAGTCTTTAATTCAGGCTGTAACTTTCAATTAGTGAGTGGCCAGTCAAACTGAGATCGGATCATAACTATTTTTGTTGAAAGAGTACTTAACGTGACTGAACAAATAGTGCCTCAACCAACTATGCCTTAGTAAACCATTGAAACTAATTTTGTTGGAAATTCAACACTGGTACTGCCAACACCACCAATTCTTATTCCATAACAGAACACACATCTTGCTTCAGTACAAGAAGTAGGGGTGTACACGGGTTAATCCAAGTCGAACTGGGCTCAATCCGGCCTTGCCCGGTCACCGGCCTTGCCCGGTCACCCGCCACACCTAACACAAACCTGGCCCGGCCCGGTCACCAGGCTAGCATGTCTAAGGCGAACCCGACCCGGCAGCAATCGAGCGAGTTCAGGCCAGTTTCGAACCTGAGATCGGGCCAGTTTCGAACCTTCGAGATCGGGCCAGTTTCAAACCTTACAGCAAGTTCATGGGAAGGGCTTTGGCAAGTAATCCGTATCCCATTACAAGGCCCTCGATCAACGGTTTAGATAACTGAACTATAGACTCCATAAAAAATCTAACTAATCAGGACATTATAATTCATTTTTATATTTAGATGAATCTATACCGTTTAAGTTATATGTCTGTGAGGTGGAAGAGTCATTGTCACTTTAAAGATGGGCGGTGAACTATCCTAGAAGTCAAGAGAGAGGTTGAGAAAGAGGGAGAGAGATTGAGAGAGAGAAGGATATATTATAATTTTACTACATTTACATACATTTGACAAAGTATAAAATAAAACATTTTATACAAACTGAATACAGTTATACACTAATGACTACTGTCGAGGAGATTCATTTGCTGAGCCCGAATTGCTATATAAATCTTCATATACGTACTTATTCACCTCTCCCTCTTAAGAAGGTGGAGATAGCTTTTTATCGCCTTCCTCTTGTATAGTTTGAATTAGATTTTTTAAACTACTTTTGTGAGAGGATTTATACGTAGTTCCCAACATCATGTAAAATGTACCTACACTGGAGAGAAACTTAGCTGAATTCTTACTATTCTTCTTTTTACCCGTACAACTTGAACCTGCTTCAACATCATGTGGTCTTGGAGGACATCGATGATGTATAGAAGCTTCTTCCATACTGCGCTTTAAGGCGAGTTGGAATTATTCTTCTTCCAATGCTAATAATTTAGCTTCCTTCTCTACCTTAAAAAGTTTGGATTGAGGAGTAGAAGTTTTTTTGTTTGAATCAAGAACTGCTTGGAGAAGAACTTGGATTTCTTTTGAGGCTTTAGGACATAATTTTATATCTCTACCCCGATATAATAAGTGTAATCTAAGCCGATTAGTTTTGTTAACAAACTTGTCTTCACACAAACTAAACAAAATCTTTAACTTTCCAGACTTTAGAGAATGGACTAAGGAACCATAATCTCAAACATCAATTGATGGTTCACTTAAAGACATATGTACATATTGTGTTGGAAAAGTATTTTAGACTTTTTAGCAATAATGAAATACTGACATCAAATAAAAGAAATTTATGAATAAAAAAAGAGTCATTAATGCATTGTGCAACTTGCATAACATCCATCCCAAACATCCATCATATTGTTGTTAACAAATAAATAAAAATAAAAGTCAAACATAACAGATAAAAAAAAATAAAAGTTAAAAGAGTACCCATTACAGCATTTGCAAATTCAAATAATTAAACTAATAAGATCATAGCATCCATCCCAAACATCCATCATACTACTATTGTTTCCTGTGTTATGGATTCATTCACATTCTCCTCCTCTTCCTCATCAAGTAAAAGTAATTTATGAATAAAAAAAGAGTCATTAATGCACTGCGCAACTTGCATAACATCCATCCTAAACATCCATCATATTGTTCTTAACAAATAAATAAAAATAAAAGTCAAACATAACAGATAAATAAAAATAAAAGTCAAAAGAGTACCCATTACAGCATTTGCAAATTCAAATAATTAAACTAACAAGATCATAGCATCCATCCCAAATATCCATCATACTGCTATTGTTTCCTGTGTTACGGATTCATTCACATTCTCCTCCTCTTCCTCATCAAGATCATAACCTCCTAGACTTAGACATAACCAATCTTATGTACAAATTAATGCTTCTACTGTATCTGGTGCAAGAGAACTTATAGTCTTGCTCACGACCCTACTCCCTATGATAAACGTAGATTTCGATGCCACGGTTGAAATAGAAACTGACAAAATATCTCGTGTCATCGTCGATATTGTAAGATATTTTTCTTCACTAACTAGCAATTTTCACCACTCCAAAACATCGAACTTTGAATTCTGCCGTAGTATGACTGACTCTTTGTGATACATGTCTAACTTTGATTCTTTCATGTCTGCGTTTGTATTTTCTTTTGCTAAGAAAGACATGTAATCATCATCGTCAAATCTTGAAGCAATTTGTGATCTAACTTTATAAGCACTTGGTGTGAACACTGTGGTTGTGTACGCCTTGTACAATGCTTCAATTGCGTCACGAACCTTCGAGGTTTCAGATATTTCCTTTTCAGTAGGATAAATCCTCGTGAAGAAGTAGTTAACATAACTCATTTTGCACCGATGATCAAGAACAACAGTTAAGGATATTATCAGATGACAATCATCCCACTACTTATCGAACTTCATTTGTATACTACCCGTTATGATTTGAAGAAAAAATGGACCGTCATCAGCAGCTTTCTTCGGGGCATCCTTGATCTTCCACACAGATGGAAGAAACGTATTTATTATAGGAAACTTATTACTAGAAAATATTTTCATACAGTCATAAAAAACTTTCAAAATTTTATGAACTTCTTTCGCTTTACTCCAATCATCATCAGTAGACAACTAAGTATATGTTCTATCACGTGCTGCATATTCTGGAAATGCATGTTCCAATTCCAATGCCGAATCCAATATCTCAAAAGTGAAATTTCAATGTGTGCAAACATCTAGCTTCAATATTTTTGAAGATTTCAAATTCAAACGTTGGACGATGTCATTTCATATGCTTAATCTTGACAGCAAGCCTCTTATGTATTTCACACTCTCCCTTACATTCTTTATAGTTTGGTCAATTGATTTTAACCATTATTGTACAATTAAGTTAAGAATGTGTGCACAACACTGAACATGAAATATTTTTTTCTCAAAAAATAAATTGTCGGTTACCTTAAACTAGTTATGTAATAATGATATTACGCTGTCATTTGTCGAAGCATTATCTAAAGTTAATGAACTGACTTTTTTTTTCTATGCCCCAATTTCGTAGACAGTTATAAATGTAATCTAAAATAACCAAATCGGAATGAAGAGGTGGAAGGTAGCGAAAGTTCAATATTCTCTTGTAGAGTTTTCAATTTTTATCAATATAGTATGCAGTCAATGAAATGTAACCCTTTCTTTGATTTTACGCCGTCCACATATCAGACGTCAAGCTTACCCTTGAAACTGAATCTAAAACTGCTTTCAACTTCATTTTCTCACTGGCATACATCTTCATGCACTCCCTCTTCACAGTAACACGGGAGACCTTCTCAAACTGAGGATTAAGGAATTTACAGTATTCTATAAATATTTCACTCTCTACGTACCATCTTAAATGGCCACTCATCAATAATAATAAGCTTTACAAACCACTCCTTCAACTTTTCTTTTTTAAACTTATGAGTGATAAGTGTACCTTTAGAAGCAGATCCTTCGGACTTTTTAAATGATAATAATTATTGGCCTGAAGGTGGAAGTCTAGATCTCTTTATACAACTTTGTCTATGTCTGTTTAAATGAGACGTCGACCCTCTGACACTTTTGGTGTATAGACTTTTGTAGTGCAGACATCTGATTTTGGTGACATTGTTAGCTACTACTCATCCCAGACAGCTGACCGTTTCTTTCTTTTATTTGTAGCTGAAGACCTTTCCTCAACAATAAATGGTGATATGGCTGAGGCACTGACTCTAGGGGTAGTTGAGATTTCATCCTCACTAGATATCTCTAAAGATATGAAACAATTTCATTTATCCTTAGACCTCAGTAAAAAATTTCTAAGTGGATAAATCAGTTACCCATTCAATGTTAGATAAATAATAATGCCTTCATTATTTAATTTAAATGCCACGCCAAAATTTTGGCAGCATCTCCCCTTATCTCTCCAAAATATATTAATCTTGGATTTGATTCATACGTCAACTATCCATACAAAGTGTGGATATTTAATGAGAAAGTAAATACAAGAAATATATCCAGAAAGAATTAGGAGAGACGAACCAAAATAAACATATGCATTTAAATTAGAATAAATGAAAACATTAATATCTATTCAATATTAAACTATCCAAAAAGGGACAATTTGAGAATTTCTATGCATCCATAAATGCACTCAATCTATGTCTGATAACATATACATCCTCAAATAAGTAATTAATTATCCTATAGTACAACAACAACAAAACAAAATTTTTTTTTTAATCAGTTACCCATTCAATGTTGAATAGATAGTAATACTTTCATTATTCAATTTAAATGCCAAGCCAAAATTTCGATAGCATCTCCCCTTATTGTTCTAGAATATATTAATTTTGGATTTGATTCTGTAAGTGCTATGATTTCATATCCCTTTTATTGTGTCAAAACCTGTATCTATGTATTGTATGTCATGTGTTTTATGTTTGAAGTCTAGTCATTGTAATCAAGACATATCAAGACATCGCATTTCAAGATAAGATCTTAAAAGAAGAAAGTTTTCAAGTTTTAAAAAAAGAAATCAAGAATAGAAGTTTTCAAGGTTGCATGTTCAAGATTTGATCAAGTTCAAGTTTACTAGAAGACTTTGTCAAGTCAAGGTCAAGCTCATGAAGGCCTACTACAAGTTTTGTATATTCACAAGCTTCTCTTAAGGGTCATCTGAGAGAACAGACTTTCAATGCCCATCTCACTTTTAAGGTTTGTTTGACCTTAGATTGACCTTAGGATAGGTTTTACTGTATGTCATTCTGGATACATAACTCATATACTTTATTATGCTTGTTTGGAGTGTTCTAAAACCAGTCTTAGGGACTTCAAGACCAGTCCTAGCTTTGCTACGACCAGTCTTAAGTTTTTCAGGACCAGTCCTAGGTAGATGAAGATTTTCGGATCTTTCTGGTTGTCTTACTACCAGTCCTGGACATCCTACGACCAGTCCTGTGAGTTCTACAACTCATCCTTTGACCAGTCGTAGCCCTACGACTCAAACTCCAGCAACCATTTTTGGGGTCTTACGACCGGTAGTAGGTGTCTCACGACCAGTCATAGGTGGCTCACGACCGGTCGTAGACCGCCCAGGACCGGTCGTGGAACTGAAAATCTTATCCCGTGAAAATATTTAAAAAATCTTTGATGCTACGACCAGTCCTAAGATCTTAAGACCAGTCATAGACGGGATTTTTCAGGCTATAAATAGAGCATGAACTTCAGAGTTTTAGTACTTCAAATCAATTCTATTCAAGCATTCTTTAGGCTATTCTCTGAGATAAGTTTGCGTTTATTTTAAGCTACGTTGTGCTTATTTAATATTCCTTTTGCTAGCTTATTTTTATTTGATTTTGATCTACATTCCAATCTTATTAGAAAAGGAAAATTTCTGATATTCCTTCTTCTTGGATTCAAAATCAAATAGATCTAGCCCGTTTGATCTAAAATCAATTAGACTTAGAACCATTCTTAAAGTGAGTATTGGACTTTGAACGTCGAATCGAACTTCTACTCCGATTGGTTCTACCGGGCTTCTTCAAAAGGTGATTCAGGTATTTTACATGTTTTGTAATTTACTTTCTCTGATTATTATTTGAGATTCGTCAGAAAAATCTCATTGTAGTGGTTATCTGAGGAGAGCCAGAAAACTCAGATTGTGGAGTTTTTGGATTGTGTAAGCCCGAGATCAAAGACACAATTGTGAAGGTTTTAGGTGAACTTGTGAAACATATTTTGATAGTGCATGCTAATATCCCCTGTGTGAGGATATTAGGAGTGGAGTAGCAATCTGTGTGGCTGTTCGATAACAGTTGGTGTACACACAGGCGAACCACTATATATCGTTGTGTTGTGGATGTGCTTCATTCTTTCATTCCTTTATTCATTCAGTTTTGTGGTTTGTGTTTGTGGATGAATGTTGTAATCACTTCAAGCAAGTGTGGATGAATGTTGTAATAACTTAGGATTTATTTTCTGCAAGTTATTTTAATTTCATTACTTATTATTCCTCTTTGGTTTGTGATACAAAGGACGTTCTAGAAATAAGGTTGTCCTACCTTAAACTTCTGGTTTTTGGTGTAAGGTTGTCCTTAGAACTGATAAAGTATCAATCTTTTTATTTTAGGCTATTGTGATTGTTTTATATTCAGCATTGTGCTTTATATCTTTTATTATTCCGCTGTTATAAGTTTTATTTGGTATATTCCTATTCACCCCCCCTCTAGGGCATATAGCTAGGCCCTTTCAAGTGGTATCAGAGCCTAATAGCTCGTGCTTATTATTTATTTATTGGATTTATTTCATGAGCTAACGATCTAAGCTATATTAAGATGTCAAATTTTGATAGCCTATCAGTCACTAGGCCACCACCCTTTAATGGCTCAAACTATGCCTATTGGAAAGCAAGGATGAGGATCTTCCTCAAATCCTTGGATGAAAGTGTGTGACTGGCCACAGTGAATGAATGGAACCCTCCTATCACTGAAGTAACTAATGACGATGGTTCAAAATCTATGAAAGTAACGGCTTATTCGCTTTGGACCACACTTCAGAAAAGTGAAAGTAGTGCAAATGCAAAAGTATAAATGCAATTACTTGTGCATTATCACCAGATGAATTCAAAAGAATCATCTCTTGTGAAAATGCAAAACAAGCATGGGATATATTAGAAATGACACACGAGGGTACATCTATTGTCAAGAAATCTAAAGTCCAACTCCTCACAACTAAATTTGAAGAAATTCATATGGAGGAGAATGAGATGTTTATGGACTTCTACACTAGATTGAATGACATTGTGAACTCTATGTGGGGTCTTGGTGATAGAATCCCTGAAAGTAAAGTGTGCGCAAAAATACTACGTTCACTTCCTGAACGGTTCAATTCTAAAGTGACCGCGATTCAAGAACTTCGTGATACGGATACCATGAGGGTTGAGAAATTAGTTGGTTCACTTCAAACATATGAGTTATCCTTTAAGGCTCCTAAAGGAAAATCAATTGCTCTCAAATCATCTAAAAATGTTTCACAAGAGAGTACTTCGGATTTAGAAAATACCGAAGATGATATGACACTTTTAGCAAAAAGGTTTTACAAAATTTTCAAAAACAAGAAAAAGGTTGATTTTCAAAAATCAAATGATAAGAGACGATCTAAACCTAGAACTCATAAATCCTTGAAAGATAGTCAATGTTACAACTGTCAAGAGTATGGGCACTTATCTAACAAATGTCCTAAAAACGACAAATCAAAAAGGAAAAGCATGATGGCTACTTGGGATGAATCATCTGATTCTTAATCCTCTTCTAAATCAGAAGATTCTGAAACTGAGTCGGGCAATGGTGTTAAAGCCCTTATGACTCTAGCCAAGATCACCTATTCAGATCATGATGATATATCTAATGAAGAAAATCTGAATAGTGATTGCGATAATGAAGATGATCTTCAAGATGCTTATAATGCCCTTTAACTAAAGAGAGTTGTAAAATTGCTGTCAAGCTTAAATTACAAAAAAAAATAAATTTCTAAGCTTAAGGAAGATTATGAGTCTCTTGTCTTAGAAAAGTCTCATATTTCTGATTCTTTTGAAAAAATCAAAAATGATTTAGATTTCAAAACCTCCCAAATTGAAGATTTGAAATTCGAAAAAGAGAAACTAAAAAATGAGGTAGCTTCTCTTCTGAGTTTGAAAGACACATGGAGATATGCCCAAGGTCATCCGAAATTGAAAAAATTATTGTCCGGATCAAGAAAATGTGGCGATCGATCCGGGTTGGGCTATGATAAGAATACATCTCCTAAACAAAAGAACATTACTCCTAAATTTGTAAAAGGAGAGTATTCAAACTCAAAAGAAAAGAATACTTTTCAAGGTTTTTCTAAAAATTCAAAAACTTTTCAAAAATCTAAAAGTAGCCATGTCAACTTTAATTTTTAAAACCGAAATCAATTAGCTGAAAAAATTATTGATCTTCTCAAGGAGCTATTAAAGTCAAACTCTATAGGTCGTTCCTACAACAATAGATAGAAAAAGATCATCTATACTCCTAAACCCAAAACAGTTATGAAATGGGTTCCTAAAGTTGCCAACTTGGTTGCCCATACTGCTTTCAAAGCAACAAGCCATTCAAAGTAGTACCTAGATAGTGGTTGCTCCAGGCATATGACAGGTGACAAAGCTTTATTCACCAATCTTAAAGATATGACTAACGGGTCAGTCACATTTGGTGATGGAAGCAATTGCAAGATTATTAGCCAAGGTACGGTTCAACTTTATAACCTTCCCTTATTTAAGAATATCTTATATGTTGAGGGTTTAAAACACAACCTATTAAGCATTTCTCAGATATGTGATAACAACTATAGTGTAAAGTTTTCTAATCAAGGTTGTGAGATAGTTAATAAAAGGGGTTCTGTTATATTAACTAGTCGCAGAACTTTTGAAAACTGCTACATCGTTAGTGATGTTAGCTCATCTACTCAATCATGTTACATGGTCCGTACCGATGAGACTGAATTATGGCATAAATGCCTTGGACATGTACACTATCGGAACTTATTTAGATTGAGAAAAAGAGAACTAATTAGAGGTTTACCTAAATTGTAAAAAGTAGACAAAATATGTGGTGAATGCCAGTTGGGCAAACAGATTAGGAGCTCTCACAAGAAAGTGAACTCCAATACCACATTTAGACCACTCGAGCTTCTCCATATGGATCTTATTGGACCAACCAGATCAGAGAGTCGAGGAGGTAAAAAATACATCTTGGTTATCATAGATGACTATACCAGATTCACTTGGGTATCATTCTTAAAAGAAAAAATTGAAATCCTGGATGAAGTAAAAAAGGTCATCAAATGAATCCAAAATGAGAAAAGTTCTCATGTTAGCAAGATCCGTAATGATCATGGATCTGAATTCGAAAACAGTAGTTTTGAGAAATTCTGTAGCGATCAGGGAATATCACATGAATTCTTAGCGGCCAAAACACCGCAACAAAATGGTATAGTTGAAATGAAAAATAGAGTGCTTCAGGATATGGCTAATGTTATGTTGAATAGTATGAAGCTCTCTAGAAATCTTTGGGCTGAAGCAGTTAATACCGCATGTTATATTATTAATCGGGTTTATACTAGTAAATTCGATAATAAGACTGCTTATGAATTATGGTTTGAAAAGAAACCTACTGTCAAATACTTTCGGGTTTTTAGCAGCAAGTGTTATATTTTACGGGATCGTGAAAATTTAGGTAAGTCTGATGCGAAGAGTGACGAAGGAATTTTTCTTGGTTATTCTTTGAACAGTCGAGCTTATAGGGTTCTAAATAAGAGAACTAGTGTGATTCAAGAGTCCATTAATGTGGTCATTGATGATCATTTGAATACACCAGCCCCAAGTTCAGATGATGATGAAGCTCTTATTATTGACAATCTAGATATCTCATCAAGTCAAAAAGAATCTGAACCAAGGACTGTTAAAGATCATCCAACCAATCAAATACTTGGAAATCCTTTCACTGGAGTTCGTACTCGCAAATAACTTGAGAACATATGTAATTATGTTTGTTTTACATCCCAAATAGAACCGGTCAACGTAAAAGAAGCACTTTCTGATGAAAATTGGATAGTTGCTATGCAGGATGAACTTAATCAATTTGTTCGTAATGATGTCTAGTATCTTGTTCCTAGACCTAAAGATAAAAACATTATTGGAACAAAGTGGATCTTTAAAAATAAGTCTGATGAACTCGAAAATATTATACGAAACAAGGCTAGACTGGTTGTACAAGGGTACACTCAGATTGAAGGCATCGATTACGATGAAAACTTTTCTCCAGTCGCTCGCCTTGAATCAATCAGACTTTTTATTTCCATCGCATGTTTTAGAAAATTTAAAATCTATCAGATGGATGTAAAGAGTACTTTCTTGAATGGCGATTTACATGAAGAAGTGTATGTTGAACAACCTTCAGGGTTTGAAGACCCTAAGTTATCTGACTATGTATTTCGTCTCAAAAAGGCTCTCTATGGTCTAAAAAAAGCACCCAGGGCATGGTATGAAAAATTGACTAAATTCTTACTTAGTCATAGCTTTCAAGTAGGTAGTGTCGATAAAACGCTTTTTGTTAAAAAGAATAACAATGATATTTTGATGGTTCAAATATATGTTGATGATATTATTTATGGATCTACTTGTTCTAACATGTCTACTGAGTTTGTAGAGTTAATGAAATCAAGGTTCGAAATGAGCATGGTTGGCGAACTTAACTATTTCCTAGGGTTACAAGTAAAACAACAACCTGATGGAATTTTCATTTTCCAGACCAAATATGCTTCAAACTTGGTTAAAAGATTTGAATTTGAGAATGGTAAGAACTTTGATACTCCTATGAGTACAACATTAAGACTCTCAAAAGACTCTTTAGGTAAAGATATAGATCCTAAATTATATCGCAGTATGATTGGTAGTTTGTTATATCTTACTGCTAGTAGACTTGATATCGCATTTAGTGTTGGTATTTGTGCGAGATATCAGTCTAATCCTAAGGAATCACATCTTATTGCTGTTAAACAGATTATTAGATATGTCGCAAGTTTTATAAATTTGGGACTTTAGTATCCTTTTGATACTAATGTTCAATTATCCGGGTATTCAGATGCTGATTGGGCCGGAAGTATTGATGATAGAAAATCAACCAGTGGTGGTTGTTTTTACATGAAAAATTACTTAGTTTCTTGGTTCGGCAAGAAGTAAAGCTCAATATCGTTCTCTACTGCTGAGGCTGAATATATTGCAGCTGGATATGCATGTACTCAACTAGTTTGGATGAAACGCATGCTTAGCGATTATGGAATTAATCAAGATTCAATGATCTTACATTGTGATAATTTCAGTGCTATTGTCACGCCCCAAACTCAGAAACCGGGCTCATAAAATTCCCGATAGCCAAATCCGGCGCCGACAGCCTCTGTAGAACCCCATTCTCGGCTCCTAGTGCCTATTCGCCAGGTTCCGATCCTGGGATGCTACGAGGAGGATTTCAACGTCATTTGATTCGTAATAAGCATAACCAATGGCATAACCCACAAACAACAACCAAGAAATCCATTACATTTCTACTATGATAAAAAATTTTACAAGTACAATGAGCATAAAGGGAAATACAATGGTAAAGAAGAAAAACTCTAAAATGCTCTGCAACGTGCTCCTGCCTCAGCGCTGCTGCGAACCAACGTCACCTGCACGCAACGGTTGTGCATAAGCTTATAGAAAGCTTAGAGGGTGGTGAAAGTGTGTGCGCAAGGTAGTAGTATGATCAGTAAATGTCAGAATAATGCGAAATATGCAGATGGAACCATAAGATCATGAGCCGTACCAAGGCTATGCAATGCAAGACATGAATGGTATCGGCCATCCCAAGGCCATGCGATGTGCAATGCAACTCAAGCATACAGATCCTCATCTATGTCCACACATCAATATAGCTCAAATATGGGATATCACCGGGGTCTAGTACACTCTAAACTAGATTGCCGCCACATCGCGCGCAATAAGGTAAGTGGAAGAGACCTCACTATCCTTCTATCAATATCGGGTGCGACTCATCGATAGCGGACCCATTCCTCGAGCTGGTCAAACTCAGCCTAGCATTGCCCCTACTCTCGGACGGATAAGGCCGCACCCCTTTCCAACCGACCACGACACAGTGGAGAGCGTAACCGTCTGGTAATCGGCACTCAACGATCATCTACCCACTCAGTCTATGCATTGGAGCAACCTCTTGGTACCATAAGGATTTAAGGACTTTCACCCAGGGATGTTTATAGCACCTCATGTAGAATAAGATTTTCGGTATCCAATCCTACCAACCACGATACGTCTATGGAGGCTACGACCCTGATGTCGCTAGGGCGTACAATAACTATGTCACACAAATGCGAAATGCATGATTCACACTATCCAGTCATGCAACAAATCCTGCGCATATCGTGCGCTCATGTAGGGAAACTCCGCCTAACCAGGGGCCCATAAACAACCTGCCCGAAGGCATATGCTATGATCATTCAATCCTCATATCAAGCATACATATGATGCGTATGATCATGAGTCATGAAACTATACTAAACATATAAATGAGTGATGAACCATTCTTACAATGCAGATGGGCCTGGACGGCCTATACATAATAAGTACGGCTTAGCAATGGGTCCTAGGGAGAGTCGTAATGTGGACATCCAACCAACATTACACTCGCAATGTGAACGTCAAACCAACATTGTTCCCCAGGCACGATCTTCTTAAACATCGCTACATAATCAGTATTGGGATTACACATTGCAATGGACCTTAGGTTCATCCCATTGGGCTTTACATATATATATCAAATGGGCCATATCCTATGGGCCTTTTATTCATCAGATGGGCTACATAAATGGGCCACACCAATGGGTCTTATGTGCATTGCAATGGGTCAAAACCCGTGGCCTTGGATTGCATCAAATGAGCTTAGTCTCATGAGTCTAATATGTGACCAATGGGCCATACCAATTGGGCCCCCATATGTACATGAAAAGGGACTCAACCCATAGGCCTTATATGAGTCAAATGGGCCTAAATTCGTAGGCCTTGTATGAGTCAAATGGGCCTAAACCCCTAGGCCTTATATGAGTCAAATGGGCCTAAACCTGTAGGCCTTGTATAAATCAAATGGGCCTAAACCCATAGGCCTTAAACAAATCAAATGGGCCTAACTCATAGGCTTTAAATAAGTTAAATGGGTCTAACCCATAGGCCTTAGCCAAATCAAAGGGATGGACGGTCTGGATGCATCACATGCGTCAAGGGTGGGGCCCACATGAGGGCCTACCATCATATATATTACAATTAGTATAATATGTACATATATTACATATAGTATATATAAGTATGTATGTATATATATATATATATATATATATATATATATATATATATGCACACACCCACACACGCATGTACACCCACACTACACCCACAAAGCACGCACACACTCTGCACGCCCGCTGGTGGTGGCGTGCATAAAACACATGCATCAAGTGGGCTCCACCGTCCAGCGTACGGTGGAGGTAATACATACACTATTATGGGTCCCTTGTGGGGCCCACCCGAAATGTTCATTTGGAATCCAACCCGTTCACAAGGTCGTTTGGACCTGGATGAAGGGAAAACATAAATTTCAGCTTGATCCAACACTTCTATGGACCCCAAAAAGACTTCCATGATAGATAATCAATTTCACTGTTTCACGTGGTGTGGGCCACCTGAGTTTTGGATCTGTCTCATTTTTGGAGGGGAGCCCACTACTGGGGTGGCCCACCTCATGAGCAGGTTGGATGACAAATAAACATTATGGTGGGGCCCACACGCAGGGCCGTGGGCCCCTGCGTTCGTCTGCCCACTCAACGACGCAGGACGCGCCAGCGTCTTACTGACAACAGCAGTGTTGTTGCTGCTGTTGAAAAAAAGTAATTTTTTTAAATATTGTTTTCCTGTGGTTTTTCACAGGTGGGACCCAAGTTTGGAATATCCATCCCGACCACGGGACTCTACAACTCGAGACGAACAAAATGAGTCCAAAGTTCGAGAATTTTGGACGCATAGAATCATCAGGAAGTATCTTTAAGGGTAACCACCCAAGTTTTTGATATTATGGCCCACTGGATGATCACGTCAGTCTCATTCTTTGGCTCAACGGTTAAAATGTTGTGGGTAAGGGGATGGACGGCTTGGATCGAATATATACATTAAGATGGGGCCTACACAAGGGGACCACCCCACAAGCTTCACTTTTTCCTTCTTTTTTTTTTTTTGTACAGGGACGTCCAGCGTCCCAGACGCTGGACGGTGTGGCTATCTTAAAAAAAAATGTATTGTGGTGGGCCCTGATGAAGTGGGCCACCACAGATGTTTGACGAGGGTACAACATATAAGGTGGGCCCCACTTGAATAAAACTTGAACAAAATAAATCTCAAGGTGGGGTCCATTCAAGTGGGCCACACAACCTTATCACATAAAATAAAATAGCACAAAATAAAAAGAAATAAAAGAGAGAGAGAGACATGGAGAGTGGGACACGCTTGTGATGGAGGGACCCCGACATTATGGACCCTCCCTTGTACGAAACTATACAATAAACAGATCCCTTTGTACATGGGACCATCGAAAATGAAAATCAACGGTGGAGATCCATTCCCCACTGATATGGACGGTCTAGATGACCTTTCTTAAAGAAATAAACATCATGATGGGGTCCATGGAGAATGACCCCATCATGGAATGATCATGATGATCCAAGTGGTCCATCGGCCACAACTTAGGGTCCCAAGTGAGATCCACACCATGGATCGGTGGGCCTCACTTGGCCCATCATAAAAACAAAGAAAAACTACCCTATAGAGGCACCCACCGTCCGATCTTCTTGCTCCTAAGGGTTCCTTGGCACCTTAGCTTCAACTTCAATGGATGAGATGAGGAATAGAGGGTTGAGATGAGAGATGATGGGGTAGGAAGGTGGGCCACTTGGAGCTTAGGAGAATTTGGAAAACTCCATACGTGGGATCTTCTTTAGCTTGGAGGTTTTTTTTACAAATGAGAAAGAGAGGAGTTGTAAAGGGAGAGAGAGAGAGAGTGATGGATGGATGTGGTGAGTGATGGTTGTGTAAGAAAAGCTTGACTTTTGAGGCTTTTGTATAAGAGAGGTATGGCAGGTGTAAGAAAAGCTTGACTTTTGTGGCTTTTAGTGTAAGAGAGGTATGGTTTTGGGAGACTTTTGTGGTTGCTTGGGAAAAGGGGTGAAAGTGATGTGTACTTGGCATGTGATGGATTGATGGATTGATTGATTGATGGGATTGATGTGATTGATGTGACACATCATAGAGATTCTCTTGAGTTTCGCAACGCGTGGCGTTTCCTCGCACCGAACGTTGGCCCACATCTCTTGACCAGGGTATCGCCTCGGCACGCGAGTCGCAGCATCGGAACCGCAACGACGGCACGGTCGCTATGGTATTAGTCTCGGGTTGAGTCGACTCGGGTTGTCGGTATATGAATCAGGGTCGCGCGTCGATATCGGTTAAGGGTCGAAGGTTGCCGAAATTCGACCGGTAAGACCGCGGAAGTCTACGGAAAGGTACGGACCAAGATACGGGTCTTACAGCTATAAACATTTCTAAAAACCCAATCCAGCATTCACGTACTAAGCATATTGACATTAGGTATCATTACATTCGTGAGTTGGTTGAAGAAAAAGTTATTTCATTGGAATATATACCAACCGAAACTTAACTTGCTGATATATTTACTAAACCACTCGACAAAAGCAGGTTTAATAAATTGAAATTTGATCTTGGTATGTGCATTTTAAATTGAATATTCTTTCTTGCATGTATCATAGTGTATTATATTTCATATTATAATTGTTTAAATTTTAAATTTTTGCATTAAAAATTAATTTTTGGTCGCTACTCGACCGGTCGTAGATGTACACGACCAGTCGTGTTACGACCGGTCGTGCACAACACTCGACCAGTCGTGGAGCTCGTGAACATCATATAATTTGTGAAAAATCCCCTTCTTCTTCATTTTCACACTAACCTACGACGAGTCGTGGCTCGACCAGTCATAGGATTTTTAGTTTTTCTTCAAGGTAAGTCCTATTTCATCATTTTTCTTGAAGATTTATGATCTCTATGCTTTGATTTGTTCATAGTATAGCTTGATTTCATCTCTTGTTGAGTTTTTCAAGGGTTTTCTCTCTATTTGCTGATCTAGAGAAAACCCATCTTTCATTTGTGCATCTTACTTGTTCTTTGTATATCTTTTTGAATATGGATGCTAGAGGGAAAAAGAAAACATCCCGTGGTCCATCTTCATCCAGATCTGCACCGATAACTAAACGGCACCTTCGGTCACCCGAAGATGATACTCAAGATGTACGGGATTTGCGTGTCCGTAACATTATCGTTGAGCATACTGCTGATCTAAATCACATTGCTCCATATGGTATCATTCCCCTTCTTGAATCTGTAGGCTAGACTAACATTTTGCTTTGGGGTGGGTCTGCATTCCAGTCCATTGCTCAATCAATGGTAGCATGCATCTCAGATTTTTCTCTTGATAATTTAACATTTTCAATCGATACTAGAGAAGGAAAATTTGAAGTAGACCGTCATTTGATATCAGGTATTATGGATATACCTGTTAATGATGAAGGAATACCGATTCATGCTTTATACGACAAACCTTCAGAATCGGAAAAACGCATGTTAACTAGAGATTTATGCAAAATTGATGCGCATTGGACTCACAAAGGGAATACGCTCCCTGCAAAGTATTTGTTACCCAGTTATAGAATATTACATCATTTCTTCATTTCCAATGTATATCCTCGGTCCGATAATAAAACTGAATTGACTTCTTTCATGGTTCGTGTCTTGCATTCTATTGCTTCTAGAACCAAGGTCTGTCTTCCTTCTTTGATTTGTCACTCCATTATACAATTTCGTTTCCATTCGGGTCATAGTGATATTCCATTCGGTTATCTTATGACTGTTTTAGCATGCTTGTCGATAAACCTGTTAATGAGGCACCAATTCATCATCTTATTTTCAACAATGCCAATCTTAATAAGATGAAATTGGATCTGCTCCCTAGCCAATTTGATGAAGCTGGTGTTAGTGGTGTTGGTGGTGATGGTGGTGATGATGGAAACGAAGAGGAAACTAGCGATCTTCCTCGAGATGTTAATATGGATGACTTATTTGATGATATAGAAACTGATTCACCTAATGATCCAGATTATGATCCTTTTGGTTTTGACGCACGCCTTCGTGCACTGGAAGAAAAAGTTGATAATATGAATATAGCCCATGATATGATTCAAGTACATGCGAAAATATCTTCGTCGCATAAATAAGGGCTTACACCAGATTGATCCAACTATCCCTGCTCCCTCCTCTGGATCAGATTAAGTGAATTATCTTCTGAATAGTATAACATTTCTTTTTCTCTAGATATGTATTATGGATTATGGTTTCATAACATTTTCTTTTGGATATTGTATTTTATATTATGGATTATGGCTTGACACTTCAGGTTTATTTTATGTCCTTTCATATCACCTTCTTATTATTTGCTCTCTATGTTATCCTTTCTATTGTGCCTTTCCCTTGTCATTTTATGACAAAAAGGGGGAGTAGTAAGCATTGCTAAAAGGGGAGTAATACGGATAGGGGGAGTAAATTTGTTTGTTTGTATTGATTGAGAAGGATATGTGGATTGAAGTTTTGAGATTTTCATATTATGTATTTATTATATGAGCAATACTCGTATTACTCAGGGGGAGTAGAGTATTTTGTGGTTTCATGACTTATCATTCCTTATTATCTTTGATGCTATGTGTTTTGTCACAAATTTGACAAAGGGGGAGACTGTAAGTGCTATGATTTCATATCCCTTTTGTTGTCAAATTTTATTGTGTCAAAACCTGTATCTATGTATTGTATGTCTTGTGTTTTATGTTTGAAGTCTAGTCATTGCAATCAAGACATATCAAGACATCGCATTTCAAGACAAGATCTTAAAAGAAGAAAGTTTTCAAGTCTTGGAAAAAGAAATCAAGAATAAAAGTTTTCAAGGTTGCATGTTCAAGATTTGATCAAGTTCAAGTTTACTAGAAGACTTTGTCAAGTCAAGGTCAAGCTCATGAAGGCCTACTACAAGTTTTGTATATTCACAAGCTTCTCTTAAGGGTCATCTGAGAGAACAGACTTTCAATGTCCATCTCACTTTTAAGGTTTGTTTGATCTTGATTGACCTTAGGATGGGTTTTACTGTAGGTCATTCTAGATACATAACTCATATACTTTATTATGCTTGTTTGGAATGTTCTAAGACCAGTCCTAGGGACTTCAAGACCAGTCCTAGCTTTGCTACGATCAGTCTTAAGTTTTTCAGGACCAGTCATACATAGTTGAAGATTTTTGGATCTTTCTGGCTATCCTACAACCAGTCCTAGACATCCTACGACCAGTCCTGTGAGTTCTACGAATCATCCTTCGACCAGTCATAGCCCTACGACTCAAACTCCAGCAACCATTTTTGAGGTCCTACGACCGGTAGTAGGTGTCTTACGACCAGTCGTAAGTAGCCTAGGACCAGTCGTAGACTGCCCAGGACCGGTTGTAGAACTGAAAATATTATCCCGCGAAAATCTTTCAAAAATCTTTGATGCTACGACCAATCCTAGGATCCTAAGACCAGTTATACACGGGATTTTTCAGGCTATAAATAGAGCACGAACTTAAGAGTTTTAGTACTTCAAATTAATTCTATTCAAGCATTCTTTAGGCTATTCTCTGAGATAAGTTTGTGTTTATTTTAAGCTACATTGTTCTTATTTAATATTCCTTTTGCTAGCTTATTTTTATTTGATTTTGATCTACATTCCAATCTTATTAGAAAAGGGAAATTTCTGATATTCCTTCTTCTTGGATTCAAAATCAAATAGATCTAACCCGTTTGATCTAAAATCAATTAGACTTAGAACCATTCTTAAAGTGAGTATTGGACTTTGAACGTCAAATCGAACTTCTACTCCTATTGGTTCTACCGGGCTTCTTCAAAAGGTGATTCAGGTATTTTACATGTTTTGTAATTTACTTTCTCTGATTTTTATTTGAGATTCGCCAGAAAAATCTCATTGTAGTGGTTATCTGAGGAGAGCCAAAAAACTCAGATTGTGGGATTTTTGGATTGTGTAAGCCCGAGATCAAAGACACAATTATGAAGGTTTTAGGTGAACCTGCGAAACCTATTTTGATAGTGCATGCTAATATCCCCTGTGTGAGGATATTAGGAGTGGAGTAGCAATCTGTGTGGCTGTTGGATAACAGTTGGTGTACACACAGGCGAACCACTGTATATCGTTGTTTTGTGGATGTGCTTCATTCTTTCATTCCTTTATTCATTCAGTTTTATGGTTTGTGTTTATGGATGAATGTTGTAATCACTTCAAGCAAGTGTGGATGAATGTTGTAATAACTTAGGATTTATTTTCCACAAGTTATTTTAATTTCATTACTTATTATTCCTCTTTAGTTTGTGATACAAAGGACGTTCTAGAAATAAGGTTATCCTACCTTAAACCTCTGGTTTTTGGTGTAAGGTTATCCTTACAACTGATAAAGTATCAATCTCTTTATTTTAGGCTATTGTGATTATTTTATATTCAGCATTGTGCTTTATATCTTTTATTATTCCGCTATTATAAGTTTTATTTGGTATTGCCCTATTCACTCCCCCTCCCTTTAGGGCATATAGCAGGCCCTTTTAGATTCACACGTCAACTATCCACACAAAGTGTAGATATTTGATGAGGAAGTAAATGCAAGAAATATATCCAGAAAGAATTAGGAGAGATGAATCGAAACAAACATGTGCATTTAAATTACAATAAATGAAAACATTATTGTCTATCCAACATTTAGCTGTCCAATAAGGGACAATTTGAAAATTTCTATGCATCCATAAATACACTCAATCCATGTCTGGCAACATAGAAATCCTCAAATGGACAACTGATTATCGTATACTACAACAACAAGAATAGAAAAAATAAAAATATATCTAATAGGCAATTAGTATAAGTATAGATTAAGACTAACTAACAAAAACAGAAAACATTATATCTCTTTTAGAGTCACTACCAAAAACAGAAAATAATTCCATAATCAATCCTAATTCACATTTAACATCTAATTAAATGATAAAAAAATGTGTTTAAACTGAATAAACAGATTTTGTTTTGATAAATTAACTTAATAATATCTACTATATACTAGTAACATATAAGCAATATTGGGGCACCATACCATAGGTCACAAGAATATCATGTCTCCCTAAAAAATATATCCTCTAAGGATTTTATATATATATATATATATATATATATATATATATATATATATATATATATATATATATATATATATATATATATATATATATAATAAGTTGTTTATTGTCATTCTCAATTGTAAGTATCAATCATTATCAAACTAACTATTAACAGCATTTATAAAAATATAAATAACCACTTAATATGCATTAAAAAGATGTGTATGGGGTCCAGTCAAATGAACTGCTGCCCCCACCTTAATTGAACAATGGCAGTTTTTACTAATAATTGACTCAGAGTACTTTAGTGGAAATTGAGTTCCATAAAAAAAAAATAATAATAAATAAATCAAATTTCCTTGTCTATGAGTTTCAAACCATGTGTACACTATGGCAAAATCCAGGGGTCATTGATCAGTCATCTATGTGGATGGACATTTTTTAAGGGGTAAAAGGAAAATGGTCCCCTGCAATGGATGGGTTGAAATGAAATCTCTCAATTCACCCATGTGATCAATCCAAGATGTGGTTTAGCCCTTTTGATAGACAGCTCGAAAAGATGTTTTGCATGTGTACCTTCATCTATTTTTTTAGAAAAAGCAACGTTAAGAAGATCACTTTCTCAATAGATAAAAAATTTGTTACTCCAGTGAGGCCTTCTTGTGCCTTGATTCGGATCCTAACTACTCATTTGTGATCCTAACTACTCTTTTCATCGACCCAAAGATATGATTCTTTACTTACATCATTGATTATGCCGTTGTATAAATTATTTATTTCTATTTACATACAATCACAGGCACATAACATAATGGTATGCATGCAAGATTTTTAGTGATAACATATCATTTCATATGTAAATCACAGATCATAGGTTATTGTGGTTTGCATTAGTTTACTTGGACAGTCCAATCAATCAATCTGAACTGGTTGTTAAGTCCAGAAACAATCAATCTGAGCCGTCCATTAAGTCTAGGACACATTTCATGGGCTAGCATGTAAAAATCGTGCTGACCAGATGAACCAATCTATCCTTGATTTTTTTTTCTTGCCCTTTCTTTCTATAGCCATCCCTTTTTCCAATACATGGATGGGATGGTTATGATTGACCAACTAAGATGATTCTTTATAATTATAAGCAATTCATGATGGGTCCTAACAGATAGATGTATTTAATTGTTGGTTGGATCTATTTTGTGTAAATGGTCATGACCGTCTTTATTAAGGCCATTCGTCAAACGGATGGCATTTGTTGGATTGGATTGTGTAATGAATGTGCACTGGTTCTAATGAACTGTCTAGGTCAATGGATTGGATTGTGCAAGTGTCCCAAGGTAACTAGGAGCAATATAAGTTCCACAGTGCTTACCGTAGTGACCCATGGTCCATGTAACCTTGGCTGCATGCCCTTTATGTACTATGTGAGAATTTGAATGATTTATGGTATACTTGTTTGCTAGCTCCCACATGTACTCTCTCCAGATGCACCTTTAGGTGCAACACATGCCAACCTGGCATGTGTGGGGGACACATGATGGTGTAGGAACTGGCCTCACTGTGTGAAGATGAAGATATGCTAGGATCCGAACATGGTTTGAAACTCACCGGCCTCATTGTACCTTGATTCTACGCCCCTTCTTTAAGGATAAGAAATAAATACTGGGCCTTGAGGATCAACGGCCATGATCCAATTTTTGCAATTTTAATAGCTGGCTACAACCTAGTCCCCACCTGAACTACCAAAGAAAATGGTGTTGTTTTGTCATTTTCAAATAGACATGCGTACAAATTCAGTCCTCTTATTTTATTCAAGGTGATAATGCAGTTGATCACATATGGTGTAGGTGGACCACGGTCAGCTCCTAGTCAGCATACACTGGCCATAGGTGTTATTGGGCACCACTATCTGATATTTGTAGGATCAAGATGTTACCATGTCATTCCATTACACCTATGTTAATGTATCATCATTTTTCTAGCATGATTAGATAAAACCATCTAAAATAAAACTACATAAAATAATTAGATAAAGATCCAAAAAAAAGAAAAAGAAAATATGAAATAGTAAATCCACGTTCCATTTCCACATTCACTACAACAAATTAGACTTTTTGCAACAATTTTTTTTTGCGACGAGTCGAATTTCATTGGGAAATGCAATTTTTTACAACGACATTTCAAGTCGTTGCAAAATATAGACTATTTGCGATGACATTTTAAATTGTCGCTAATAGTTAACTTTTTTTACGACGAGCATCAATTATCGTCGCAAAACTTGTCGCAAAAAGTTTTCGTATGAATTTTTTACAACGATCTTAACCAATCGTTGCTAATAGTCACTTTTTGTGACAAATTAGGTGTCATAAAAAAAATATTTTTTACGACGACACAAAAGTTGTCACAAATAGTAGCTTTTGCAACGACTAGTTCAACTCATTGCAAACCATACTGAATTATACTTGTGGCGACAAATGTAGTTTCATTGCGAAATGTTAGAATATCTGTAACAACATTTTAAATCATCGCAAATAGTCAACGTTTTTGCGACGAACTATAATTATCGTCGCTAAAACGTTTTTCACCAATTTCTTATGGAAAAATTACATGGCGGGAAAGACGTTTCGCCACGCGTTTCTATGGTCATCGCTAATGTCCACTTTATGTGACGAATTGAGTGTCGTGGCAAAATATTATTTTTTACAACGACACGAAAGTCGCTATAAATAGTCTGTTTTAGCGACGACTAGGTTAACTCAAAATGTTGACATGTTGCTTAGGGATGACATGGGCCCAGAGTTTGTTGATGTCAATTTAATAAATGTTGAAGTAGATAAAATTTTTATCAATGATAATGAAAATGATAGTGGAGATGACTGTGATGATGATGTACAACTTCTATGTAGTGATCATGATACATGAAATGGTCATGTAAGTTTTAGCTTATATAATATTTTAAAATTATAAATAAAAGTTATTTTCTTCATGTTCAATCTTTTCTTCATATGGTATCATTTTTTTATTTACGTACTTTGAATTGTATTATTTGTAATTTGAACCTCCAACTCTAGCAGCCATGGCACCCGGCGGTGGTATTAAGAAACGTAGACTGTTCTCCTCCCAGTCTTCCCCTAGTGAGCCTTCCACTGCAGGACATTTCTTACCCCAGTTACGCTTGAACGAGACTCCCACCGCCCAAACTCTCTCCTCCCAGGCTTCTATCCGTCTTTCTTCCGCCCAACAGTCACCATCAACTGTTGTAGGTAAGATTTACATATATTTTATTTCTATATTTATATAAAGACAATGTTGTACATATGCTTAAGTTTTCGTTGATTTAAAAAAAAAATACACTTTTAAAAGTAGATTTTTTTATAGTTCAGCGA
Source organism: Magnolia kwangsiensis (assembly GCA_037074715.1). Lineage (NCBI taxonomy): Eukaryota > Viridiplantae > Streptophyta > Magnoliopsida > Magnoliales > Magnoliaceae > Magnolia > Magnolia kwangsiensis. The sequence goes on from CM073586.1 coordinate 84,291,335, forward strand.
AAACTTAGGCGTATATAAGGCATTGTCCCTTACATTTAATTAATGTTCGATTCGTATATATTAAATTGTATTATTTCCATTTTGCAGATGAAACTTCCACCACATCTAGAAAAGGACGTGGCCGGTCAAGGGGACTTGCTCTCGCTAAACATTTGCTGATTACAGGCGAGCGACCCTCTATTACTTTCCCACCAGGGAAGTATAAACTGATGGGGCCATGGGTAGCCATTTTCACAACCGAGGTAGGGGTGATATGTCGACAGTGGGCGCTCCTTACTTGTGAGTCTTGGCAGTCTGTGCCTGATAATGACAAGGCAGTCATACGCAGTCGAATATTGGTAAATGAATACTAAGTTTCATTTTATTTTATTTTTTCTTTTAAATAATTATGTCATTAAATTTATTTACAATTTATTGATTCATGTAATATATTATTTATCAGGATAAATTTAACATTGACATGGAACTTAGTAATGTTAAAAAGGGGGTCGACATGTATTTGGGCAACCGATTCACGCAATATAAGAGTCGGTGTCATTCCTACTATAAAAAAAGTGGGTCGCGAGGGGACACGAGAACACCCTTACGATGGCATCTCCCTCGAAGATTGGGATAAAATTTGTAGTATTTTCGAGTCTGATGCATTCTTGGTGAGATCTAAATTTCATTCCTATTTTTTTTAATAACTTTGTTATAAGTATTGTAATAACTTGTTTGTACTTTTAATGCAAAAAAGGAGTAAAACAAACACAGAGAATCGCTCCAAGCTTATGATGAATCACACGGCTGGTTCGAAGCCGTTTGTTAGACTTCGTAATGAGATGGTATAATTTTTTTTTTTTTTTATCTTACACGTATTAATTTAATTTATTTATCACATTACTTATTAACATTGGAAATATGATATTTCTTGTTTAAATGGAATAGTGTGACCAGGAGACCCAGCAAGAGCCTGATCTCATTACTTTTTATAAGAACACACACATTAGGAAGATGACAGGAACTTGGTTGACTCCGCGTTGTGGGGAGCTATATGTGAGAATCATTTAAACTTATTTTAAAATTATTTTATTACTTTCATTTCATACTAATAATATTTTTATTAAAACTAAAGAACGAAATGCTACAAATCCATACTAAATCTTAGTCGGAGGACATTACACCATTGCAGCAGACGAAGCATGTTTTAGGGCCCTTGGCTCTAGATTTGGCTACGTCCGTGGTCTTGGGCATGGGAAGGTGCCTGCATCGACCCATCGTATCTATGTTGATCTAGATAAGGCTACGAGGAGGGCCGAGCAGCCAGAGACAACGTCGGCTAAGCTGCGAGAAATGATAAATGATATGAAGACACGACAGAATCAATTGGAGGAAATGTTGCATACCCTTACAGCAGCCCCAATCACATCCTCAATGGTAAGTTGAATGCCATATTTAAATTATGCAAGTAGTATAAAATAGTTACTAATAATATTTTATTTTAATAATTTTATAGATTTTTCTGCACATTGGTGTTATCTTCCTAGGCCGCACCATATTATCGATAACGCACATTTCTTTTTTTTATTATTCATTTTTATTGGACAATTTGGACATGTGTACTTTTTTATGTTCTGGATACTTATAAATTTAATTATTTTGTTTGATCTCATTACTTTTTATATTATAATGGATGATGATGAATATTAATTAATACAGGTTATTTTCTTTGATTAAGTTGGTTTAAACAAAGAAAAATTAATACCATTTTGTGATATGTAATGGTGACGTGTTAGCTCATCGCTAATATTTTATGACAAGTTGTTAGTTCCTGGAAATAATTAAATCATTAGTAACGACTTGTTATTTTTGTCACTAAATAGAATTTATGACATCGTATTTGTCATATAATTGATGACGATCAACAATTATCGCCACAAAGGCTTTTGCGACGACTTTATGATTTCTTTAGTAATAAGTGGTCTCGTCGCAATACGTCTTTATTCGTGACGAGTTTTATATTTAGCGACATTTTACGATATGCAATGGCGACGTGTAAACTCGTCGCAAATAAGCTTTATTTAGTGAGAATGTATTTAGTCTTCACAAATAATGATTATTTGCAACAACATCGGCGACAAGTAACACTCGCTGTAAAAAAAAATTTGTGATAAATTTGGATTTGTTAACGACGACAAGGACTCGTCGCAATGCACCTTTATTCATGACGATTCTTATATTTAGCGACGTTTTATGATATGCAATGGCGACGTGTCAACTCATCGCTAATTAACTATATTTTGTAACAAGTTATTAGGTCGTGGCAAACAATTGAGTTATTGGCGACGAGTGCCGTTTCCGTCGCTAAATAGAATTAGTGACGCCGTATCTGCATCAAACGTGGCGACGAGCAACACTCGTCGTAAAAAACTTTTTATGACAAATTTGAGTTTATTAGCGACGATGAGGACTCGTCGCAACACGTCTTTATTCGTGATGAGTCTCATATTTAGCGATGTTTTACGATATGCAATGGCGACGTGTCAACTCGTCGCTAATTAACTATATTTTGCAACAAGTTATTAGGTTGTCATAAATAGTTGAGTTAATTGGTGAAGAGTGTCATTTTCCTCGCTAAATAGAATTAGTGACATTATATCTGCATCGAAAGTGGCGACGAGCAACACTCATCGTAAAAAAAATTTCGTGACAAACTTGAGTTTATTAGCGACGACGAGGACTCGTCGCAATATGTCTTTATTCGCGACGATCTCATATTTAGCGACGTTTTATGATATGCAATGGCGACGTGTCAACTCGTCGCTACTTAACTATATTTTGCGACAAGTTATTAGGTCGTCGCAAATAGTTGAGTTATTGGCGACGAGTTGCGTTTCCGTTTCCGTCGTGAAATAGAATTAGTGATGTCGTATCTGCATCAAACGTGGCGACGAGCTCACTCGTCGCTAAAAGTTTTTAACGACGAGTTTGGAGGTTTTAGCGACGAGTTGACTTGTCGCGAAAAGACTGAATTTTTGTAGTGATTCCACAAATCAATACACTGAGAGAGAGAGAGAGAGAGAGAGAGAGAGAGAGAGAGAGAGAGAGAGAGAGAGAGAGATTTGGTGGGGCCGCTAGGGTTGGGTAGGGAGAGGGTTTGTTGGGGCGACTGGGGTCGGGTGTTTTCTTAAAAGGGGAAAGGGAAAGTAACTAGGGTTTTTTTTTTCTTTTTTTTTAAAAGTCGGGCCAAGTCGGGACGAGTTGAGTTGGGTTTCGGACCAAGTCGGACCGAACTTGGATCTATTCGAACTCTGCCCGAACTCAGTTTCGGGCTGAAGAAACTAGCCCGTCCCCACCTGAACTTAGTTTCGGGTCGGGTTGAGTAGAGCTTTTTCAGGCCAGGTTGAGCGAGTTAACTGGGCTAGCCGGGTTCGTGTACACCCCTAACAAGAAGTGAGGATTGTTCCTCCACTTGTGGAGTTCAAATGATTCGAAAGGAAAAACAAGATTTTCATTCCTGAGGTCAGAAATTAGGGAATGCCTGGGAGGCAACATTTCCCTAGGAATATCTCTCACAATAGGGAACAATACTCGGTAGGTTTGGAGCCACCTCTTACAGTCGAACCTCTCCATTTGGACCGTAACTAAATTTTACAACTAGTCTAAGAGGTGGCAGGCCAAGTTCTTGGTCGAACTATCACTCCCATTTACAATAAACCTTATCTGGAATGGATTAACCAAAAGTCTCTATTGTAGTAACCGATGATGTTTTTCAACCAAGGTAGCTCGACTTTGAGGTTTTTTCGACAAAAATAGCCGACTTCGATGTTTTTCGATCAATATGGTTGAATTCGACCAAGATGGCTGACTTTGATATTTTTAGAACAAGATAGCCAACACTGATAATTTTCGACAAAGATGGTTGAACTCGACCAAGATGACTAAATTTGATGATTTTTTCTTATCGATTGCATTTATTGCATTGAACAACGAGCCACCATCACTTTCACCTTTTTGCCCAAGGGTGAAGTGATTGGGGGGAGGGGGCAATGTTATACCCTATTTCTGATTGTTCCTAGAATAACCAATAAGAAACAAAAACATGTTATTGCATGAAAAGAAATAGTATGCATAAGATCTTCAGAGATATTTGAAGGACTTTTCACGGAAGTACTGTTGGTGATGAGCTGGATAGTACATGTCATTTGATGACGAGGCACGACCGAGAAATTTAAGAGACAAAAAGCGGTCGAGTGGAAAAGAATAGTTAGAGAGACACGAAGAGACAAAAGGATTTGAAACACTGATGTGACAACGATTAAACTGTCATAACTATTGAAATAAAGAAGAGAAACTCCTGAAGAGAAGCTACAATAGATATTTATAAATGGTTGGAAGTTCGACAATACAAATAGTCTCATACAAATCTAACAATCCAATTAGATTTATATTTCCTTATTATAGTTAAGCTCTATCCTAAGAGTAACAATATTCTTTAGCTATAATCTAAGGCTATACTTTTGCATTTGACTATTCCCAACATAAATATAATCACTTTATCTTCTAGAAAGACATCTTATAGTTCCTCTTTGTGATTGACAGTAAGCATTTCCTTTTTGTTTGACTATTTCCTCTTATTAAAAAGTCATTTCATATATAAAGAAAAGTGCAAGCCATTATCGGAGGAAGAACCCCGCCCTACAACAATCGCCTAATAATATAATAACTATTTTGTGAGTGACTGAATAGGCGACCAATCTTCTCATATATCAATCATATATGATTGCATTCGATGTATCTGCCTATATTGACAATTCAGGTCAAGTTAATTGAGCTGTGCAATTAGTTCTCCTAGCGATTGGGATTGAGTTGTTCAGTTTGAATTGAGTTGCACATTCAGTTCTTATACACCCGCATATACTACAAGTGACCAAAACCAAATCCCAATTGAACCACACCACAGGAAAGGAAATATGTGTCATTAAATGCTCACCATTAAAATCTTCCTACGGACCACCATGATATTTATTTGCCACCCAACCTATTGATAATGTTACACGGCCATAGATAAAGGAAGAACAAGTATTAAAAACTTTTTTGGCTTCAGAAGTGAGCATTTAATTCCAACTATTAGCCCTGTCCACTTAGAGATTTGAATCAGCTTATTTTTTTACCATGCTCTAAAATAAGTTAAAAAAAACTAAAGCTTATTTTTTTACCATGCTCTAAAATAAGTTAAAAAAAACTAATGAATAATATGAATATACAAAAATACATCAAGGTGGGCCCATGAGACCTTTTTCTGAAAACGCAAGCTTTTAGAACTAAAGAACAGTTTAAAGGCGTTATACCCGTGGCCGTTTAACAAACGGAGCAGAATGCCCCAAGCATGTTGCAAGCTGGACCACATGGAAGTTCATCAACAGTAGAGAACGCTTGAATGGTACTGATAACTCATCACGTGTTCAAATGCTGGATTCACTGCATGTTCTACTATATTGTACCATGTTGCGTGATTCGTTTTTCTAACTCCTGCATTCTAGGGAAACGGATTGGCTGGTCGTCGGTGCTCTGCGGGCCCACCATGATATCTGTGTTTCATCTATGCCGTTCATCCATTTTTACAGATCATTTTGGCTTGATCCCAAAAATAAGAGGGTTATAAATGTCAGGTGGGCCACACAAAAGGAAAACAATAGTGATTGGATATCCGCCGTTAAAATCCTCATGAGGCCACTGTACTTTTTTTTTGACATCCAGTCTGTTGATTAGGTTATTCAGACTTAAGTGAAGCCAAAAAAGAAAAATTTGCTTGATCTAAAACTTTTATGGCCTTAAAAAGTTTTTAATGGTTGACGTTCATTCAACACTGTTTCTAATAATGTGACCCGCTTGAAATTTGGATATAACACATTTTCGGTCTTATACCTTAAAATTATCTATAAAAATAGACATACATTATGGTCGGCCCATGGAGCACCGATCACCAGCCCATGGCTGGTGGCAGAGGGAGTAGCCAATCCGTTCCCGCATTCTAGCATTCTAGGGAAATGGATTGCTTTTGGCACTACGTGGCCAGGCTCCGGGGCGCACCATGATGTATTTTATCACACTGTCCATTCATTTTGTCGTCGCATCACGAAATAATGTATAGCCAAAGTTCAAATGAACCGCATCACATAAAATATGTAAGGGTTCCCGTGGCCCACAGAAGTTCACGGGAAGTTTTAGATCAAGCTTATATTTGTGTTTTCCATTCACCCGTCTGCGTGACATTATAAACAGGTTGGATGGCATATAAAACATCCCAGCCGACTTAGAAAGTTTCCAACTGTGGTCCATCAATCCTTATTGTGTTATGTGTGTGTGTCTACTTGAGCTCTGGATCTGCATTTTTTTGGGTTTATATTCTAAAATGAACTGGAAAAACAGATGGATGGTGTGGATAAAACACATACACACGGTGGGCATCATACAGCAGAGGCAGACACACTTTTTCACGCGCGGGGACAGGTGCACATCTACGAAGATTGCTGTAGAATCCGACGTCATCCACGTGCGTATTCTAATGGCGAGCGGCTGTTTGTGTTTTACATCCACAGACTGTCCGTTTTTTCAGCCGGTCCCAAAAATAAAGCAGATTCAAAGCCTCGAGTGCACGCGGCTACTGCGAGACTTGCTACTGAAGTGACGTAACTATGTAATGTGGGCTCCACCATAATGCATGTGTTGTATCTGTATCCACACCGTCCATACATTTGGTGAGATCATTTTAGTGCATGATCCAAAGAATTAGTGAGGTCCAAATCTCGAGTGAATCCACCACAGAAAAAGTGGAGATTGAACGCCTACCGTTAAAAACTTCAATGGACCACGGAAGTTTTCGATCAAGCTGATATTTGTGTTTTCACTTCTTTCATGTCTTTGCTAAATTATGAAAAGGTTGGATCTCAAATTATCATGGTGGACCTTCTAAAGGTTTCAACGGTGGCCGTTACTCTCCCCACCCGTTTTATGTGGTGGGTCCACTTGAGCTTTGTATCTAACTCATTCTTTTCTCATGCACTAGAATGATCTATCCAAGTGGGTGAACGGTATCCATACAATATATACATCATGGTGGGGCCCACAGACTATGGTGACGTCACTTCAGTAGTGAGTCTCGCTACTCAACCTGTCAGTAGCTAATCCGCGTCCCTCTCAAGTGGACCACACAGCAGGAATTGAATGCCCACCGTTAAAAAGTCCTTGGGGCCTACCAATAATTTGTATCAAGATATATTATTTATGTTTTGCCTTCATTCAAATCCTCAACCTTTATCAAGCTGATATTTGTAATACCGACTTTTTCCTGTAGTGCAGCGGCCTACTTCACTTTTAGATCGATATACGACGGAGACAACGCCAAAATCAACGTGCGACAGATGTACGGCGTAGTGTTCTGGTGTGGCCCACCGAACAAGTGGATCTGACTGATCTTCCTACCAGGCGATCATCCAACTTGTGTGGTCCACATTTGTATGAATAGGATATTTTATGTGTGACGCGTTAGGGAATAAAAATGACTGTATTTAAAAGAAAAGAAAAGAAAAAAAACCTCGTCATCCATGTTCGGTGTCAACGGACGGCTAGGATTTAATGGACGACGCGTATGCTAGAGAGAGGCTCTATAAGTTTAGGTTTCTTACGCAACAACATTTGGTTGTATCCAATCTCAATCTCAATGGAGAGAGAGAGAGAGAGAGAGAGAGAGAGAGAGAGAGAGAGAGAGAGAGAGAGAGAGAGAGTCAATGGCAGATTCTAGTTCTCTCCGTTCTTGTTCAGATGATCTTTGAAAGGGTTTCTTCCTGCATCTCACAACATGTTGGATGGATGAAGAGTGTCGAAAAAGAGCTGATGAAGCTCTCGGCCAACTCGAGCATTCAAGCAGTACAGAGAGATGCAGAAGAGAGACAAACCAAAGAAGCCGTGACGAGTAGGCTGAAAAAGCTCAAACACGTAGCCTATGATGCCCGACGAACTTCTAGACGAGTTCTCATTTGAAGCTGAACGATCCAATGCAGAAACCAATGCTCAGGTTTGCACATTCCTGTCCTTTTTTTCCTCCAACGATGTTGTTTTCCGACATAAGATAGGGCATATGATAAAGGATATTACCGAGAGATAAGATGAGATTAGTAGATATTGTGATGTCTTTGTTTGTTGGGATTAGGGATGGGCAGCGGATTACTAGCTCTTTGATGGATGGGACAGATGTTTTTGGAAGAGAAGACGATAAGCAGAAGATGTTAGATTTGTTGCTATGGGGATGGCATTTCTGTTGCTTGTATTGTAGCTAGGTACGGCAGGTATTGGGAAAACGAATCTTGGGAAGCCAGTGTAAAATGATGAGAGGGTAAAGGAGCATTTTGAGCTGAGGATGTGGATCTACGTGTTGGAGGATTTCCATGTTAGGAGTGTGATGAGGGTGATTGTAGAATCATCTGCTGAGAAGAGCCTGGAGGCTGCAGAGCTTGATCCACTCCAGGTCTTTCTTGAGAAGATTTTTTATTTTTTATTTTTTATGAGAGGAGGTTCTTACTTGTGTTAGACGACGTGTGGAGCGAGAGTAGTGCTGATTGTTTTAGGGCATGAACTCAAAAACGAAGAAGATTTGAAGCTCAAGTGGATCACACCGCAGGAAAAAGTGGGGATAATGACACCCACCGTTGAAACTTGTCTAGGGCCCACCATTTTCAGTCTGATCTAAAACTTTTGTGGCCCCCTGGAAACTTTTAATGGTGAGCGTTCAACCACCACCGTTTCCTGTGGTGTGGTACACCTGAGCTTCAGATATGCTTCTTATTTTGGTTCATTCCTTAAAATGAGGAGGCAAAATGGACGGATGGCATATATAGATATAAAACACATACATCAGGTTGAGCCCACAGCAGCATCTCCTCGAAAGGGACCTGGATTAGCTGGAGCTCTGCGGCCTGTGGGCTCTTCCCAGCCGCGGATGCTACTATCGCCCTCGTCACCCTCCTCACATCGAAATCCTCCAACACGCATACCCACATCCTCAGAGCTAGGCACGGGACGACTTGACTTGGCGAACTCGACTCGTCCGAGTCGTTCAGATCCGACTCGATCCGAACGGAGTGGGTGAGTCTATCCTAATCGGGTTGACTTCGTCCGATGCGAACTCAAACCGAGTTGATTTCGAGTCGCCCAGTAACTCAACTCGACTCAACCTAAAATCCAACTCGATACTGACTCGACTCGATCCGAAACTCAACTGGTACATATATATTAAAAAAAACTTAGATATAACTTTTCAGATCTGAGATAACGTGTAGCTGATAGAGAGCTAGGTTTTGAGTGGTGATTTCAACCTGTGAATACTCGCTGCACCTGACCTGATTCGGTGCTGACTCAACCCGACTTGGTACTTGTGAGGAGGTTGGACTCAGTTTGGATTAGTCCAGGTCAGACCCAGACTTAGATCAGGCCACTCATGCTGACTCGGCACCGAGTCTATTCGAGTACGGGTCACGCCTATTTCAAAACCGGATCAAGTCAGCCCTGACTTGATCTGGCAAGACTCGATGCCCAGGTCTACTCATCCACATAATTCCCGTCCATACTGTGTAAAACTCTGTGGCCCCACTATGATGTAATATGTGCTTTATCCATGCCATCCATCAATTTTGCCGGATTATTTTAGGACATGAGCCAAAAACTGAGGCAGATCCAAAGCTCAAGTGGGCTACACCACATAAAATAGAGGGAAATTGAAAGCATACAACTGAACTTACTGGGGGCCATAGAAATTTTGGATCAAGATAATATTTGTGTTTTCCCTTCGCCCACGTCCGTGTGATCTTATAAACAGGTTAGATGGCAAATATGCATCATGGTGGCCCTAGGAAGATTTCAACAGTCGGCAAAAATGGATGGACAGCTTGAATACCCTAAAATGATCTAAAAAAATGGATGGATAGCTTGAATAAAATGTGGGCCCCACAGAGATTTGCAATGTATATAGAGTACCTACGAAATCAACGTATACAGCCGTTTCTACAAATATGTGGCTCCCACCATATTTGTGTTTTCCCTTTGCCTCCCACCAGCGTGTTTGTGTTTTCTCTTTACCCAGGTTTGTGTGACTTCATCAACAGGCTGGATGGCAAATAAATATAAACATGTGGCTTAGAAAGTTTTTAACGGTAGGCATTCAATCACCACTGTTTCCTGTGGCTTGGTCCACCGACCTGCTTCACTTATGAGCTCTTGTGCTAATTGAGTTGCAAAACCGATGGACGGCGTGGATATATACCACATATATAAATGTGGTCCCCACTGTCATGGCCCTAGTTCTACCTTAGCCTGGCCGAATCCACCCCTTATGTCGTTTTTAAAGAAACAACGCCATTTCAGGAACATGGCATGCTACGGTAGTAGTTATATTAGATTGGGTAGAAAGCCCAGTGCAATCAGCTTTCTGTCTTCCATAACATGCATGCTCATAGCAAATCACTTATAAGCCAGTTGTAGCATTGCAATTTAAGCTTGTGGAATGGAATCTATTATATGAGCAGAAAAAAATTCTAGTTTCTACGTGTAAAAGTATTGGAAGTGAAAATTTAAGTTGAGATATTGATCTGCACCTCATATCACTTGTCTGGAAATGTTTAAGACATGTTCTTCAACACGGAGAAATCTATAGTCCATCAATTTCTAAATAAGGGATGTGTGCTATCTTTGGTCAATCTTTGCTTGCCTCCCATTAGCAAGGGACAATGGAGAATAGAAAAATTTTGAAGTGCCATAGACAAGACCTCTAGCAAAGACTTGAGGTGTGTTCAATGCCAACTACCAAATTTTTGGAGGAAAATGAGGTTTTTGCAGCTTCTAGCTTCTTGGGCAGGGTCTTAAGGTAAGAGAATAGATTTAAATGCGGTTGGTAGACCTTCATCTGGCATGCCCATGAGTTGGGGACAATGAGAAATTACCAACCTTTTGCGAGAAGTGAGACTTTTCAAACCCGCCTCTTGGAATATCCTGAGCCCCTAGAAATCGACAATGTACAACTTCTTGAGAGTAATTAGGGACTATAATAACTCATTGGGAGGGATTTTAGATTTTGAAATCCGAAAATACTCAAGAAAGAAAGAGAGCTAAAGAAATGCAATATTGCTTCATTACATCAATTCAATTCCAAATCAGGAAGAGATGAGACTCTAAGAAAAGAAGTTAATTTGGTACAATTCCATATATTGACAAATTTCTTAGGATAGGAGGGAGACAAGGTAATACTTTCAACTTGGGCAATCTATAACCTTAAGTTCTTGGAGGCAAGGGAAGTTGCATTCCTCCACGGTAGTCCACTCATCCAAATAAGGCATATCCTTGAGCTATAGTGTTTCTAGTAAAGGAAACATGTCTGCATTGCCATCACCATAGAACTCCCCACCCATCTTAAGAACAAGTAGCTGCTTGAGAGAGGGAGTTGGCACCGACACTTCGTAGAATTGAAGGTGTAAATCATTTTGAGATTGGAAAACAAAGAATTCCTCTAGTCAACTTGGAAGTGTAGTCCTGTTGTAAATATACGCCGAACGTTTTCAAGGTTGATGTGTAGTTGGAGGCATTCAAGTACCTCCCCATCTTTCTTGAGTTGCATGTCAACAGGGTTGTTTGGACTCCATTGCAACTCCAACTCATGAATGTGTTGCTTTGTTCTTCAAATCATCCTCCTTGGTTGTGCTTGCATTCTTGAGTTTTGAAATTGAAATGGAACCTTTAAGATTCATCATGTTCTTTAACTCTCCTATCCCACTTCCACTTTCCTTGCCCACAACAAATAAGGACAATGTTCGAAGATCAGCCAGTTTTCCAATTCTTGGTAGAATGGGATGTCAATCAAGGGCTAGAGTTAATCATTCTTGTATGCATATATATACAAAGATGATGTAGCTTCATGAGTTTCCTAATGCCTTTGGGTAAATCACAAAATTGTAAACAATTCTTAAGTTTTAATATTTATAGATTGTAAAAGTGGCCAGTCAACTCAAGTAGCCTTTTGAAACAACCCTGAGAGAGATCAAGGCAACGTAAATTTTTCTAACTACCAATCGAATTGAAAAACTCTACAATTTAACTGGCACTCAAATCTAACATTGACATGCATCTTAACTTTGTGAATATATCATGAGGGATTGTGACTTATAAGTTAGTAGTGTAAGTGAGATATCCCTCTACACCAAGAAACAAAAATGTCCATAGACCTTTAGAGTTATAAAAGACTTCAAAGTTTAATGGCTTATTACTATCAGAAAGTAATGACGAATGGTGGGCCCTTTTAGATATATCAAACGGTCCATGATCCTCCATTCTAAAAAGCATATCACTTGAAATAGGTTGTATTAGATTACGAATGAGGCTGTGCATCTTGTATATCGACTGGTCTTCCTAACTGTTATAAGAGTACTAAAAGAAGAACCTTGACAACAAATCATCGAAATAACCACCACCTATCTCTTTCATTTGTTTTTTTCTTTGAGTAAGAAGGAATCCTTTAACTATCCAGAATAGAACTAAACTAGTTTATCCTTCTCGAATTCATAATCTTTCGGAAAAATAGAACATTATGCTAAGCATGATTTCACATGGGTAAAGAGATGTTGATAGCTAAGTCTTAGAGGCCAGTGGCAATATGTCATTATTGTGTGTAGGTAAATTCAACACTTTGCTATTCAACAAAATATTCCACTCATTTTTATTGATTTTACAATGTAAGAGGCCTCTTATTGTCTTCACCATTAAAGACAAATTATGACACTTCTTCACTATTTCCTTACCAATTGCTTCTAGATTTTCATGCACATCCAAACTCCCCTTTGCAAGCACTACTTGGGTAGATGACATGCATGGGAGGAGATGGTGTATGGGAAGAGATTTTCATGCACTTCTAGATTTTCTTCCAAGTTTTCACTCTTGAGGAGATGTAGGGGAGATTCTTCGTTGTGTTAGATAACGTGTGGAGTAAAAGCAGAACTAATTGGATCATTCTAGGAGCCCTTGTTCATGCCCGCGCTGGAGCCAGGGGATGTAAAATCATCAAAACTACTCAAAGTGTGAGAGTCTTGTCAATGATGGGCATCGTACAAATTGGTAGTTGTTTAGGCAACTTACGCTTGTAAAGGGGAGTTTGGATGTACATGAAAATCTCGAAGCAATTACTAAGGAAATAGTGAAGAAGTGCAACATTTTTTTTTTATGATGAAGGCAATCAGAGGCCTCTTGTATTGTAAAATTAATGAAATGAGTAGAATATCATGTTGAATAGCAAATAATGGGTTTTTCCTATGTGCAATAATGACATTTTGCCAACTTTAGGCTTAGCTATCAACATCTCCCTACTCATGTGAAACCACGCTTTGCATAATGCTCTATTTTTTCGTAAGATGATGAATTCGAGAAGGATAAACTAGTCAAGTTTTGGATGATGGAAGGATTCTTTCTGACTAAAGGAAGAAAACAAATGAAAGATATAGGCAGTGTTTATTTTGATATGATTTTTTGTTAAGATCCTTCTTTTATAACTCTTATAACAATTGAGAAGACTGGTCTGAATACAAGATACATGATCTAGCACAATCTATTTTGTTCGATTAATGTTTTAAAATAGAGGATTATGGACTGTTTAATGTCCTTGAAAGAGCCCTTCATTTGTCATTCCTTTATGATGATAAGTAGCTATTAAACTTTGAGGTTCTTAATAAATCTAAAAGCTTACGTACATTCATGTTTCTTGGTGTGGAGGGATATCTCCCTCACACTACAAACCCACGAATCACAATCCCTTAAGATATGTTTATGAAGTTAAGATGCTTGTAGGTGTTAGATTTGAGTAATAGTTGCACTTTTCTTATATCAATTAGTAGTTTGAAACATCGATCTGAGGTACATTGATCGCTCTTAGGGTTATTTCAAAAGGTTGCTCGAATCAACTGACCACCTTTCTATTCAATAAATGCTGAAATTCAAGAACTACTCCAAGCTTTATGAGTTACACAAAGGCATTGGGAAACTCATTAAACTATACCATCTTTTTATGTGTACAAGAATGATTAACTCTAGCCCTCGATTGGCATCCATGCCACCAAAAATTTAAAAATAGACTGATCTATGGACACTCTCCTTATTTATTGTGGATAAGGGAATGTGGAAGTGAGACAGGAGAGTTGAAGAACATAATAAATCTTAGAGGTTTTATTTACATTTTGAAATTTGAGAATACAAGCGTAGCCAAGGATGTTGATTTGGAGAGTAAGTAGTACCTTCACAAGTAGGAGTTGGATCGAATGGAGTTTGAACTACCTTATTGACATGCAAGTTGAGAAAGCTGACGAGGTACTTGACACATGATCAACTTTAAAATGCTTGTCACATTTTAGTACAAAGGGAATAAATTTTCATGTTGGAAAGGTGATCATTCGTTTTCCAATCAAGAAACAATTTGCATCTTCAATTCTATAAAGTGTGAATGTCTCCCTACTCTTCGGTAAAAAAAGGTGGATGTGGAGTTCCACAATATGGTAATGTGGTCATGTTTCCTTTATTAGAAATATTAAAGCTTAAGGACATGCCTGATTTGGATGAGTAGACTGATGTGAAGGAACAAGACTTCCCTAATTGCCTCCAAGAACTTGAGGTTATTAAAACTATTACGCTATCTCTCTCCTACACTAAGAAATTTATCGATGTGAAATTATATGGGATGTTGCGCAGCACGCCAACAACGTAGTGGGCGGAGATCCAATCTCAGGCCTCACCCACAAACGATAAACAGAAAGGAATATAAACTAGAAACAGATCAAAGCAATCCGAACAAACCACAAGATAAGATATACGTGGAAAAATCTCAAACTAGGGTAAAAAATCACGGATGCAAACTTCCACTATGAAGAAACAAAGATTACAAGACAAAATACTAACCTCTCCCTTGGAAGAATATAGAAAACCCTTAGCCCACACCTTTAGAAATATTTCCCAATATTCCTCATCTACCTAGAAAAGTCCTACGAACCCCTATTTATAGTTTAGGTAACTTTCCTTCTGCATCCCAGTTGCGAAAGGACTCAAATCCGTAGTTTCGTGCAAAATCACGGAACAAACTGCGTAACCTACGACCGGTCCTAATTCCCCTACGACCGGTCCTAGCTCTCCTACGACTGGTCCTAGGCCCCTAAGACTGGTCCTGAAAATTTCAAGACTGGTCCTAAACGGAAAAAAAAACAGCACAACTCGCTGGACTTCGAGTCGTGCTAGGGCTCGAACCTACGACCAGTCGAAAACGTCATACGACCGGTCGAAGGCGGCCCAATGTGGCTCCACATTCTCAACAATCTCCTACTTGGAGACACATTGCCATAAACCTTCGTCTTCTTCATCCGGAGTGCACCACCTCCTTGTCTTCAAGCCTGAAGACCAATCAAAGCTGAACAGAGCTTCAGCTTCTCCTTTGTGACCGCCTTGGTCGACATATCTGTAGGATTCTCACTTGTATGAATCTTCTCCAGAGCAATCGATCCATCTTCTAGTAACGAACGTATGAAATGATATCTGATGGCAATATTCTTGGTCCTTAAATGAAAGGCTGAATTCTTAGCCAAGTGTATTGCACTCTGACTGTCACTGTATAGCTTGCAATCTACTTGCTTCTTACCCAACTCTTCCATAAAACCTTGCATCCACACTATCTCCTTGCATGCTTCTGTAGCCGCAACATATTCTGCTTCTGTCGTACTGATAGATACTATCTTCTGTAACTGAGAGACCTAACTAACTGCAACACTACTCAGAGTAAACACATAACCTGTAGTACTTCTTCTGCTGTCAATATCTCCTGCCAAATCTGAATCCACGTAGCCTTGTAGCTTGATTTTTGATCCAGCATAACACAGCCGTACATCCTTAGTACCCACCAGGTATCTGAGGATCCACTTCACAGCTTCCCAATGTTCCTTCTCATTGTTGTTCATGAACCTGCTAACAACTCCCACTGCTTGAGCAATGTCTGGCCTCGTACTTACCATAGCATACATGAGACTCCCAATCGCTGACGCATATGAGACTTTGGCCATGTAGTCCCGTTCCTCCTGCGTCTTTGTACCTTGCTCCTTAGATAGCTTGAAGTGGTTGGCTAATGGAGTGCTAACCGGCTTAGCACCTTCCATATTGAATCGATCAAGTACCTTGGCTATGTACTCTTCCTGTGACAAAACTAATTTTTTATTTTTCCTGTCACGCCTTATCCTCATGCCTAGGATTTGTTTTGCAGCTTCTAAATCCTTCATGGTAAATTCTCTAGACAGTTGTCTTTTTAGATCTGAGATGTCCTTCATGCTTGAACCGGCCACAAGCATATCATCAACGTACAGAAGAAGGATGATGTATGACGTATCAAACTTCTTCAAGTAACAACAGTAGTCTGCATGACATCTCCTAAAACCGTTTTCCGACATGAAACTATCGAACTTATTGTACCACTGCCTCGGGGCCTGCTTCAGGCCATATAGACTTTTCTTTAGTATGCACACCTTGTTCTCATTACCTGGTGCCACATATCCTGTCGGCCGATGTATATACATTTCTTCTTCAAAGTCCCCATGAAGAAAGGCTGTCTTAACATCTAGCTGCTCTAAATGTAAGTTCTCTGTAGCCACTATACTAAAGACCATACGAATCGTAGACATTTTCACTACCGGTGAAAATATTTCAGTGAAATCGATACCTGCCTTCTGTTGAAACCCTTTTACAACCAGTCTCGCCTTGTACCGTTTCGAACCATCATGCTCCTCCTTCAGTGTATAAACTCACTTTTTATGAAGAGCTTTCTTACCCTTGGGTAGAGTGACTAGATCCCATGTACGATTAGACTCAAGAGAGTCCATCTCTTCATCTATGGCTTGCTCCCACTTAACCCGTGTATCTGACTGTAATGCCTCTTCAAAACACTCTGTCTCACCATTATCTGTCAGCAGTAGATAATGTAAGGAGGGTGAGTATCGGACTGTGGGTCTCCTCTCCTGAGTAGACCTCCTCACAACCGGTGTTTGTGGCTCTGTCTCATAATGCTCCTGTGCACGATCATCTTGTGGCGCTGTAACACCCATGTCCGGTAACTCTTCCAACTCTACGAATTTCTTTTTCTCAGCCTTATTTTCTTACACACTGTCTTTATGCATCACTTTTTCGTTAAAGACTACGTCCTTGCTTCTAATGATTTTTCTATTTTCTGCATCCCAAAACCTGTAGCCAAAGTCATCCTGCCCGTAGCCTATAAACGTGCACCTCCTAGACTTCGCATCCAGCTTGTTTCTATGCTCTACATCAATGTGAACATATGAAGTGCAACTGAACACTTTGAGATGTGTAAGGTTCACTTCTTTCCCAGTCCACGTTTCTTCTGGTAGCCCACCATCCAATGGTGCTGAGGGACTTCTATTGATAAGATATATGACAGTATTTACAGCATCTGCGCAAAAGGTCTTGCGCAACCCTGCATGTAACCTCATGCTCTTGGCGCGCTCAAGGATGGTCCTGTTAATGCGCTCAGCCACACCATTCTGCTGTGGTGTCCTTGAAGTCATTTTCTGATGTTTGATTCCACTTGCTACACAATACTCCTCAAACCTCTTATCACAATATTCTCCCCCGTTATCAGATCTGAGACACTTTACTGTTTTACCTGTCTCGTTTTCTACCATAACTTTCCACTTCTTAAATGCATCAAATACATCAGATTTATGCTTTAAGAAATAAACCCACAGTTTTCTACTAGCATCATCAATAAATGAAACAAAATAACGTGAGCCACCAAGAGATGATACTTGTGCCGGTCCCCACACGTCAGTGTGTACAAGTTCCAATAGATACGTCTCTGGAGCGCGTCCTGTCTTCTTAAAGCTTACCCTCTTCTGCTTGCCATATATGCAGTCATCGTAGAATTTCAAGTCAAGAGACTTCAACCCTGGTAGTTCCCCTTTGACAATAGCACTTTCATCCCTTTTTCACTCATATGTCCCAACCTCTGATGGCATAACTGCTCATTCACTCCAGTTGATGCGACTGCAAGTAAACTATACGATCCTTAAGTCACGTACAAAGTACATTCCTTTTTACCTCGAGATATCACCAAGGCACCTTTTGTGATCTTCCAGGAATCACTGGTGAATGTCGTCACATAACCGGTGTCGGCTAACTGCCCCACTGAGATCAGATTCCTTCTCAAACTCAGTACATGTCTGACATCCTTCAGTTTCAAAACCGTTCCGTCTTTTTGATTGACCTGAACGTCCCCCTTTCCAACAATACTGCACGGTTCATCATCACCCAGGTAGACTCTCCCAAAGTCACCTGACACATAATCACGTAGAACTTCCTTACATGAAGTGGCATGAAACGAAGTACCCGAGTCTATAACCCATGACTCATTCCTTGCATCAGGAAACAAGATCAACGCCTCTGTTTCGCTCTCCTCAGACAGATTCACTAAATTCTTCCCGCCTTGAGAGCTTCCTTCTTGTTTCTTGAGTGCCTTGCAATTACGTTTCATGTGCCCCTTCTTGCCACAATGCCAACACCCGTCTTTGTCTTTTGGTCCCTTGGACTTCTTCCTCGACTTAGAACGCCCGTGTTTATTGCCTCCTCTATTCTGCGATCTTCCTCTTCCTTCAATGTTTAGAGCATTCCCTGAAACTCCTGATCCTTTCTTTTAGATTCTTCGCTGAGAATTAGACCGGCCATATCATCAAATTTTAGCTTTGTCGACCCTGAAGAATTGCTCACAGCAATCACCAAACCATCCCAACTGTCTGGTAAATAGGATAAGATCAATAGTGCCCTGACCTCATCCTCAAAAATGATGCCAATGGATTCCAACTGGCTTGTGACTGTATTGAACTTGTTTAGATGTTCAGCCACGCTCCCACCATCTGACATCTTCATGTTGAATAGCTGTTTCATAAGATGAACCTTGTTGGATGCTGAGGGCTTTTCATACATGGTGGCTAGGGCTTCCATTAATTCTTTTGTCGTTTTCATCTTGGATATATTAAAGGCGACGCTCTTAGACAAAGAGAGTCGGATCGTTCCTAAAGCCTTCCTATCCAGTAAAAACCATTCATCATTTGTTATCTTTTCTTGTTTCTTCTCTTTTCCTTCTAGAGAAATGTAGAGGTCCTTCTGATATAGATAATCCTCCATCTGCATCTTCCAGAAGGCAAAGTTTGAACCATCAAACTTCTCAATTCTAGTTTTTTCATCTTCCGCCATCACTCCCAATAGAACTAAACCAATAGCTCTAATACCAGTTGTTGCGCAGCACGCCAACAACGCAGTGGGCCGAGATCCAATCTTAAGCCTCACCCACAAACGATAAACAGAAAGGAATATAAACTAGAAACAGATCAAAGCAATCTAAACAAACCACAAGACAAGATATACGTGGAAAAATCCCAAACTAGGGTAAAAAACTACGGATGCAAACTTCCACTATGAAGAAACAAAGATTACAAGGTAAAATACTAACCTCTCTCTTGGAAGAATATAGAAAACCCTTAGCTCACACCTTTAGAAATATTTTTCAATATTCCTCATCTACCTAAAAAAGTCCCAGGAACCCCTATTTATAGTTTAGGTAACTTTCCTTTCGCATTCCAGTTGCGAAAGGACTCAAATCCGCAGTTTCGCACAAAATCGCGGAACAAACTGCGTAACCTACGACCAGTCGTAAACCCCTACGACCGGTCCTAGCTCTCCTACGACTGGTTTTAGGCCCCTAAGACTGGTCTTGAAAATTTCAGGACTGGTCCTAGATGGAAAAAAAAAACAGCACAACTCGCTGGACTTCGAGTCGTGCTAGGGCTCGAACCTACGACCGGTCGAAGATGTCATACGACCGGTCGAAGGCGGCCCAATGTGGCTCCACATTCTCATCATGGGATTCACTGTTCTTCCCAAGCTCCCATCTCTTACTAACTTGGAACTGAATGGATGTAATGAAGCAATATTTAAGGAATCGCCGTTCCTTACCTCTCTATCTTCCTTGAGTAGTTTTGGGTTTCAAAATCTAAAGTCCATGCTGATGGATTATTACAGTCGTTAAATACTCTCAAGAAGTTGTACATTGTCAATTGTCACGAGCTCACGCGGTATTAAGAGCCTGATTTGAAAAACCTCGCTTCTCAAGAAAGGTTGGTATCTCATTGTGCTTGGCTCACAAGCATGCCAAGAGCTGCCAATTATATTTAAATCTATTCACATCAATCATTTTGTTAATCTAAGACTTTGCCAAAGAAGCAGTAAAACCTCATTTCCCTCTAAAAATTCAAAATTTGGCATTGTACACAACTGATCTGATCTTTGCTAGAGGAGGGTCTACCTATGGTACTATGAAATTTTCATATTCTCAGTTGTCCCATACTAAATGAACAATGTCAAGGGGTAGGTCAATGAAGATCGGCCATATAGAAGTTGATGGGCCATGGATTTCTGAAGTGATGAAGATGTTTTCACTTACTTCAAATGAGGTACAACTCAATATCTTGAAATTTCATTTATAATTTTTTTTAATTAAAATTTAAAATATCTTGCTAACTTAATAAATTCTATTCCGCCATGCCAAGATGCAATGCTACACCAAGTAATATAATTTTCTATGTCCAAGTATGTTATGGAAGGCAAACAGCAGATTGTGAGGATCGTTTTGCATAATCTAATACAGCCAGATGAGGGTAACACAGAGTTTGGTCAGGCTGTAATAGTAGGCTTGATGTAGTGTTCTATATCCACGCCGTCCATCAGTTTTGCCTGTTCCATTTTAGGGCATGAGCCAAAAAGTGAAGCAGATCCAAATTCAGGTGGACTACACCACAGGAAACAATGATAATTGAACACCCACTGTTAAAATATTTCTACATCCCACTGTAATGTTTATTTTCCATCAAGGCCTGTTGATAAGGTCACACAAACTTGGATGATGGGAAAACACAAATATAAGCTTGATCTAGAACTTTGGTGGCGCATTGAAGTTTTTAATACTGGGCATTCAACCACCACTGTTTCTTGTGTTGTGGTGCAACTGAGATTTTGAAAGGCTTTGATTTTGGATCCATATTATAAAATGAGTTTACAGAATGAATGGACGGCGTTGATATACAACACATACATTAATGTGAGCCCCAAGGTCACGGCCTCGCGTTTCCTCACGGAATCTGCGCGCCCCATTTTAGGTCACGTACCTTTTTTTTTTTTTGGCTCACGTACCTAGCTGGCACGGGGATGCAGAATATGTGCGGCCCATCCTCACCCAACAGGGTGCCGCCTTGACCTTGGAGCCCACTTGTATTGTATATCCACACCGTTCATCCGTTTTTTTCAGCTCATTTTAAGGAATGATACCAAAAATAAGAAAGATCAAAATTTTATTTGCCATCCATCCGTAGTGTTTATTTGCCATCCATCCTGCTGATAAGTTCACAAAGACCTTGATAAAGGGAAAACAAATATCAATTTGATCCAAGACTTTTGCGGCCCAAGGTTTTTAATGATCAATCACAACTGTTTCAGTTGTGTAGTTCACCTGAGATTTAGCTCTGCTTCATTTTCCGGCTCATGGAAGAGGATTGCATAAGTTCTGTGGGGGCCACTGTGATTTATATATTTTATCTATACCTTTCATCCATTTTGCTATATAATTTTATGGCTTGAACCCAAAAATGAAGTATGTCCAAAGCTTAAATGGACTGCGCCATGGGAAATAGTGTGAATTGAACTTCCTACGGTTAAAAAATTCTTGAGGGCCATAGAAGTTTTGGATCAAGCTTATATTTGTGTTTTCCCTTCATCCATGTTTTTTGATCTTATGAACAGGTTGGATGGCAAACAAACATCCCTATGAGGCCTAGCAAGGTTTCCTTAGTGGAAATCATTATTCACTGTTTCATGTAGTATGGTCCATTTGAGATTGATATGCTTCGATTCTGGGCTCAACCCTTTAAATAAGCTGGAAAAACGGATGGAAGGAAAAACGGATGGATGGCGTGGATAAACCACATACATTCACAGTGGGCCAAATGGAGTTTACTCAGTAAAATAAGAGACTGAGCACGCAATCCGATTTCCTGGCTCATGTGGGAAAAACGGATGGACGGCTTGAATATACAATAAATACATCAAGGTGGGCCCCACCGTTACCTTGTTAGGTAAGGAAGTCGATTGCTTACTGAGTAAACTGTGGGGTCCACCGGATTAATTTAAATATTTTATCTACTCTGTCCTTCCATTTTAAAATATAATTTTATTGCTTGAGCCCATAAATGAAATATATCCAAATCCCAAGTGAACCTCTCCATGGGAAACAGTATGAATTGATATCCTACCGGTGAAAATTTCTTGGGGCCCACAGAATTTTTGTAGTGTTTTCCCTTCGTCCATTACTACTTGATCTTATTTGTGTTTTCCCTTCATCCATTTCATAGTAAGCTCCGGCCATGGGAACCCATGTAGGGTCGACTGTGGTGTTTTTGAGAAATCTATCCGGTCCATCCGTTTTGTGAGCTCATTTTAAGACATGGATAAAAAACAACCGGATCCAATACTCACATGGGCCAAAAACGGGATAATTGGACGTACACAGTTGAAATATTCGTGAGCCACGGAAGTTTTTAATCATGCTAATATTTGTGTTTTCAGATCATCCCAGTAGGAAAGAGGTTACAATCAGTATGTTGACCCAGGGAAGTTTCAGCGGTAAGAATTTTCCTAACCGCCTTTTTCCTTCAGTACGGCCCACTTGAGTCTTGGATCCTGTTTACCTTTGGTCTCATATTCTAAAATGAGCTCACAAATCGGATGGACGGTGGAATTTTCACAAACATTACGGTGGGCCCCTCCCATGTTTCCAATGCAGAGGAACTTCGGCAAAAGGCACCGTCCATCTGGCCAAGCTTTGCCGCAAACGTAGGGCATTCTGCTCCGTTTATTAATCGGCCACAGGTTCCGGCGCGAAAAGAGTCCGTTGAATATCCCAATCAGCTTCTCTCACTCCATTCATCATCTAATACAAGTAACAATCTCCTCCATACAACATTCCCTCGAGGCGACCTGGATTGGATCGAGCTTCCCGGCCTCAGGCTCTTCCCGCCCTCGAATTCTACAATCTCCCTCGTCACCCTCCTCACATCGAAATCCTCCAACATGCAACTCCACATCCTCAACTCCAAATGAGTCATTTTCCCAATCCCCGCCGTACCGACGATACCGACAACAGAAATGCCATTACCGCTTCTATATTCATACAACACCAACAAATCTTCCATCTTCGACTTAATTGCCTTCTCTACCAAAAACATCTATCTCATCTTTCCAAGAGGTAATACGTTGGGTTTTTTCAAAATAAGAAGAAAAGAAATTTTATTTTGAAAAAAGGATTGTGGCTTTGGCAATCATGGATGATCATTTATTTGTGAACGGTAACGCCTCTTGGTAAATGAAACATCTTTTGAATTTGAAATAGAGAAATGCTATTTTTGTAAAGACAGCACTATTGTTGAAAAGATACCATGCAAGATGTCTTTTCATGAAAAGGGTCTTTAGCTTCTCTTATAATTCTATATAAACCCATCTTTGGGTTAATCTGAATTCATAATTTCTAACAATCTCCTCTCTAGCTTCTTCTTTTTCATTTTTGTTTTTGGATGGTTTTTTGAAAGATGTAGTTTTCAGACGTTAAATTGCAAATAGTTTTTCAGGCAGTAAATTGTAAACAGTTTTCAGGGAGTAAATTGTAACAACACAGAATTTAGGGGTATACGTTGCAAAAGTATGTTCGGAGTGTGATTTTTCGGTTTTGCATGCCCAAACCCACATTTCTCCAGTATTGGAGAAGAGGCTTATTCTATCCTGGAGGTGAATTTACTGTAGCCCTCTTGTAAATTAGTTTAATCACCAGTAGGGTACGAATATCGCCTTAAAGATAGTGACATTATAAGGTGCGTTAAGCCTATCTTTAAGTGATTCATTTTTTATTTTTTTGCCTCAACTATAACATAATAGTCCTCTGCCAGTTTTGAATCCTGACAGACACATCACCCTCCCCGACTCTCAAACAAAAGACGTCAACATCTTTAGCAATCTCATCAAATCTCTCCCTAATCTCCTTGATCCTATTACCCATGTTATATCGGAAAACGACATTGGTAGAGGAAAAAAAGGACTGGAATTTGCAAACACAGGCATCTCCATCAGCATTGGATCATTCAGCTTCAAATTCAAGTTCATTGAGGAGGTTGTTGGCGTCGTAGGCTTTATTTTTTATCTCTGTCGGCCAACTCTTCGTAGCTAATTCGTTGGCTTGCCTCTCTTCTCTCTTCTGCATCTTTCATTACTGCTTGAGTGCTCGACAATGTGGCCAAGAGCTTCATCAGCTCTTCTTTTACGCTCTTCATCAATCCAACGTCTTGTGAGATGGAATATGATGCAAGTAATGGGCTTTGATTGCAAAGATTGGCCTTAGATAGCACACCTCCTGTACATAGAAATTGATGTTTTTGGCATTTTTTGAGAAGTGGAGGCTTATTTCATATGAGTTACAGCTCAATATCTCAACTTAAAATTTCATTTTCAATTTTTTTTTTTAAATATAAAAATTAGAATTTCTTACTTACATGATAGATTCCATTCCACCATATTAAATTGCAATGCTACACCGAGCTTAATTATAAGTGATTTATTATGAAAAGCATGTTATGGAAGACAGAAATCTGATTGTGTTGTTCTTTCCACGAAATTAAATTCAGCCACTATCATCCTGAAATGAGGCTGTTTTCGTAAAACTGAGATGTGCTTCTGCCATTGCTCCAACCATTGTAACTTCAGGCACGGGGTTCCATTTTCTTGGCTGTCCACCCAGTAGACGCTACCATGAGTAATGGCTAAAAAATCACCCTTTTGCCAGCTAAAGAAAATTTATGGGATCGATGTCTTAGATATTCTTGGTGTTAATCGGCGTTGGTTGCATACCAGAGGTAAGACTCTTTACCATGGATTTCAACAATTTTGGAATTTTTGTAAGCAATTTGGCAATTGGGTTGTTGGAAATGGAGAAGACAAATGAACTTTTATGGCTTTTATAATGTTTACATTAATAGATTATTTTTATTATTATTGGGTGGGGGGGAGGGTTGGTGTTGGGGGCCTTGCACAAAACCTTATGATGTAGCCTCCCAGAACAAACTAGAATTATGAGATAATAAAGCAATGAAAACAATCAAAGCATACACCACACTACACAAGATTTTTATGTGGAAAACCCTCAAAGAGGTAAAAACCACGGGACCTTGTCCAGATCAATAATCCATTATCAAGTAGAACATTACAACCGATCACAAGCACACCTTGCTATGATCAAACCTTCATCACTCACGCAGGAGCGGATAAACATAAAGAGAACAAAGAAAAAAATGGAGAGATTTCACCGATTATGAGGACGTAGAAGCGTTGAGATGTTAATTGCACAGTAGATCACCTCCACGAGCATAACCTCCCTTCTACAAGCTTTCTCTCTCTCTCTCTCTCTCTCTCTCTCTCTCTCTCTCTTTTCTTTCTCTCACACCTTTAATAGCCTTAAACTCTTTGGTAAACCCTTGCAAAGATCTAGGAAACCCTCTTGTATTACCTAGAAAGGCCCTAGGCACCCCTATTTATAGTTTAAGAAACTTCATTCTGCATCCTATTGTGAAAGGCCTCAGACTTCCGCAGTCTGCATAAGATCCGAACTCAAATCTGTGTAAACTCGACTGGTCGAACAGTGTCCTTGACCGATCGAGCGGCCCACTCGACCGGTCGAGCACCTCGGAGAAAAATCATCAATTGGTTGTTGGACTTTGAGTCGAGCCCCACTTGATTGGTCGAGCGCACCCACGACCGGTCGAGCAGTGTGGTGAAACACTCTGAATTTTCAACCCGCTACACTATCTCTCCCCTGAACTGAGGAGAAAAATTCCATCAAATCTCTCCCTTTTTTATTAAGGAGGGATTTACCTTCTTCAAGTCAGTCTGGTTTCTATAAACCTCAAACTTGTCCTTGAGCAAAGTCTTGGTCATCATGTTTGACCCATTATCGTCCGTGTGGACCTTCTCAAGCTGTAACACTTTTTATTCCAAAGTATCCTTAATCTAGTGATACCGAATCTCTATGTGCTTCAACTTAGAATGCTGACTTGAATTCTTACTCAAGTATATGGCACTTTGACTATCGCAATAGGCCATGTGCTGCTCTTGCTTCAGGCTAAGTTCCTGTATAAACTTCTTCATCCAAAGCATCTTTTTACATGCCTCTATGACTGTAATGTACTAGGTCTCTGTCGTCGAAAATGCTACGACTTTCTATAGCTTGCTCTGCCAAGAAACCGTTCCCCTTGCAAACATGAACATGAACCCTGATGTAGACTTTCTGGAGTTTATGTCAACTGCCATATCTGCGTTGTATCTGTGTAGCCCTCTAACACAGGTTTTCCGTCACCATAGCATAGGCTCAACCTGGATGAGCCTCTTAGATATTATTTTATCTATTTCACCGCTGCCCAATGCTCTTTATCAGGATTGACAAGATACCGGCTGACAACACCAACCGCATATGCTATGTTTGGGCATGTACACACCATAGCATACATCAAACTTCCTACAGCTGATGCGTAGGGTATCTTCTGTATCTCTTCTACCTCTGCCTTCGTCTTGGAAAACTTTCTGTCACTCAATCTGAAGTGACCATCCAGTGGAGTACTGACTGGCTTCGCTGCATTCATATTGAATCGCTCTAGGACTTTCTCAATATATTGCTCTTGTGACAGCCAAAGCTTATTGCTACTTCTATCACGGGTTATCTCCATTCCTATGATCTATTTAATTGGGCCCAAGTCTTTCATCGCAAACAACTTGTCCAACTCCTGTTTCAGCTTGTCGATCTTCTTGATGTCTTTTTGCATGATGAGCATATCATCAACATATAAGAGTAGAACTAAGAAATTACCATCTGAGAACTTGTGCGTGAACACACAGTTGTCCGAATCCTTTCTATCATACATATGCTTCAATATAAATGAGTCAAACTTCTTGTACCATTGTCGTGGAGCTTGTTTCAGCCCATACAAGCTCTTCCTCAGCTTGCACACCATATGCTCATCGCCCTTGACTTTGAACCCCTCTGGTTGGTGCATGTAGATCTCTTCTTCTAGGTCACCATGGAAGAAGGCAGTTTTAATATCGAACTGCTCTATCTCCAGATTCATACTAGCCGCTAACCCAAGTAACACCTGTATGGATGTCATTTTCACCACTAGTGAGAATATCTCCTGGAAGTGTATAACTTTTCTCTAACCGAATCCTTTTACCACAAGTATGGCCTTGAACCTCGTCTGTGAATTCTTTTGCTCAACCTTCTTTCTGAACACTCACTTATTACTCAAAACTTTCTTACCCTCAGGCAATTTCACCATATCATAGGTGTGGTTTTTATACAAGGATTCCATCTCCTCTTGCATAGCTTTCAACCACTCCCCATTGTGCTTATCGGTTAGGGCCTTAGAATAATCTTCTGGCTCTCCCCCATCAGTCAGCATAATATATTCATGCGGTAAGTACTTCTTGGATGACCTCCTCACCTGTGGCTGTCTGTTCCTAGATGACCTCCTCACTTGTGGCTCAACAGGTGGATCAAGTGGGGGCTTCTCTTCTGGTCCATCTTTTGAAGGAACTCCCTCGTCCTTTGCACTTTGCTGTACTCCCCCGTTATCAGGCACCACGGGAGAAATAATTAGATCCATATCCTCTAGCTCACCTGAACTAGGCTGGTTCTTCTCTGGCTTACCAATGTCTTCAATACACTGATCTTCAAAGAAAACTACATCTCTG
This sequence comes from Magnolia kwangsiensis, assembly GCA_037074715.1. Taxonomy (NCBI): domain Eukaryota; kingdom Viridiplantae; phylum Streptophyta; class Magnoliopsida; order Magnoliales; family Magnoliaceae; genus Magnolia; species Magnolia kwangsiensis. Next base: position 84,319,274 of record CM073586.1, read on the forward strand.
CTCCTGACGAGCTTCTTCTCGGTCGGATCCTATAATCTGTAACTGAACTTTTCATCATTGTACCCCAAGAACACACACTGCTTGATCTTCATATCGAGCTTGGACCTCTCGTCCTTTGGTACGTGAACTGATGCCCTACATCCAAACACCCTGAGATGACTGTACGATGGATCCTGTCCAGTTCACACCTTCTCAGGTACTCCATTCAATGAGGTTGATGGAGACCAGTTTATCAAATATACTGTCGTGTGCCTTGCTTTTCCCTAGAATGTCTTGGACAATTTTACATGAGATAACATGCATCTGATTCTCTCTACAATGGTGCGATTCATTCGTTCAGCTACACCATTATGTTGGGGGGTCTTGGGAATTGTCTGTTCATGCTGTATACCTAGGGACTTACAATACTTATGAAAGTCGCCAATGTATTCACCACCATTGTCAGTGCGGATGCACTTCAATGATCTACCTCTCTCTCTCTCGACCATAACATGAAACAATTTAAACACACCAAAGACCTCATCCTTGGATTTCAAAGCATAAACCTAAACCCTCCTAGATGCATCATCTATAAAAGTGATAAAATACAATGCCACACTCAAGGTTTTTATCCTCATAGGACTATAAACATCAGAATAAACCAAATCTAATGCATGCACTTTGTTAACATGAGAAGCAGTTTTAACAAATGAAACTCTATGCTGTTTTCCTAATAAATAATCAATACAAGTTTTGAGAGGTATACCTGTCACGTCTGGAAGGAGCCGCTTCCTCGCTAGTACCTGAAGCCCCTTTTCACTCATGTGGCCTAGACGCCTGTGCCACATGTCAATAGCTGAATCTTCTGCTGTGTTCAACCTACCCTTGTACACATTGACACTTGCCTTGTAAATGGTGCACCACTTCTTTCCTCTGGTTGTGATCAATGAACTCTTGATGAGCTTCCAACACCCACCAGTAAATCGACTTTCATAGCCATCATCATCCAACCTTCCCGTTGACATCAAGTTGAAGCGAAGGTCTGAGATATGCCTCACATCCCTGAAAACCAATGCGTAGCTCACATCAATTTTCACACAAATATCACCGACCCCTACGATCTTCGATATGCTAGAATTTTCCATCTCCACGGTCCTATAGTCACCTGATTTGTAGCTTGTGAAGAAATCCCTCTGTGGAGTTGCATGAAACGAGGCTCCTTAGTCTATCACCCAGTTGGTGTCCTGACTCATAGCCATGAGACATACATCATGATCTGTTGAAAGAATAACTATAATGTCGCCATCTGAAGCGACTGCAGTGGAATCTGATTCATCTTCCTTCTCCTTTCATTTTATTTTCTTGTCGTTCTTATTCTTAAGACATTCATGCTTATAGTGGCCCTTCTTGTCACAATTCTAGCATTCAACATCTTTTCTGTTACTCGAATTACCTCTTGATTTATTTTTGTCCTTCCTTCCCTTCCTGTTCTTTCCTCTCCCCCGTTCCTATGTCACAAGGGCCTCTTGCTGAGTAGACCCCTGAGACTTCCTCCTTGTTTTCTCATTGAAGAGACAACTAGTTACCTGTTCTATGGATATCTTTCTATCTGGCACAAAGTTACTTAGAGACACTACCAATGTCTCTCAACTGTCAGGTAATGAACTAAGCAATAGGAAAACTTGCAATTCATCATCTAGGACCATCTTCATAGCGGAGAGCTAGTTCACTATATTGCTGACCTCATTCATGTGCTTGACCACAGAACCACCATCCTTGAACTTGAGATTTACAAGTCGCCTTATCAGAAAATTCTTATTACTGGCTGTCTTTCTCATATAATCCTTGTAATTTCAGCCATACGCTAGCGGCTGAGGTCTCTGTAGACACATGGTGGAAATAGAATCATCCAACCATTGTCTAATAAACCCCACTGCCTTCCGGTCCAACTTCTTTCAATCATCATCAGACATATCCTTTGATTTTGCTGATATGCCTAAAATTGGAGAATATAGGTCTTTGTAATAAAGCAAGTCCTCCATCTTAGCCTTTCACATGGTCCAGTTAGAACCATTGAGGCTGATCATCCATGATGAGCCACCTTCCATAATTCTAAATTGATCCTACCCGTTCAATAAACCTAGCTTTCATACCACTTTGTTGGGGGTCTTGCACAAAACCTTAGGATCTAGCCTCCCAGAACAAACCAAAATTATGGGATAATAAAGCAATGAAAATAATCAAAGCATACACCACACCACATAAGAGATTTTTACGTGAAAAACCCTTAAAGAGGTAAAAACTACGGGACCTCATCCAGATCAACAATCTATTATCAAGTAGAACGTTACAACCGATCACAAGCACACCTTACTATGATTAAACTTTCATCACTCACGCAGAAGCGGATAAATAACAAGAGAAAAAAGAAAAAAAGGAGAGATCTCACCGATTATGAGGACATAGAAGCGCTGAGATGTTAATTACACAGTAGATCACCTCCACGAGCATAACCTCCCTTCTACAAGCTTCCTCTCTCTCTCTCTCTCTCTCTCTCTCTCTCTCTCTCTTTTTCTTTCTCTCACACCTTTGATAGCCCTAAACCCTTTGACAAACCCTTGCAAAGCTTTAGGAAACCCTCTCGTATTACCTAGAAAGGCCCTAAGCACCCCTATTTATAGTTTAGGAAACTCCCTTCCGCATCCTGTTGTGAAAGGCTTCAGAATTCCGCAGTTCGCACAAGATCCAGACTCAAATCTGCGCAAGCTCGACTGGTTGAGTAATCTCCTCCATCGGTCGAACACCTTCCTCGACTGGTCCAGTGCCTCGGAGAAAAATCATCAATTGGTCACTGGACTTTGAGTCGAGCCCCACTCGACTGGTCGAGCACCTCTCACGACCGGTCGAGCAGTGCGGTGAATTTTTAACTCACTGTACTATCTCTCCCCTGAACTGAGGAGGAAAACTCCATCAGTTGGTAATCTTTTAATAGCTATCAGGTATTCATCGAAGTTCAAAACTTAAATTGTATACGGCATTTAATTAGCATGCAATAGCTGTGAGCTACATTATGGGTTGGGCTCAAACAATATTGCTGAACTTAGGGCGATCTGGGATGGTTTAGACTAATGCTTGGAAAATGGGCTGAACAGGGTTATAATCGAATCTGACTCCAAGATGGTTGTGGACCTGATTAATGGGTCGAATTAAGGGGATCTTCATCGGGATTACTGGTTGTCCCGAATCCATAAGCTTAAAAGCAATGAGATTTTTTTTACTTCCGTCATATTCTCGGGGAAGGCAATGCCCCTGCGGACAGTTTGGCTAAGATTGGGTGTGACTGGCAACATAATGCCCTGAATTTTCAGGACCCGAGTATATGACTCGTTTTCTAAAAAATTCAAGTGTTAACCTTAAAGGATGGTCAAATTCGAGTGTACTTTTTTTTCATTCTATATCAGAGTAAGCAGATGAGTGTAGTATGGACAAATCAGATATAAAGGAAAGTTGTATTATTATTTAAATATACAAGAAGCTGCCCATAATGACTTATACAAACCAATGTCTCCACAATTACAAATACAAGATTACACACATGAAAAATTTTAAAGCATATGAAACACAAACGAAAGCAGCAAGATCGCGTAGCTTTCTTGATAGGTACAACCATGTCCTTGACCACCATAACGGCTCCTCATCAGTCTGAACCTGCGTATCACTTAATCTACTTGTGCTACCTATACGGTTGTATTTTTAATGGATGAGTGGTCAACTCAGTGTGAATTTTTCTCAAGATTACACATCGCCGCATTATGTAAGCATAGTTATAAAAAAATATGGCATTCAAAACAACACATGATGCAGTCTTTTTAAATGTATGGATGCGTGGATGCACATCGCCTCGGGGATGCACATCCGTGCGAAAATTGGACTCGTCACCCATGCAATCATCGACCTGAGAAAATCATCCAGTCGGAACAGGGGTCGATAGTCGAAGGTCTGAGAGTTAGAGAAACTATACCCCAACAACTCTAGGACACGTGCTACAGCATCAAGAATGAGCCACCCGTCATCGCCAATATGCTATGAATGCATGATTAGCAAAACCATTATTAGTTCAGTTACAATCAGCCAATTTAAATAAGCTCAAGGTCACTACAAGGGCTCGTCACCAATGTAGGCCGACAGCTCAGGTAAAGGTCCCATACCGCTATCCCCGGCTCATGAGACTACCACCTTAATATGTTTAATGAAAACTCGTCGACTAGTGGCCAATCATATTACAGCATATGGGTCATACCATCGCATGGTTGCATGATATAAAACATCGAACCCATATAGTGCAAATACCAAAATAAAGCCATAGAGGGAAATATCAAAACAAGCCACATATGTAGATATCAAATAAGCCACATAAGGCGAGTAACAAAACCATGCGATAAAAGACCATCCTTGAAAACCACTTAGACACAACAACCCGGGATGGTAGGCCCACATCAATGACCCATCTACACCACCACTCAATAACTACTAGATCGAAGGTCCATTACAATCACCATCAATAGAGGCATGGGTGTACATTTATAAGTGAGTACTTTCCACTAATATACCAGTTTAAATCCCAGAAGAAATCCACAAATAATTCAATATCATAAATAAAATATACAGGATAACATTAAGCATATGATGTAGCAATTCAATTACACAAGTGAATATAAGATGGAGATAGTAATTATCAATTTGAATTAAAATAAAACTATAACTTAAGCTAATGGGATAATAGAAAGCTCAAGGGGAAGAATCATCACCTGTAGGGTCATGTTCTCGAACTCGGTTCGAGTCTTCTTGTGGCCTGGGGTCACCAAAAGAGTCCCCTAAAATCACAATTTATATCTTGTCAAGCATTTCCATGTTTTTATCTAACTAATGTGAGGGTCCGAAGGGACAACAAGGCCTTCTAGGCTTTGCATTAGGCCCATCTTATTTACTCAAGTGGGGTGGCCCAACTGGGCTCAAACTCTTCACCACTATAGGCCGAAATGGGCCCATTTTGGCCCTAGATGTTGGGTCCAAATTTGACCCAAGTGGGAACGGCCCATGCATCATGTCAGGTGGATAGTGTACATATACTATAGGCCAGTGGGTCCACCATGTTGTATATTGCATTTCGTCTTTAGAGCCTATCTAGAGCATTCTTCAAGAGGGTAGATCAAATTGAAAGATCACCTAGACCGTACCACAAATAACAGTGGTGGTAATGATTTCTACTGTTGAAACCCCACCGGGTTCATCATGATGTTTTATTTTCCATCCAAACCGCTCATAAGGTCACAAGGATCTGGACCAGGAAAAATAAATAATTATCCTATTGATCCCAAAACTTCTGTGACCTGAAAAGTTTCAATGCTGGACGTTTAATCTCCACTATTTACTGTACTGTGGTCCCCCTGATGGATTTGTCTTATTTTGTCTCGAGCCTTAGGGCAAGCTCACCAAATGGGATGGACGGTTTGAATTGTAGCACACGCATTAGCGTGTGGCCAACTGTCTTATTATTTGGATGGTGTGGATTACAAATACACCATGGTGTGGCCCACGGAACTTGCTGACATTATCAGCTAGCGGAGTGACTGGGCCATCGTCCACGCGGACAGTCTAGAATAAAATGGGTGGACGGTGTTGATGAAACACATATCTCAATGGGTCCCACGCACTTGCTGACATCTAGCAGCTACACAACTAGTAAGTGGTAGACCAGTAGATCCATTTCTCGCTGGTGGGTCCCATGGGTTATATGCATGCACGGATGCATAATATTATTTAAATTTTTACATATATATATGTGTGTGTGTGTGTGTAAAACGTCCACGGACTGACGTCTTCTGTTGGTCGGCCTAGATGAGCCACATCATCAAGGTGGGACCCTCTACACCTGGTGACATTTAGAGCTAGACGTCCACTGACAGGCGGTCTGCAATGATTGCTAGCACCAGACATGGCCCACTGAGGTTGGAATCTTAGGTGCAGCCCACAAGTCTTGTGCAGTCTAGTTGTTATTTGGTGAGGCCCACCTGCTGCAATTGTACAGGCCCGTAGAGAATACACACACACACACACACACACACACACACATATATATATATATATATATATATATATATATATATATATATATATATATATATATATATATATTGTTTATATATGTAAACATATACACTTGGTAGGCCCCACGTGAAGGTGGCCAACCAAGATGTTGTACATATATCTTACTGTTATATCATATAAGTATAGATTACATTATATAATGTAATATTAATTTATTATTTTTAGAGGGTACGACCAGGCTTGCTAGCCGTTTGGGACGCCCCTCCTAAGAGTGGCCGAATAGCTTGGGTGAGGCCCACCTGCAATTTTGGTAAGGCCTATGGCCAGTGCAACATACAGTCAATGTGCATGGCCTATCTAGTTTTGGAGGCCATTTTTGGCCCGACTCCTAGCTCAAATGTAGCTCTTTTCTGGCCAGTTTCTTCGACCCATGGCGGCGCTCAGCGGTGGCATGGTGGCAGCCGCTTCCTTCAACCAAAGAACAGCTTGAAGTGGGGCGTTTTCACGCTGAAAAATGGTCGTTTCTCAGCCTATTTTTCAATTGAGAAGCGAACTGTTTATTGGTCTGATTTAGAGCTTAAACAGGGCCGCATTCAAGCCATGATCAGTCCAAAACAGGGGTTGCATTCCGCCACTGTTTATCTTCAAAATGGTTGGGTCCTTCGGCCCTAAATGTGGCGTGAGCAAGGCATGGTGAAGTTTGTTTCGAGCTCAATTTGTAGTTTCCAGGGGGAGGGGTTCTACCTGTCTTAGTCGGTCCGACCCGAGCTTGGGTTGACATGCACGCACCCACCTCCTCCTTTTTCCTCTTTTTTCTTTCTTTCACTCAAGTGGTGTGGCCGTGGGCTTGCACTGACTCGGCTCGGTCCATTTCTCACGGACTGAGTTGGGGTAGTGAGTGCCAGGCTTACCAAAACACACCCTTCCCTCTGTTTTCTGTCCCTTTTTCCTCTCCCTTTCCTTCCTTCTTACCTCCCTTTTGAGTGCAATCCTAAGGGCACTAATGTCCCCTTTTATAGTCAAGGAGGTGGAGAACTAATGGGTAAGATCGGTTCTGCTCATCTCCAAACGATGGCCGTCGGTGACGGTCCCTGTTTGCCGGAAATGGAAAACGCGGCTGTAATTCCTCCTGGTTTGGGTCATTTTTATTAGAGAGGGAGAGAGATTTCTCCTAGGCTAGCGTCTGCACGTTGGTAATCCTTTGGGTAAACTGACGCTGCTCTCCCCATAACACCAGCTGTCCGATCGCCTTCCGTTTATCCATGATAAAACGGACGGCCAAGGATCGATTCCTTTTTTTAGATTTCACTGGGGCCACTTCCTTATACGGTTTTTTTGGGTGGACCCCACTGACAAAATGGATGGTCTGGATTTCTTAGAAAATTCCCTAGATGGCTCACTTTAGGGCCTAAAAATTTTCAGATTGAAATTTCCTACTGGCGGGAGAGATCACAGCCATATTGAGACTTTTGCTCGGTCAAAGGTAGTTTGACCGAGCAACTCCTTCCAGCGCACCTCTTGTGATTGTATTCCAAGGTGTACACGCGCCATATGTGGGGTCCATTGCAGCGTTTTCGTCGGATCTACTCCGACCAATTAATTTGAGGTCCCTATATAGGGGCCCTGGTCTAGTTTGGGGCGCATGTGAGGCCTAAGTGGGCCATGTCATACCATTCAGGGCCTCAAATTGTCCATATAACGTATTCCACTGGTCGGATGGGCACGAGGTTTTGTTTCAATGGTGGAACAGACGTTTGAGGGGTTTCGAGTGCCTGGTTGGTCATAACTTATCAGTCTAAGGCAGTTAGTGGATACACAGTGTTATTATGACTTAGTATTTTTGTTCATACTTGCTTTAATCTAAGGATTTTTTGAGTTTTACCTTCTGGGCTAACGTTGGGTTTGATGTGACTCATTTGGATCGTGGTGGTTAGCTTTGTCATTGAACGGAAGTGCAGACCTACAATGTGAAGTTTAAGTTATTTTGCCTAATTGTCTTAAACTCCTATAACCGGGGTCATTAGGGATAACACCCCAGTATTGAAAAGTGTGGGGCATTACAATCTACCCCCTTACAGAAAATCTTGACCTCGAGATTTGGTAACATGTGATTCGATTATTAGTATTATGAGTGATTTAGTCATCCTAACCATGCACTCTATCATGTTAAACATATATTCTCAACAAGCTACGTCAAAAATTCTCATGACCCTTGTGTCTTTCAGTTAGTGGATCAACTGGTGTGTTTAGGTTTTACTAAAGGTCGTACATCATTTATGTATTAACTAAAGCTAGGGAATTATTCTAATGCTTGTCGACAATGAGATTTCTAGTAGCGCTTACTAAGATCATAAGTTCATTTGGGTGGCCAATGTCAATATCCTATCTTTCCTTTTATTCTCGTGTACCTCTATTGATAGTTTCCCACTACCTAAAGTACAACTTGATTTTCCAGCGTTCGGGCTGTCACAGATAAATGGTTGTAGTGGGTTCGAGCTTGATATTTCGATCGTCTGCTTATGTATAACAGAGGATTTTTCGGTATCAATTCTTAATCCTGTCAGATCTCGATCCTTTGCTTGATTAGGGCATTGGGATCATTGAGATTTGCTAGGACTTAGAACTTGAGCCAAACCATGTAAATTTCTATAAATATGGTTCCATTGACCCATGATCCTTATTACTCTAGACTCATGGGGAATATCATGTGATTTTCAACCTCCATAACAGATAAGAACATGTGGCCCATTATGCTTCCAATGCGCACTCTGATTCCTTATTGCACTAACTGAAAATTCTAGAATCAAGATTTCTACATGAAGTTTGAGTCGAAAATTTCTAAACTCACGTGGGATTTCAAATCTAATCCCAACATGTGCAACCTAGGGTTGAAAACTTACCCAAAACCCCATAACTTCACCTCTAATTAATTTCATGTGCTAGAATTTGTAAGAAACATTATTATAAGGAGACGTGCTAGGGAGTTAAAATTTTTAATTCTTTTTACAATTCTCAAGTTGAGGATCGCTTATGTGTAATCTAACGTACAACGTGGCGTGTCCTACAAAGTCTACATTCGATCCATTTAGTTGATTATTACGATAAAGTTATCCTTAAGCCCGAAATCTTTGGAAAATTCATATCCTGGATTTCTAGAAAATTTCATTTGAACGTTAAATATAAGGAGTGTCCTTGTTTAGCCTTACGAACATCAAAGTAGATATTTTTTTTTCAACGACGCCTAGGGTTAGTTCCCAAGTTCAATGACTAACTCGAAATTCTCAAAGGAACCAAAGATTATTTCTAAGTTCAATCTTCCAGGGAGCCTAACATTTGAGCTTCTTCATTTTCTCCTAACTCTAAGGTATTTCTACATGAATTAAGGTTCAAAAGTCTAACCTAACTTTTTAAGGGGGCCTAAAGTTTGGGTTTCTACATTCTCAGATCTTCGTAAGTCTAATGGAGATTCACCTAAGTTCAAATCTCTAATTTCAAATGTCCTAACTGAGACATTTAAGGCTTGCTTAAGATCATTTCCCAAGGCTAAGTTTGTCCAAACTATGCTCTGATACCAACTGTAACGCCTTGACTTTTCAAGACCCGAGTATATGACTAGTTTTCTAAAAAACTCAAGTGTTAACCTTAAAGGATGGTCAAATTTGAGTGTATTTTTTTTTTCATTCTATATCAGAGTTAGCAGATGAGCGTAGTATGGACAAATCAGATATAAAGGAAAGTTGCATTATTATTTAAATATACAAGAAGTTGCCCATAATGACTTATACAAACCAATGTCTCCACAATAACAAATACATGATTACACATATGAGAAATTTAAAAGCATATGAAACGCAAACGAAAACAGCAAGATCGCGTAGCTTTCTTGATAGGTACAACCATATGTCCTTGACCACCATAACGGCTCCTCATCAGTCTAAACATGCGTATCACTTAATCTACTTGTGCTATCTATACGGTTGTATTTTTAATGGATGAGTGGTCAACTCAGTGTGAATTTTCCTCAAGATTACACACCGTCGCATTATGTAAGCATAGTTATAAAACAACATGGCAGTCAAAACAACACATGATGCAGTCTTTTTAAATGTATGGATGCGTGGATGCACATCGCCTCGGGGATGCACATCCGTGCGGAAATTGGACTCGTCACCCATGCAATCATCGACCTGAGAAAATCATCCAGTCGGAACAGGGGTTGATAGTCGAAGGTCTGAGAGTTATAGAAACTATACCCCAACAACTCTAGGACACGTGCTACAGCATCAAGAATGAGCCACCCGTCATCGCCAATATGCTATGAATGCATGATTAGACAAACCATTATTAGTCCAGTTACAATTAGCCAATTTAAATAAGTTCAAGGTCACTACGGGGGATTATCACCAGCGTAGGCCTACAGCTCGGGCATAGGTCGTATACCACCATCCTCGGCTCATGAGACTACCACCTTATGATGTTTAATGGAAACTTGTTGACTAGTGGCCAATCGTATTACAACATATGGGACATACCATTGCATGGTTGCACGATATAAAACATCAAACCCATATAGTGCAAATACCAAAATAAAGCCACAGAGGGCAATATCGAAACAAGTCACATACACAGATATCAAAATAAGCCATATAGGGTGAGTATCAAAACTATGCGATAAAAGACCATCCTTGAAAACCACTTCGACACAACAATCCTGAATGGTAGGTGTCACGCCCCAGACTCGGTAACCGAAATCACAAGGGACCCGATGGCCGGTTCTGGCCGTAACAGCCTCCATAGTACCCCATTCTTGGCTCCTGAGGTAGGTTCCGATCCTAGGATCCTATAAGGAGGATTTTCATTACAGTATAATCATTACTAATATGAGCATACCCAAGATCACAGCAAATATATCTGAGAATAACAAAGGAACACATCACAAAATCCACTAAGAATTTAAACTTTTATAATCATCTATAAGGTCCAAAAGGACATACATGAGATAAAAGGAGAAGAGGGAAAGGTCGGCAACACTGGAGTCCTCAAAAGCTCCGCTCTACTCCACGCGCTGCTGCTACGATGCCTGCCTAGAATCTCCTGCACGCATCAATTGTGCATAAGCTTATAGAAGCTTAGAGGGTGGTGAAAGTGTGTGACAATGGTGCACAAAAGAATAGTAGGAGATGCAAGAAGGGAAATGTGCTCAATGGAAAAATCACTAACCTTACCAAGGCTTATCATGAATATGATGCAATGAGTACTGGATGTTAAACTAAGGTAATACATGAAGGGGGCTTGTACAACCAATGCTAATGCGATGCAAGTAATGCCAGTGCTCATATCCAAATCATAAGTCAAGTACATTTCTAATCATAAGGAAATCACCGGGGTCCATTACACTGCTGAATGACTGTCGCTCTACAGACCCCGCACAGTCAAACGAGCATAAGAGACCTCACTATCCGCCTGTGGACAGCCAATCACCAACAAGGCCTGACGGTAGCGGACCCATTTATGAGCTGGTCAGACTCAGCCTAGCAATGCCCACTACATACCAGGCAGGTAAGGCCACACCCCTATCCAACCGACTACACGACAGTGGGAGTCGCAACCTAACGGTATAAGGCCCTCGTATGCTCATGTATTCCACCCGGTCACGGCGTTGGAGCAGATCCTTGGTACCATGGAAGTTTTGGAAATTTCTCCTATGGGCATCCTATGCACCCGGTATGCTCAACTAATATTTTCGGTGTCCACACATACGACCATCCACGAATATCCCTATGGAGGTAAGGCCCTGATGAAGTAAGGGCAGATATCCACATGCTATGCAATGCCAGATGTATGAATCACACAATCACCCATGCATCAATCCCAAACATTCATCTCTCAGGGAGATACCAACATGTCCTACACAATGCCACAACCATGGCCAATCATTCCTCAACCAAGCATGCATATGATGTGTATGGGAGTGGGCCATGAAGATCAATAGGGGTGCCAATATGGTGGATATGAACTCTCTACCTAACCATGAAGGGTCTAGGTACTTAACTAATTCCTCATAAGGAATACAACCTTTAGTGGGGGCCCATATACCTGGGGTAGCCCACAAGACTAAGGAGAACAATGGTATGGGCCTAAATAGTGAGATGGCTTAGCAAGGTTCTATGGTGGGCCTTTAACCACCCATAGAAGCCTATGGGCATACCTTAAGGCCACCAACGTGGACATCCAACCACAATTGGTCCCTAAGAGGTAGCCCATCTCTAATTGATCATGAATCAAGGACCAAGGCCCATGCAACATCAAAAATAAGAAATGATCAGCCATAATTATACCACAACACTCATGTTGGGCTTTAGAAAGGGCGGTCCAAGGCCTACCCAAAATATGGGTTCAAGGGGAACACACATAACCCAAATCATATATACCACTATGGGCCCATAAGGGAAAGGTTAGGGCCCAACATAAAGGCCACTAATATCATATATCATGGTGGCCTAGTGGGCAGCCCATTGCTCAAACCACATGGGCAATGTCATGCTCTTAGTCAAGTAAGTTGGGCGTACAACTCGGCCCAAGTATAAAGTTGATTTGATGGGCAATCAAGGGCCCATCTACTTGTGTAATCTAGCCCACTAACCCAACATAATAGTATAGTAAAATGGCCCAATAGTTCAATGGGTCTATCTGGAAGGTTCCAACCCAATTGGGCCTAAAGAGTTCAACAACTAGCAACATTCATGGACCCAATTAAATTCAACTGTGGTGGGCCTCAAAAGTGCATTTATTAAGCCCAAAATTTAAGAAACTAAAGGTATCAATTATCTCCTCTAATACCTTCATAAATGTGGTGGGCCTCACTCCTCAAAATTTCAGGCCAAGTCCAAGCATAATTATAACATGTTGTTGTCCTAAATTTGGGCACTCCATTGGAGTGGGCCCAAGGCTTCTAAATCTCTGAACGTTGAGGGCCATGGCCCCTCATCATGCATACAATGAGAGAAAACCCAAAAACATGGCCCACCATCAAGAGAAATATTTTTGAATTTTGGTTTTTATCAAGCATATTGCTGGACTGCACAACAAAAAAATTGGGAGTCCAGCCATCTTGGACCATTTTTTTTGGATGCCCTAATGGGGTCATTTGAGGCTGAAATTTTACAAAGTGATACTTCCATATGTGGGCCACACCCCCACAAAATTTTAGAATTTTTAGATATTTATAAGTATTTTAATTAGTTTAAACAAAATAGACTGTCCATGAAATTGGACAGACCTGAACGTCCCAACGTGGTGGGCCAGTCCGGCCCTTGCCACGGTGTGTACAGGGGTCCATTGGCCCTGAAATTTGATAGGTGGGTCCTACCATGAGTAGATCACATCCCTACAAAATTTTAAAATTTTTAGACACCTATAAATATTTTAATTCATTTAGATAAATCAATCTGTCCTAAAAATCGGACTGATCTGGACAATATATTATAGTGGGCCAGTCCAGCCACCACTATGGTACGTACAGGTGTCCATTGGTCCCCAAATTTTGTAGGTGGGTCCTAACTTGAGTAGGCCACCCCTGAATAAATTTTTATAATTTTTTAACACCTATATATATTTTAATAAATTATAGAAATCCAGCTGTCCATGGTGGAATGTTGCTGGAATAGTGTAGAAAATCCAGACTGTCCACCTCACTTGGACCATACCTTTGGGACCTCAATCAAGGTCAGATGGAGCCAAAATTTGGGAAAAATTAAGATGAGATCCCCACCTTTCAGAAAAGTATATTTGATGAGTATGAATAGTCTCCCAAACAGTCCCAAAATCTGGTCCAAAAACAACCAAAAATTGTCTAGAAAATTCTGGACAGCAACATGTACTTAGATAAAATTTATTATATACGTTAAATAAAAAGGAAAACACATTAATGGAGGATGGTGTGGCCTTCCTTAGTGGGCCCCACAAATGTTCATGTCATAATCTAAAGCCAACACACCTTGCATGCATCATTAAGGCAGCAAGTAGGACACCCAAAATCAAACAATGGGCAGTTTGGGCATCTCACCTTGCTGAAATTTATGGATGTCCTAGGCCCACCAAATGAACCACAAACATCAGGAAATAAAATGAGAGAAAAGAGAGATAGAAGGACAATCCGGCCATAGGGAAAGGGCTCCGCCACTATTGAGCCCTCCCTAGATCAATCACACCCATACATCATACATAGATTTACATTTATAACATGAATCTTGCACATGCATGGCCTATAATTAAAATGCATGGTGAGGATGCCATCCCCACCATGGTTATAAGGTCTAGATGACCCAAACATAATATGATATGAAAGAAAATGGTCATGATGGGGCCCATAGAGAAAGGCCCCATGCATGGATCATGCATGCATAAGATAGGCCATTAGGCCACAGCCATGGGATTGTGTGGGATCTCCACCATTGATTAGTGGGTCCTACACTTCCATCATGAAAAAAAAACATCTATGCTATAGAAAATAGATTTTTACATCTAAAGGGCCACCCACCTCAAAGATGACCACCAAACTTTCACACTAAGGTCCTTTAGCACCAAGGGAGATGGATCAATGGTGGAGATGAGGTTTCAATGGTTAGATGGTGGGGGATTAAGGAGGAAGGTGGCTGGAAAAATGGAGAAAAATGGGCTGGAGAAATGGAGGAAAATTGCTAGAGAAGAAGAGAAGAGAGAGAGAGAGAAATGAGAGGGAAAGAGAGGGAAAATCTTTTTAAAGAAAGTAATCATTAACCTATGGTGATACAAACAATGTTGCTAGGGTAGGTTAGGTGTTGGTGGTGTGTGAGGTCTTGGTAGTTTGAGTTATGGAGATTTAGGTGGTGTGTGTAGTGTATGTTGGAACTTTTACAAAAGAGGGAGTGTAGGCCACATGCACCACTCCAAGGTGGGCCACATGATCGAAATCAAGGGCCATAGAATGAAACGTACACAACATATGATCCACATATCGGATGGATGGATAAGACGCGGCGTTGGAATCGCGACAACAATGCGGTCGCAATGGCATAGGTTTCAGCTCGATCCGAGTCGGGTCTACTTGATCAGACTCTAGGATGACCGCAACACTATCTGAGGGTCGCAGGTCGTCAGAATTCGACCGGTAGGACCGCGAGACCACAAGAAATGAAATGCACACTCTCACATACACATGCACATATGTGAACTTGGGTCGGGTCTCACAACCCTCCCCACCAATAAAGAAATTTCATTCTTGAAATTGACTAATCCAAGACAGAATAAAAGAGAACACCACCATCACATAGTAATCATCATACAAGAAAGGCAATACAAACAATCATATATCTATCAATCATTAAACAAATGGGGATAACACTCTCTAATCTCAGCCTCGCGTTCCCAAGATGCTTCAGCCTCCGAATGATGACCCCATTGCACTTTCACCAAGGGAATGACCTTAGTCCTGAGGACCTGCTCCTTCCGATCAAGAATACGAATCGGCTGCTCAATGTAAGAAGCATTCTCTCGGACCTCAAGTGGCTGCCAATCAATCACATGAATAGTATCCGACCCACATTTTCTCAACATAGAAACATGAAACACGTCGTGGATCGCGGACAACTCAGGAGGTAAGGCAAGCCTATAGGCCACAGCGCCTACGCGCTCGGTAATCTCAAAAAGTCCAATAAATCTCGGGGCGAGCTTGCCCTTCACACCAAAACGAACCACGCCTTTCATAGGCGAGACCTTGAGATACACCATGTCCCCGACTACGAACTCGAGGGGTCGACGCCGACGATCAGTATAACTCTTCTGCCGGCCCTGAGCTGTGCGCATCCTCTGCCTAATAACATCAATAGCCTCTGACGTCTGTTGCACAAGCTCGGGACCTAAGAGACGGCGCTCTCCAACCTCAGTCCAACAACTAGGAGATCTGCATGGCCTACCATAAAGTGCCTCGAAAGGAGCCATGCTGATAGTCGATTGATAACTGTTGTTGTATGCAAACTCGGCGAGGCGCATATGCTCATCCCAACTGCCTGCAAAGTCGATCACACAAGCCCTGAGCATATCCTCAAGGATCTGGTTGACCCTTTTGGTCTGCCCATCCGTCTGCGGATGATAAGCGGTGTTGAGATGCAAAGTGACCCCCAACGCCTGCTGAAAACTCCTCCAAAACTGAGATGTAAACCTAGAGTCTCGGTCTGAAACAATCGAAACTGGGACACCGTGCAGTCTCACTATCTCCTCAATAAATATCCTTGCCAACCGGTCCATAGACCAGGAAGCATGTATTGGAATGAAATGAGCCGACTTTGTCAAACGATCGACGATAACCCAGATGGTATCGTGACCGCACTGAGTCCTCGGTAAACCTGCGATGAAATCCATCGATATGTGCTCCCACTTCCACTCTGGAACGCTCAATGGCTGCAAGGGACCAGGGGGTCTTTGATGATCGGCCTTGACACGCTGGCATGTGTCACACTCAGCCACAACACTCGCAATCTAGCGCTTCATCCCCTGCCAGAAGTACTGCCTCCTCATATCACGATACATCTTCGTAGAGCCCGGGTGGATAGTAAGTCTCTATCGGTGTGCCTCGGTCATCAGATCATGACGCAACTCTAGAACGTCCGGGACACACAACCGACCCCTGAAGCGTAACCCACCATCTGAACCAATATGCCAATCTGACTGCTCCACGGAGGCGGCCTCTGCTCGGTACTCCTAAAGTGACTCGTCCGTCTGCTGAGCCTCGATCACCCTAGCCACCAAGGAGGGTTGAATCGATAAGCTCGAAAGCTGAACAATGGAAGACTGCAGACCGAACTCAAAGTCAAACTCTGAAACATCCTCGAACATCTGCCACTGTCCAACCATCATATGTGCCACCAGGTCTCATGGCTGATGGCTGAGCGCGTCCTCCACCACGTTCGCCTTGCCCGGGTGGTACTGAAGGTCAAAATCATAATCCTTTAGCAACTCCATCCATCGCCTTTGCCGCAGGTTTAACTCGGACTGCGAAAATAGATACTTCAAGCTCTTATGATCCGAGAAGAGCTCGAACCTGACCTCATATAGATAATGCCTCCACACCTTCAGTGCGAATACAATTGCTGCAAGCTCTAAATCATGAATGGGGTAGTTCAGCTCATGGACCTTGAGCTGACGCGAGGCATATGCTACTGGCTTCCCGTGCTGCATCAGTATAGCACCCAAGCCAACTCTAGAGGCATCAGTAAAGACAACAAAACCCTCACTCCCATCAGGAAGAGTGAGGACAGGAGCGGACGTGAGGCGGTCCTTCAACTTCAAAAATGCCTTCTCGCAAGCGTCACTCCAGATGAACTCGACGCCCTTCCGCGTCAACCGGGTCAGCGGTGCCACAATACGGGAGAAACCCTCGATAAATCATCGATAATATCCCGCTAGATCAAGGAAGCTGCGAATCTCAAACGTGTTCGTGGGATGACCCCACTGACGTACTGCATCAACCTTCGAGGGGTCCACAGCGACACCCTCCCTTGTCACTACATGACCAAGGAACTTCATCTCCTCCTGCCAAAACTCGCACTTCTCTAGCTTCGCATACAGCTGGTGGGTACGAAGGGTCTCAAGTACAATCCGCAGGTGCTCGGCATGGTCCTCACGGCTCCTCGAATATACAAGAATATCATCAATGAATACCACCACGAACTGATCGAGGAACAGCCGAAAGACCTCATTCATCAGTTGCATGAATATGACGGGTGCGTTGGTCAGTCCGAACGACATGACCAGGAACTCGAAGTGACCATAACGTGTCCGAAACGCTGTCTTCGAAATCTCCTCCTCTCGGACCCGAATCTGATGGTAACCAGAACGTAAGTCTATCTTGGAAAAATACTGCGCACCCTACAACTGATCGAACAGATCATCAATACGGGGAAGCGGGTATCGGTTCTTAATGGTGACTCTGTTGAGCTCACAATAATCTACACAGAGTCGCAACGAGCCATCCTTCTTCTTCACAAACAATACCGGGGCTCCCCAAGGTGAACTGCTGGGACGAATGAAACCTAACTCCTGAAGCTCATCCAACTGCTCCTGCAGTTCTCGCAACTCTAACGGTGCCATTCGGTAGGGGGCCTTTGAGATAGGAGCAGTACGAGGCACCAAATCTATCTGTAACTCCACCTGTCGACGTGGCGAAAAATCCGGAATGTCCTGAAACACATCTGGGTACTCACAAACAACTGGCAGCTGCTCAATACTCTCTGCCACAGAATCTTCAACGACCAAAGCCAAGAAGCTAGATAACAACTCTCTTTTAGGCTCGGCGACGAACTGAAACACTGGCAAGCCTGGAATATGAAATGTAACTGTCCTCGCAGCACAGTCTAAGATGGCACGATACTCCGCAAGCCAGTACATACCTAGAATCACATCAAATCCTACCATCGACATCACGAACAAATCGGCAGGAAGGAACATCTCACCCACTAACACCGGGCAAGAAGGACAGCAACAGGTCAATATCACAGACTACCCCATGGGAGTCAAAATGGTCAAGGCCTCGAACACGGACTCCGATGGAATACCGGTCGATCGGTAAAAATGTTCGGCCACAAACGAATGGGAAGCACCAGAATCAAACAAAACATGAGCAATGCAAATAGAAACAAGAAGAATACCCTCAACGACTCCACCGGTCGACGACTGCGGGTCCTGACCTGGCGCCTGCTGCGCAGAATAAAAGCGGCCCTGAGCTGGTAGGGGAAGCAATCCAAAAGACTGATGGTCCTGAGTCTGAGCCTGCTGGGCTACTATACACACTGGACTTAAGGAACGAACAACATATGGATATCCCCTCTGCTGATGCTGCTATTGCTGCTGTCGCTATCTCTGCTGAGGAGGTCTGCCTGGCTGCCTCTGCTGCTGAGGAGGAGCCCTAGGAGCGGCGGGTGAAAGCTGAGCTCTCTGCTGCTGCTGAGGAGGACGAGGGGGAGGCAACTACGGTGGCCTCTGCTGCTGAATGGGGAGAGGGCACTCACGCCTCCGATGCCCAGTCTGTCCACAGCCGAAGCATACACCTGAAAAGGGGCCAGAAGATGAGGCGGCTGGCGGTGCCGAAGATGATGAAAAAGCCACTGTCTGAACCGCGGGCTGTCGAAATCCTGATCTGCCTCTCCATCTCTGCTGATGGTGCTTCCTGGAACTGCCGGCTGGTACTCTCCTCTTCCGGTCTCCACCGGAACTCTGCTCTCTCGACCTTTGGGTCATAGCCCAGTCCTCCTCATAAACTAGTGCTCGATGCACAACCTGATCGAACGTCTCCAAGCAATGCCCTACAACACGGCTGTGAAGGGCAGGGCGTAAACCAGTCACAAAACGACGGGCTCTCATCTTCTCATCACTGATCAGATGAGGAGAAAATCTAGACAAGGCTAAGAAACGGGCCTCATAATGAGATACAGTCATATCACCCTGCACTAGGGTCTCAAACTCAATCACCCGCTGGATATGAACATGTTCAGGGAAAAAATTTTGGTCGAAACGGGTCACGAACTCCTCCCATGTCCAAACGAACTGAGATCCAACCATCCTAGATATGGATGACCACTAATGACGGACCTCGCCCTGAAGGAGATAGGTCGCAAGGGATACTCTCTGGCCTGCAAGATACTGTATAGTGTCAAAAATCCTCTCAACCTCAGTG
Source organism: Magnolia kwangsiensis (assembly GCA_037074715.1). Classification (NCBI taxonomy): domain Eukaryota; kingdom Viridiplantae; phylum Streptophyta; class Magnoliopsida; order Magnoliales; family Magnoliaceae; genus Magnolia; species Magnolia kwangsiensis. The sequence continues at coordinate 84,339,069 of CM073586.1, forward strand.
CGCCAAGCCTCGGCGGCAGAAGGGTCAGGATCACCACTAAACTCGGGGGATCATGCTGTCGGAACTCTCGGGCTATGGCACTAGCATGGGGTAAGTCAGACCGCCTGGAAACCTCAGCGGTAGCTGGCTGACGGGTCTGTAACACGGTGGCAACAAGCTGCATCAACTGCTGAAAATGCTCAGCTCCTATAGGTACTGTCGAAAAGGTAGGGGCGACACTCACCTCAGGCAGAGGCACGAGTGTAACCGACGGGGTAGGAGCCTCAGTAACTGTAATAGCAGGCTGAGTAGGGGGAATAGGTGGGGGAACCGGAGCAACTGGAGGTACAGGCGCTATGGGCTCAACTGGAGGAACAGGCCAGATCGGGACCTCAGGAATCGGATCCTCATCTACTGGAGCAGGACGTGCTCGAGTAGGATAGGTACCTCGGGCGCCTTGCCCACGGGCACCACGACCACGGGCTCCACGACCACGAGTGTCCCGACCACGCGGCATCGTCTACAAAATAATGATGACGCAAGGAATCAGGTCAGTTACTGTAACACCCTAAAAATCGGGGGGCGTGTATAAACTCAACTCCCGAGTTCCAGACCGTCACTTATGCATCAAAAATGATTATGATTCAATGTTGTCTGATTTAAAGCATTCACATGAGTAAAAGTATACCAAAACTGTAATTCATACTTCAGATCCAGTGATAAAAGCAAGCGGAAGACTAAACAATATATATATCACTGTATGGAAAAACAAAGTAAATCTCATCTGTCTCCAAAGTATGACTACATCTCTGAGTCTCATATACATATACATGAACAAAAATGTAATGTTTAAAATAGTCCCACTAAAGTTCCATCGATCCAGGTCGCCTACGGGAAGCCATCGTGATACTGCATGTACGAGAACTCGTCCTGGTCCTCGTCGATGTCTGGCTCCACCTCCTGGATCTCAGCCTCACCTGCATCTACAACAGGGTCTGGTGGGTGTTCCAAACACCATCCCGTAACGTGAGAGTGAGTGATCAACTCAGTGGAATCATAGAGCAAAGATTAGCATGTTCACAATTCAATCATGCGATAATAGTAAAGCAGTAAATCAGACAATCCTAATACTGTTGTTAATGCAAGATGACATGACGTGATGTATGCCCTCACCGACGATCTCCCTCATACGGTAACATCTTACGATCGCGGCATGCCACACTCCCTAGAGTGCTCCACATCTTCCAGGCACATGCAATGCTATGGTGATATGATTTTCAAGTTGTTATTAGTCCGTTCAAACAACAGGATTGGGAAACTAAGGTACTTTCCTTATATCAATCCCAACACAGATCCTGTCTAGGGTCGTCACTCCTAGTAATCTCATACGAGGTATATTTATGTAGGTCACTGCAAGGGCTGCCAGGGCTGTTGCTCGCACTCGTTGCACCGCTCCCCCATCACCTTATCAATACAGGCCTACTGTACTCTACTGCAACGGAAGGATCGTCGCCTCCCCTGGACTCAGAATACGCTCGCGGTCACTACAAAGGGCTCGTCGCCTCCCCTGGACTCCATGCAGACGCACAATCTCTCTGATGTACAATCTAGCCAGCTCATCTGCAGAGTTCGTAACTCTGATCGGTAGGAAGTGCGCCGACTTCGTCAATCGGTCGACGATCACCCAAATGGAATCATGTCCCTTCCTCGTCTTCGGCAACCCAGAAATGAAGTCCATAGATATGAAATCCCACTTCCACTCTGCGATCGGCATGGGCTGCAGAAGTCCATGTGGTCAGCGATGCTCTGCCTTCACCTGCTGACAAGTGAGACAACGGAACACGAACTCAGCTATATGGGTCTTCATACCTTCCCACCAATATGTCCTCTTCATGTCACTATACATCTTTGTGCTGCCTGGATGCATCGCGAGTCTAGTAGAATGCGCAGCCTCGAGAATCTCTTGTCTCAAGTCAGGGACATCTGGGACGCATAGGCGGCCATGGTAACGTAAGCCCCCATCCATACCAACTCGCCAGTCGGCGTCAGCATCATCACTGGCCTGCTCTCGAAGCTCAGTAAGATGCGCATCGTCCCTCTGCGCCTTGATGACTCGGTCATCGATCTGAGATCGCACCTGTACATGTGCGATGAACTCAAACGGCTCCTCTACAGTGAGTTTCTGTTCAAAGTCTCGCAAAAACTCAACCATATCCCACTCGGCAACCATCAGCGGAGCCGCAAACTCTATCGTCTTCTTGCGGCTCAACGCGTCAGCCACAAGGTTCGCTTTCCCAGGATGGTAAGAGACTTCAAACTTGAAGTCCTTCAACGTCTCCATCCATCGCCGCTGCCTCATATTCAAGTCTCGCTGCGTGAATATGTACTTGAGGCTCTTGTGGTCGTAAAAGAGCTCGAACTCCTCTCCATAGAGGTAATGTCTCCAGAGTCTCAGTGCGAATATAACGGCTACCAACTCTAGGTCGTGTGTAGGGTAATTCTCCTCGTGCTTCTTTAATTGTCTCGAGGCATACGAAATTACCCTGTCCCTCTGCATAAGGACACAACCCAAACCAACGCTAGACGCGTCAGTGTATATAGTGTATCTAACCCTCTGCTCTGGCAATACTAGCACAGGGGCGGACGTAAGTCTGTCCTTCAGCTCTTGAAAAGCTGACTCCGCCTTATCATTCCAGGCGAACTTCACGTCCTTCCGTGTCAACTGAGATAAGGGTCTCGCGATCTTCGAGAAGTCCCGTATGAAGCGCCGATAGTAGCCAGCGAGACCCAAGAAGCTCCTCACCTCAGTGACAGAACCAGGCTGCTCCCAGTCCTGCATCGCAGCTACCTTAGACAGGTCAACTGCCATGCCATCCTTGGACACCACGTGTCCCAGAAACTTCACCTCCTACTTTCAGAAGTCGCACTTCTAGTACTGTGCGAACAACTGATGCCGTCTGAGCGTATCTAGGACCAAACGCAAGTACTCCTCGTGCTCCTCTCGACTCCTAGAGTACACCAAAATGTCGTCAATGAATACAACGACCAATCGATAGAGGAAAGGTCGAAATATCCGGTTCATCAGATCCATGAACACGGCTGGTGCGTTCGTGAGACCGAACGACATCACGAGAAACTCGTAGTGGCCAAAACTGGTCCTGAATGCTGTCTTCTGCACGTCCTCATCCCTGACGCGCAGCTGATGATAACCTGACTGAAGATCAATCTTCGAGAAGTACTGCGCTCCTCTCAACTGATCAAACAAGTCATCGATCCTGGGCAAAGGGTACTTGTTCTTCACCATGAGCTGGTTCAGCCTGCGATAATCAATACACAATCGCATCGAACCATCCTTCTTCCTCACGAACAAGACCGGTGCTCCCCAAGGAGACACGCTAGGCCGTATAAGGCCAAGCTCTAGCAGACCATCAATCTGCGTCCTCAACTCCATCTCACATGGTGCCATGCGATACGTCGGCAATGAGACGGGCGTAGATCCAGGAACCAGATCGATAGTGAAATCGATCTCATGTCGGGGCGGCAAACCAGGGATCTTCCTAAACAGATCCCCGAACTCGGAAACAACTGGCGTATGCTCAAGTACCTGGGCACCAGCGTCGCACAATAAAGTGGTGTAGCTAAGTATGCGGAAAGGAAGATTTACCCGCACTGAAAATGTGAAAGGCGTGCCCTCAGGCTCGTACACCGTCACCATACGAGCCTCGCAATCAATCTCGGCCCTCCCAGCAGTCAACCAGTCCATGCCAAGAAAGACGTCGAGATAAACGAGCGAGGGATCGACGACAAGATCAAGAGTCATCGTCCTGCCTCCCAGATCAACTAAACAACTCTCACACATCTGGGTGACATCCGAATAATCCCCATGAGCTGCAAAGACTCGCACGCTATCCATAGTGATAGTCTGTAACCCAAGACGCCTGACTACGGCACGCGATATCAAAGAAATCGTAGAACCAGTGTCCACCATCACAAGAACGGGAGTACCTCCAATATGGGCCGTGACCTCGAAGGCTGAATGTTGGAAAGTCGGCGTCGCAGCTGCCTCAGCTGTCAATGTATGAACCCGAGCCTGCTGTGGCCGGTTCGGCCGCTGTGTCAAGGGCCGTGGAGGCTATCTGATCTACGATACCGGAGGTCTGAATGTAGGGTGCGCAGGAGCTGACCGTATAGGCGGTAATGATATCGCCTGTGGACGCACACGGTCAATCTTCTGCGGCGGCGAGAACCCGCTGTCCCGCATCTTAGAAAAGCAGCTCTGCGCCAAGTGGCCTGTCCTCCCACAATATGTGCACGTCAAATCGGGGCGCCGAAACGGTGGTACTGGCACTATGGCCCGAGTAGGAGGGTCGACGCGAGGCCTCTTGCCCGCAAAGGGCCTGTCTGGCAAGTCTGGTCGTGGCCTAGAAGCAACAGGGCCACGAGATCGCGCAAGTCGATCCACGTCCTGCTCTGCCCGCATGGACATGTGAATCAACTCCGCATAAGAGGGAATGCTAACACACCACATCTTCGACCGAATATCCGGTCGCAAACCCTCCAAAAAGCGCCGTATGCGCATCTGCTCATCAGCTAAAATCGTCGGGACGTACCTACCCAACTCCGTGAACCGATGCTCATACTCTGTAACTGTCATAGCTGCCTGTCTGAGGCGGAGAAACTCATTCTCCCTATCGTGCCTGTCAGTCTGGGGATAATACTTCTCATGGAAGCGGAACTCAAACGCTGCCCACGTCCATACAAAGTCGGCGGCAACGGTCCGCAGTACGCTATCCCACCACATGCTGGCCTCTCTCTCAAACAGGAATGTAGCCAGCTCTACCTGCTCGGCCTCGGTGCAATGCAACATCCACAAAATCTTCGACACACGGTCGAGCCAGTACTCAGCCTCCTCGGGTCTATGGGAACCCGTGAAAGTAGGAGGTCGCAAGCGATGAAATCGCTCCAATAGGCCCCGTGTATCGGCGGGATTTCCCGCAGGGTAAGCAGGCGGCGCAGGATGAGCCATGACCTCATCCTGGGCGTATGTATAAGCATCCTCAACTGGATGCGCAGGTGGTGCAGGTGGTGTAGATGGAGCCGCACCCCCACCCTGGGCTAATGTCCCCATTATGGTAGTCAGAAGCTGCTGCTGCAGCATCATAGCCATCATCTGCTCAAATCTGTCGGGAGGTGGAGCAGGCTGTGGCGGATGCTGTGTGGAAGTAGATGCGCGATATGGCTCTCTGACTGATGGCGTAAATGGCGGTGGTCCATCTGTAGGCCTAGCGGCAGGCTGAGACGATCGAACCGCCTCAGGAATCGGGCCCAAAGTAGGGTCCGTATGGGTGCCAGACTGAGAGGGAGTCTGATCCATATGCTCGATCAGCGCAAGACGAGCCGTGCTCCACGTAGTCTTATGCGGCATTCCCTATATTCAAAATAGGGCGCAACCTTGTCAGTCTCAATTGCACAAATACACCACAATCATTCACACAAGGAGTCAAAGGCATTCCATGCATTTCAATTAAACAAAATTGTCACAATACAAGGGATATATCCTTACAAGCATCATGACGAGAAATACATGGGAATTAAGACAATTAAGCAACAACAACATAAGCAAAGCACTAGCCCTAACAGGCTTACACACATAAAGCAGGAAATGACTAACTACTGATAATAACATCAAAGATCGCATCGCTAGTAGGAGTCTGGTAACGGAGGAGGAGCACCCTTATCCTGCAAGCAACACAGGATCGCCTTCAAGGTGCGAGTCACCTTGCCGAGTTGCTTCTTTGTAACGGCCTTGGCATCCTCGACTTCAGCGCGAAGTTCCTGCACTTCCCTTCGTAAAGCGGTCTGACTCTGCTCCATCCGAGCAATGCGATCGTCGATAGTAGCCTACGCAGAAGGAGGAGGGCTCTCATCAGTATCCTGAGCCTCCTCTTCTGCCTCTTCCTAGACTTCTTCCTGAACCTCTGCTCCAGGTTCGTCTTCACTTTGATCTCCCTCATCATCAAAGTCATCCTCACTATCCTTTTCAAGTTGATTTTCACGGTATTGTGACCCAATCTTCATCTTGACCATTGTCGACTCATTGATACTATGAATCGAAACTGGCATTTCTGGCCCAAGTCTGTAAGCAAACTCGAGGGCGATCTAGCAAACCAGTCGACCAAAAGGAAGTGATTCGGATGTCCTTCTTCACTTGGCTATGAGGACTATCTGCCGTAAGATGAAAGTAGCCATGCATACGTTCTCTCCCTGGGCCACCATATACAGGAAATCAACCATAAGGTGTGTACATTCAATGCGATTCGTCGACCTGGGATAAACATTGAACGTGCAGATATGGTGCAGCAGGCGCAAATCCTCAGACATATACGTCGCCTTGAGGCTATTATTAGGCTGCCATGGAACCAACTTACCGCACAGAAACCTGGTGCGGCGATCTCGTTCACGCCTAGTCCTCAGATTCTTCTCACTAGGATGAACATCACCAAGAGGCACGTTCAGAAGTCACGCAATCAGTCGTACATCAATCGTAGCCATCCGATCTCTACCAAAAGGGATTTTGAACTGCAAAGGCTCCAAGGTAGGATTCTGGATACTTGCGTAGAAGGCACGAACAGTGCTCACATTAGCACGAGCGTGAGCTTCAAAGATCGGACCCCAATGCGCAGCTTCAATGCGTTCGAACAACAGATATTCGCCGAATAGTCGTCCATCGACGTCCGCCTCAAATAACACTTTGCGATCAGTGTATTGGCCATGAGGCATCTCTGATAAAATTGCTCACCCAAGGTGTGCATGGGGATCCAAATCCCGCTTTGTACGGCACTCCAGGACTGCAGCTGGACCTGCGGCGGCACTTGAACTTGCGGCACCACCCCGCGGTCTTCTCGATTGAGCAGGGCGGCTCGGTCCAGCCTCGTCTGTTGCGGTTTTCCTCTTACCCATCAAAGATATGATGGATGAGAGTGATAAAAGGCCTAAAATAGCTTCCACGAAAGCCATGGAAAATGATGAAAATGCGAAGAAGTGGCTGTCCAATCTGGAAAAAGGAAATCTAAGCATCGTAGAGGGATGCTTCAAGCTTCCCAAGAGTGTATTTTCAAGGAGAAATGCAAACAAAAAAGTGGAATGGAGCACCTCACGATTTCAGCTCTATTTGGGGGTTTTTGGAGCTCCAAATGGTAAAATCTTCAAGAGGAAGGGCTGCCAACTCCCAAGAAGTGATGGATGATGGTCGGTTTTAGCCAAGGAGGGACCTAGGGACGATTGAGAATCACAAACTTTGGGGATAGTTGCTGAAAAATGAAAATAGGGCTAAGGGGAGGGCTGTTTGTGAAGGAGGGGGTGTTTTAGGGATTTTCGTGGGACGGGAGCTATGTGGGGATGATGTGCACCTCATTTAAGGGCGTGCGCCCAAAAATCAGGACCAACGGGCCCCACCGGTCTGCGATGGCATCGCCGGCCAACTCCTCAGTTGGTCGGTGGGACCACATGGGTCTAGTCCCCCATGGTCCAGGGACCCCAAAAATGTGTGGTCCACCCCCTGGTTCATTGTATTTTGACCTATATGAGCCCAAACATGTGTTCGGAGCTTTCCGGGACCACTCCGCAATCCCGAATACCAAACCCTATGATGCAGCATATGAATTTAGGGTAGAAGGAGCTAGTACATCCATCTAGATCCTTAGTTGCTAAAGAAAGTGAAGTTAAAATGGCCTTTGGCCATTTTTTATGTAATTTTACTATTCACTGAACAATTTTGTGAAAGTACTAATTTATGTTATTTTCACATTAGGTTTGATGCCTAACATGAAATGGATAAGAAAGAAATGAAGATTGGAGTGTTTAGTGGAGGAATTTTGAAGATTTTTGGTGAAACGGGGTTTTTAAGCCCTGGCGAGTGATTACAGGAGTCGTGGTCATCCCACGGCCCAAAGAGTTTACTTTTATGGTTTAAAACCACTCATAGGACATCTCAACCCGACTTCCTATGGCTTAGAAGCTATTCGGGTTGCTTTACGCGACCCGAGATGCATTTCAGACTTGATCTTGCAATCGGTTCTAATAGACTTCGCCTATCGGCGAATCTGCGATCCTAGAAGTGTTTCTAGACCCTTCTCGCACCCACCTAAGTCAAAGGAAGCGACAGCGTACGTCGCGAGACTATAACCCAGGCCCAGTATACTCTTATTCATGCTCTGATACCAACTTATAACACCCTGAAAATCGGGGGTCGTGTATAAACTCAACTCCCGAGTTCCAGACCGTCACTTATGCATCAAAAATGATTATGATTCAATGTTGTCTGATTTAAAGCATTCACATGAGTAAAAGTATACCAAAACTGCAATTCATACTTCAGATCCAGTGATAAAAGCAAGCGGAAGACTAAACAATATATATATATCACTGTATGGAAAAACAAAGTAAATCTCATCTATCTCCAAAGTATGACTACATCTCTGAGTCTCATATACATATACATGAACAAAAATGTAATGTTCAAAATAGTTCCACTAAAGTCCCATCAATCCAGGTCTCCTACGGGAAGCCATCGTGATACTGCATGTACGAGAACTCGTCCTGGTCCTCGTCGATGTCTGGCTCCACCTCCTGGATCTCAGCCTCACTTGCATCTACAACAGGGTCTGGTGGGTGTTCCAAACACCATCCCGTAACGTGGGAGTGAGTGATCAACTCAGTGGAATCATAGAGCAAAGATTAGCATGTTCACAATTCAATCATGCGATAATAGTAAAGCAGTAAATCAGACAATCCTAATACTGTTGTTAATGCAAGATGACATGACGTGATGTATGCCCTCACCGATGATCTCCCTCATACGGCAACATCTTACTACCGCGGCATGCCACACTCCCTAGAGTGCTCCACATCTTCCAGGCACATGCAATGCTATGGTGATATGATTTCCAAGTTGTTATTAGTCCGTTCAAACAGCAGGATTGGGAAACTAAGGTACTTTCCTCATATCAATCCCAACACAGATCCTGTCTAGGGTCGTCACTCCTAGTAATCTCATACGAAGTATATTTATGTAGGTCGCTGCAAGGGCTGCCAGGGCTGTTGCTCGCACTCGTTGCACCGCTCCCCCATCACCTTATCAATACAGGCCTACTGTACTCTACTGCAACGGAAGGATCGTCGCCTCCTCTGGACTCAGAATACGCTCGCGGTCACTACAAAGGGCTCGTCGCCTGATCAGTGTAGGCTGACAGCAAGAATATAGTGTCCCATACCACCATAATCTGCTCACGAGTCTAGGTGCTCACTGGTCACTACGGGGAGGTTTGTGGCCCCAGCGTAGGCCGACAGCTCGACCACGGTGTCCCATACCACCATGCCCGGCTCATGAGTCTTCGTGGATCAAGGTACCATGGTTAACAGGGTTTACAATGGTAAGTTCAGTACCCTAGGTTCAAGCAGTTATGACTCATACAAGGTAAACATACATCGGCCAGTCAGGTTGCTTGACGGGCTCGACTAGCGCGATCGCATCTCAAGTCGAACGACATGAAGTGCGTAAAACACTTCGCGTGGCCTAACCACTGCCGCCAACTCCAAATACGAATCACGTTCATCGACGCGTCGTTCGTGGCTATGACCAGTCAGCCACGAATTCGCTCGGTTACCGACTGCCTGGACTAAGTCTAGTCCCAAACATTTATGGAATCACATCAGCAATCTAAGTGAGAGTATTGAAATTGAAATACAATCATGTGAGCATGTTAACACATGTTATAACATTCAACTTAAGCAAATCTTCAAACACACATATTCCATGCATGTAATGAAATCATGCATATAGTCAACATGTAGGAAATCATTTAGGTCAGCATATTAATTGAGGAATCAATCTAAAACTATCTCATAACATCATTCAATTCAATACATACTAATACAAACATTTATACAAACACATACACTACACACTTAAGTCTACATATAGTATGTCGACCCAAAGTGCGCAACTAGGCGAATCTCTTCGCCAAACTAATTGTGCACGCATTCCTAACTCCCTAATGCGACAACAAACCATGTCAATCACATCAGCAAAATATGAATGTAGACCGTACTTCCTACAAATGACTAAAATTCCCTAAATCTCATATTCTTCGTTAATTTACGAAACAGGAAACGGAGAGCATGTTGTACATGTCAAACGGCGATGCCGTCGATAATCTACTATTAAACGACATTGAAAGCGTTGTAAACCGTCAATCAAAGCGTCTAAAATCCTCACATATCTCTTACGGAAGCGTGATTTTGAACGGAGCGTGTACGCTTCGTCTACGACAGTAGGAGGACCTGATTTATGAAGTACGTTAGCTAACACGCCCTAAATCTAGATAAACCCTAAATCAGCAAGTTTTAGGGTTATTCTATACCTGTAAAAGTGGAGAAATCACCAGCGAGGTGATTGGGAAGAGTTGCTGAAGCACCAGCAGTCGGTGGCTCGGAGACGGGAAAAATTCCTTCCACTCTCTCTCTCAAACTCTCTCTCCTTTTCCTAGGGTTTGCAATTTTCGGATGGGAGAGAGAAATGAGGGTTTCAACTCCTTTTATAAGCTTAAAAATGCCGAAAACAGGTTCAGGAACGAAGTTTACTTGGTGTCTATCCATTTCGGGGCTGTTTCGGTCCAAAAGTTACTTTCTGGTGGTCCCCTGGTCAATTGCGATCGGACTTAAGCTCATGCGTACCAGATATAGCACGTATTAAGTTTTCAGTCTGGCAGGATTCGCAGATCGCACGTGGCGGACCAGTTTCAGTTCAGCGGTCTCCGCACGTAGATCAGGGCTGAAAGTCTCATGATATGAAATAGAAATTTTTCCTAGTCCGAGGGTATAATCTGGATGAATTCTGACGGTCAGAACGCTTAATACTGACGCGTCAAGTCGTGTGCCAGATTTGAATTTGAAATTCCAATTCTGTCCCTATTCGCGGTCTCTTCAGTCCGAGCTCAATGAAACAGTCTGTGATTATCGGTTTGACTTGATTTTTGAAATGATTTTCAAGTCCAGCTGGGCGGTTCTAACGGTCTAAGATAGGAGGTATCGGACGTTCGACGCGCGGTCTATACCCAATACAAGAATTCAAAGTGGTCTAGAGAACAAACCTGCTTAGAGTTTGGTCCGAGGTTATAGAGTATTGTAGAGTTGTTTGTTCTACTCGATTTGGGTCTTGTAGAACGTATTTAAAGTGATCAGGGACTATTTCCCAGCTACTCTAGCGTTGCGCTAGCTAACCTACCCTTAATTTCCGTGGAAATTAATTCTACGCGATTTCGGGTCGAGTTGGTACTCGAGCCCAAGTATGGATTTTTCACGGGCGTTACAGTTTCAGGCTCAATACGGAGCGAAAGGAAGGATCTCGGGACACTACTTGCCCCATGTTCTTGACAGACATGTGATGTTCCCTAGAGTCATTCCAGAATTACTTGCTATGCTCTGATACCAACTCCTGTCACGCCCCAGACTCAGTAACCGGAATCACAAGGGACCTGATGGCCGGTTCTAGCCTAACAACCTCCATAGTACCCCATTCTTGGCTCCTGAGGCAGGTTCCGATCCTGGGATCCTATAAGGAGGATTTTCATTACAGTATAATCATTACCAATATGAGCATACCCAAGATCACAACAAATATATCTGAGAATAACAAAGGAACACATCACAAAATTCACTAAGAATTTGAACTTTTACAATCATCCATAAGGTCCAAAAGGACATACATGAGATAAAAGGAGTCCTCAATCGTGCATAAGCTTATAGAAGCTTAGAGGGTGGTGAAAGTGTGTGACAATGGTGCACAGAAGAATAGTAGGAGATGCAAGAAGGGAAATGTGCTCAATGGGAAAATCACTAACCTTACCAAGGCTTATCATGAATATGATGCAATGAGTACTGGATGTTAAACCAAGGTAATACATGAAGGGGGCTTGTACAACCAATGCTAATGCGATGCAAGTAATGCCAGTGCTCATATCCAAATCATAAGTCAAGTACATTTTCAATCATAAGGAAATCACCGGGGTCCATTACACTGCTGAATGACTGTCGCTCTACAGACCTTGCACAGTCAAACGAGCATAAGAGACCTCACTACCCACCTGTGGATAGCCAATCACCAACAAGGCCTGACGGTACCGGACCCATTTACGAGCTGGTCAGACTCAACCTAGCAATGCCCACTACATACCAGGCAGGTAAGGCCACACCCCTATCCAACCGACTACACGACAGTGAGAGTCGCAGCCTAATGGTATAAGGCCCTCGTACGCTCATGCATTCCACCGGGTCATGGCGTTGGAGCAGATCCTTGGTACCATGAAAGTTTTAGAAATTTCACCCATGGGCATCCTATGCACCCGGTATGCTCAACTAATATTTTCGGTGTCCACACATACGACCATCCACGAATATCCCTGTGGAGGTAAGGCCCTGATGAAGTAAGGGCAAATATCCACATGCTATGCAATGCCAGATGCATGAATCACACAATCACCCATGCATCAATCCTAAGCATTCATCTCTCAGGGAGATACCAACATGTCCTACACAATGCCACAACCATGGCCAATCATTCCTCAACCAAGCATGCATATGATGTGTATGGGAGTGGGCCATGAAGATGAATAGGGGTGCCAATACGGTGGATATGAACTTTCTACCTAACCATGAAGGGTTTAGGTACTTAACTAATTCCTCATAAGGAATACAACCTCTAGTGGGGGCCCATATACCTGGGGTAGCCCACAAGACTAAGGAGAACAATAGTATGGACCTAAATAATGAGATGGCTTAGTAAGGTTCTATGGTGGGCCTTTAACCACTCATAGAAGCCCATGGGCATACCTTAAGGGCACCAACGTGGACATCCAACCATAATTGGTCCCTAAGAGGTAGCCCATCTCTAATTGATCATGAATTAAGGACCAAGGCCCATGTAACATCAAAAATAAGAAATGAGCAGTCATAATTATACCACAACACTCATGTTGGGCTTCAGAAAGGGCGGCCCAAGGCCTACCCAAAATATGGGTTCAAGGGGAACACACATAACCCAAATCATATATACCACTAATCCCATATATCATGGTGGCCTAGTGGGCGGCCCATTGCTCAAACCACATGGGCAATATCATGCTCTTAGTCAAGTAAGTTGGGCGTACAACTCGGCCCAAGTATAAAGTTGATTTGATGGGCAATCAAGGGCCCATCTACTTGTGTAATCTAGCCCACTAACCCAACATAATAGTATAGTAAAATGGCCCAATAGTTCAATGGGTCTATCTGGAAGGTTCCAACCCAATTGGGCCTAAAGAGTTCAACAACTAGTTACATTCATGGACCCAATTAAATTCAACAGTGGTGGGCCTCAAAAGTGCATTTATTAAGCCCAAAATTTAAGAAACTAAAGGTATCAATTATTGTAACACCCTGAAAATCGGGGGTCGTGTATAAACTCAACTCCCGAGTTCCAGACCGTCACTTATGCAACAAAAATGGTTATGATTCATTGTTGTCTGATTTAAAGCATTCACATGAGTAAAAGTATACCAAAACTGCAATTCATACTTCAGATCCAGTGATAAAAGCAAGCGGAAGACTAAACAATATATATATCACTGTATGAAAAAACAAAGTAAATCTCATTTATCTCCAAAGTATGACTACATCTCTGAGTCTCATATACATATACATAAACAAAAAAATAATGTTCAAAATAGTCCCACTGATGTCCCCTCGATCCAGGTCGCCTACGGGAAGCCGTCGTGATACTGCATATACGAGAACTCATCCTGGTCCTCGTCGATCTCTGGCTCCACCTCCTGGATCTCGGCCTTACCTGCATCTACAACAGGGTCTGGTGGGTGTTGCAAACACCATCCCGTAACGTGGGAATGAGTGATCAACTCAGTGGAATCATAGAGCAAAGATTAGCATGTTCACAATTCAATCACGTGATAATAGTAAAGCAGTAAATCAGACAATCCTAATACTGTTGTTAATGCAAGATGATATGACGTGATGTATGCCCTCACCGACGATCACCCTCATGCGGCAACATCTTACGACCGCGGCATGCCACACTCCCTAGAGTGCTCCACATCTTCCAGGCACATGCAATGCTATGGTGATATGATTTCCAAGTTGTTATTAGTCCATTCAAACAGAAGGATTGGGAAACTAAGGTACTTCCCTTGTATCAATCCCAACACAGATCCTGTCTAGGGTCGTCACTCCTAGTAATCTCATACGATGTGTATTTCTTAGGTCACTGCAAGGGCTGCCAGGGCTGTTGCTCGCACTCGTTGCACCGCTCCCCCATCACCTTATCAATACAGGCCTACCGTACTCTACTGCAATGGAAGGGTCGTCGCCTCCCGTGGACTCAGAATACGCTCGCGGTCACTACAAAGGGCTCGTCGCCTGATTAGTGTAGGCCGACTGCTAGAATATAGTGTCCCATACCACCATAATCTGCTCACGAGTCTAGGTCCTCACTGGTCACTACGGGGAGGTTTGTGGCCCCAGCGTAGGCCGACAGCTCGACCACGGTGTCCCATACCACCATGCCCGGCTCATGAGTCTTCGTGGATCAAGGTACCATGGTTAAAAGGGTTTACAATGGTAAGTTCAGTACCCTAGGTTCAAGCAGTTATGACACATACAAGGTGAACATACATCGGCCAGTCGGGTTACTTGACGGGCTCGACTAGCGTGATCGCATCTCAAGTCGAACGACATGAAGTGCGTAAAACACTTCGCGTGGCCTAACCACTACCGCCAACTCTAAACACGAATCACGTTCATCGACGCGTCGTTCGTGGCTATGACCAGTCAGCCACGAATTCGCTCGGTTACCGACTGCCTGGACTAAGTCTAGTCCCACACATCTATGAAATCACATTAGCAATATATGTAAAGGTATTGGAATTGAAATATAATCATATGAGCATGTTAACACATGACATAACATTCAACTTAAGCAAATCTTCAAAGCATACTTTCCATGCATGAAATGGAATCATGCATAAAGTCAACATGTAGGAAATCATTTAGGTCAGCATATTAACTAAGAAATCAATCTCAAGCTACTACATAACATCATTTAATTCAATACATACTAATACAAGCATTTATACAAACACATACACTACGCACTTAAGTTTACATATAGTATGTCGACCCAAAGTGCGCAACTAGGCGAATCTCTTCGCCAAACTAATAATTCAAGCATTCCTAACTCCCTAATGCGACAACAAACCATGTCAATCACGTCAGCAAAATATGAATGTTGACCGTACTTCCTACAAATGACTAAAATGCCCTAAATCTCATATTCTTCGTTAATTTACGAAACAGGAAACGGAGAGCATGTTGTACATGTCAAACGGCGATGCCGTCGATAATCTACTATTAAATGACATTGAAAGCGTTGTAAACCGTTAATCAAAGCGTCTAAAATCCTCACCTAGTCTCTTACGGATGCGGGATTTTGAACGGAGCGTGTACGCTTCGTCTACGACAGTAGGAGAACCTGATTTACGAAATACGTTAGCTAACACGCCCTAAATCTGGATAAACCCTAAATCAGCAAGTTCTAGGGTTGTTTTGTACCTGAAAGAACGGAGAAATCACCAGCCAGGTGATTGGGAAGAGTTGCTGAAGCAGCAGCAATCGGTGGCTCGGAAGCTGGAAAAATCCCTTCCAATCTCTCTCTCAAACTCTCTCTCCTTTTCTCTAGGGTTGCAATTTTCGGATGGGAGAGAGAAATGAGGGTTTCAACACCTTTTATAAGCTTAAAAACGCTGAAAACAGGCTCCAGAACGAAGTTTACTTGGTGCCTATCCATTTCGGGGCTGTTTCAGTCCAAAAGCTGCTTTCTGGTGGTCCCCTGGTCGATTGCGATCGGACTTAAGCTCATGTGTACCAGATGTAGCTCGTATTAAGTTTTCAGTCTGGCAGGGTTCGCAGATCGCATGTGGCGGACCAGTTTCAGTTCAGCGGTCACCGCACGTAGATCAGGGCTGAAAGTCTCATGATAATAAATAGAAATTTTTCCTGATCCGAGGGTGTAATCTGGATGAATTCCGACGGTCAGAACGCTTAATACTGACGCGTCAAGTCGTGTGCCAGATTTGAATTTGAAATTCCAAATCTGTCCCTATTCGCGGTCTCTTCAGTCCGGGTTCAACGAAATAGTCTGTGATTATCGGTTTGACTTGATTTTCGAGATGATTGTCAAGTCCAGCTAGGCGGTTCTAACGGTATAAGATAGGAGGTATCAGACCTTCGACGCGCGGTCTAAATCCAATACAAGAATTCAATGTGGTCCAGAGAACAGACCTGCTTAGAGTTTGATCCGAGGTTATAGAGTATTGTAGAGTTGTTTGTTCTACTCGATTTGGGTCTTGCAGAACGTATTTAAAGTGATCAGGGACTATTTCCCAGCTACTCTAGCGTTGCGCTAGCTAACTTACGCTTAATTTTCATGGAAATTAATTCTACACGATTTCGGGTCGAGTTGGTACTCGAGCCCAAGTACGGATTTTTCACAGGCATTACAATTATCTCCTCTAATACCTTCATAAATGTGGTGGGCCTCACTCCTCAAAATTTCAGCCCAAGTCCAAGCATAATTATAACATGTTGTTGTCCTAAATTTGGGCACTCCATTGGAGTGGTCCCAAGGCCTCTAAAACTCTGAAAATTGAGGGTCATGGCCCCTCATCATGCATACAATGAGAGGAAACCCAAAAATATGGCCCACCATTAAGAGAAATATTTTTGAATTTTGGTTTTTATCAAGCATATTGCTGGACTGCACAACAAAAAAATTGGGAGTCCAGCCATCTTGGACCATTTTTTTTGGATGCCCTAAAGGGGTCATTTGAGGCTGAAATTTTACAGAGTGATACTTCCATATGTGTGTGTAACATCCCGAAAATCGGGGGGTTGAGCAAAAACCCAACTCCCGAGTTCCAAAATGTTATTTATGCAACATAGATATGTATGATTGAATGTTGTCTGTGATAACGCATTAAACATGAGTGAGATTAAGCTAGAACAGCATATCATACTCCAGAGACGGTTAAATTAACAAGCGGAAGACTGTGATAGTATGTATAACATATATAAACTGTTGTATGCCTCCAGAGTGTGGATATGTTACCAGGTTATATACATACATGTATACTCCAAAAGTAGACAAAACGAATATACATGAGTGCGCTAAAAATATAAAATGACAAGTATCAAAGTATCTAATCAACCTCCCTGTAATCCCGTCAATCAGAACACGCACATAGGAGGAATCCTCCTCCTCATCATCAAATCCAGCTCCGCCTCACAGGCCGCGCCATCATCTGCAATCACAAAAAGGTCTGGTGGGTGTCCAGGAACACCGTCCCGTAACGTGGGAGTGAGTAGCTAACTCAGTGGAATAATAGAGCAAGGATTAACATGTTCTCAAATCAATCATGCGATAATAGTAAAGCAGTAAATCAAACAATCCTAATACTGTTGTTAATGCAATTATGATATGACGTGATGTATGCCCTCACCGACGATCACCCTCATGCGGCAACATCTTACGACCGCGGCATGCCGCACTCCCTCAAGTGCTCCACATCTTCCAGGCACATGCAATGTCATGGTGATATGATTACCGAGTTGTTATTAGTCCTTTTCATACAGCAATATTGGGAAACTAAGGTACCTCCCTTATATCAATCCCAACACAGATCCTGTCTAGGGTCGTCACTCCTAGTAATCTCATACGATGTATATTTTGTAGGTCGCTGTAAGGGCTGCCAGGGCTGTTGCACGCACTCGTTGCTCCCCCCCATCACCTTATCAATACAGGCCTACTGTACTCTACTGCTACGGAAGGGTCGTCGCCTCCCGTAGACTCAGAATACGCTCGCGGTCACTACAAAGGGCTGCCAGGGCTGTTGCTCGCACTCGTTGCACCGCTCCCCCATCACCTTATCAGTGTAGGCCGACAGCAAGAATATAGTGTCCCATACCACCATAATCTGCTCACGAGTCATAGGTGCTCACTGGTCACTACGGGGAGGTTTGTGGCCCCAGCGTAGGCCGACAGCTCGACCACGGTGTCCCATACCACCATGCCCGGCTCATGAGTCTTTATGGATCAAGGTACCATGGTTAACAGGGTTTACAATGGTAAGTTCAGTACCCTAGGTTCAAGCAGTTATGACTCATACAAAGTGAACATACATCGGCCAGTCGGGTTACTTGACGAGCTCGACTGGCACGAGCGCATCGCAAGTCGAACGACATGAAGTGCGTAAAACACTTCGCGTGGCCTAACCACTGCCGCCAACTCCAACACGACTCGCATTCATCGACACGTCCTTCGTGGCCAAGATAAGCTAACCACGAATTCTTTCGGTTACCGACCGCCTGGACTAGGCATAGTCCCAAACAATCATAGAATCACATCAGTAGTTGTGTAAGGGTAATGGAAATGAAATGGAACCATGTGAGCATGTTAACACATGTCATTACATACAACTTAAGCAAGTCTTCAAACACATGCTTTTCATACATATAATGAAATTATACATATCGCCAACATATAGGAAATCATCACCATCAGCGTATTAATTGAGAATTCACTCTCCAACTAAGTCATAAGGAACTCATCAAGCACATGTTATAACATACCACTTAAATGAATCATTAAGCACATGCATTTCATACATATAATGAAATCGTACATATGGCTAACATGTAGGAAGTCATTCACATCAACATATTCATTGAGAAATCAATCTCAAACTAATCCATAACACCATTTAAGCCAATACATACTAATACAAGCATTTATACAAACACTTACACTACACACTTAAGTCTACATATGGTATGTCGATCCGACGTGCGCATTTAGGCGAATCTCTTCGCCAAACTAATTATGCACGCATTCCTAACTTTCTAATGCGACAACAAACCATGTCAATCACATCAGCAAAATATGAATGTAAACTGTACTTCCTACAAATGACTAAAATGCCCTAAATCTCATATTCTTCGTTAATTTACGAAACAGGAAACGGAGAGCATTTTGTACATGTCAAACGGCGTTGCCGTCAAGAATCTACTATTAAACGACATTGAAAGCTTTGGAAACAGTCAATCAAAGCGTCTAATATCCGCACCTTATGTCTTGTAGACTCGGAAATTGAAACGGAGCGTATACGCTTCGTCTACGGCGAATAAGGAACCTAATACACAAGATCCATAAGCTACATCGCTATGGAAACAAGGGAAACTCAAATCAACAACTATTTAGGGTTTTTACTTACCTAGGATCGCGGTGGAATCGCCGGGAAAGCGGTAGAGGTGTGTTGCTTAAGCACGTGCAACGCGTAGTACAAGTGGCAGGAAGAACTCTCCCACACTCTCACAATCTCCCACCTTTTTCTCTCTCCCAAGCTAGGGTTTCTCTCAAATTCAGATGGAAGAGAGGAGTGAGGGTTTCAACCCCTTTTATAGCCTACAACATGCCCAAAATAGGCTTGGGAACAATGTTTACTTGGTGCCTAACCAAATCGGGGCCGTTTCGGTCCAAAAGGGCATTTCTGAAGGTCCCCTGGCCAAATGCGGTCGGACTTAAGCTCATGCATACTGGATCTAGCACACATCCAGTTTTCAGGCCGGTAGGGTTCCCAGATCCCACGTGGCGGCCCAGTTTCAGTTTAACGGTCACCGCACCAAGATCAGGCCTATAAGTCTCGTGATATGTAATAGAAATTTTTCCTGATCCAAGGGTGTAATTTGGCTGTATTCTGACGGTCAGAATGCTTAATACTGATGCGTCAAATTTGTGTGCCAGATTTGAATTTGAAATTCCAACTATGTCCCTATTCACACTCTCTTCGGTCCGGGCTCAATGAAATAGCCTGTGATCGTCAGTTGGACTTGATATTCGAAACGATTGCCAAGCCCAGCTAAGTGGTCATAACGGTCTAAGATGGTAGGCATCTGACTTACGACGCGCGGTCTAGATCCAATACAAAGTTTCAAAGTGGTCCAGAGAACAAACCTGCTTAGAGTTTGGTCCGAGGTTTTAGAGCATTATAGCACCCTTGGTTCCACTCGCTTTGGGCCTTGTATAACGTATTTAAAGTGATCAAGGACCATTTCCCAGCTATTCTAACGTTGCACTAGCTAACTTAGTCATATTTTCTAAAGGAATTGATTCTAAGTGGTTTCTTTGGCTATGGAATTGGTTCTAAGCAATTTTTCAGGTGCTTTAATTGACCCATTGCCTAAGGACGTCAAATCTCAGATTGGCCAAAATCCGGGGTGTTACAGTGTGCCACACCCCCACAAAATTTTAGAATTTTTAGATATTTATAAGTATTTTAATTAGTTTAAACAAAATAGACTGTCCATGAAATCGAACAGACCTGAACGTCCCAACGTGGTGGGCCAGTCCGGCCCTTGCCACGGTGTGTACAGGGGTCCATTGGCCCTGAAATTTGATAGGTGGGTCCTACCATGAGTAGATCACATCCCTACAAAATTTTAGAATTTTTAGACACCTATAAATATTTTAATTCATTTAGATAAATCAATCTGTCCTAAAAATCGGACTGATCTAGACAATATATTATAGTGGGCCAGTCCAGCCACCACTATGGTACGTACAGGTGTCCATTGGTCCCCAAATTTTGTAGGTGGGTCCTAACTTGAGTAGGCCACCCCTGAATAAATTTTTATAATTTTTTAACACCTATATATATTTTAATAAATTTTAGAAATCCAGCTGTCCATGGTGGAATGTTGCTGGAATAGTGTAGAAAATCCAGACTGTCCACCTCACTTGGACCATACCTTTGGGACCTCAAGCAAGGTCAGATGGAGCTAAAATTTGGGAAAAATTAAGATGAGATCCCCACCTTTCAGAAAAATATATTTGATGGGTATGAATAGTCTCCCAAACAGTCCCAAAATCTGGTCCAAAAACAACCAAAAATTGTCTAGAAAATTCTGGACATCAACATGTACTTAGATAAAATTTATTATATAGGTTAAATAAAAAGGAAAACACATTAATGGAGGATGGTGTGGCCTTCCTTAGTAGGCCCCACAAATGTCCATGTCATAATCTAAAGCCAACACACCTTGCATGCATCATTAAGGCAGCAAGTAGGACACCCAAAATCAAACAATGGGCAGTTTGGGCATCCCACCTTGCTGAAATTTATGGATGTCCTAGGCCCACTAAATGAGCCACACACATCAGGAAATAAAATGAGAGAAAAGAGAGATAGAAGGACAATCCGGCCATAGGGAAAGGGCTCCGCCACTATTGAGCCCTCCCTAGATCAATCACACCCATACATCATACATAGATTTACATTTATAATATGAATCTTGCACATGCATGGCTTATAATTAAAATGTATGGTGAGGATGCCATCCCCACCATGGTTATAAGGTCTAGATGACCCAAACATAATATGATATGAAAGAAAATGGTCATGATGGGGCCCATAGAGAAAGGCCCCATGCAGGGATCATGCATGCATAAGATAGGCCATTAGGCCACAACCATGGGATTGTGTGGGATCTCCACCATTGATTGGTGGGTCCTACACTTCCATCATGAAAAAAAATATATCTAGGCTATAGAAAATAGATTTTTACATCTAAAGGGGCACCCACCTCAAAGATGACCATCAAACTTTCACACTAAGGTCCTTAGCACCAAGGGAGATGGATCAATGGTGGAGATGAGGTTTCAAGGGTTAGATGGTGGGGGATTAAGGAGGAAGGTGGCTGAAAAAATGGAGGAAAATGGGCTGGAGAAATGGAGGAAAATTGCTAGAGAAGAAGAGAAGAGAGAGAGAAATGAGAGGGAAAGAGAGGAAAAATCTTTTTAAAGAAAGTAATCATTAACCTATGGTGATACAAACAATATTGCTAGGGTAGGTTAGATGTGGGTGGTGTGTGAGGTCTTGGTAGTGTGAGTTATGGAGATTTAGGTGGTGTGTGTAGTGTGTGTTAGAACTTGTGCAAAAGAGGGAGTGTGGGCCACATACACCACTCCAAGGTGGGCCACATGATCGAAATCAAGGACCATAGAATGAAACGTACACAACTTATGATTCACATATTGGATGGACGGACAAGAAGCGACATTGAAACCGCGGTAACAATGCGGTCGCAATGGCATAGGTCTCACCTCGATTTGAGTCGGGTCTACTTGATCGGACTCTAGGATGACCGCAGCACTATCTGAGGGTCGCAGGTCGCCAAAATTTGACCGGTAGGACCGCGAGACCATAAGAAATGAAATGCACACTCTCACACACACATGCACATATGTGAACTTGGGTCGGGTCTCACAGTAGGCCCACATCAATGACCCATCTACACCACTACTCAATAACCACTAAATCGAAGGTCCATTACAATCACCATCAATAGAGTTACATCCCAAGTATGGGTGTATATTTATAAGTGAGGACTTCCCACTAATATACCAGTTTAAATCCTAGAAGCAATCCACAAATAATCCAATATCATGAATTAAATATACAGGATAACATTAAGCATATGATGTAGCAATTCAATTACATAAGTGAATATAAGATGGAAATAGTAATTATCAATTTGAATTAAAATAAAACTATAACTTAAGCTAATGGGACAATGGAAAGCTCAAGGGGAAGAATCATCACCTGTAGGGTCGTGTTCTCGAACTCAGTCTGAGTCTTCTTGTGGCCCGGGGTCACCAAACGAGTCCCCTAAAATCACAATTTATATCTTTTCAAGAATTTTCATGTTTTTATCTAACTAATGTGAGGGTTCGAAGGGACAAAAGGCCTTCTAGGCTTTGTGTTAGGCCCATCTTATTGTCTAACTAATGTGAGGGTTCGAAGGGACAACAAGGCCTTCTAGGCTTTGTGTTAGGCCCATCTTATTTACCCAAGTGTGGTTGCCCAACTGGGCTCAAACTCTTCACCACTATAGGCCGAATTGGGCCCATTTTGGCCCTAGATGTTAGGTCCAAATTTGACCCAAGTGGGACCGGCCCATGCATCATGTCAGGTGGACGGTGTACATATACCATAGGCTAGTGGGTCCACCATGTTGTATATTGCGTTTCATCTTTAGAGCCTATCTAGAGCATTGTTCAAGAGGCTAGATCAAATTGAAAGATCACCTGGACGTACCACAAATAACAGTGGTGGTAATGATTTCTACCGTTGAAACCCCACCGGGTCCATCATGATGTTTTATTTTCCAAACAAGCCGCTCGTAAGGTCACAAGGACCTAGACCAGGAAAAATAAATAATTATCATACCGGTCCCAAAACTTCTATGACCTGAAAAGTTTTAATGCTGGACGTTTAATCTCCACTATTTACTGCACTGTGGTCCCCTGATGGATTTGTCTTATTTTGTCTCGAGCCTTAGGGCAAGCTCATCAAATGGGATGGACGGTTTGAATTGTAGCACACGCATCAGCTTGTGGCCAACTGTCCAGCTATTTGGTCGTGTGGATTACAACATATACACCATGGTGTGACCCACGGAACTTGCTGATGTTATCAGCTGGCGGAGTGGCTAGCCCATCAACCACACGGACGGTTTGGATCAAAATGGGTGGACGGTGTTGATGAAAGACATATCTCAATGGGTCCCACGGACTTGCTGACATCCAACAGCTACACAGCTGGTACGTGGTAGACCAGTAGATCCATTTCTCTCAGATGGTGGGTCCCACCGGTTATATGCATGCACAAATGCATAATATTATTTAAATTTTTACATGTACGTATTGCATATATATATATATATATTAAAGACGTCCAGGGATTGACGTCTTCTATTGGACGTCCTGTATGAGTGGGACCCTCTGCACCTGGTGACGTCTAGAGCTGGATGTCCACTGACAGATGGTCTGCAATGATTGCCAGCACCAGACGTGGCCCACTGAGGTTAGAATCTCAGGTGCTGCCCACAAGTCATGTGTAGTCTGGTTATTATTTGGTAAGGCCCACCTGCGATTGTGCAGGCCCGTAGAGAATACATTTATATATATATATATATATATATATATATATATATATATATATATATTGTATATATATGTAAACATATACACTTGGTAGGCCCCACGTGAAGGTGGCCCACCAAGATGTTGTACATATATCTTACTATTATATCATATTAGCATAGATTACAAGGTAATATTAATTTGTTATTTTTTGAGGGCACGACCTGGCCTACTGGCCATTTGGGACGCCCCTCCTGAAAGTGACCCAATAGCTTGGGTGAGGCCCACCTACATTTTTGGTAAGGCCCATGGCCAGTGCAACATACTTACAGTCAACGTGCATGGCCTGTCTAGTTTTGAAGGCCATTTTTGGCCCGACTCCTAGCTCAAATGTGGCTCTTTTCTGGCCAGTTTCTTTGACCCACGTCGGCACTCAGCGGTGGAATGGTGGCTGGTGCTTCCTTCAACCAAAAAACAGCCCGAAGTGGGGCATTTTTACTCTGAAAAATGGAAATTCTCAGCCTGTTCTTCAGCTGAGAAGCCAACTGTTTATCGGTCTGATTTATAGCTTAAACAGGGCTGCATTCAAGCCATGATCAGTCCAAAATAGGGGTTGCATTCCGCCACTATTTATCTTTAAAATGGTTGGGTCCTTCGGCCCCAAATGTGGCGTGAGCAAGGCACGGTGAAGTTTGTTTCGAGCTCAATTTGTAGTTTCCGGGGGGAGGGGTTCTACTTATCTCAGTCGGTCCGATCCGAGCTTGGGTTGACATGCACGCACCCACCTCCTTCTCCTTTTTCCTCTCTTTTCTCTCGTCCACTCAAGTAGTGTTGGGAATTTATACAAATTAATATAATTTCTGTATAATGTGGAAATCGAAAAATAAAAATTATCTGATCTAAGGATAGGCTGAAGCACGTCTGAAACGCTGTCCTTAAAGCGTTATTTTCCCCTACTCAAGTGAATTGAGTATGCTTATAGGTTACAGGAAAACCACTTCTAGGATACGACGAGCCTGATGTGGGTCTGCATTCAGCAAACACGAAGGCCGACTAATGGAACTCTGTTACACAGTCTGGCAGAAATACATAAAAAAGAAAAAATTCCAGCATAAAGAAAAGGAAGAAAAAATGTTTTAGACCACTGCACTGGTCAAGTCTTCAGCCACTGGTTCAGTTGAACTGTTTTAGACCACACCGTTGGTTTATTCTTCTGCAATGGTTTAACCGTTGCTATCTTGCTGGATTACTGGAGTATAAAGAGAGGATTAGTGGGCTGTCTCAGTTTCATGTGGAAGTGCTGGATTGGGTTGTGAGATGGTTTGGAAACTTATCCAGGGCCTTCTTTTATAGGCTACGGTGGCTGGGGGTTATGGTCCAGGAAAATAAATTCCATGACCGTTTTCTGGCTGTTGGAGAAAACTAGCATTTTTATGGCCAGTTTCTGATTGTTGGGCATAGGCCATTAAGCTGCTGCATGCTGACTGTTGTGAGACAACAACTAGCTGTTTTCTAGCCATGCAGCAGTTTCAGGTGGACCCTGCACTTATTGCACAGCTGTTATAAATTTTCTACAACAGCTCTTTTTTCAGCCCTCTATATATTCTGGAGGATTCTCATTCAGTCCTCTAGTCTCTCCATCACCCAGCTATCTGCCTTAGTCACTTAGTCGCATTGCGACTCGCACATGTCTTGCTCTGGTTCACGAAGGGAGCGACCCTTTGCGACACGATGCGCACGTACAAAGTGCAAAGTGCGCCACTAGCGCCTCTACAGCCACACTGCCTCACATTCCTCACATGCCCATGCCCTCGCACCGAGCCCAAGCCCGTGACCTAGACCGAGCAGGAGCACGAGTGCTAGCGCATGCACGTGGGCGGTGTTCCAGTGCTCCAGTGCTTTGCACTGGAAACGCAAGTCCCATGGTCCATAGACTAGGTAAGCAAATATTATAATACTCCACATCCTTCATATAAACTACAGATTTTTCTCTTCCCTTTCCCATATGGGACTATTTCCAAAACCCCACAAAAAGCTATTTTTTAAAATACTTTTTACATATATTATATATTATTTATTATTAAAATATATTTTAAAATTAGTATTTTTTGTAAAAATCCCCCACTTGATTTTATAAAAATATATTTTATCGGTTAAACATTTCTGCCAGAATAATCAGCTTATATGCATAAAGAAAGATATCTTTTGATTTTAATCTTTTCTTAGTGTAAGTATTTCAAAACTCTGTCGAAATGACTGGTAGTCGCAGCTTTGAACAAGTTATTCCTAGATAACAGAGTTAGAGAAACCACACACATATTTGCTATATGTTGTTAGAGTTCCCATAATCTTGTTCAGCACAATTAATGGCCATGTGCTTATCCTAATTCATGAACGATCCCAAGAGAAAACTCCTAACTCTCATGAGAGACGGCACCATCTCTACGTTCATATAGGTGAAATCCTTCCAGTGTCTCTGTTACTATAAGACACTTGTCCTAAAGACTAGATTTCATTAAGAGTTCTAAGACTCAACCCTCTTTCGTAACGCTCAACACTTATTTATTATGGATGAAGTTATATAATTTAGTGCTGAAAACTTTTCATATATCAGTGACTTGTTCTTACCCATTAAATTCAAGATTAAAGATTTTCTAACTTTAGGTTGGGTTACCATCACTGGTGAAACTTTAGTTGAAGAGTTTCAACCCCATCCCTCTAGATGTAGCCTTTACTACATCTCTCGGTAGAGGTTTAGTGAAAGGATCCGCTAGGTTATTGCTTGATTTCACATAGAAAATAGCAATGATTCCATCTTTAATCAACTGTCTAATATAATCATGTCGAAGACTAATATGTCTAGACTTACCATTATAAGTGCCATTATAAGCTCTAGCTAATGTGGCTTCACTATTACAATGTAGTGACATAACCGATATAGGCTTTACACAAAAAGAAATTTCTAATAGAAGATCTCTTAGCCACTTAGCCTCTTTGCCTATTGTAGCCAGGTCTATGAATTCAGACTCCATAGTCAAGTGC
The DNA here is from genome assembly GCA_037074715.1 of Magnolia kwangsiensis. Taxonomy (NCBI): domain Eukaryota; kingdom Viridiplantae; phylum Streptophyta; class Magnoliopsida; order Magnoliales; family Magnoliaceae; genus Magnolia; species Magnolia kwangsiensis. The sequence continues at coordinate 84,366,172 of CM073586.1, forward strand.
GTTATGCAAGTCTGTTTCTTGGATATCCAAGATACATCTGCACCTCCTAGGGTGAATACCCACGCTGTAGTAGACTTATTGTCTCCTGCACTCGATATCCAGCTTCCATCGGTATATCCTTCCAATACGGTAGTAAACTCTGAATAAAATAGTCCTAAGTCTTTGGTTGCTTTTAAGTAACCAAGGACTCTACTGATTGCATTCCAATGTTCAGTACTGGGGTTACTAGTAAACCTACTAAGTTTACTCATAGCATATGCGATATCAGGTCTAGTGCATTGCATAACATACATAAGATTTCCTATAACACTCGCATATTCTAATTGTGCAACTGTTCTTCCAGTATTTTTTTTTTAGCTTGATACTTGGATCAAATGGGGTTTTTACTTCATTTATATTTAGATGGTTAAACTTGTTTAGTATCTTCTCAATATAATAAGATTCACACAAAGCGTAACCCCCACAATATTTTTTAATTTTGATACCTAGGATGTATCAACTTGTCCAAGATCCTTCATTTTAAATACGAAAGAAAGAAACTTCTTTGTTTCAGTCACACCTTCTATTTTATTACTTATTATTAACATGTCATCAATATATACATAGATAATAATGATATAATTACCATCTACTTTAGAATATATGCATTTGTCAGCTACATTATGCATGAAACCATGAGATAGTATTTTGGAATCAAACTTTTCATGCCACTGTTTTGGTGCTTATTTTAATCCATACAATGATTTGACTAATCTACATACTTTGTTTTCATTTCTTGGTAGAACGAAACCTTCAAGTTGTTCCATGTATACCTCCTCATTGAGGTCACCATTCAGGAATGCAGTCTTTACATCCATTTGGTGGATGTGAAGATGATGTATGGAAGCTAGCGCAAATAATATTCTAATGGATGTTATCTTAGCTACAGGTGACTATGTGTCAAAGTAATTTATCCTTTTTTTTTATCTAAAATCCTTAGCCATTAGTCAATCTTTAAAGATTTGGATAGTCCCATCAGTGTGATATTTCTTCCTAAATACCCACTTACAACATATGGGTCTAAAACCTGGAGGTAAGTTTGCTAGTTCCCATGTTTGATTTGATAGTATGAATTTCATTTTATCATTTATAGTTTCTTTTCAAAAAGCTGAGTCTCTAGAGGATACAACCTCTTTATATGTTTTAGGATCATCTTTTATAGTCATTACTATAGGTATTTGTCTAATAACATTATCTGCTTCTACCAAATGAAAAATTATGCGTTGTGAGTATATGTAGTCATCTCCTAGACTCTTCTCTATTCTTTTTCTTTGACTCCTACGAGGTTTAATAGGAGCTTTCACTATTTGTGGAGCTATTCTATCTGGTTCTCTATTAGGAGTTTGGATTTCATTATCCTTTGACTCTAAGGATAGTGAATGTTCGAAGAATTCAACATCTCTTGATTCTATTATTGTATTAAACATCATGTCTAAAAGTCTATAAGCTTTACTATTTTGTGCATACCCTACGAAGGCGCACTTAATAGCTCTTGGTTCTAACTTAGTTCTTTTTGGATCAGGGGTTCTGTAGTATGCAAGACACTCCCACACTTTAAGATATCCTAGATTAGATTTTCTACCTCTCCATATTTCATATGGAGATATTTTATATTTTTTAGATGGAATTCTGTTTATCATATGGCATGCTGTAAGCAGTGCCTCACCCCATAGACTTAATGGCAACTTTGCTCTTATTAGCATTGGGTTGACCATTTCTAGTAATGTTCTATTCTTCCTTTTAGCTATTCCATTTTATTGAGGTGTGTATGGCGTTGTACATTGATGTACCAATCCATGTTCTTCACAGAAGTTATCGAATTCATTCGAGAAGTATTCTCCTCCTTTATCGCTACGGAGGATTTTTATCTTTTTACTTAGTTGATTCTCTACTTCTGCTTTATATATCTTAAACATGTTTAATGCTTCATCTTTGCTCTTTAATGGATAAATATACACATATCTTGACCAATCATCTATAAAGTTTATGAAGTACCATTTACCTCCACGAGTAAGAATGCCGTTTAACTCACAGATATCATTGTGCATAAGATCCAATATTTGAGACGATCTATCAACACTTGAAAAAAGTTTCTTCGTCATTTTGGATCGTATGCACACTTCACATTTATCAGTTTCATTATCTGTGTATGAAATTAAACCATTCTTAGCCATGAACTTTAAGGTACTATACCCTATATAGGCTAGTTTATCATGTCACAGTCCAGCGGATTCAACCATATACGTAGAAGTGCTACTTTCATTCAAAGAAAACTTAACCATTCCGTTACAAGCATATCCTTTTACTACAAAATTTTTATTTTTGGACAGAATCAATTTTCCTGACTCGTACACCACCCTTATACCTGGTTTTCCTAGAAAATCCCCAGAAACTAAGTTTCGCCTCATGTCTGGGACGTGCAGTACATTAGTTAGAATCACTTTCTTTCCAGAGGTTAATTTTAGTTCGACAGTTCCTTTGCCGACGACCTTCGATCAGACTTCATTACCCATTTGGACTTCTTGACCATCGGTCATTTCCTCATAGATTTTGAAGGTGGATTTGTCGTATCACACATGTACTGTAGCAGCAGTATCATACCACCACCCTGAAATTTTGCCTTAGATAGTATTCACCTCAGTGATCATAGCCACGATATCGCCTTCTTCTACTGTACTTGCCTCTTTTTTAGATTTGCGATATCGGCATACTCGAGCATAGTGCCAGTTTTTCCACAGACATGGCACGGGCCTTTGAACTTTCCGTTCTTCTTTTAGGTATTTTTCTTGAATTTTTATTTATTGGGTTTAAGGGAATCGTCCTTCTCAGAATTCTTGTTATTGACGTTTTCTACTGCATGTACCTTGGACGAGGTATTTCTGTTATCATTCTTTTTATCACGGTTACGGGATTCTTCCTCAATCTTGAGGTGTTTCTGGATTTGTTCCAGTGTATAGTCCTCGATTTTATGCAGCAACTTCTTTCTATAGTCTTTCTACATTGGTGGAAATTTAGCGATTATAGCCCCGACTTAAAATGATTCAGGAAGATCAATCTTTATCGCTTTGATTTTGTTAACTATTAGCTACAGTTCTTAGATTTGGGGCAACAGCGGTTTATTATCTACCATGCTGAAGTCAAAATACTTGACGATGAGAAATTTGTTAGTTCCTTCTTCTTCAACTTTGTACTTGAACTCCAAAGCAGTTCAGATCTCCTTTACTAATGATGTCTGTTGGTATAGATTGTACAGACGGTTGGAGAGCATGTTCAGAATGTGTCCTCGATACAAGAGTTCATCTTCGGCTCGTTTGGAGCGTGCAGACACCTGTTCAGGTGTATCTTTGTCTGTTGCTTCAGGTAGCGCTTGCAAATTTGGATCTAGTATGCAGTAGATCTTTAGCGCCGTCAAGAGAAATTTTAGCTTGTCTTACCATCTTGTAAAATTGGTTCCATCGAACCGATCAAGACGTATCAAGTCCTAATTCATCAACTTGATGGACGAAACATCGTCGGCTTCCATTTCAAATAACGCTTTAAGATTGTTGGGAATTTATACAGATTAATATAATTTCTGTATAATGTGGAAACTAAAAAATAAAAATTATCTGATCTAAGGACAGGCTGAAACACATCTGAAACGTTGTCCTTAAAGCGTTATTTGCCCCTACTCAAGTGAATTGAGTATGCTGATAGGTTACAGGCAAACCACTTCTAGGATACGACGAGCCTGATGTGGGTCTGCGTTCAGCAAACACGAAGGCCCACTAATGGAACTCTGTTACACAGTCTGGCAGAAATACATAAAAAAGAAAAAATCCCAGAATAAAGAAAAGGAAGAAAAAATGTTTTAGACCACTGTACTAGTCAAGTCTTCAGCCACTGGTTCAGTTGAACCCTTCTAGACCACACTATTGGTCTGTTCTTCTTGTAATGGTTTAACCGTTGCTATCTTGTTGGAATTACTGGAGTATAGAGAGAGGATTAATGGGCTATCTTAGTTTCGTATGGAAGTACTAGATCGGGTTGTGAGATGGTTTGGAAGCCTATCCAAGGCCTCCTTTTATAGGCTATGGTGGATGGGGGTTATGGTCCAGGGAAATAAATTCCATGACCGTTTTTTGGCTGTTGGAGAAAACTAGCCGTTTTATGGTCATTTTCTGACTGTTGTGCATGGGCCATTAAGCTACTGCATGCTGACTGTTGTGAGACAGTAGCTAGCCATTTTCTAGCTGTTGGGCTAGTTATGCAGCAGTTTCAGCTGGACCCTGCACTTATTGCACAGCTGTTACAGATTTTCTGCAACAACTCTTTTTCCAGCCCTCTATATATTCTGGAGGATTCATGTAACACCCTGAAAATCGGGGGTCGTGTATAAACTCAACTCCCGAGTTCCAGACCGTCACTTATGCCACAAAAATGGTTATGATTCAATGTTGTCTGATTTAAAGCATTCACATGAGTAAAAGTATACCAAAACTGCAATTCATACTTCAGATCCAGTGATAAAAGCAAGCGGAAGACTAAACAATGTATATATCACTGTATGGAAAAACAAAGTAATCTCATCTGTCTCCAAAGTATGACTACATCTCTGAGTCTCATATACATATACATAACAAAAGAATAATGTTCAAAAAGAAAGTCCCACTGATGTCCCCTCGATCCAGGTCGCCTACGGGAAGCCGTCGTGATACTGCATATACGAGAACTCATCCTGGTCCTCGTCGATCTCTGGCTCCACCTCCTGGATCTCGTCCTCACCTGCATCTACAACAGGGTCTGGTGGGTGTTGCAAACACCATCCCGTAACGTGGGAATGAGTGATCAACTCAGTGGAATCATAGAGCAAAGATTAGCATGTTCATAATTCAATCACGCGATAATAGTAAAGCAGTAATTCAGACAATCCTAATACTGTTATTAATGCAAGATGATATGACGTGATGTATGCCCTCACCGACGATCACCCTCATGCGGCAACATCTTACGACCGCTGCATGCCACACTCCCTAGAGTGCTCCACATCTTCCAGGCACATGCAATGCTATGGTGATATGATTTCCAAGTTGTTATTAGTCCATTCAAACAGAAGGATTGGGAAGCTAAGGTACTTCCCTTGTATCAATCCCAACACAGATCCTGTATAGGGTCGTCACTCCTAGTAATCTCATACGATGTGTATTTCGTAGGTCACTGCAAGGGCTGCCAGGGCTGTTGCTCGCACTCGTTGCACCGCTCCCCCATCACCTTATCAATACAGGCCTACCGTACTCTACTGCAACGGAAGGGTCGTCGCCTCCCGTGGACTCAGAATACGCTCGCGGTCACTACAAAGGGCTCGTCGCCTGATCAGTGTAGGCCGACAGCTAGAATATAGTGTCCCATACCACCATAATCTGCTCACGAGTCAAGGTGCTCACTGGTCACTACGGGGAGGTTTGTGGCCCCAGCGTAGGCCGACAGCTCGACCACGGTGTCCCATACCACCATGCCCGGCTCATGAGTCTTCGTGGATCAAGGTACCACGGTTAACAGGGTTTACAATGGTAAGTTCAGTACCCTAGGTTCAAGCAGTTATGACTCATACAAGGTGAACATACATCGGCCAGTTGGGTTACTTGACGAGCTCGACTAGCGCGATCGCATCGCAAGTCGAACGACATGAAGTGCGTAAAACACTTCGCGTGGCCTAACCACTGCCGCCAACTCTAAACATGAATCACGTTCATCGACGCGTCGTTCGTGGCTATGACCAGTCAGCCACGAATTCGCTCGATTACCGACTGCCTGGACTAAGTCTAGTCCCACACATCTATTGAATCATATTAGCACTATATGCAAAGATATTGGAATTGAAATACATCATGTGAGCATGTTAACACATGTTATAACATTCAACTTAAGCAAATCTTCAAGGCATACTTTCCATGCATGTAATGCAATCATGCATAAGGTAAACATGTAGGAAATCATTTAGGCCAGCATATTAATCATGAAATCAATCTCAAACTACTACATAACATCATTTAATTCAATACATACTAATACAAGCATTTTTACTAACACATACACTACACACTTAAGTCTACATATAGTATGTCGACCCAAAGTGCGCAACTAGGCGAATCTCTTCGCCAAACTGATTATTCAAGCATTCCTAACTCCCTAATGCGGCGACAAATCAAGTCAATCACGTCAGCAAAATATGCATGTAGACCGTACTTCCTACAAATGACTAAAATGCCCTAAATCTCATATTCTTCGTTAATTTACGAAACAGGAAACGGAGAGCATGTTGTACATGTCAAACGGCGATGCCGTCGATAATCTACTATTAAACGACATTGAAAGCGTTGTAAACCGTCAATCAAAGCGTCTAAAATCCTCACCTAGTCTCTTACGGATGCGGGATTTTGAACGGAGCGTGTACGCTTCGTCTACGGCAGTAGGAGAACCTGATTTACGAAATATGTTAGCTAACATGCCATGATTCTAAGTAAACCCTAAATCAACAAGTTTTGGGGTTATTTTATACCTGAAAAAGGGGAGAAATCACCAGCCAGGTGATTGGGAAGAAGTGCTGAAGCACTAGCAGTCGGCGGCTCGGAAGCGGAAAGAATCTCTTCTTCTCTTTCTCTCAAACTCTCTCCCCTTTTCTCTAGGGTCTGTGATTTTTGGATGGAAGGGAGAAATGAGGGTTTCAACCCCTTTTATAAGCTTAAAATCGCCGGAAATAGGCTCCAGGACGAAGTTTACTTGGTGCCTATCCATTTCGGGGCTGTTTCGGTTCAAAAACTGCTTTCTGGTGGTCCCCTGGTCGATTGCGATCGGACTTAAGCTCATGTGTACCAGATGTAGCTCGTATTAAGTTTTCAGTCTGGCAGGGTTCGCAGATCGCACGTGGCGGACCAGTTTCAGTTCAGCGGTCACCGCACGTAGATTAGGGCTGAAAGTCTCAGGATAATAAATAGAAATTTTTCCTGATCCGAGGGTGTAATCTGGATGAATTCTGACGGTCAGAACTCTTAATACTGACGCGTCAAGTCGTGTGCCAGATTTGAATTTGAAATTCCAAATTCGTCCCTATTCGCGGTCGCTTCAGTCCGGGTTCAACGAAATCGTCTGTGATTATCGGTTTGACTTGATTTTCAAGATGATTGTCAAGTCCAGCTGGGCGGTTCTAACGGTCTAAGATAGGAGGTATCGGACCTTCGACGCGCGGTCTAGATCCAATTCAAGAAATCAATGTGGTCCAGAGAACAAACCTGCTTAGAGTTTGATCCGAGGTTATAGAGTATTGTAGAGTTGTATGTTCTACTCGATTTGGGTCTTGCAGAACATATTTAAAGTGATCAGGGACTATTTCCCAGCTACTCTAACGTTGCGCTAGCTAACTTACGCTTAATTTCCATGGAATTTATTTCTACGCGATTTCGGGTCGAGTTGGTACTTGAACCCAAGTACGGATTTTTCACGAGCGTTACAATCTACCCCCCTTAACAAATAATTTCGTCCTCGAAATTTATACCTTTTCGTACTCCTCGAGAAGCTGTGGGTAGTTCTTTCTGATCTCGGCTTCTGTCTCCCAAGTAGCCTCCTCTTCAGAGTGATGCGTCCATAGTACCTTCACAAGGGGAATCACCTTGCTACGCAGTACCTGCTCCTTCCTGTCTAAGATGCGTGTCGGTCGCAGGATATAAGTAACATCCTCTCCTAACTGCACCTGCTCCCATCTGATGATATGGGAAGGATCAGCAACGTACTTCTTCAGCATAGAAACATGAAATACGTTGTGGACGCTCGCGAGGGGCGTGGGTAAAGCCAATCGGTAAGCCACTGCTCCCACACGATCGAGGATCTGGAATGGACCAATGAATCGCGGTGCTAGCTTCCCCTTTTTCCCGAACCGAAGGACTCCCTTCATAGGGGAAACTCGCAAAAACACGTGATCCCCAACCGTGAACTCTAGTGGCCTCCGTCTCGTATCGGCGTAGCTCTTCTGTCTGCTCTGCGCTGTAAGAAGCCGACGTCGAATAATATCAATCTTCTCTGACGTCGCCTGCACCAACTCTGGGCCAATCAAGCTACGCTCACCGACCTCTAACCAGCAATGCGGTGCGCGACAAGGTCGCCCATACAGCGCCTCATAAGGTGCCATGCCGATACTCGCCTGGAAGCTATTGCTGTACGCAAACTCCGCATATGCAAGACAGTCATCCCAACTGTCCTTGAAGTCTAATGCGCAAGCTCGCAACATGTCCTCCACGATCTGGTTCACTCGCTCCGTCTGTCCGTCCGTCTGTGGGTGGAAGGCAGTACTGAACTTCAACTTCACACCCATAGCCTCCTAAATGCGAGTCCAGAAAATAGAAGTGAACCGCGTGTCTCTGTCCGACACGATCTCCAACGGAACTCTATGCAGACGCACAATCTCTCGGATGTACAATCTAGCCAGCTCGTCTGCAGAGTTCGTAACTCTGATCGGTAGGAAGTGCGCCGACTTCGTCAATCGGTCGACGATCACCCAAATTGAATTATGCCCCTTCCTCGTCTTCGGAAACCCAGAAATGAAGTCCATGGAAATGAAATCCCACTTCCACTCTGCAATCGGCATAGGCTGCAAAAGTCCAGGTGGTCGGCGATGCTCTGCCTTCACCTGCTGACAAGTGAGACAACGGGACACGAACTCAGCTATGTGGGTCTTCATACCTTCCCACCAATACGTCCTCTTCACGTCACGATACATCTTCGTACTGGCTGGATGCATCGCGAGTCTAGTAGAATGCGCAGCCTCGAGAATCTCTCGTCTCAAGTCAGGGACATCTGGGACGCATAGGCGGCCACGGTAACGTAAGCCCCCATCCATACCAACTCGTCAGTCGGCGTCAGCATCATCACTGGCCTGCTCTCGAAGCTCAGTAAGATGCGCATCGTCCCTCTGCGCCTCGATGACTCGGTCATCGATCTGAGATCGCACCTGTACGTGTGCGATGAACTCAAATGGTTCCTCCACGGTGAGTTTCTGCTCAAAGTCTCGCAAAAACTCAACCATATCCCACTCGGCAACCATCAGCGGAGCCGCAAACTCTATCGCCTTCTTGCGGCTCAACGCATCAGCCACAAGGTTCGCCTTCCCAGGATGGTAAGAGACTTCAAACTTGAAGTCCTTCAGCGTCTCCATCCATCGCCGCTGCCTCATATTCAAGTCTCGCTGCGTGAATATGTACTTGAGGCTCTTGTGGTCGCAAAAGAGCTCGAACTCCTCTTCGTAGAGGCAATGTCTCCAGAGTCTCAGTGCGAATATAACGGCTACCAACTCTAGGTCGTGTGTAGGGTAATTCTCCTCGTGCTTCCTTAATTGTCTCGAGGCATACGAAATTATCCTGTCCCTCTGCATAAGGACACAACCCAAACCAACGCTAGAAGCGTCAGTGTATATAGTGTATCTAACCCCTTGCTCTGGCAATACTAGCACAGGGGCGGACGTAAGTCTGTCCTTCAGCTCCTGAAAAGCTGACTCCGCCTTATCATTCCAGGCGAACTTCACGTCCTTCCGTGTCAACTGAGATAAGGGTCTCGCGATCTTCGAGAAGTCCTGAATGAAGCGCCGATAGTAGCCAGCGAGACCCAAGAAACTCCTCACCTCAGTGACAGAACCAGGCTGCTCCCAGTCCTGCACCGCAGCTACCTTAGACAGGTCAACTGCCATGCCATCCTTGGACACCACGTGTCCCAGAAACTTCACCTGCTGCTTCCAGAAGTCACACTTATTATACTGTGCGAACAACTGATGCCGTCTGAGCATATCAAGGACCAAACGCAAGTGCTCCTCATGCTCCTCTCGACTCTTAGAGTACACCAAAATGTCGTCGATGAAGACAACGATGAATCGATAAAGGAAAGGCCGAAATACCCGGTTCATCAAATCCATGAACACGGCCGGTGCGTTCGTAAGACCGAACGACATCACGAGGAACTCGTAGTGGCCAAAACTGGTCCTGAATGTTGTCTTCTGCACGTTCTCATCCCTGACGCGCAGCTGATGATACCCTGACTGAAGATCAATCTTCGAGAAGTACTGCGCTCCTCTTAACTGATCAAACAAGTCATCGATCCTGGGCAAAGGGTACTTGTTCTTCACCGTGAGCTGGTTCAGCCTGCGATAATCAATACACAATCGCAGCGAACCATCCTTCTTCTTCACGAACAAGACCGGTGCTCCCCAAGGAGACACGCTAGGCCGTATAAAGCCAAGCTCTAGCAGACCATCAATCTGCGTCCTCAACTCCTCCATCTCACATGGTGCCATGCGATACGTCGGTAGTGAGACGGGTGTAAAACCAGGAATCAGATCGATAGTGAAATCGATCTCACGTCGGGGCGGCAAACCAGGGATCTTCCTGAACAGATCCCCGAACTCAGAAACAACTGGCGTCTGCTCAAGTACCTGGGCACCAGCGTCGCGCAATAGAGTGGCGTAGCTAAGAATGCGGAAAGGAAGATTTACCCGCACTGGAAATGTGAAGGATGCACCCTCAGGCTCGTACCCTGTGACTATACGAGTCTCGCAGTCAATCTCGGCTCTCGCTGCAGTCAACCAATCCATGCCAAGAATGACGTCGAGATAAACGAGCGAGGGATTGACGACCAGATCAAGAGTCATCGTCCTGCCTCCCAGATCAACCAAACAACCCTCACACATCTGGGTGACATCCGAATAATCTCCATGAGCTGCAAAGACTCGCACGCTATCCATAGTGATAGTCTGTAACCCAAGACGTCTGACTACGACACGCGATATCAAAGAAATCGTGGAACCAGTGTCCACCATGACAAGAACGGGAGTACCTCCGATATGGGCCGTGACCTCAAAGGTTGAATGCTGGAAAGTCGGCGTCGCAGCTGCCTCAGCGGTCAATGCATGAACTCGAGCCTGCTGTGGCCGGTTCGGCCGCTGTGTCAAGGGCCGTGAAGGCTGTCGAATCTGCGATACCGTAGGTCTGAAAGAAGGATGCGCAGGAGCTGACCATATAGGCGGTGCTGATATCGCCTGTGGACGTACACGATCAATCTTCTGCGGCGGCGAGAACCCACTGTCCCGCATCCTCGAAAAGTAGCTCTGCGCCAAGTGGCCCGTCCTCCCACAGTATGTACAAGTCAAATCAGGGCACCGAAACGGTGGTACTGGCCCCGTGGTCCTAGTAGGAGGATCAATGCGAGGCCTCTTGCCCGCGAAGGGCCTGTCTGGCAAATCCGGTCGTGGCCTAGAAGTAGCCGGGCCTCGAGATCGCGCAAGTCGATCCACGTCCTGCTCTGCCCGCATGGACATGTGAATCAACTCCGCATAGGAGGGAAAACTGACACAACACATCTTCGACCGAATATCCGGTCGCAAGCCCTCCAAAAAGCGCCGTATGCGCATCTGCTCATCAGCTAGGATCGTCGGGACGTACCTGCCCAACTCTGTGAACCGATGCTCATACTCGGTAACTGTCATCGCTGCCTGTCTGAGACGGAGAAACTCATTCTCCCTGTCGTGTCTGTAGGTCTGGGGATAATACTTCTCATGGAAGCGGAACTCAAATGCTGCCCACGTCCATACGAAATCTGCGGCAACAGTCCTCAATAGCCTTCCCACCACATACTGGCCTCTCTCTCAAATAGGAAGGTAGCCAGCTCTACCTGCTCAGCCTCGGTGCAGTGCAACATCCATAGAATCTTCGACACTCGGTCGAGCTAGTACTCAGCCTCCTCGGGTCTGTGAGAACCCGTGAAAGTAGGAGGCCGCAAGCACTAAAATCGCTCCAGAAGGCCCCGTGTGTCGCCAGGATTCCCCGCAGGGAAAGCAGGCGGCGCAGGATGAGCCATGCCCTCATCCTGGGCGTAAGTATAGGCATCCTCAGCTGGATGCGCAGGTGGTGCAGGTGGAGTTGATGTAGTCGCACCCCCACCCTGGGCTAACGTCCCCACTATGGTGGTCAGAAGCTGCTGCTGCTGTAGCATCATAGCCATCATCTGCTCGAATCTGTCAGGGGGTGGAGCAGGCTGTGGCGGATGAGGTGTGGAAGTAGATGCACGATGTGGCTCTCTAACTGATGGTGTAAATGGCGGTGGTCCATCTGTAGGACCAACAGCAGGCTGAGACGACCGAACCGCCTCAGGAATCGGGCCCACAGCAGGGTCCGGACGAGTGCCAGACTGAGAGGGAGTCTGATCCATATGCTCTGACAATGCAAGCCGAACCGCGCTCCACGTAGTCTTAGGTGGCATTCCCTATATTCAAAATAGGGTGCAACCTTGTCAGTCTCAATTGCACAAATACACCACAATCATTCACTTAAAGAGTCAAAGGCATTCCATGCATTTCAATTAATCAAATTGTCACAATACAAGGGGTATATCCTTACAAGCATCATGACTAGAATTACATGAAAATTAAGACAGTTAAGCAACAGCAACATAAGCAAAGCACTAGCCCTAATAGGCTTACAGACATAAAACAAGAAATGGCTGACTACTAATAACAACATCAAAGATCGCATCGCTAGTCGGAGTCTGGTGACGGAGGAGGAGCACCCTTATCCTGTAAGCAACACAGGATTGCCTTCAAGGTGCGAGTCACCTTGCTAAATTTCTTCTTTGTAATGGCCTTGGCATCAGCGACTTCCGCTCGAAGTTCTTAGACTTCCCTTCGCAAAGCGGTCTGACTCTCCTCCATCCGAGCAATGCGGTCGTCGATAGTAGCCTGCGCAGAAGGAGGAGGGCTCTCATCAGTATCCTGAGCCTCCTCTTCTGCTTCTTCCTGAGCCTCTTCCTGAACCTCTGCTCTAGGTTCTTCTTCGCTTTGATCTTCCTCTTCATCAAAGTCATCCCCACTATCCCTTTCAAGTTGATCTTCACGGTATTGTGACCCAATCTTCATCTTAACCATTGTCGACTCATCGATGGTGTGAATCGATACCGGCAATTCGGGCCCAAGTCTATAGGAAAACTCAAGCGCAATCTTGCAAATAAGTCGGCCAAAGGGAAGCGATTCGGATATTCTTCTCGACCTGGCTATGAGAACTATCTGCCGTAAGATGAAAGTGGCCATACATACGTTCTCTCCCTGGGCCACCAGAAATAAGAAATCTACCATAAGACGTGTACATTCAATGCGGTTCGTCGACCTGGGATAGACATTGAACGTGCAGATATGGTGCAGCAGGCACAAATCCTCAGACATATACGTCGCCTTGAGGCTATTATTAGGCTACCATGGAACCAACTTACCGCACAGAAACCTGGTGCGGCGATCTCGTTCACGTCTAGTCCTCAAATTCTTCTCACTAGGATGCACATCACCTAGAGGCACGTTGAGAAGTCGCGCAATCAACCGAACGTCGATCGTAGCCATCCGATCTCTACCAAAAGGGATTTTGAACTGCAAGGGCTCCAAGGTAGGATTCTGGATGCTAGCATAGAAGGCACGAACGGTGCTCACATTAGCACGAGCGCGAGCTTCAAAGATCGGACCCCAATGCGCAGCTTCAATGCGTTCGAACAACAGATACTCGCCGAACAACCGTCCATCTACGTCCGCCTCAAATAACACTTTGCGATCAGTGTATTGGCCATGAGACATCTCCAAAAGAATTGTTCGTCCAAGGTGTGCATGGGGATCCAAATCCCGCTTTGTACGGCACTCCAGGACTACAGCTGGACCTGCGGCGGTGCTTGAACTTGCGGCACCACCATGCGGTCTTCTCGATCGAGCAGGGTGGCTGGGCCCAGCCTCGTCTGTTGCAGTTTTCCTCTTACCCATCAAAGATATGATGGATGAGAGTGACAGAAGGCCCAAAATGGCTTCCACAAAAGCCATGGAAAACGCCGAAAATGCGGAGAAATGGCTGCCCAATCTGAGAAAAGGAAATCTAGACGTCGTAGAGGAATGCTTCAAGCTTCCCAAGGCTGTACTTTCAGGGAGAAATACAAACAAAAAGATAGAATGGAGCACCTCACGATTTCAGCTATATTTTGAAGATTTTGGAGCTCCAAATGGTGAGATCTTCAAGGAGAGAGGCTGCCAACACCCAATAAGTGATGGGTGGTGGTCGGTTTTGGCCAAGGAGGGTCTTAGAAGTGTTTTGGGACGCCGGAGTTTGGAGTGGGTTGCTGAAAATTGAAAATAGGGCTATGGAGAGGGCTGTTTGTGAAGGAGGGGTAAGATTTGGGGGTTTTTGTGAGATGGGAGATGCATAGGGAGGGTGCACGTGCCATTTAAGGACGTGCGCCCAAAAATCAGCTCCATTGGGCCCCACCGGTCGGCGATGCATCGCCCGACCGGTGATGGCATCGCCGGCCAACTTCCACGTTGGCCGGTGGGACCCCATGGGTCTGGTCCCCCATGGTCCCAGGGTTCCAAAAAGTTAAGTCCCACCCCCTAGTTCATTGTACTTTGGTCTGTTTGAGCCCAAATGTGTGTATGGGGATTTTTGGGTCCACATCACAATCTCGAATACCAAACTATATGATGCAGCATATGAATTTGGGGTAGAAGGAGCCAGTACATCTATCTAGATCCTTATTTGCTAAAGAAAGTGAAGTTAGAATGTCATTATGGCTATTTTTCATGAAATTTTAATATTCACTATAAAATTTTGTGAAAGCACTAATTTGTGTTATTTTCACATTATGTTTGATGCCTAACATGAAATGGATAAGAAAGAACTGAAGTTCGAAGTGTTTAGAGGAGGAATTTTGAGAATTTTTGGCGAAACGGGGTTTTTAAGCCCTGACGATTGATTACAGGAGTCGTGGTCATCCCACGGCCCAAGGATTCACTTTTGCGGTTTAAAACCGCTCATAGGACGTCTCAACCCGACTTCCTACAGCTTAGAAGTGATTCGGGTTGCTTTACGCGACCCGAGATACGTTACAGACTCGATCTTGCGATCGATCCTAATAGACTTCGCCTATCGGCGAATCTGCGATCCAAGAAGTGTTTCTAGACCCTTCTCGCACCCACCTAAGTCAAAGGAAGCGACAGCGTACGTCGCAAGACCATAACCCAGGCCCAGTATACTCTCATTCATGCTCTAATACTAACTTGTAACACCCTGAAAATCGGGGGTCGTGTATAAACTCAACTCCCGAGTTCCAGACCGTCACTTATGCAACAAAAATGGTTATGATTCAATGTTGTCTGATTTAAAGCATTCACATGAGTAAAAGTATACCAAAACTGCAATTCAAACTTCAGATCCAGTGATAAAAGCAAGCGGAAGACTAAACAATGTATATATCACTGTATGGAAAAACAAAGTAATCTCATCTGTCTCCAAAGTATGACTACATCTCTGAGTCTCATATACATATACATAACAAAAGAATAATGTTCAAAAAGAAAGTCCCACTGATGTCCCCTCGATCCAGGTCGCCTACGAGAAGCCGTCGTGATACTGCATATACGAGAACTCATCCTGGTCCTCGTCGATCTCTGGCTCCACCTCCTGGATCTCATCCTCACCTGCATCTACAACAGGGTCTGGTGGGTGTTGCAAACACCATCCCGTAACGTGGGAATGAGTGATCAACTCAGTGGAATCATAGAGCAAAGATTAGCATGTTCATAATTCAATCACGCGATAATAGTAAAGCAGTAATTCAGACAATCCTAATACTGTTATTAATGCAAGATGATATGACGTGATGTATGCCCTCACCGACGATCACCCTCATGCGGCAACATCTTACGACCGCGGCATGCCACACTCCCTATAGTGCTCCACATCTTCCAGGCACATGTAATGCTATGGTGATATGATTTCCAAGTTGTTATTAGTCCATTCAAACAGCAGGATTGGGAAACTAAGGTACTTCCCTTGTATCAATCCCAACACAGATCCTGTCTAGGGTCGTCACTCCTAGTAATCTCATACGATGTGTATTTCGTAGGTCACTGCAAGGGCTGCCAGGGCTGTTGCTCGCACTCGTTGCACCACTCCCCCATCACCTTATCAATACAGGCCTACCGTACTCTACTGCAACGGAAGGGTCGTCGCCTCCCGTGGACTCAGAATACGCTCGCGGTCACTACAAAGGGCTCGTCGCCTGATCAGTGTAGGCCGACAGCTAGAATATAGTGTCCCATACCACCATAATCTGCTCACGAGTCAAGGTGCTCACTGGTCACTACGGGGAGGTTTGTGGCCCCAGCGTAGGCCGACAGCTCGACCACGGTGTCCCATACCACCATGCCCGGCTCATGAGTCTTCGTGGATCAAGGTACCACGGTTAACAGGGTTTACAATGGTAAGTTCAGTACCCTAGGTTCAAGCAGTTATGACTCATACAAGGTGAACATACATCGGCCAGTTGGGTTACTTGACGAGCTCGACTAGCGCGATCGCATCGCAAGTCGAACGACATGAAGTGCGTAAAACACTTCGCGTGGCCTAACCACTGCCGCCAACTCTAAACATGAATCACGTTCATCGACGCGTCGTTCGTGGCTATGACCAGTCAGCCACGAATTCGCTCGATTACCGACTGCCTGGACTAAGTCTAGTCCCACACATCTATTGAATCATATTAGCACTATATGCAAAGATATTGGAATTGAAATACATCATGTGAGCATGTTAACACATGTTATAACATTCAACTTAAGCAAATCTTCAAGGCATACTTTCCATGCATGTAATGCAATCATGCATAAGGTAAACATGTAGGAAATCATTTAGGCCAGCATATTAATCATGAAATCAATCTCAAACTACTACATAACATCATTTAATTCAATACATACTAATACAAGCATTTTTACTAACACATACACTACACACTTAAGTCTACATATAGTATGTCGACCCAAAGTGCGCAACTAGGCGAATCTCTTCGCCAAACTGATTATTCAAGCATTCCTAACTCCCTAATGCGGCGACAAATCAAGTCAATCACGTCAGCAAAATATGCATGTAGACCGTACTTCCTACAAATGACTAAAATGCCCTAAATCTCATATTCTTCGTTAATTTACGAAACAGGAAACGGAGAGCATGTTGTACATGTCAAACGGCGATGCCGTCGATAATCTACTATTAAACGACATTGAAAGCGTTGTAAACCGTCAATCAAAGCGTCTAAAATCCTCACCTAGTCTCTTACGGATGCGGGATTTTGAACGGAGCGTGTACGCTTCGTCTACGGCAGTAGGAGAACCTGATTTACGAAATATGTTAGCTAACATGCCATGATTCTAAGTAAACCCTAAATCAGCAAGTTTTGGGGTTATTTTATACCTGAAAAAGGGGAGAAATCACCAGCCAGGTGATTGGGAAGAAGTGCTGAAGCACTAGCAGTCGGCGGCTCGGAAGCGGAAAGAATCTCTTCTTCTCTTTCTCTCAAACTCTCTCCCCTTTTCTCTAGGGTCTGTGATTTTTGGATGGAAGGGAGAAATGAGGGTTTCAACCCCTTTTATAAGCTTAAAATCGCCGGAAATAGGCTCCAGGACGAAGTTTACTTGGTGCCTATCCATTTCGGGGCTGTTTCGGTTCAAAAACTGCTTTCTGGTGGTCCCCTGGTCGATTGCGATCGGACTTAAGCTCATGTGTACCAGATGTAGCTCGTATTAAGTTTTCAGTCTGGCAGGGTTCGCAGATCGCACGTGGCGGACCAGTTTCAGTTCAGCGGTCACCGCACGTAGATTAGGGCTGAAAGTCTCAGGATAATAAATAGAAATTTTTCCTGATCCGAGGGTGTAATCTGGATGAATTCTGACGGTCAGAACTCTTAATACTGACGCGTCAAGTCGTGTGCCAGATTTGAATTTGAAATTTCAAATTCGTCCCTATTCGCGGTCGCTTCAGTCCGGGTTCAACGAAATCGTCTGTGATTATCGGTTTGACTTGATTTTCGAGATGATTGTCAAGTCCAGATGGGCGGTTCTAACGGTCTACGATAGGAGGTATCGGACCTTCGACGCGCGGTTTAGATCCAATTCAAGAAATCAATGTGGTCCAGAGAACAAACCTGCTTAGAGTTTGATCCGAGGTTATAGAGTATTGTAGAGTTGTTTGTTCTACTCGATTTGGGTCTTGCAGAACATATTTAAAGTGATCAGGGACTATTTCCCAGCTACTCTAGCGTTGCGCTAGCTAACTTACGCTTAATTTCCATGGAATTTATTTCTACGCGATTTCGGGTCGAGTTGGTACTCGAACCCAAGTACGGATTTTTCACGGGCGTTACAATTCACATTCAGTCCTCTAGTCTCTCTATCACCCAACCATCTGCCTTAGTCACTTAGTTGCACCGCGACTCGCACGCGACTCATACACGTCTCGCTTTGGTTTGCGAAGGGAGCGACCCTCTGCGACATGATGAGCACGTGCGAAGTGCAAAGTGCGCCACTAGCGCCTCTACAATCACACTGCCTCACATGCCTCACATGCTCACGCCCTCGCACCGAGCTCGAGCCCGTGATCGAGACCGAGACCGAGACTGAGACCGAGACCGAGACCGAGACCGTGCCCGTGCCCAAGCCTGAGTGCGAGCGCGTGTGCGTGCGCGGTGTTCCAGTGCTTCGAACTGGAACACGCAAGTCCCATGGTCCATGGACTAGGTAAGAAAATATTATAATACTTCACATCCTTCATATAAACTACAGTTTTTTCTCTTCCCTTTCCCATGTGGGACTATTCCCAAAACCCCGCAAAAAACTATTTTTTCAAATACTTTTTATATATATTATTTATTATTTATTATTAAAATATATATTAAAATCAATATTTTTTGTAACAAGTAGTGTGGCCGTGGGGTCGCACTGACTCGGCTCGGTCCGTTTCTCACGGACTGAGTTGGGGCAGTGAGTGTCAGGCTCACCAAAGCGCACCCTTCCCTCTGTTTTCTCCCTCTCTTCTCTCCCTCTATTTTCTATCTGTTTTTGCTCTCCCTTTCCTTCCTTCTTACCTCTCTTTTGTGTGTAATCCCGAGGGCACTGACGTCCCCTTTTATAGGCAAGGAGGTGGAGATCCAATGGGTAGGATCAGTTCTGCTCATCTCCAAATAATGGCCGTCGGTAACGGTCCCTGTTTGCCGAAAATGGAAAACGCGGCTGTAATTCCTCCGGGTTTGGGTCATTTTTGTTAGAGAGAGAGAGAGAGTTCTCCCAGGCTAGCGTCTGTACGTCGACAATCCTCTGGGTAAACCGACGACGCTCTCCCCATAACACCAGCGGTCTGATCGCCTTCCATTTGTCTATGATAAAACGGACGGCCAAGGATCGATTCCTTTCTTTTGATTTCAAGGGGGCCACTTCCTTATATGGTTTTGTTAGGGTGGACCTCATTGACAAAATGGATGGTCTAGATTGCTCGAAAAATTCCCTAGATGGCTCACTTTGGGGCCTGAAAATTTTCAGATTCAAGTGGGAGAGATCACAACCATATTGAGATTTTTACTCGGTCAAAGGTAGTTTGATCGAGCAACTCCTTCCAGGGCACCTCCTGTGCTTGTATTCCAAGGTGTACACATGCCATATGTGGGGTCCATTGCAGCATTTTTGTCGAATCTACTCCAACCAATTGAATTGAGGTCCCTATATAGGGGCCCTGGCCTAGTTTGGGGCGCATGTGAGGCCTAGGTGGGCCATGTCATTCTATTCAGGGCCTTACATTGTCCATATAACGTATTCCATTGGTCGGATGGGCACGAGGTTTTGTTTCAATGGTAGAACAGACGTTCGAGGGGTTCCGAGTGCCTGGTTGGTCATAACTTATCATTCTAAGTCGATTAGTGGATGCACAGTGTTATTGTGACTTAGCAATTTTTGTTCATACTTACTTTAATCTAAGGATTTTCTAAGTTTCACCTTCCGGGCTAACGTTGGGTCGATGTGGCTCATTTGGATCGTGGTGGTTAGCTTTGTCGTTAAACGGAAGTCTAGACCTGCGATGTGAAGTTTAAGTTATTTTGCCTAATTGTCTTAAACTCCTATAACCGGGGTCATTAGGGGTAACACACGAGTATCGAAAAGTATGGGGCATTACAATCTGCCCCCCTTACAGAAAATCTCGACCTCGAGATTTGGTAACATGCGGTTCAATTATTAGTATTATGAGTGATTTAGTCGTCTTAACCATGCACTCTATCATGTTACATATATTCTCAACAAGCTAAGTCAAAAATTCTTATGACCCTTGTGTCTTTCACTTAGTGGATCAACTGGTGTGTTTACGTTTTACTAAAGGTCTCACATCATTTATGTATTAACTAGAGCTAGGGAATTATTCTAATGCATGTCGACAATGAGATTTCTAGTAGAGCTTACTAAGATCATAAGTTCATTTGGGTGGCCAATGTCAGTATCCCGTCTTTCCTTTTATTCTCGTGTACCTCTATTGATAGTTCCCCACTACCTAAAGTACAACCCGATTTTTTAGCATTCGGGCTATCATGGATAAATGGTCGTAGTGGGTTCGAGCTTGATATCGTCTACCTACGTATAGCAGAGGATTTTTCGGTATCAATTCCTAATCCTGTCAGATCTCGATCCTTTGCTTGATCAGGGCATTGAGATCATTGAGATTTTCTAGGACTTAGAACTTGAGCCAAACCATATAACTTTCTATAAATATGGTTCCATCGACTTGTGATCCTTATTACTCTAGACTCATTGTAACACCCCAGATTTTTTCCAACCTAGAATTAGACGTCCTTAGGCAATGGGTCAACCATTTCACTCTCAATGATCAATCCCAAGGTCTAAGAATCAAATTTTTCCTATTTCCTTCAAAATCTCACCCTTCACCACCTCATTCTTCGAATTTCTCTAAGTACTTCCATCTTAGCCACAAATTCTCAAGTATAAATAGTAAAGGCCACTAATCTTAAGGTCTTCATGATGAAGAACAATACCGAAGCTAAAATGTACCATGAATAGTAAATAACTGGGTAAAATGGACTTTTATCCTTAACCTTTTGGAATGTAATAAAATATATAGGTTAGTTGGATAGATTAGCGTCTCCTACCCCAAAATCATATGCTATATGCCATAGAAATTCATTTCGGTTTGCAAAATGGCTTCGAAATACCTCGGACGGAGTCATGGGCCTATCCAGGCCAATGTACAATGAACCAAGGTGGGAACCATACTTTTTTGGGACCTTGGGGGCAGGGGGAACCAGCCCCATAGGACAAAAGTCACCAGTTGTGAGTTTGGTCGGCGATGGCATCGCCGGTTCCGCGATGCATCGCTGGTCGAAATCATCGGTTGGGTCCAGGCTTTGGGATGGAGGTGTTTGGGGGCTAGGGTAGCCCCCTGGTATGTGGGATGTTCATTAAAAATACCCCAATTAAGTACTTCCTTCACAAAGTGACCTTCTAAGCTCTCCTTTTGCTCCAAACGTCTGAGTTTTAGTAAAAACTATCCCTCCAAACTCTTCCTTCTTTCGTTTCTAAATATCCTCAATCCACCCTTCGAATTTCATCTCAAACAGAGATCATTATAGGCTACATCCTTTCAATACGATCCGCTAGAGCCAAAACGTATAGGATAGGTGACGCTACAATACCGTAAAGTCTGGGATCAAACTCTATTCTCGATTGCTCTCTGGAGCACCTTGGAAACTTTGTATCAGCTCTGGACCGCACATCGGAAGTCTGATTACCCCGAACTTAGACAATCCTGACCGCCTAGTTGGACTTGACGTTCATCTCGAAAATCAAGTCCAACTGATGTCCTAACGGTATTTTACTAGGTTCGGAGTGTAGAGTATGAGAAATAAATATAATTTATGAAATCTGGCACGTCCGCTTGCGCGCTCTTTCTAAGCATTCTGACCGTCAGAATCTAATCCAAATACACCCTCGGATCAGGGAATATTTTCCACTCAGGTCAGTATACTTGGAATCCCTGATCGAGTTCCCGTAACCGTTGAACTGAAACTGGTCCGCCACGATCGATCTAGATATCCGCTCGGACTGAAAACTCTGCCTGACCTAGATCCAATGTCAGGGAGCTTAAGTCCAACCGCATTCAGTCACAGGACCTCCAGAAGTACTCCGTTGGATCAGAACAAGCCCTCTTTGGTTACAAAATAAGTATACCTTGGCCCCAAGTCTATTTTGGTCATGTTTGGGCTTATAAAAAGGGCTTAAACCCTTGCTCTTTCATTCCATAAGAATTTGGGGAGAGAAGAGAGAAAAGAGAGAGAAAGGGAGGGAGATTTGGAGCTCTCTCATGGGAGTCTTCCCTGCTGCTCCACGTGCCGCATCCACCTGCCTGCATCACCCTCCCGGTGATTCCAACGAACTTCTAGGTAAGAAAAACCCTAACCACTTGCTATTTTTGGATTCCGTCGATTCAAATAGAAAAGTAACTTATACATCTTGTGCATTAGGTCGCCACTACGCTGTTGACGAAGCGTATACGTTCCGTTCGAAATAATACACGTCTAAGGCGAAAGGTGTGGATTTTAGACGCTTTGATTGACTGATTTCAAAGCTTTCAATGTCGTTTAATAGTAGATTATCGATGAGAGCGCCGTTTGACATGCAGAACATGCTGTCCGTTTTTCATTTCGTAAACGTACGGTGATTATGAGATTTATAGTATTTTGGTCATTAATAGGAAATACTGTATACATCTGTATTTTGTTGAAATGCTTGACATGTGATTTTGTCGTGTTATAATATTAGATATACGTGTATAATCTGTTTGGCGAAAAGATTCACCCTAATACGCACTTTGGGTCGACATACGCTATGTAGACTAAAGTGTGTAGACTAAGTGTTTGTATAAATGTTTGTATTAGTATGTATTGAGTAAATGGTGTTGTAAATTAGTTTTGAGAATGAATTCTCAATCCACCTGATGTGTTATACGATTTCCTACATGTTTGCTATATGAAATGATTTCCTTATATGTATGGAATACATGTGTTGGTTGATTTGCTTACTTTGAATGTTATAACACGTGTTACATGTTTGTATTGTTGAACTTCAATTCTATTACTCTCATATGATCACTGGTATGGATTGTACATGTCTGGGGCTATGCTTTAGTCCAGGCAGTCGGTAATGGATTAAATTAGTGGTGGGCTTTTATTCACTACAGAGGACGCGTCGATGAACGCGAGTCGTGTTTTGAGTTGGCGGCAGTGGTTAGGCCACATGAAGTGTTTCATGCACTTCATGTCGCTCAGCTTGAGATGCGATCGTACTAGTCGAGCCCGTCAAGTAACCCGACTGGCCATTGTATGTTCACCCTGTATGAGTCATAACTGCTTGAACCTAGGGTACTGAACTTACCATTGAAAACTCTGTTAACCATGGTACCTTGATCCATAAAGACTCATGAGCCGGGCATGGTGGTATGGGACACCGTGGTCGAGCTGTCGGCCTATGATGGGACCACAAACCTCTCCGTAGTGACCAGTAAGCACCCTACTCTGAGCAGATTATGGTGGTATGAGCAATATATTCTTGCTGTCGGCCTACACTGATCAGGTGACGAGCTCTTTGTAGTGACCTTGAGTTTATCCTGACACCGCATGGGGACGACGAGTCCTGATGCAGTCTTAAGGATAATTAGGCCTGTATTAATAAGGTGATGGGGGAGAGGTGCAACGAGTGTGAGTAACAGCCCTGACAGCCCTTGCAGCGACCTACAAATTTAACATCGTATGAGATTACTATGAGTGACGACCCTAGACAGGATCTGTGTTGGGATTGATATAAGCAAAATACCTTAGTTTTTCAATACTGCTGTATGAAAAGGACTAATAATAACTCGATAATTATATCCACATCACATTGCATGTGCCTGGAAGATGTGGAGTACCGAGCAGAACGCAAGCATGCCGCGGGCGTAAGATGGTGCCGTATGAGGGAGAATGTCGGTGAGGGCATCCATCATGTCATCTCATGCATACATTAACAACAGTATCTAGGAATGTTTGATTGATTGCTTTACTATTATCACATGATTGATTTGAGAACATACTAATCTTTGCTCTATGATTTCACTGAGTTAATTACTCACTCCCACGTTACGGGACGATATTCCGGACACCCACCAGACCCTTTTGTAATTGCAGATGATGGCGCGGCCTACGAGAGAGAGCCGGACTTGATGATGATGAGGAGGATCCCTCCTTTATGCGTGTTCTGATCGACGGGATTACAGGGAGGTTGATTAGACGCCACGACACTTGTCATTTTATATTTTTTGAGCACTCATGTATGTTCTTTTCTTTCCATTTTTGGAGTATACATGTATTTAATTAACCTGGTAACATGTTCACACTCTGGAGACTTACAATCAATTATATATTTTATCTATTTATCACAGTCTTCCGCTTGCTAATTTAACTGTCTCTAGAGTATAATATGCTGTTTTGGCTTAATCTCAATCTTGTTTATTGCCTTTTTACAGACAACATGCATTTAACATTATCTATGTTGCATAAATAATATTTTGAAATTCGGGAGTTGGGTTTCTACCCAACCCTCGATTTTCGGGATGTTACACTCATGGGGAATATCATGTGATTTTCTACCTCTGTAACGAATATGACCATGTGGCCCATTATGCTTCCAATGCGCACTCTGATTCCTTAATGCACTAACTGAAAATTCTAGAATCAAGATTTCTCCATGAAGTTTGAGTCGAAAATTTCTAAACTCACGTGGGATTTCAAATCTAATCCCAACATGTGCAACCTAGGGTTGAAAACTTATCCAAAATCCCATAACTTCACCTCTAATTAATTTCATATGCTAGAACTTGTAGGAAATATTATTATAAGTAAGGAGACGTGCTAGTGGCATGTCCTACGAAGTCTACGTCCGATCCATTTGGTTGATTATTACGATAATGTTATCCTTAACTATGAAATCTTTGAAAAATTCAAATCTTGGATTTCTTGAAAATTTCATTTGAACGTTGAATATAAGGAGCGTCCTTGTTTAGCCTTACGAACATCAAAGTAGATATTTGTTTTCCAAAGATGCCTAGGGTTAGTTCCCAAGTTCAATGACTAACCCAAAATTCTCAAAGGAACCAAAGATTATTTCTAAGTTCAATCTTCCAGGGAGCCTAACATTTGAGCTTCTTCATTTTCTCCTAACTCTAAGGGATTTCTACGTGAATTAAGGTTCAAAAGTTTAAACTAACTTTTTAAAGGGGCCTAAAGTTTGGGTTTCTACATTCTCAGATCTTCGTAAGTCTAATAGAGATTCACCAAAGTTCAATTTTCTAATTTCAAATGTCCTAATTGAGACATTTAAGGCTTGTATAAGATCATTTCCCGAGGTCAAGTTTGTCCGAACTATGCTCTGATACCAATTGTAACGCCCCGACTTTTCAAGACTCGAGTATATGACTCGTTTTCTAAAAAAACTCGAGTGTTAACCTTAAAGGATGGTCAAATTCGAGTGTATTTTTTTCCATTCTATATCAGAGTAAGCTGATGAGCGTAGTATGGACAAATTAGACATAAAAGAAAGATGCATTATTATTTAAATATATAAGAAGTTGCCCATAATGATTTATACAAACTAATGTCTCCATAATAACAAATATAAGATTACACATATGAGAAATTTAAAAGCATATGAAACGCAAATGAAAGCCGCAAGATTGCACAGCTTCCTTGACAAGTACAACCATATGTCCTTGACCACCAGAACCTGTGTACCGCTTAAGCCACCTGTACTACCTGTATGGTTGTATTTTTGATGGATGATTCGCCAACTCAGTAGGAATTCTTCTCAAGATTACACACCGCCGCATTATGTAAGTATAGTTATAAAATAACAAGGCAATCAAAACAACACATGATGCGGTCTTTTTAAGTGCATAGATGTGTGAATGCACATCACCCCGAGGATGAACATCCGTGTGAAAATTGGGCTCGTCACCCATACAATCATCGACCTGGGAAAATCATTCAGTCAGAACCGGGGTCGATAGTTGGTGGTCTGGAAGCTGGCGAAACGATACCCCAACAACTCTAGGGCACGTGCTACAACATCTAAAATTTACCACCCGTCATCCCCAATATGTTATGAATACATGATAAGACAAACCATTATTAGTCCAGTTACAATCAGCCAATTTAAATAAGCTCGAGGTTACTATGGGGGCTTCTCACTAGCGTAGGCCTACAGCTTGGGCATAGGTCTCATACTACCATCCCCGGCTCATGAGACTACCACTTTAGGATGTTTAATGAAAACCCATCGACTAGTTATTACAGCATATTGTGCATACAATTGCATGTTTGCACGATATAAAACATCGAACCCATATAGTGTAAATACCGAAATAAACCCACAGAGGGAAATATCGAAACAAGCCACATACGCAGATATCAAAATAAGCCACATAGGGCGAGTATCAAAACCATGCAATAAAAGAGCATCCTTGAAAACTACTTAGACACAACAACCCTGGATGGTAGGCCAACATCAATGATCCATCTACACCACTACTCAATAACCACTAGATCGAAGGTCTATTACAATCACTATCAATAGAGTTACATCCTAAGTATGGGTGTACATTTATAAGTGTGGGCTTCCCACTAATGTATCAGTTTAAATCCCACAAGCAATCCATAAATAATCCAATATCATAAATTAAATATACAGGATAACATTAAGCATATGGTATAACAATTCAATTACACAGGTGAATATAAGATGGAGATAGTAATTATCAATTTGAATTAAAATAAAACTATAACTTAAGCTAATAGGACAATGAAAGGCTCAAAGGGAAGAATCATCACCTGTAGGGTCGTGTTCTCGAACTTGGTCCTAGTTTTCTTGTGGCCTGGGGTCACCAAACGAGTCCCCTAAATCATAATTTATATCTTATCAAGCATTTCCATGTTTTTGTCTAACTACTGTGAGGGTCGAAAGGGACAATAAGGCCTTCTAGTCTTTATGTTAGGCCCATCTTATTTACCCAAGTGGGGTGGCCCACCTGGGCTCAAACTCTTCACCACTATAGGTCGAACTGGGCCCATTTTGGTCCTAGATGTTGTGTTCAAATTTGACCCAAGTAGGACCGGCCCATGCATCATGTCAGGTGGACGGTGTACATATACCATAGGCCAGTGGGTCCACCATGTTGTATATTGTATTTCATCTTTAGAGCCTATCTAGAGCATTGTTCAAGAGGCTAGATAAAATTGAAGGATCACCTAGACTGTACCACAAATAACAGTGGTGGTAATGATTTCTACCGTTGAAACCCCACCGAGTCCATCATGATGTTTTATTTTCCATCCAAGCCACTCATAAGGTCATAAGGATCTGGACCAGGAAAAATAAATAATTATCATATTGGTCCCAAAACTTCTGTGACTTAAAAAGTTTTAATGGTGGACGTTTAATCTTCACTATTTACTGCACTGTGGTCCCCCTGATGGATTTTTCTTATTTTGTCTCGAGCCTTAGGGCAAGCTCACCAAATGGGATGGACGGTTTGAATTGTAGCACATGCATCAGCGTGTGGCCAACTGTCCAGCTATTTGGACGGTGTGGATTACAACATATACACCATGGTGTGGCCCATGGAACTTGCTGACGTTATCAGTTGGCGGAGTGGCTGGTCCATTGTCCACGCGGACGGTCTGGATCAAAATGGGTGGATGGTGTTGATGAAACACATATCTCAGTAAGTCCCATGGACCTGCTGACATCTAGCAGCTACACATCTAGTACGTGGTAGACTAGTAGATCCATTTCTTTTAGAAAATGGGTCCCACGGGTTATATGCATGCACAGATGCATAATATTATTTAAATTTTTACATGTATATATATATATATATATATATATATATATATATATATATATATATATATATATATATATATATATATACATATTAAAAACATCCAGGGACTGACGTCTTCTGCTGGACGGCCTAGATGAACCACATCATAAAGGTGGGACCCTCTACACCTGGTGATGTCTAGAGCTATACGTCTATTGACAGAGGGTCTGCAATGATTGCCGGCACCAGACGTGGCCCACTGAGGTTGGAATCTGAGGTGCGACCCACGAGTCATGTGCAATCTGGTTGTTATTTGGTGAGGCCCACCTGCAATTGTGCAGGCCCGTAGAGAATACACACACACACACACACACACACACACACATATATATATATATATATATATATATATATATATATATATATATATTGTATATATATGTAAACATATACACCCGGTAGGCCCCACGTGAAGATGGCCCACCAAGATGTTGTACATATATCTTACTGTTATATCATATAAGCATAGATTACATTATATAATGTAATATTAATTTATTATTTTTTGAGGGCACGACCAGGCCTGTTGGCCATTTGGGACACCCCTCCTAAGAGTTGCCCAATAGCTTGGGTGAGGCCCACGGCCAGTGCAACATACTTATAGTCAAAGTGCATGGCATGTCTAGTTTTGGAGGCCATTTTTGGCCTGACTCCTAGCTCAAATTCGCCTCTTTTCCGGGTAGTTTCTTTGACTCACATCGGCGCTCAGTGGTGGCATGTGGCTGCCGCTTCCTTCAACCAAAGAACAGCTCGAAGCGGGACATTTTCATGTTGAAAAATGGTCGTTTCTCAGCCTATTTTTCAGCTGAGAAGCCAACTATTTATCGGTTGGATGTAGAGCTTAAACGGGGCCGCATTCAAGCCATGATCAGTCCAAAACAGGGTCTGCATTCCGCCACCGTTTATCTTCAAAATGGTTGGGTCCTTCGGCCCCAAATGTGGCGTGAGCAAGGCATGGTGAAGTTTGTTTCGAGCTCAATTTGTAGTTTCCAAGGGGAGGGGTTCTACCTGTCTCAGTCGATCCAACCCGAGCTTTGTTTGACACGCACACACCCACCTCCTCCTTTTTCCTCTCTTTTCATTCTTCCACTCAAGTGGTGTGGCCATGGGCTAGCACTGACTCGGCTCGGTCCGTTTCTCATGGATTGAGTTGGGGCAGTGAGTGCCAGTCTCACCAAAACGCACCCTTGCCTCTGTTTTCTCCCTCTCTTCTCTCCCTCTGTTTTCCATCTCCTTTTCCTCTCCCTTTCCTTCCTTTTTACCTCTCTTTTATGTGCAATCCCGAGGGCACTGACATTCCCTTTTATAGGCAAGGAGGTGGAGATCCAATGGGTACGATCGGTTCTGCTCATCTCCAAACGATGGCCGTCGGTGATGGTCCCTGTTTGCCGAAAATGGAAAATGCGGATGTAATTCCTCCCGGTTTGGGTCATTTTTGTTAGAGAGAGAAAGAGAGTTCTCCCAGGCTAGCGTCTGCACATCGACAATCCTCTGGATAAACCGACGCCGCTCTCCCCATAACACTAGCGGTTCAATTGCCTTCCATTTATCTATGATAAAATGGACAGCCAGGGATCGATTCCTTTTGTTTGATTTCGAGGGGGCCACTTCCTTATACGGTTTTCTTGGGGTGGACTCCACCGACAAAATGGATGGTCTGGATTACTCAAAAAATTCCCTAGATGGCTTACTATGGTGCCTAAAAATTTTTAGATTCAAATTTCTTGCTGGCGAGAAAGATTACAGCCATATTGAGATTTTTGCTCGGTCAAAGGTAGTTTGACTGAGCAACTCCTTCTAGCTTACCTCCTGTGCTCGTATTCCAAGGTGCAAACGCACCATATGTGGGGTCCATTGCAGTGTTTTCGTCGGATCTACTCTGACTAATTGATTTGAGGTCCCTATATAGGTGCCCTAGCCTAGTTTGGGGCGCATGTGAGGCCTAGGTGGGCCATGTCATGCCATTCAGGGCCTCACATTGTCCATATAACGTATTCCATTGGTCGGATGGGCGCGAGGTTTTTTTTCAATGGTGGAACAGACATTTGAGGGGTTCCGAGTGCCTGGTTGGTCATAATTTATCATTCTAAGGCGGTTAGTCGATGCACGATGTTATTGTGACTTAGTAATTTTTGTTCATACTTGCTTTAATCTAAGGATTTTCTCAGTTTTACCTTTCGGGATGACGTTGGGTTCGATGTGGCTCATTTGGATCGTGGTGGTTAGCTTTGTCGTTGAACGGAAGTCCCGACCTACGGTGTGTAGTTTAAGTTATTTTGCCTAATTGTCTTAAACTCCTATAACTGGGGTCATTAGGGGTAACACCTGAGTATCGAAAAGTACGGAGTGTTACAGGCAATCAATTTCCACATTTGCGCATGTAGCAGATCTTCCCCCTCATATTAAGGGCTTAGCTCTGTTAGACAGAGTGGGGCTGGGGTCTATTAGGCAGTACCAGTGGGCTAGTTGGAACTGCCTAGGGTTTGTGTTGTAGTCTTCGAGTTTGGGGTCCTGTAGTATTTTTTTTTATGCTTTTCTTTTCTCTGTTTGTCCTTATGATAGGCCACCTCTTAGTCCTTTTTTCTGAGAGGTGGCCTGAAGTCAGTCCTGGTGTAAAGTTTGTCTCATATATGGAAATCTTTTGGATGAAAAAAAAATGTTATGGGCTGGGGTAATCAGCAACATCCACTGTTGGCTCAGCCATATGGGCCCACTCTTACCCATGCCAAAATCTAGCAATTCATTCACATCAGCTACCCTTAAAGCCCTGGGCATCAACATTGCCCCCGCCATGCCATCTAAAGCTCAAGTCGACAAATGGACCAGGCCGCAAGAAGTCTGGACAAAGCAAAACATTGATGGCTCGACACTTGCCAACCTAGGCCCATCAGGTGGGGGAGGGATAGAAACAGATCACCGGAGATCCTCTTTGCTTTCGCCCACAGTTAAGGCCCTGGGTCCAACACGAGGGCTAAAATTAAGGTGATCCTGGATGGGCTTACACTTTGTGCAAGGCTTGATTTCATAAAAGTGGAGGTGGTCAGTGACTCCAGGTCAATGGTGGAAACCCTCTCTAATGAAGCATCACTTTTTGGGTCCATGTGGTACTGGATGAGTAGGATCAGGGCTATCACTCTTAACATCGATGTGCACTTTGCCCATACCCCCAGAGAGGCAAACTTCCCTGCTGATGATCTGGCTCATTTAGGGAGTGCAGGTCATAGATCATTACTTCTCTGCCCTGGAAGACCTTCCCTCAAGATTCGTGGGCTCCTATTCTTAGACAGAACAAGTCTGGGTAGCCTGCGAATAGGTTGATTGTCGTTGTACCTTTTGCGTCCTTTCTGCATTTTTTTTCTTTTCCTTTTCTGGCCCTTCGCACTCCAGTAATGGGGCCCATTGTAGGCCCTTATGATAGGCTTCCTTAGGGTCCTTTTCTCCCTGGGAAAGCCAAAATGTCCATGGTGATTGTATAGTTTATTCTCTTAAAATGGAAGTGCTTTGTTTTTTTAAAAAAAGGGTTAGAGTTTTGATTTGGAAGAGAGTACTGAATATCCTTTTTAGTTGGGATGAATTTGATGTTGGCATGGATATGAATCTCTCTACTGTACTAGGTATGCCAGCGCAGGGAGGGATATGATGAGGTCGATCATCATCTTCCTCTAGAGATAACTACTCTAAATTCACAGAGCTCTCTAGAATCCTTATAGAGCTTCCTCAAATTCATGAGGAATAAAAGCATGAATAATTCTTAATAAATTTGAAATAACTTGATTAATGATAAAAAATGAAATTACAACTCTTTAAAT
Organism: Magnolia kwangsiensis; assembly: GCA_037074715.1. Lineage (NCBI taxonomy): Eukaryota > Viridiplantae > Streptophyta > Magnoliopsida > Magnoliales > Magnoliaceae > Magnolia > Magnolia kwangsiensis. Next base: position 84,397,856 of record CM073586.1, read on the forward strand.
AAGGAACTCAGGATAAAGTTTTAGACTTAGACTCCAACTCAAACACCCTAAATATATGACTTACTATTGTAGACACCCCAACCCAAGCTCATAAGCTGATTGAGTTTGAATGAATGGATGGAGAACTAAACCCCGATCCTAAACGCAAACCCTATAGTCCTAAACCCTAGAAAATCTAGTCTTAAATCTTAAACTCAGCTTATTCAACCTAGTCAACCCAGTCAACCTAGTCAATCTAGTTAGGCTAACCCTAAAATCTAGGAACCCAAAACCCTAGAGCCTTAAGTTAACTCACTTAGGCAACTCATTGAGTCAACTCGCCTGGTGAACCTACATAATCTAATAAATCAGTCAACTCACCTAATTAAGCCTAAAACCAAGCCCAACCAGAGAAATGGCCGAAACCTCAAAACATTAACCCTCATGGTAGAGTCTTCACATGCTTGGAGGATGCTGCCTATCAAAGCAGGTAGTCTAAGTGGGGATCATCGGTAGCTAGGTTGCTGCTGACTATGTGGCACTCCCCCTCTTTCAGGTAGCGTTCTTCATGCATGTGGTTTCTCATTTTTCGAACCTAAAGTGTGCGTTTGAAGTACATTTACTCCGATGCCCATCTTCTTACCTAAAATTACCATTTTATCATCTCATACAACCCATGAGATAATGCCATGAGGCAATCTCTAATCCCAACCTTCAACCACCTTTTGCCCCTAGGATCACCAAGAATTACTAGAAAACTGGGTTAGGAGACTATAAATAACTCCCTCCCCTTCTCATTTCAAGCATTCACTCCCATCCAGGCATTACGAGAGAATCCAAGAGGCATCCCTTCACCAAAGAAAGTGAGAGAGAGAGGGCCCAACCCTGGTCTAGCTTAGCTTAGGCAGAGTCCAAGCCTCCTGAGCCATATGGCTATTGAGGGACAAATATTACATGTTAGACCCCAGTTAGTACCTGATTTTACGTACATGATAATGTTTAAACATCATATTTTAATAATGTTTATGTTGCAAGGTAAATTTAAGAGCTTGGACTGAAAAAGGTGTTAGGATCACCAAGAATTACTAGAAAACTGGGTTAGGAGACTATAAATAACTCTCCCCCCCCCCCCCCCCCCCCCCTCCCCCCTTCTCATTTCAAGCATTCACTCCCATCTAGGCATTAGGAGAGAATCTAAGAGGCATCCCTTCACCAAAGAAAGTGAGAGAGAGAGAGCCCAACCCTAGTCTAGCTTAGCTTAAGCAGAGTCCAAGTCTCCTGAGCCACATGGCTATTGAGGGTCAAATATTGCATGTTAGACCCTAGTTAGTACCTAATTTTACGTACATGATAATGTTTAAATGTCATATTTTAATAATGTTTATGTTATAAGGTGAATTTAAGAGCTTGGACTGAAAAAGGTGCTAAAAGCATGGATTTAACGCTCAAGAATCACTAAGGCAAGGGATGGACCTCAGGGGACCAAGTTGAAGAATTTACACACTAGAGATCTGAGAAAATCAAGTGATGGAAGTTCAAGTGGTCTGAAAATCATCCAATATGCAAGATCACAGGGTTCCTACTATCTGTTCGGCTCGAAACTTTATATATAGCCTGTGGACCCTTAATTAACTGTACATGTCGAATTTCAACCATTGGATCCTTATGAAAGCGGCCTAATGGATAGATCAGACTATAAAATACTGATCTGGGGCCCACCTGATATTTGGATATTGTAACACCCTGAAAATCGGGGGTCGTGTATAAACTCAACTCCCGAGTTCCAGACCGTCACTTATGCAACAAAAATAGTTATGATTCAATGTTGTCTGATTTAAAGCATTCACATGAGTAAAAGTATACCAAAACTGCAATTCATACTTCAGATCCAGTGATAAAAGCAAGCGGAAGACTAAACAATATATATATCACTGTATGAAAAAACAAAGTAATCTCATCTGTCTCCAAAGTATGACTACATCTCTGAGTTTCATATACATGTAAATAAACAAAAGAATAAAGTTCAAAATAGTCCCACTGAAGTCCCCTCAATCCAGGTCACCTACGGGAAGCCGTCGTGATACTGCATATACGAGAACTCATCCTAGTCCTCGTCAATCTCCGGCTCCACCTCCTGGATCTCGTCCTCACCTGCAGCTATAACAGGGTCTGGTGGGTGTTGCAAACACCATCCCGTAACGTGGGAATGAGTGATCAACTCAGTGGAATCATAGAGCAAAGATTAGCATGTTCACAATTCAATCACGCGATAATAGTAAAGCAGTAAATCAGACAATCCTAATACTGTTATTAATGCAAGATGATATGACGTGATGTATGCCCTCACCGACGATCACCCTCATGCGGCAACATCTTACGACCGCGGCATGCCACACTCCCTAGAGTGCTCCACATCTTCCAGGCACATGCAATGCTATGGTGAAATGATTACCAAGTTGTTATTAGTCCATTCAAACAGCAGGATTGGGAAACTACGGTACTTCCCTTGTATCAATCCCAACACGGATCCTGTCTAGGGTCGTCACTCCTAGTAATCTCATACGATGTATATTTCGTAGGTCACTGCAAGGGCTGCCAGGGCTGTTGCTCGCACTCGTTGCACCGCTCCCCCATCACCTTATCAATACAGGCCTACTGTACTCTACTGCACGGAAGGGTCGTCGCCTCCCGTGGACTCAGAATACGCTCGCGGTCACTACAAAGGGCTCGTCGCCTGATCAGTGTAGGCCGACAGCTAGAATATAGTGTCCCATACCACCATAATCTGCTCACGAGTCAAGGTGCTCATTGGTCACTACGGGGAGGTTTGTGGCCCCAGCGTAGGCCGACAGCTCGACCACGGTGTCCCATACCACCATGCCCGGCTCATGAGTCTTCATGGATCAAGGTACCACGGTTAATAGGGTTTACAATGGTAAGTTCAGTACCCTAGGTTCAAGCAGTTATGATACATACAAGGTGAACAAACATCGGCCAGTCGGGTTACTTGACGGGCTCGACTAACGCGATCGCATCTCAAGTTGAACGACATGAAGTGCGTAAAATACTTCGCGTGGCCTAACCACTGCCGCCAACTCTCAACCCGAATCACGTTTATCGACGCGTCGTTCGTGGCTATGACCAGTCAGCCACGAATTCGCTCGGTTACCGACTGCCTGGACTAAGTCAAGTCCCACACATCTATGGAATTACATTAACACTATATACCAGGGTATTGGAAATGAAATACATCATGTGAGCATGTTAACACATGTTATAACATTCAACTTAAACAAATCTTCAAGGCATACCTTCCATGCATATTCAACTTAAGCAAATCTTCAAGGCATACTTCCTATGCATGTAATGCAATCATGCATAAGGTCAACATGTAGGAAATCATTTAGGTCAGCATTTTAATCATGAAATCAATCTCAAACTACTACATAACATCATTCAATACAATACATACTAGTACAAGCATTTATACAAACACATACACTACACACTTAAGTCCACATATAGTATGTCGACCCAAAGTGCGCAACTAGGCGAATCTCTTCGCCAAACTAATTATACACGCCTTCCTAACTTTCTAATGCGACAACAAACCATGTCAATCACATCAGCAAAATATGAATGTAAACAGTACTTCCTACAAATGACTAAAATGCCCTAAATCTCATATTCTTCGTTAGCTTACGAAACGAGAAACGGAGAGCATTTTGTACATGTCAAACGGCGATGCCGTCAAGAATCTACTATTAAACGACATTGAAAGCGTTGGGAACCGTCAATCAAAGCGTCTAAAATCCTCACCTTATGTCTTGTAGACTCGGAAATTGAAACGGAGCGTATACGCTTCGTCTACGGCGAATAAGGAACCTAATACACGAGATCCATAAGCTACATCGCTATGGAAACAAGGGAAACTCAAATCAACAACTATTTAGGGTATTTACTTACCTAGAATCGCGGTGAAATCACCGGGAAAGTGGTGGAGGTGTGTTGCTTAAGCACGTGCAACACGTAGCACAAGTGGCAGGAAGAACTCCCCCACTCTCACACAATCTCTCACTTTTTTTTCTCTCTCCCAAGCTAGGGCTTCTCTCAAATTCGGATGGGAGAGAGGAGTGAGGGTTTCAACCCCTTTTATAGCCTACAACATGCCCAAAATAGGCTTGGGAACAATGTTTACTTGGTGCCTAACCAAATCGGGGCCGTTTCGGTCCAAAAGGGCATTTCTGAAGGTCCCCTGGCCAAATGCGGTCGGACTTAAGCTCATGCATACTGGATCTAGCACACATCCAGTTTTCAGACCGGTAGGGTTCCCAGATCGCACGTGGCGGTCCAGTTTCAGTTTAACGGTCATCGCACCAAGATCAGGCCTATAAGTCTCGTGATATATAATAGATATTTTTCCTGATCCAAGGGTGTAATTTGGCTGTATTCTGACGGTCAGAATGCTCAATACTGATGCGTCAAATAGTGTGCCAGATTTGAATTTCAAATTCCAATTCTAACCCTATTCTCACTCTCTTCGGTCCGGGCTCAATGAAATAGCCTATGATTATCGGTTTGACTTGATTTTTGGAATGAGTGTCAAGTCCAGCTAGACGGTTCTAACGGTCTAAGATAGGAGGTATCGGACTTTCGACGTGCGGTCTAGATCCAATACAAAGATTCAAAGTGGTCCAGAGAACAAACCTGCTTAGAGTTTGGTCCGAGGTTTTAGAGCATTATAGCACCATTGGTTCCACTCGCTTTGGGCCTTGTAGAACGTATTTAAAGTGATCAGGGACCATTTCCCAGCTATTCTAACGTTGCACTAGCTAACCTAGTCATATTTTCTAAAGGAATGAATTCTACGCAATTTCGGGTCGAGTTGGTACTCGAGCCCAAGTATGGATTTTTCACGGGCGTTACAGATATGCTTCAATTTTTGTCTAACCCCTTAAATGAGGTAGGAAAATGGATGAACGAAGTGGATTTCTGATATACATCACAGTGGACCCCACATGTATACTTGTGTATACACAACACATGCACACATAAGCTGCACCGGATCTGAAAATCTGGTCAAGGGTCATTGACCCGACCCTTTTCACGCAGGGCGTCCAGTAAACGCACCACGTCTGGGCTGGCATGACTAGTGGGCCACTGTGCCCACCCATTTGGACAATCAGGACCGTCCATTCAATCTAGGGGGAAAAAATGACCGTACTCATGCTTCTCTCTTAGATTCATGTATGTGTACACACGTAGATCGATGGAAAACTTAGGATGAACGGTAGGAAGATTTGATACAGTGTGCCCTACTAAACTCGACCAAAACCACTCCTTTCCAACTGAAATCGCTGTGGGGCCCACTGAGCATCTCAGAGCATCTCAGGAATCTAATGAATGGGGTGGATCTCTCTGAAAACATCACTGTGGGGCCCACTGAGCATCTCAGAGCAAGAACTTTCTAAAAAGGGACGTCCAGATGCATCGACCCTCCGTGGGTTGCTGTATGAGCTTGATCACGGTCGGATCTGTGATCTGAACCGTCCAGAAGGGAGATATGGTGGCCACGACTACAACCATGAAGGCCAAACTAAGTTTTGGGATGGTCATCTGTCCCAAACTCCAGTCAAACATAAGAAATTTGCATTTTTTCTTCCGTTGGCGCTACGCACGGCACTGTTGCGTAACTTTCACCAACGTCCCGGGCCTGACCGACCTTACCCTTGCTCTCTATAAAAGAGAGAGTAGAGAGAGAGGGGCATTGTCCAGGGGCAGCCGTGGAGGCTAAAAGGTGGACGTGAGCAAAGTTAGGGAGGGAGAGAACATGGACTGCAATGGTTTTCAGAGGAGTTTTTATTTTCTCTTTCTTTGTTCCTTGTTTATTTATGACTTTTTCTAAGAGATTCTAGCCTAATCATGACCATGATCGGCTAAACCTCTTAGCTAGGGCTAAGAGGTGAAGCTTGTAGCGTGATGTGTGGTTATCTATTACTTTGATTCATGTTAAATTGAACTGACTTTGATTCTGGTTTGATTAATAGGAATGCTTTTAGTTTTTAATGATTTATTATGACTTAAATTATAATGGATCAGCGATAGCTTTGAGCATGTTCGTTTTCATTATTGAGATTATGAACGTGGGAGCTCTGTTGTTCACCATTGTCTCATAGGCATGGTTGGATGATAGAACCCTTCCTAACGTTCATAACTCTCTCAGATTGGTTGTGGATTGGTTTGTTTGCTTTGTCTCATAGGCATGGTTTTGTGATGGAATCACTTCTAGTTTATCTACCTATCTTCTCTTGAAAACTAGATCAAAGGAAGTTCAGATTTGATTTTTAAGGTTATATCAAGCATAGATCTCCCTGATCTTTACAAGTGGATCTTTGGCACCCTAGTTTTCCACCTTTGAATTTTACAAGTTTTAATTTAATATTTCACCATTATTCTTTTATATTTACCTGATCTAGATTACGTCTTCTCCTAGTTCTAGTTCAAGTTACTTTCATATTATGTACAAGGTTCAGACCCTGTGGATTCGACCTCGGTCATCGAGATTATTTCTACATCACAACCCTATACTTGGGGTGGTGAACAATGGCCACTACTTCAAAAGTAATGGCTACGGTCTTGCTACAGACCATAACTATAGCCATAAGTCTTTAGCTACGATTTTTATCTGTAATGTTGCATCCTGAACTTTTTGCGGCCAGAGTTTATACTCGTGGCCGAGAAAGTCGGGTATTAATAATGTAAAACGTGCATGCTTTAGAGATCGCATCTTATAATTTTTATAGATCACATCCAGATACATTCAAGAAGGTAGTGTTCACAAGAATAATATTAACTATATTTCTTATTCCAAAATCAAATAAACTATCAAATGCTCTCACAATGGGAGCTTATTACAAGTTCTAAGTTACGTAGTGGAATTATAAAGAAAATAAACCATAAACTAAAATTTCTTAGTCTAATCAGTAAAGTCTTCGGTCATGGTCTGATCTTTTGGGTCCTCGACCTATACATCACCTATAATATCTATATGGTTGGGAGAGAGTCAATGCCCTACTCATAGTGATGGTTATCTTTTAAGATTAACAATAATTCAAAAGATTCATAAAAGTAATGGAAAAGTTCTAATATGTCCAGTACTCCACAACTACAAGAGGTATTAATGCGCAAGTAATCTATATGAGATGCATGCCTTGCAAAGTATATGCAGTTTATCACACTTAGCGATCACTACAATGTGGGATATAATTAGAGTTATCCGAATTGCCCCGCATCCCATACTCAAGAGATTCGCCGGTGTGTCTCACGTTTAATATGGATTTATGTGGTTATCTCAAGACGGACACAACACATGACCAGATGAATCATGCAACTTCGATTGGAGTGACTAATTGCAACAACCAACCCCCAAAATAAAAGAATTGATGTAACACGTATATATAACAATTCACATACACCAACTGGTGCACCATCACCCGTAAAGCATGGAATTACGTATCACCCCAGGGCCGCTACTGAAAACGCATTACGTCCATGATATTTATTCGATCGTTAGAAGAGGGATACCTGACATGGTACTTGCACCGAAAAGGAAAACCCATTGAATCATGGGAGTTCAGGAATATCAAGACACCTACCCATGCCCTTTTAAAATAGGTAGCATGGGCCACTAACATAAAGAGAGGAGGGACAATGGCCAACTTAGATATAAGGAGAGTGGTAATAACCAACTCCATAAAGAGGACAGTGGCAAGGGTGAGGCTTGTATCTATCGACTCTCATAATTTCACAAAGATCACTTGTAAACATCATTATACTATAATCTCAAAGGGCAAATCATTGATGGTAAAACATGCAATTACAGGAAGCATTCAAAGTAACACAAAGGCATGATAAAGGCATGATAAAAATAATGCGAAAGTATGTAAAGGAAAGATAAAACAACAGGATGGCATGTAAGGGAAAGGTAAATATAATAACTTAAATTAACGTAAGCCTAAAGGATAAAACCCTCACTCTCTAGATTAAATGGATCTGGGTGTGACTTCCTCTTTCTTTTTCCTTTCTTTCTTTCTCTTTCCTTCTTACTTCCTTTCTTCCTCCCTCTCCCTTTTCTTTTCCTTTTCCTTTTCCTTTCTTTCCTTCTCTCCTTGTTAGATGACTGCAATTCCAGCAAGTGGAGTTTCTCTCCCTACTCTCGCTCGACTGGTTTTTTTTCTCTCCCTTTTCTTTTCTTTTCATTTTCCTTTCTTTCCTTCTTTCCTTGCTGGACAGCTGCAATTCCAATGAGTGGATTTTGTCTGCCTACTACCGCTCGATTAGTCTCTCTCTCTCTCTCTCTCTCTCTCTCTCTCTCTCTCTTTCTCTCTCTGTCTCTCTCTCTCTTTCTCCTTCACTATGATCTCATGACGGTGGGGTAGGGAGGTTTTTATATAGGTGTGGAGGTTCTCGAAACCTTCGTGCATAGCCTTTACACAAGGTGTGCCAGGTTGTAACTTATGCAGCCCGGTTTTTACATAAAGGAGTCGACAATGACTTGTGTTCAGGAAGGATGGGTTGGCTAGCGGTCTCTGCATTGGTTACTAAGCTAAGCTGGTTATCACAATTATTGGAATCACTTCCATCAATTGATGACCATAGCTGTCAATATCATTTGGTGGGCCATTTTGGTTTGCCAATGAAAGATGTTTTTGAAATATTCCACAGAAAATAACATAATTCGTACTAACCACTTCCTAATTCCAAAAATAAATCTGAATTTCAAAACAAAAGAGGATCTCCTAAATAACGAAGATTAATCAAATATAAAGGAACATGGTAATGTGAACACCTAATTGGAGATAAGATTACAGGAGGCATTTCCATATCCAACAGATAACTATATTCATCCTTTCTACCTTTAGTCATACAATATTACAAAAGCTGTACTATTGTGAAAAACCAAAAGTGAGAAGGATGGATGTATTCATTATTCAGAATAGGTGTAGATAGCTGGTCCCAAGATTAATCATGGCAGAACCATAGGGCATGGTAGAGACTAGAGAGCGAAACATTAACTTCAAATGTATAATATTTTTTTTTAAAAAAAAATCAACTAAACAAATCTTACAAGCCTAACTTGAATATTTCTCTCTTCTGATTCAAATTCCCAACACAAAACCAAACCAGTACTTAGTGAAAACGTATTCCAGGTTACCTAAATAGCGGTTTCATTCTTACAATCATCATTGTCAATTACAACCCTGAAAAACAAAAAAGAAATTAGATAAATTAAAATAAAAAATCCAATACCAAAACAAAAGCCAAAACAAAAGAAAATAGGGAAAACCACAAAACCCAATCTGGTTTCGGAGGTAAAAAACCAAGCATGCTTAAAAGATAAAATTCCCAAAAATTACAAATAGCACTGAAAAAATCATAAAAAAGATGAAAGAAAAACAGAAATAGAGAAGATACAAAAAACCCTTTGTAAGTAATCTATACAACACTTCTATTCCTTGATTGAAGACAAAAATAACCAAATTTAGGCCTCCTTCAAAAGCTAAAAAATCTATAATTAACAACATCATGCAGCAAAAAAATAAAGTATGTGTTCCATCCACAATACCAAAACAAAAGCCACTACTCAGTTTGTGGCATTGCATGGACAGTTAAAAGGAAATGGCTGGTACTTAAACACAATGGCCCACATATGTCTAATCAACATGCTTTCCAGTATGTGTTCCATCCACAATAAAGTAAAAAATATCTATACTACAAATTCTAAACCTTACTGAAAGCTTTTCAAACTAATCCTACAACACTGAATTTCTTCATAAAGTAAAAAATATCTATACTGCAACCATAATACTAGCATATTTAGTAAAAGAAAGATACAACAAATATGTAGTAGTTAACTCACAACTGCTACAGATTGGGGTTCAGCCCATTTATAGGCTTGTGTTGACTTTTCTGATGCCTAAAATAATATTATGAATTAAACTGATATTGGTATTAGCAGTTCAGAAAACCAACCAGAGAAATTATAACAACTTACCCCATATTCCGATCTTGGAATTCCTAGTTGAGCATGTAGTAAATGTGCTTCCTCCATGTTGTGGCCCACCTCACAAGCTCACAAGCTTCCCCCACCTTTTAAATTATTTGCCCTTCATTTCCAAGAACAGTTTAATTTATCAACTCAGCCCATTAAAAAATATTCCCACCCCCAAATATTTCCATCGAGAATTAAATGGTAGGAGAAATGGAAAGAAAGCTTGCCGGCTAAAACTTCAAGTGATTATGCAGAAAAAGAAAAAGAGAAGGAAAAAAAAACACACCTTGTAGAGATGTCGGTTCCCTGTAGGAGAAATTAGGCCTTCAACCCTTTCACCAAGAAGCACCAACAAGCATGCATGTATTTTATCCATATGTTCATCTATATGCACACCGTACACATGACAATCTAGTTGCATATGCATACAAGTGACTAACATGTGTTAAATTTGGTCTGGTGATTATAATTCATGGTCCATCAAGAAGGTGGCACTTGATACATAGCTTTTCCTAAATGAAGAATTTAAGAAATATCCAATCGATCGAGCTATTCTCATTTAACCCAAAATAAATAAATTCAACAAATTAACAATAAAAATCTAGATTCAATGAAAAGAATCTGAAAAGCAACATTCCATTCATTAATGCAAGAACAAATAAAAATCATAATAAAATTAAGACATAAAAAAACCATTTCAGATTCAATCAAGTGAATTTAAAAAATCACTACTATTGCATTCAAAAAAAAAAAGAAAAAAGGATGTGACTTTTGCAATCCTACAAAATAGCATAGTTGTACATATGTTATCCACTGTTTGTTAAATGGTGCATTTAGCATTCATGTTTGTCAGTCAAGACCATCTAGATGTTGGAGGGTAGCACATACCTTGCACATGATTGGAGGGTAGAGTTGCGTTCGCAAAATCATCACATATAACAACTGTATATGAACTTTCACATTCTGCATTTTTTCCCTCTAGAGTTGCGTTTACAAAATATTCAATACTTTCAAAAGGTGAGTCACATACCATGAAACTTGTTATAGAAATTAAGCCAATATAATCATTGGGTAGGCTATAAGTCAAAATTAATGGCTAGCTAATGGACATCTAGCTAATCAAATGACTAAATGTAATTGTCCTGCTGACATTGTAAGTGGATTGGCCTAAAGTTCAAACCAAGTAATCATCATTTTGTCTCGGATAGGATATTCTACACATGAAAAGTTGGTTAGTAAGAAATGGTTGTCTGAGATAGTTCACATACAGCCGCTGCGTGACCATTTCTCCTGAAGAGAAGAAAAAGGAAAAAAACCTCCAAAGCTCTGTGAGCCACCTTTCTTCATGATCAATTGAGTCATTGTTGAAATCTTCTCCAAAAGTTCCATCCTCCAAATGTAAAATCTCAGTTGCAACAAACATCCAATGGCCCAATATATCCCCTTAAAAAATTTATAATTAAGAGTTTTGAATTTTGAATCCCTAATTAGGGATTTTCAGTTTTTTAATCTATAATCCACAATTAGGGAATCGACACTACATGAGCCAGCATAGAAAAACAAAAAGCAACATTACTAATAGTTAATGGATCAGATTTTGATCATAGGATACACAACAATGAAGCCTCAAAATCATTATTAACTTTTCAAGGTTTTTTCCTGCAACAGCTATACCAACATTTTCAAGATTTCAACTTCCATAAAACCAACATGCATATAAATAAATAAATAAAAGAAAACTATAGAAGTTGCATTTTGTACCCGACTATTAGTCAATGAAAAGAATCTACAATGACAAAAGCGTATATCTTTAATATTTAAAATATAATAATTTAAAGAGGCAGCCTCACACATGACTAGTTAGAAAATAATTTACCATCCACCTAGAGCATAAATTCCAAAGTGTCAAGTGTGTACAACATCCCACTCGTCCAAAAGGTTTGGCCCCCACCACGAAGAATGCTCAACATAAAAATCAGGCTTGTTCACTCATCATGTGGCCTGCACCAAAGAAAGAAATTGGCAGATAACTGCCAATTTGATAATCCTAACAATATTCATGTGTTGAAGTTTTGCGATAAAAAAAAAAACCTCATTTTTGAATTCTTCATTCCCTTGCCCCAGATTCTTGGAAATCATTTTCCCTGCTATTTCCTAACCATTCATCAGCTTACCTTGAAAGTAACCATCCAGCAAATTTGGGTTTTAATTACAATCAAGAAGCATATAAATCCGTCCATTCTTAAAATGATCATGTAATAGCAAATTTAGCAGTGAAAGTGGCAAAAAAAAAAAAAAAACTAGTTCAGTCAACTAGCCCTTTGTATGAAATAGACGTATCACATCACACTCTTTACCTTAAGACAATCGAGATCTCATAATTCCTGTGTTTAACCATAACCACTATCCGTAAACTCATGAATAGCCAAACCAACCATTGTAAGGTGTAGGAAGTAATCAGGCATAACAGGGCATCATATATATAACCTACACAGCATATATATTCAGTTATAATAAAGCACATAAGCTACCATCATACCACAACTAGGAAAGGTAAACACATCAAACCACCTTATTTACTTCTGAGAGCTGATCACCTACAACCACTGTAGTCTAACTTGTGATGCAGCCAAATCTTTTCTGAAACACGTCTTCCATCATTTTACAACCAAATACATCGAATCAAGCAAGGAATCCTATTAGATTGCGCTGAATACCAGAAAAAATTAGATCTAATCTCCAAACCAAATCTATAGCTTCGAAAACCTAAAGAAACCATAATAAGATGGACAAGATCTCTCGATAAACCATGAAAAAACATCATTATGGGAAAAGAATATGTATGCTCTATCCCCAAACGTCGTATGTATGCTCTGTCCCCAAACAGGCCATTTCTTTTCGATAGCATTGGAGTAGCAGAAATCTCCAGATCCCCAATAAATAAATAAATAAAACATAGAAGGTGAAATCCCCAATTCCAAAAATCCTCAGATCCCCAAAATCCTAAAATCCCCAAATCCCTAATTTATAAAATCAGAAAAACCCCAATTCGGGGTCCACATTCAAATATGTAAGCCCTAAAATCCCCAAATCCCTAAATGAGGGTCCACATTCAAATATGTAAGCCCTAAAATCCCCAAATCCCTAAATGAGGGTCCACATCAAATAAAAAAATTCATAAATTACTAATTCCCCAAATTCCTAAATCAGCATTGAGCTTGAGAGAGAGAGAGAGAGAGAGAGAGAGAGAGAGAGAGAGAGAGAGAGAGAGAGAGAGAGATACCTCACGTTCGACAAATAGTCGTCAACCGAGCTTCAGAGAGAGAGCGAGGGGGTGCGTGGGCAGGGCATTCGTGGATCAACGACACACACAAGAAAGGTGAGAGAGAGAGAGAGAGAGAGAGAGAGAGAGAGGGAGGATTAGGACGAGAGAGGGAGAGGATTAGGGTGAGAGAGAGAAGAGAGGGGATGCGGATTAACTATTGACAGGTTGTGTAGCGAGACTTGCTACTGAAGTGAGGTCACCAAGTTCTGTGGGGCCCATTATGATGTATGTGTTGTATCCACACCATCCATCCATTTGGAGATATCATTTTATGGCGTTACCCAAAGAATGAGGCAGATCCAAAGCTTTAGTAGACCCCACGACAGAAAACAGTGGGGAGAGTGATTCCCACTGTTGAAACCTTCCTAAGGCCGACCATGATGTTTATTTGAAATCCAAACTGTTTACAAGTTAACAAATACATGAAAGAAGGTAAAACACAAGTATCAACTTGATCGAAAACTTTTATGGGCCTTAGAAGTTTTTAATGGTGGGCGTCACTCTCCCCACTCTTTTTGTGGTGTGGTCCAATGGAGGGTTGGATTAGACTCATTCTTTGCCTATTACCCTAAAATGATCTCTCTAAATAGATGGATGGAGTGGATACAAAGAATACATCATCATGGGGCTTACAAAACTTAGTGATGTTAGTTTGGCTATTGAACCTGTCAGTAGCTGATCCGCGTCCAGGAGAGGAAAGATTTCTTGCGAACACCTTTAACAGGAAGTTCCTGCACAAGGATGTTGGGTGGGGACCACCAATATGTTTGTGAGAAATCCACCCTGTCCATCCGTTTTATGAGATCATTTTAGGATGTGTGACTAAAAATTAGATGTATCCAACACTCAAATGGACCACACGAGAGGAAACAGTGGGAATTCAGTGAGCACTATACACATTCAATCAATATTGTTTTCCCATGGTGTGGTCCACTTGAGATTTTGATCTACCTCATTTATGAGATATAGTATTAAAATGATATGCAAAAATTGATGGACAGTGCGGGTTAATCCGAAATTTATGGGCCTTATAAAAATTTATGGTCCAATCTATCCCCTTATTGGTGGTGTGATTCATTTGGATATTGCAAAAATTTAATCTTTGGATATCTTTTATTTTTTGGATAATTCTCTAAAATGATCTCGAAAAATGGATGAATGGTGTAGGTTGATCCCAAAATTTTAGTAAATCCAAAACTCAAGTGGACCATGCCACATGAAACAGTGTGGAATAATGATTTCCACCGTTGATACCTTCCTTGGGCCGACAGTAACGTTTATTTTCCATCCAACCTGTTCATAATATTAAAAAGATATGAATGAAGAGAAAACACAAACATGAGCTTGATCCAAAACTTCTATGGCCTCCAAGAATTTTTCAATGGTAGAAGTTCAATCACACTATTTCCTGTGGTGTGGTCCACTTGAGCTTTGGATATGCTTCCTTTTTGTTCTTTAGACCTCAAATTATCTGTTAACATGGTTGAACGGAGTGGATAAAATAAATAAGTAATGATAGACCCCACAGAGTTTACTCTGATAACGGTAACGAGTAACTCGCCTAAATGTAGTGGAGAGGGGTTTCCTTAAAACATTCGTAATTATATATTGGGCTTGCCTAAATGTGATTCACATATCCAACCCAATCATTATGTGTGTCCCACTTGGATGAGGGGTCAGACCAAGCTTTACCTGCATCCAAAACTCATGTGGGCCCCACCAAGTGCTTTTATATTTTTTAGGATGTCTTCACATGGTTTTAGATGGTATGGCCCACCTGAGTTTCGTATATGGATGATTTTTGAGATGTCTCATAACCTAAAGGGGATACATCAAATGCACGGTGTTGATGTTCGAGACACATCATGACGGGGCCTACAAAACTTACTAACATCAATTCTTAGGTTCTCGTGAGGTCAATAAGTTGGGTCACAATTTTGACTAGAATATTTGGCCCATTTTACATGTTTGGTCCATTCACTGTATTTTACTGATCAATACCTCAATTTGACTTACTTGCCCCAATCAGGCTAGCTACATGTGAGAAAGGTATAGGGAATACAAGATTGGTCAACAATTTAAGTGAAATTTGATTTAAACATATGAAGTTATTTACTCTTCAATCTAGACTAATTAAATTGTCTAAAAACGATTAAATTTCAATTAGTGGATGTGCCTAATAATTTATTAAAAAATATTTTTTTCACAGATAAATATCAATGTCCATTTAAAAATTACATTGTTTTTTCAAAATGTATATTTTTTTACTATTAATTTTTCTTTGAAAACTTTTAACAAAATATCATTTTTATTATAAAATATTTCAAAAAATAAATAAAAATACAAATTTTGAATTTTTATTTTCAAAATATGTTAAATTTTCACAATTTTTAATGTTTTTCCCAAAAATTCCACAATGCCGATTTTTTTCTTCAAAAGTATCATGTTGTTTTCAACTTTTCATTTTTTTTTAAAAAAAAATTATATATATATTTTCAAAATCTTAGTGTTTTTATAAATAACTTTTTCTTTTAATTTCGAATTTTGAACATTTTCAATTATTTTTCAAAATCACAAAATTTTTCAACTTATTTATTTTTCATTTCAAAATGTTTGTTTTTTAATAAATATCAATTTTTTAATATCATTTTATTTTAAAAAAATTCAATTCTTTTTCACTTCTCCATTTTCTAAAAGCATTTTATTCGAACTTGTCAATTGTTAATGAACTTGACAATTTTTTTTATTTTTTTTTTCAAATTTCAAACTCTCATTTTCTTTTTAAAAATATTTTCATTTTTCAACATTGTGAAAATTTTCACATTTTTAAAAATATTTTTAATTTTCTTTTTCAGGATATTATTTTTTCTCAAAATCAAATGATTTTTTTTTTCTTTTTTCTTTTTTTTTTTTTCAAATTTATCAACTTTATTAAATATTCTTTTTTGTTCCCACAAAATAGATTTTTATTAAATCATGATTTTTATTTTTTCAAAATCTAATTTTTTTCTCAAACATTGTTAAATTTTTTAAACTTCTCAATATTCTTTTTCATGTGATATTAAAAATCATTTAAATATTAGTTTTAATTAAAAAATAAAAATAAAAATTCCACTCATTTGATATAAAAACAAAATAAATTTTCTTTTTGCATTCAATCAATTGTTAAAAAGTAATCTTAGATACAAATATGTATAATTAAACCACTGAAATTCTATTAAAAAACAATTATTAGACTACAAAAAAAATTAATTTTCCACCATATTCAAAAAAAATGAAAAAATAATAATGTTAAGGCAAAAGACCTTTTACGACGGACCCGATCCGTCACAAAATCAACTGAAAAGTGTGCCATTTTGTATTTTGGGCGGGAATTTGCAACTGTTCAGTTTCTGTCGCCAAATCAAAATTTGCGACGGATTTCATCCGTCGCCTAGTTACGACGGACAACAATCCATCATAAATACGTTGTAAATTAGATTTTAGCGACGAATTTTGGTTCATCACTAAATTTCGCGACGTTCGGACTACGGATATTCGAAAAAGACGAGTTTAGCGACGGACCTTTTCCGTTAGCGATGGATTAAATCCATTGTTAAACCAAGAGATTTTTGAATTACGTCGCAAATTGGCTTTTTTGGCGTAGTGGGTAGTGCAAGGTGATAAGCCACTTCCCCTATTCTTTCCAGTACTTCGAATGGGCCCATGTACTAGGGTGCAAGCTTGCCCTTTTTACTGAACCGCGTCATGCCTTTCATGGGGGACACTTTTAGGAATACGTTGTCCCCTTCAACGAATTCGAGTGCTCGCCTTCGAATATCTGTATAGCTTTTCTACCTACTTTGTGCATCTTGGAGACGTTTAATTATTATTTGAATCTTTTCCAAGGTGACTTAAACAATTTTAGGTCCTAAGAACGTCCTTTCTCCTACTTTTGCCCAACAGTGAGGTGCGTGGTAAGGATGTCCATAGAGGGCCTCAAATGGGGCCATGCCAATGCTGGTTTTGAAGCTGTTGTTGTAGGCAAATTCTTCGAGGTGGAGATAGTCATCCCAACCCAACTTCCTTTGAAGTACAGTATGTAGGCTCTCAACATATCTTCTAGTACTCGATTCACTTTTTCTGTCTATCCATTCGTTTAAGGATGGAATGCCGTGCTATGATTCAAGGTGGTCCCAAGTGCGGTCTGTAGTTTATCCCAAAGATTTGAGGTGAAGTGAGAGTCTCTGTTAGATATGATCATGGTTGGGACCCTGTGGAGGCAGACCACGTTCTTTATGTAGATTTCCACTAATTCATTCATCCGGGCGGTAACTCGTATGGGTATGAAGCAGGCGGATTTGGTTAGTCGATCGACTATCACCCATATCGAGTCTTGATTCCTTCTTGTCTTGGGGAGTCCTATTATGAAATCCATGGATATTGAGTCCCACTTCCACGAAGGGATTTTAAGGGGTTGTAGGCACTACAAGAAAGGGGGGCTTTAGCCTCGGTTCAAAACTATGGCTAAAAAGATTAAAAACGAAGGTTAAACCCTTTAGCCTTAGTTTTGCCTCAGTTATCCAAACCGAGGTTGAAACTCCCGTGGCTAAAGGCTTCAACCTCAGTTTTAGCAACCGAGGCTAAAATGACTTTTATAGCCTTGGTTCTTCAAGTGAAGCTAAAAGAACCTTTTTAACTTTATTTTTCTCGAAATGAGGCTAAATCAAAATTTTAGCCTCCATTGTTTCCAACTGAGACTAAATCCAAATTTAGCCCCGATTGCCTCTAATAGAAGCTAGATCTATTTTTAACCTCGTTTCTCAAGAATCAAGGCTAAAGCGGAGTTGTAGTCTCTGTTTAGATAACTAAGGAAAAATCGAGACTAAAGATGGATTAGGCTCTTTTGGCATCAATTAAGGCTAAATTCAGAATTTAGCCTCATTTCTCTATGAACAAATGATTGAACCCATGCATATTTCACCCATTTAACATTCATCAAGATAATAATCAACACAATATCAACAAAATAAATAATTTACCAAAGCAAACTACAAATGTCTTCCTTTCCTTAGCTTTCCACCCATAACATCTTTGAGAGAATAGTATGAATTTACCAAAAAAAAAAAGAGTACAAGCAAGTGACCTGTAGCATCTTGTCTATAAACTTTGCAACATTAGCAATCTCAGTTATTGTTCTGATTTCTTCCAATGTATCACCCACCTTACCATTGCGATATTCTCCTTTGTAGTAGTTGTGAATAAGATAGGCTCTTGGCTAACAAGACCGTTCTTCTCTCTGATCCATCCAAGCTGCAGCTTCTTCAAGTTGATGTCATCTATGAGAACTTCACCAGCTTGGGGTTCATAGAACCTCTCCAACAGGCTGATCGCTGTTAACTTCCGACTGCCGCTCTCTCCAACTAGAGCCACAGTCATGCCACTTAGAACATGCAACAAGAACCCAGAAAATACATGAATGTCAGGTCCTGCATTGCATTACCTCATCGTTCTCATTCAGCTGCTTCCGAAACCAATTTACTTTGAGTACCTGAAAACAAAATATTGATTGTGAAACACCTAAGATTAAGAAATTATCTGGTTCATAATCTCCCACTGAACCTGTTTTGTAATTTCATAAGAATCCATAAAGTACAAATCATGTAACACCCTGTACCTTTGGTACACGGGTGTTACCTCTTAAAACGACATTAGTGAAAGTTGGGATCGACCAGCTAAGTAACTTAAGTAAATCATGTGTAGGATAAAACCCTCCGTCAGTACTGATACCACCCACCATGACCCCTGGAAGCTTGGGCTGCACTTCTCACCAGCCAAAGAGGTAAGCATGATCGAATGACTTAAGTCTAATCAATTTCTAAATCAACTAGTGATAGCAATATTCTGAAAACTCAATCCATGAAAGTCAATGGGTAGCCAAAAAAGTACCACCGTGCTACAAAAACATATTTGACCGTTGAAAACGAGTATCGAGCCCATCTGACCATCAAATCGCATCATATGAGCCAAATACAGCCCAAGGAAGTGTGTGACGGCCCACCTGGGCCTCACCATCGACCCAAAGTAGGTTGGGACCTCCAAATAGGGCCTTCAAAGTGTGTGGACGGGATGGATCTATGATGACCATCGCAATGGGCTCCATACATAGTGCATGTGCACCAAAAAATTACCCTACAACTAGTGGTCAAATGGCCTTTGACCAAGCCATTTGCGAAAAAGAGAGGAAATTCCTACAGCCAAATTGCAAATTCAAACTGATAGACTTCTGAGTCCAAAGTGGACCCACTTTCTAGACGATCCAAACCATCCATTACGCTCGTAGTGGCCCATTGGACAAAATATTCTTGTATCTTTGACCCATGCATTGAAACAACGAAGATCAGCCCCAACCGTCCATTTCCTTCATATGGGGCTGGGATTCAATGAGAGGGACCATCAAGAGGCTTGTTGGCAAGCTGACCAAAGGGTTACAACCATCTCCTTTGCCAGCTGAGAGGAGTCCTCTCACAGCCCAAAAATGGCTAGACAACTAAGAAGGAAGAAAAGGAAGATTTCCTTCTTTTAGATAGTGGTGACTGTCACACTTGTGACCATCCAATGGGCCACATGACTTCATCACAGCCCTCCTACATGGAAGATATGAAATGAGAGGGAAAGTTTTCTCATCTCATGAGAATGAGGAGTGAAATGAAGAAAATCTCGCGATATAGAGAAAGATCTCATCTAGGATCCGAAAAGTGGGCCCCGCACTGCCTATGGGATCCATCCAGACCAATCAAACGGTCTGGATTGCCCTGAGAACCCTTAGATAGAAATCCACCATTGTTGGGTGGGTCATCTTCCTCAAAAAACCACCCAACCACAAACTCGAGATAGTCTCCACCAGGCCTAGAGATTGTACTTCTAGGTAGCCCTGGATGCCACCAATGCATCCCCAAACGCCAATGGGCCCCATGCGCGACTAGCATTCGATCCCAACCGTGTGTATGGAGAGTTTCTCTCAACCGTCGGATACACCTCTCCTAGCCTATAAAAGGGAGGCTCAGCTCTCCCATATTTGCACAGAAATAAAGGAAAAGGAGAGAGAGAAAGAAAGGAAAGGAAGAGAGAGAAGAGAGAAAGAAAAGAGAGAGAGAGAGAGAGAGAGAGAGAGAGAGAGAGAGAGAGAGAGAGAGAGAGAGAGAGAGAGAGAGAGAGAGAGAGAAGAGGCGTGAGCGCATCCGTCCGGCCAGCTAAATGGCCCAGCCTCTGTCTTTTTATTCTTCCATTTTCTTCTTTGTATAAATAACATTCATGTTGGTAGCCACGTTTTTGGGCCAGGAAAACGGACTGAAAAGCACCTCCTAGCTAGGCCGTTCATCAGGCTGAAACAGGGCCGAAACCAACCACGTTTTGGGCTGTGGTTCGAGCTGAAAATCAGCCTGATGCATAACTAAAAACCAGTCTGGAAATGGCTGAGGAATGCAGCTGAAAATCAGCTCTCCAACCGGCCTGATAATGGCTGGAAATCTGACATATAAAGGGCTGAAAAATCATCCTGCTAATAGCTGAAAATCTGACGTGAAAATAACTGCAAAATACACCTGATGTTGGCTGATTTTTCAGCTTGGAAATAGCTGAAAAATGCACCTGAGGTTGGCTGATTTATGTACCTGATGTTGGCCGATTTTTCAGCTTGTAAATAGCTGAAAAATGCACCTGAGGTTGGTTTATTTTTTAGCTTGGAAATAGCTGATTTATGCACCTGATGTTGGCTGATTTTTCAGCTTGGAAATAGCTGAAAAATGCACCTGATGTTGGCTGATTTTTCAGTTTGAAAGCAGCTAAAAATGCACCTGAAAGTGCTGAATTTTCAGCTTAAAAGCGGCCTGCAATCAGACCATTTGGAGGCCGTGAGGAGAGCTGCATCAAGCCTTGAACGGGCTTCCAACCAAGATGAAACAGGTAACTTAGATGGGCCTTGCACCAAGCTGAAACGGGCCTCCATGTAGACCCAATCTGGATTCAAGAGAGGGTGGGCTTCACTGAGTATCAGTGGGCCGCACCATGTACAGGTTGGCCGCACCTGATCGGTGGGCCACACCTCACCAAACATCAGGGTGGGCTGCACATGCCTGTGGGCCTCACCAAACATCAGGGTGGGCCGCACCAAATATCCGTATGGTCTACATGATATTTGAATCTATTTCATTCTTGGGCCCATTGCCATCAATAGGGTGGCTAACCAGAACAACTGTCCTAAAAAAATATACATGTATGCCACATGTACATTACACTTAATTTTACAAACACTTCTTAGTAAATAAAAATTTTAAGCACTTACTAAAGCTTGTATGAGGTGCATGTCATAAAAGCATTACTCACTCCTCACATGTGCAAAATTGCAAATACATAGATGTAGAACCACTAGACAAAAGATGGAAAGACTTTGTTTTTAAAAGGGATAGTAGCATGTGCAAGAGATATCATTTCTTCATATTCCTAGGTTGTTCCTTGTTTGGTGTTGGGCTGCTAGATGCTTATGAGGACTTGGATCGAGTGGCACACTATACGCATTGTCTGGTGATGATTTTCTTCCCCTTGAACTTTCTATCTCTAAACTAGATTAGGAGTTGTCTTTTATAATAATCGTAAATGATCTTATATGAGTGAATGATCATCCAACCTGTTTAACTGGATACCTGCCTCATGGTCTAGATACTAGTGGTCAACAATTGTATGCATACTTTTAAAATGGGTCAAACCCCTTAATCGATATTATCATGTGACCAATTTATTGTATGCTTTTGGAACCCGTTAAATCACTAATTAGTTTATCTTTGACACATGATTTGAATTTTCTAGAATACTTGATTTGCCTAATTGAGATGCATGCTTTATAATTTGGTAAGTTAGGATTATATGATTTTTGAACTGCTTGCATATATAAGTTTTATTTCATTTATTAAAGCATGTCTGAAATCTCTATAAGATTGTATTGGTTGTAAGACACACATTATTGAAATCTCTCTCTATGGAAACTCCTATTTAAAGAAAGTCCGAGCTTAGGGTGTAACGAAAGAGATCGTGATGAAGATATGCCCTCAACACGGGGGTTATGATTAGTGGCAAATGATTTTGGGGACCACCATCTATGGAGTGATTCCACTTACCTGACTATAGAGTGAGCCACATTATGTTTTACCCATAACTGGTTACTCGCTTTGATCCATACATACCGTCTTACTTTGATTGTTAAATTTAATAATTTATATATTTTTCATTCTTAGTCAGCATACGGTGGTAGCTCCCTAACATTAAGAATTGATTGGCTACGTGTTGATGGGTTCTATACACACCCTAAGGTGGTAGCCTCATGAGCTTGGGATGGTCGTATGTGACGTATGCCTGAGCTGTCAGCCTACGCTGGTGTTAAACCCCTATAGTGACCTTGAGCTTACTTAAAATGATTGATTGTAATTGGACTAATAATGATTTGGCTAATCATGTATACATGGCACAGACTAACGTCTATCACTAACGTACGTGATGTACGATAGGCAGTCATTACGCAACACTTAGTATGCTTCATTGACGACTAGCCTTTATCCGACTGGATGTCTTTCCCAGGTCGATGATTGCATGGGTGATGAGTTCAACTTCTGCACCCCGGGGCGATGACTGCATTCACGCATCCATGCACCTAATAAGACCGCATTTGCTATGTTTTGGTTTGCCTGTATGTTTTATGCTATTTCTTGTCTAGGGCGGTGGTGTATAATCTTGAGGGGATATCACACTAAGCTAGCCATTCATTCATCTATATTCAACCGTACAGATGAGCCAGGTACAGGTGTTGAAGAGCGCGGGGTGGACCCGGAACCTGCTACCGCTGAGGAGGAGTACTACGATAAGAAGTCGGAACAGGAGGCAGCTGCCTACTTTGACTTAAACTAATAGTTTAGTTATCATGATTACTTTTTAACAATTATATTTCTTTTTTTTTGAATTTTGTATATGGCCCCAGCTGAGTGGCCTTAAATATTCATTTGAGTTGGGATATATCTAAGCTAGGCTTGTTTCCACATATCATACTTTGATAAATTATTTATTTTGACCACTTATTAACCCTGGGTTTTCGAGGATGGGTCGAGTACTCGGGTTTTTGAAAAACGGGGCGTTACAGATCGAGATGCAACAGATATCTAAAATGCAGGGCAATCAAGAGACATTTGTTATGTATATCATCTGTTATGCACCCACGCTGACATGCATGCACACACAAGAACAGACCTCTAAAATTTGAAAGATTCCTAACAAACCATCTTAAGATTTCCATCTTATTTGACCCATCAACATGCAGAGCAGGAAGCCGATTTACCTGCTTTCTCGGATGAGGGAGGCGATCGAGATCATATCCTATGGGCCAACCGATCTTTCAAGTTCCTGATCATGGTAAGTGCAAGATGAGATAAAAGATACTCAGTAAAGGAAGAAACAGGGAAAAGAACACTAGTGGCAAATCTTCCACACCAAGAAAAGGAAAAGAGGAAAAGGATTTCACAGAACGCATCTTAAAACATTAATCAGATTTACTTGGTAATTTAAGAAGGAATTCATAACAAATAGCCACCTCGCCCAAAAGTAGCAAAAGGGAAAATAGAAAAACGAAAAAGAAAAATTTAATCCAAAGACATGTCTTCTTGCCAGAACACAAAACATGATCTGTATTCCTGCATATCTAATAATTGCAAAATATAAATAAATAAATAAATCATGCTCAGAAGGAAGAAAAGGAATCAGCAAGAAATGCATCCCCACAGAAATTAAAACACCAAGATCCATATAGAAAAAATGATTTATGCATGGATAAGAAAAGACACATATGAAAGAGAACTCTTACAACCACCTCAAAAATAGAAAAAAGGAAAAAAATAAAATAAACAAATGAATTGAAGAAAAATGGAAATTACAGAACAGTTTCAACCTACCCAAAAGCTTAAACTTAATAAGAAAGCAAAACAAAGAACAATTAGATTAATAAGTGGAAAAAAAATAGATAATGACCCAATTTTAAAAAACCTTCTAAAGAGAATAGAAATCTGCATATTACCGGTTCGAGCGTAATCGGATATTGACACATTTGTTTTAATCCTCCAGAAATTCCAACACATGTTTATTTGTAAGAATGATGGAGGTGTAACAGCACAGGAAAAAAAAACAAAAACACTCCTAATTGTGTAAACGGTGGGAATTTTTTGTTTGTTAGTCGGCTAGATGATTGTGCAGGACTGTTTCCCGTGCAAATTGTATCTAGCATGGTCTGCAATTGGCATGGAGCATCAGCGGATCAATGTTTTGAATCTGTCTGACATGGACATGGACAAGTCAGTCAGGCCTGTCATTATATATTAAAATTGGGTTGGTGGTCCCAACAAAAGATCTATAGGGAGATTTTTTATACGGGTGAATCTTGTCCCCATCTAATCTGGTTGAGTAGTGATAAGATTCATTAAACCTAATACACAGGTTGGTAAATATTTTAATTAGGAAAATGATCAAGTTTGAAGCAGCCATTAGCTAGAAAAATGGCAGATTCGTCTCAGCAAGAAAACTCACTTAGCATCAATTATTTCAAGCAACTTGCTTTGGTACTTGTTCCCAAGAACCCCAAGAACAAAAAATGTCATTAGTCATGTAGATTTTTTGTTACAGGACAAATTACATTAACAAAAAATCCATAACGACTAAATTGCATGAAAAGAGGAGCTAACATTTTTCAAAATGGTAAATGAGAATTTCTAAATCAAGGAAACAGAAACACCTGAAAATAAGCGGTTGAAGGGTCATCTAAGCCAACCATTAAGAGTCATTTTAGTCACCACGCCTACAAGGATCATAACTCCAGATGGAAAAAGAAAAAGAAAAAAAAAAAAAGCAAAAGAAAGTTCTCAAACTTCCCTGCTTGGAGAAGATGCACCCAATGGCTGAACTAGAGTTGTACACCAGTAGAGTAAGCTCGGTTACTCGCTCGACTCGACTTGGAATTACTCGACTCGTCATGAGTTTGAGCCGAGCATGAGGTAATTTTTTATACTCATTTTGATTTCGAGTAGAGTACAAGCTTGGTAATACTCGACTCGTGTGTTCAACTCATGCTCGACTCGTGTGCTCGACTCATACTCGACTCGTACTCGATGGTATATATACCCACCCAAAAAAAAAACCCTACACCTTTATTCCTTCTAGTCATTTTCAGCCGCCCGCCCTTTTGAAAAAATCCCTTTCTTTCCCTCTTAGCGCCCGTTCGAAAAAACCCATTTCCTCTCTCTCTCTCTCTCTCTCTCTCTCTCTCTCTTGTCCAGTGGTGCTAGTCCCTGCAGCCTGCCAGGTGCCCCTGTCTGGTGTTGCAACTCGTCCCAGCCGCTCATCAGTCATCTCTGCCCTGCACACACGGTGCTGGTCGTTCCTGCCACAGCTCGCCCGGTAATATGTGGTATTGATTTTTTATTTTTTTTTTGTATAAATTGTTAATATATATCAGAAATTGATTTATTATTATTTTTGAAATATTGTGTGGTACTGATTTATTATTATTATTATTATTATTTTGTATAAATTGTTAATATATGTCATAAATTGATATTATATAAATATATGTCAGAAATTGTTAATATATTTTAATATAGCTAATATTTGTTAATATAGAAATTGTTAATATGTTAATATATGTCAGAAATTGTTAATATGTTCAACTTCGAATTCCAATTGACAATCGAATTGAATTTATAACTCAAACTCAGCTCAAAGCTCGAAATTGTTGCTCGAAAACCCTGCTCGAATTGGGCTCAAATTTAGACTCGAGCTCGAACTCTACTTGAAAACTCAGGCTCGACTCGGCTCGATTTCTGCTCGTACTCGACTCATACTCGGACGAGTAGAGCACGAGCAGGGAATCCATGCTCGATGCCTAAGTAGAGCCGAGTACGAGTCAAACTCGGGCAGTGCAAGCCGAGCCTGAGTTGGGCAATACTCGGCTTGGCTCGACTCGTGTACAACTCTAGCTGAAACAACAGACATAGAATTTGATCAACATTTGTATGTCTTTATGGTGGGATTGCCCAACTCAAAGTTCAAAAATTTGAGCACATCAGTTTTTATCTTCATAACCTGAACATACATCTGAAATCATTCAAACACTCCAAGAAGAGATTCAAAACTATAAGGAAAACATCACCTCTTCTTTGGTGTAGGTTTTTTTAGTAGGAAAATCAAAACTCATGACTTAAAAATAACATTCTGCAGTACTAAAATCTAGCCCACACAAGTTATGACATTCATTGTTCCTCTTCAAAATTCCAACATTTATGCCATCAATGTTCCAAGAATATCATTGAGCGAAATCTCATCAATGATAGCTATGCAAGTTACTGTTGATGGAGGAAGAATATCCCAAAGTGTCAGTGGATGAGCTAAATCCAGCTACAATCAGATAGTAATTATCGTTTCAAGAATCTATCTTTATCTAAGGAAGCAGAGGCATGAAAAGTTATAAACAGTTAGAACTGAGCTGAGTTCCATTGCTAATGCCACATAGAACTATTTGCCAACTTGCTAACTATTATAAAAGAATTCAAAGAAGAATGTACAAAGTGAAAGTTGTAAAAAAAAAAAATAGGGAACAGAAAAATGAGAAATCTTGATATGGAAGCAAGATATTCAAACAATCAATGCTACCAAATTAAAAGAGTGAGCCGCTTATCCACATCTCTATAATCATTACCTGGATCCAACATCCTTGAACCAAGGATCAATATTGGTCCTGATAATTTGCTCAACATTTTCCAAAATAAAGTGTATATCCATTACGATCTAAATAGAAGCTCTTTGACATTCCTGATGTAGAGGAGAATGGGATTGGTTTTCGATACTGAAATCAGAACCTGTACAGTGAAATCAACATTTATATGCACCCATCAACCACTTTTTGAACTACTAAACACACCATGGAAAGTTTCTAACATCCTACATCAAAAAGTCATTCAGGCCACATTTGGCTCATGAGCATTTCACAATCCTGCTAGCCTTTGATGTTCCGCTTTGACTTGTTGACAGGTAAGACATTTGGTCACATAGGTGGCTATTTCCCTTTTCCTATCATTCTACCAATAATGACACTTCACATCTTGACACATTTTAGTGCGCTCCCAGGATGAATGGTTAGTTTGGATCGATGACGGGGTGTGTTTGGTATGCGTATTCTGTCGGGATATTTGATTCCTTTATCAACGCCGATGTGCCATTGTGGATCCTTATTATCATGGGCTTTCATGTAGCATTCTTGTAGCTCTTCATTTTTCCCTTATGCTTTGATGATCTGGCGTAATAGTGAGGGTTCTACGGATAGATTCCCAACGAGTGTGTTTCTCTCCTTTATGTCTAGCTAGACATTGAAATATTTTATGAAGTCCATTAGTTCCTATTCTTCCATTGCAAGCATTGTAGCCGAGATGTGGGATTTCTTGCAGCTAAGTGTGGCCGCCACGTGAAAGTGCCCTGGTTTGTCAATTAGCGTGAGTGTTGAGTTAACCAAACTATAGACCCACATAGGAACATCAATTCATCGCGTCTGTCTCAACCGGATGTGTACAAGCTCTCCATAGGTAAATCTAAGCTTCATATCCCATGTCCCAAAACACCAGGTAAATAAAATACTTAAAATAAGTTAGAATATCATAGAGTTTTTAATTAAGAAAACTTTTTCAAAAATCAGAAAATCTCTAAGTTTTCTTGCTTGATCGATTTTATCGATATACATCTTAATATGATCGACTAGCGTTGTCAATGTCCTCGATGAAAAATCGATTCTATCGGAATGAGGACAAAGGTGTTCAGCAACCACACATATCTCTAAACGAAATTATCGATGTATCGATATACCTATCGATATCATCGACATTTGAATCTCAAGTTCATCGAAAGTAACTCGATAAAATCGGCAGGCAAATTTTTGGTGCCCCTGTTTTTCTTAAGAATATCATATATGCTTCGATATATCGAAGCCCTCCTCGATACCATCAAAGTTCAAATCTCGATGATATCTGAAGGCTCTCGATGATATCGATCATGGGCACGAAGTTTTCTAGCAAAATATTTTAGGATAGTTTATCTATGATTGGGGGTCACTCGATAGAATTAATATTTAAATATCGATGATATTAGTACGGTCTTGATGGCATTGAACAGGGATAAAACTATCCAGCAAGCTTAATCGAAAATCTTTTGGATTTACTGATGCCTTGACACAGCTATCGATATCATCGACGTTCAAATTCCGATGATATCGAAGATCCCTCAATCATTCTTATAAACCTTAAATATTTCAATGCAAGTTTCTCTCATTTTCAAATGTTGAGGAATCAAACCTCACATCGATGAAATTGGAGTTTGAAATCCGATGACATCAACATGTATTTCGATTCCTTCAACTAGCTAGCAATAGGTTTCAAAAGTATATGACATTTGAGTTCATGTCATCGAGCAGACCATCGATGCTATCGAGAGTATACGCTCGATGATAACGATCCCGCTCGATGATATCAAACTTTGTCATAAATGTGACTGTTTTATATCCGTTGGAACCTTTTGCTTATATAAAGAGAACTTGTCTATTATTGCGGTAGAGAAAGAAGAGAGTGCTTTTGAGTATTTTACCTTAGATCATATACCCAAAACCCTTTCTCTCATGGGAATTCATCCTCTAATCCACTCTCATCATTGACACTCAATAGAGTGGATTGAGGAATGAACTTTCGCATTCAAGGATCCTTCAGCTACTACTTAAATGACAAATTATTAAGCTGGGATGCCTTGAATGCATAAACGATTGGAATCACTCTATCTCCTTTATAAGAAAATATTTGAGAGTAGGATTCCATCATAACCTTGACCCAACCCGTCACCATGCATTGGTATATCTTCTGAATTGCGATTCAAGGGAGCAGAAGACTCTTCATCAACAAAGGAGGAGATCTTCGGCAACGAGTTGAATGAGACTCATTCATTTATTTGTAAGTATCTAGAGTCCAGAGGACCCATTGATCATTCCTTTATAGGATTGGGTCTAAGGTGTTTCTCATCCTTGCAAGTCCTCTAAGAGGCCTCCGGCGGGATTGTATGTAGTGGGTGCGTTATGTTGACCCTTGCTCTATGGAGAGCATAAACATTTAAGGTCTTGTGGAAGATCCTTAGCTAGTGTGCCTAAAAGTGGGTGCGTTGTGTTGACTCTTGCTCGTGAGAGCATAAACAGTTAGGTTCCTTGTGTGGATCTTTGACCAGTGTGCCTAAAACTGGGTGCTATGTATTGACCGTTG
This sequence comes from Magnolia kwangsiensis, assembly GCA_037074715.1. NCBI lineage: Eukaryota > Viridiplantae > Streptophyta > Magnoliopsida > Magnoliales > Magnoliaceae > Magnolia > Magnolia kwangsiensis. The sequence goes on from CM073586.1 coordinate 84,427,563, forward strand.
ATCAGGGAGCATAAACAGTCAGCCTACGTGTAGGTTGTAAAGGTTGAAGGTGGACCTTATTTAAAACCTTAGGTTTGAGGTGAACCGCTGTGAAACCTCCTTAGTGAAATCCGGTACACTCAAAGGTTGAGTGCGGTTACCAGGAGTAGAGTAGACAAGTAGTCGACCCACTATAAAAATAACTGTGTTTGAGATTGTTACTCCTTTGTTTGTGTGGTTTACTTTAATATTTTCATATTTGAATATCTAAGATCACATCTCACACACATACACAGTCATATCCATCATGAACTAGTTGCAAATTGCTCACTTCTTAAAATAGTTTGTAATTGGATCCTCTACTGGGCTTGGAAGCTAGTAGAGTTACTTTTGAGTAATCCTAATTTGTGTTTGCTGTTAGGATTAGTGTAATAGAATTTTAAATAAACCATAAAAACTTTAAAAAGTCCTATTCAGCCCTCTTTAGGACATATTGACATATTCCTACTTCAACTAAAGCGGTCTTTACCACTATTTCAATTGGTATCAAAAGCGGGTTTCTCTTTAAGGGCTTCACCGCCTAGAGAGAAATCTTAACTGAAGTTGGAATCATGGTCGACAGTGTCTCAGAAGGTGTGAAAAATGGAAAAATTGTCTAGTAATCCATACTGCTCTGAAAGTTGGCAATAGTTCAAAATGGTACCTTGATAGTGGATGCTCCAGACACATGACTGGTGATCAAACTCACTTTTATGAATATTCAGACTTTGATGGAGGATCAATCACATTTGGAGATGGTAGCTCTGTCAAAATTGTTGGACAAGGAACAATAGCTATACCAGGCCTTCTAAAAATCAAACATATTTTTTGTGTAGAAGGTCTAAAACATAATCTCCTTAGTATCTCTCAAATATGTGAAAAAGAACATCTGGTCACTTTTTCAAAAGAAGTGTGTAGGATTTTAGATCATACAGGAAAATCACTCATAAAAGGTTTACGTACTAATGATAACTATTATATTATTGAGAGTATAAATGAGAGTGTGTTATCCACAAAATGTAACATGGCTATAAAAATGAATCTAAATTATGGCACCAAAGGTTGAGACATGTTCACTACCAAAATTTAGCTAAGCTGAGTTCAAAAAATTTAGTTAAAGATCTTCCCAAGATCAGAAAAGAGGAAAAAGTTATTTGTGGAGAATGTTTAAAAGGAAAATAGATAAAAGTCAGTCACAAAAAGACAACCACCATAGCAATAACAAAACTTTTGAATTTGTTGCATATGGACTTGGTGGGCCCAACCAAAGTGGAAAGCCATGGCAATAAAAGATACTTCCTGATGGTAGTAGATGATTACACCAGATTTACTTCGAGAGAAATTAGATGCCTTTGAAGAATTTGTAATTTTGGCAAAGCGACTTCAAAATGAAAAAAGATATTGCATCAATCGCATCAGAAGTGATCATGGTGGGGAATTTGAAAATAAAAATTTTGAAAAATATTGCAATGAGAAAGGAATTCATCATGAATTCTCAGCCCTAAAAATCCCACAACAAAATGAAGTCATTGAAAGGAAAAATTGAGTATTACGAGATATGGGGTCAATTATTCTAAATGGAAAAGATACGGCAAAAAGTTTCTGGGCAGAAGCCGTCAATATCGCCTACTACATCATTAATAGAGTATATCTTAGAGCAGACTTGAACAAAACTCCATATGAATTATGGTATGGGAAACTACCTAGTGTGAAATATTTTTGGGTGTTTGGTACTAAGAGATAGAGATCACCTTGAAAAATTTGAGTCTAAAAGTGATGAAGGTATTTTTCTGGGGTTTGCCATGAATAGTCGTGCTTATAGAGTGTACAACCAAAGGACTCTCACTATTCAAGAGTCTGTTAATATGGTAAATGATGATCATTCTCATGAGGAAGATACCCTGGTAAATGAATTAGAAGATGATGTAGATTCATGCATACACTACAACAAATGGGACTTTTAGCAGCGCTCACAAGCGCCGCTAAATGCCCATAAAAGCGTTGGTGATTCTATTAGCGGCGCTAGTCAAGCGCCGATAAATGGTTATGTCGCTAAAAGTATTAGCAGCACTAGGTAACTTTTTTTGGCGCTTTTCTGAGCGCCACCCATTGTAGGTTTTTGCGACACGAATAAGTACCGGTAAAAATCACTCAGACAGCCGGTAAAAGTGGTTTGTGGACACTTTTTCTCACGAAAAAGCGCCGCAAGATTTCTACGCAAGCGCCTCTAAAAACCTTTGTATGGATTTGAGAGGCACTAGCATGCCAGTAATTTTTATTATTATATATAATTCAATCAAAACCTGTATTTTTTAAATATTTGAAACATAAAAACAATGCAATACAAATAAAACAAATATTAAACAAAATTTATATTAATACACAATAATTTTTTTTTATTACAATTATGAAGAGAAGGAAAATGTCACACAACACAATTACAGGTTTAACCATCTCTCAAAAAACTAAAAAGAAAAAACAAACAAATAAATAAAGGATGGGCCTTAACAGAGCATTCCATTATGCGAAAATTTTCTGTCATACCAAAAGCTTTCATGAACAGAACCTTTTTTTTTATAAAAAATTAATAAATAAATTCTATTTTTGAGGGCCTGATTTTTTACCCAAGAACATGGAAGCCTCCATCATAAATAGCTTGGGAGATCAAACCCATCAATCCCACACTCCCTCCCCCATAAACCAAATCTATCCTTCTCTTCACCTGAAAAGCCACACTTACAGAAACAATTAAAAAAAAAAAAACCATAAAATATCATTAAAAAAATACAAAAAAAAACATACCACATCAATCAGCTCTCTTTTACACAATTCAAACAATAAAAAGAAAAAAAGCTTCAAAAATCAAAACATGAGAACGAAATGCATGCCTCACCAAGTGAAGCCCTCATCTAGGCATACACATCTAGCATTTGCTTGATAATCATCTATATCATTTCTGATAATTTTGGAAAGGTTTCAAAGGTCGATATGTTAGAATTGGCATTCTATTGATGTTGGATACACTTAAGTGACATGAGATGAGATGAGATAAACCTGGTTTGAATCATCTAATATAACCTTCTTAAAAACTCCAAAGGGCAGGGCAACTGATGTTGGAATTCCTATCGAGGAAGGCACTTTTCCTTTTAGATATGAAAGTTTATCTGAATACCATCCCTGATTTTCCATATGCACATAGATTAACTCCAAAATGCCATACTGATGAAAGAAATAAAAAAGTGGAAGGGAAAACAGATCTTCAAAAAACCATTCCTTATATTTTACAAGACTAACCATTTAACTGGTGAATTTATGAGTTGGTATAGCATATCTACCCGCTTTCTGATCAGAGTTAGGGACGGTGAAGATCCATCTTCTTTCAAATTGTTGAGCTTGCATCAGAGAGTTCACTTTCCTCAATCTCACTGTTAAGACAAATGGATAAGGATCCGTTCTGTATTCATGTAGCTAAATAATAACAGAATGAATTTTAAACTAAAGAAATGAATTTTGTTTTGATAAATTAACCTAGTAATATCTACTACATACTAGTAACATACGAGCCATATTGGGGCACCATACCATAGGCTGCAAGAATATCATGTCCCCTTAAAAAATAAATCCTCTAAGGATAACATATAATAAGTTGTTTATTGTTATTCTCAATCACAAGTATCATTCATCATCCAACTAACCAAATTCTGTGAGATGGTAGATAACGAAAGTTTCATTTGTTGTAGTGTTTCGTGGGATGCTTGATGGGGCCACCATAATTTTCTCCAAATCTGATCTATCCATCCATTTTGAAACATAAAAATGATCCACCTTCACTGTCTGAGTGTTCTAAAGAGCCATGATTGGAAAGCTGCAAGAATCCAATAACCAAATTCTGTGAGATTGTAGATAACGAAAATCTCATTAAGGAAATTGACTTCACTACATGACAAATTATTACAAAACCAATAGATAATAGGAACTTTAAATACTTGGCATTGGCAGGACATGAAATATAATATGGATTTATGGACATTGCATGAGACACACAAACTGAGAATTCTAAATTTTATAGACCACACTTGTTTTGATTACCTATTAAGGGGCTCAAAAGGATGAAGTCTCCAATTGCCAAATATGAGTGGAACTGCAATTGCTTGACACTAAACAACCAACCCAAGAAAACAAAAAACTGGATGGGATTTGCATTTTGAGAGCAGAAACATAGCAGCATCAACAGATCATGTGGCGTATTGCAGATCACAAAAAAGTCACCAACTTAACATGTCCTCACTCTCCGAACTTAACAACTCCTTACATTGGGAAAAGGAACAAATATACTAGCACGAATTTTTAGAAATAATCAATACCAAGCAGGTAATCAGTATAAAAATAAAAAAAGCGTAACCACATAATGAAATGGATATGCAGAAACAAGCACCAGCACTTAAAATCTCAGGGAAGTAAATTGAGATAACTAAGTATAGTTATCTAAGGAGTTGATCCGAACATAAATAAGTTCAGCATATACCTCTCGTGTTTTTCTTTTAAACCAAGTACAGTTATCTAAGGAGTCGATCGCTAACCTATTTTCCTTTTAAATATTATTCTAAACTATGATTCTACCACAATGAAGATGTGAAAGGATGACACTAGTGGACCATTAATTATTCCTAGGATTAGAATTATTCCTACAGAATTGGAAATGAAAATGCAATTTACATTTGTGCATGTGGACGATCCTAGCATTATTGATCTAGATAGTCCATTCCATATGGGCCATGATGAAATATCTCACTGATTGGATAATCTTAACCATAAGGGCAACAAAATGAGTTCAATCATCAATCATAGCCATCATTTTCAGTGGGCATCACCTGGAATTTCTTATGGTTCTCAAGAAAACAATCTTAACCAAGATCGAACGGTAGTGATCAAACGGTGCAATCTTTTCAATGTGACTTGAGAAGATTGGATTGTCAATCCTTTTTCACCTTTAGAGCGTTTGTCCAAGAAAGTGGGTCATGGATTTTAGAACACTTTAATAAGTTCTGCAAGCTCTGCAACTGGAAACATCTAAATTTAAGAAAAAATAAAATAAAATTATATCATAGCAATGTTGAAAATGATATAATTAGTAAAGGGTATCAATCTAAAAATTATAATTAGAGAGAGAGAGGAGAAAATGCAGAAGATTGACGGAGATATAGCACACTCTTTTATTCTGCGCTGAAGATTTTAGAAGATCTGGTGGTCACTGTGCCTCTTCTTGAAGCTCCTAAAGGAAAATCATAAGAGCCTCAAGTTTCCAAATTCAAAATAAACCAGGAGAACTTCGAAGTAGAATTAATGGAGAAGTGCCTCTTTCAAGCCAACTACAGTGATCTGTCACGAATAATTGTATAGATGCCTTTACTAGGTGACCCACTAATTTAGAGTGGCCACACAAAAGTGCAGTAAAGTGTTTGGCCAGTTGTTGTTGTTACATTTTGGTCTAGTCTCATTTTGTTGATCTTTTTCTTTTTCCAGATGACAATACATACAACTATGGCTATATTTCAATCCCATTCCACAAATCCTGCAGTCTCCTTGTAGCTTCCTACTTTTTTAACTGCCCAAACACAAAGGCCATGATCAATATCTTCAAGGAAGAAAGAAAAGACCAACAAAAAGATAGAAAACTCTGTAAGCAAGAAGTGGACCCACATAAATCACAATTCCACAGGAAAAAAAAAAGCCTAATAAATGATTTTGGCTACCTGAAGCATCCATGATATCCAATGATGATGCATATGCCATGAGTCCAAAGCGAGAGATTCCCATAGGTTGGCTTCATTCCCACAACACCACAGAAAGATGTTGGCTACCTGACACTGCCCCCTGATCATCTGCTAGCAATAATGGGTAGACAGAATACCTGTACTCAGTTGTTAAACTCTTCCTTATCAATAGAATTGATGATACGAAATACATGCCCATGATCTCAGACAGGAAAAGAACAATGTTAACAGTCACATACCTCGATCAATAGTAACTAACTCTGTAAAACCAGGTAAAGAAAGAACAGATGATAAAAGGACGAGCGTAATTTGGTCAGAGAAAAGATTGGAAAACAAATAAAGAAAAGATGCATAAGGTTTCATATGCATACCTTAATCATTTTAAACACACAGTACACAGAGCAAGCATAGCCCAGCAAATTCTGCAAGTGCCCCGGCCAGGTTCTCTTATCGACATTCAATTGAGACTCTGGGACTGAAGTTTATCTGCCCACCCGATCCCAATCAATGCTTGGAAGAACACAGTTTGCATTTTCGACTCGAGGAGCTTTCTCTGTGGAAATGGATCTCAGCCACATGGCTTCTTGACTTGGACCAACCATTCCATTACTTCCTTCTCTTGGGTTCTTCTGTGAAAGTTCCTTCACCAATATGAATTGACAATGGCATGCTTGGAAAGCAATGTGCAATTAAGCATGATTCAAATGGAAATACACATCTCTGACCTTACAGTTGTTGACGTGTGTAGTATCAATAAGATGGAATCGAGATACATGTGTGTGAGATTAGAAAATGCCAGTAGTCCAATGTTTTGCCTTTTCCCGTTCAGTGTGGACCACTGTCATGTTCATTTCTTTTATGTCTATCGAATAACTAGGAATTTCATCTCAGGTAGTTCTCTAACAACTGTAGGGATCAAAGGAAGTATGGTAGCCCCCTTCATTCAAAGTTGGTAAATAGAAAATTCATACCTTGGCAAAGGATGCTATATATCCATTGGTCCAGGATTATATAATTCTTAAATGAACAGAAACCCTTTCACCTTCAATGTCAGTTGGCAGAGCCGAGATTCAAAACAGATTTTCCATTTCCTCATGTCATCATCATTTTCTGCAGTGATCAGAAAATGATGTCAATCTCCAGATAGTTCTTGTCTGCATTAAAGAAAGGGTAGGGCTCAAAAAGAGCTCAGGTCTAGGTCTTACTTTGCAGGATGACTTGGATAGACCTTGCATCCAAACTTGTTTTTTGCCATTTACAGGACATGGTTTTAACCAAGCTAAGTAGATTCAACCATGTTTGTTAGTGGTGGTTGGCACTTCTTTTTCTTAATAGATAAACCCATTTCTATTATTTGGAAATATAACCACTACATTACTCAAAGTATAAAGGGTGGGGCAGGATAGAAAGCATAGTTTAAAAGCTTAAAAAGTTGTCTCCGGCTATTTATTAGAGCTGATAGAGATAGTGTCATCTGTATAAGTGATTCAGAATTCGATCCTGATTGTCTTACCTTATAAAACTTACTCCCTTTTAAGCACTCAAAGCTAAAGAAAAAAGTAAATAAATAGAAACCTTGAAGAGCTACTTGGTTTCAGATTTCATCGGGATTAATCTGCATAAAAACTTGATTTGATCACAACTCAGTCAAGATGGTGGAAAAACTCTGAAAAAGTAAATGAAGGCTCCCAAACCTTTGAACTGAAGAGCTTTAACTTCAGTTCCAGGTCACAATAGTTGCATAAAGTGAGAAGAGAAGCAGTATCAGATTTGGGTGTCGGAAGGGGAAACATTTGGTTCAAAATGCTACCTGAACAATGAGAAAGGGTGAAAATAAAAACAGACTACTATGTTCACAGGTATCTTGAGTTCGTAAAACAATCCAAAAGAGACACACATTTAGAACCTTTACATATCCTGGCATTCCATTGAAAATGATGGAGAATCGAGGATGCTTCCAATAGAATTAGAGGTTGGTGAGTGAGGATGCCAACGGTTATGGTTATGCTTGTGCCGAGATGATATCTTTATCAGGCTTTTCAATGATTGTTAGCTTGTTGATTTGTCTTTGGTCATGAGAAACTAATCCAGGAACTATGGCCATTAGGAAATAAGTAGAGGTTTCCACCTTTTATTTGGGACTCTTGTAAACAATTAGCTATATAAACTAAGCCATACAATGGGACCTGTACATGAAGTTATTCCGAATATCTCAACTAAAGTCTCCTTAGTTGTCTTTTAGTTATAGACTTTTAGATTAGAAATTCATCTTTCTCTTGTTCCAGCTTATACTAGAAGGCTGTTGCATTATCCCGCATTCAATATTTTAGTCTTGAATATTAATTTTATAGCCGTATTTGTGCTCTCATCTTCAATTCAATTTGGTTTCCTACAATTTTTCCCATCCATTTGACATCAAAGCAAATTCTTCCCTCCTGTTTTTATTTTCTTTTTTCCTTTTTACTTTTCTCGAAACCCAAAACTGTACAATTTTATTCTTCTTTTTCTTTTAACCAGGCCCTGACAACAGTCCCTAAAATCCACATACAGAGCCCCTGTTTACACAAATAATCAGGCACATCCCATCATCAAATCTAATCACTAAATATCTTGGCATGGTTTATATAAAACACCAGAATACCCAAATCCAACCAAACACCCAAAGCTCAATTCCACAGTCCAGTCCTTAAACCTGTCCAATAACGCTCTTCATCTGCCCATGCTTAACCTATAAACCAGCTCATTTTCAACCAAACATGCCCATTCATTTCAGATCTAACCCAGTCCAAAAAATGTCCTCAATCTGCTCCCTTCAGCCTACAAACCAGTCCTAAAACCCATAACCACAGTTGCCCATAAAAATAGAAAATAGAAAGTTCCAGACTCTGCCCTTTTCAGCTATATAACTGGAGTTGGCTATAATTGAATGGTTATAATCACCCCACTGGAGTTGGCTACATCAAATGGATTGTCTAGATTGTTTGATCAAACTCTCCACAGGTTCAAGAGAACTACATAATGCTAGACCATTGCATCACTTCTTTACCTGTTTGGAATTAGAGAAATGAGATTATGAATTTTCTCATATCCCCTTAAAAAATAAATCCTCCAAGGATAACATACATACATACATATATATATATATATATATATATATATATATATATATATATATATATATATATATATATATATATATATATATATATATATATATATATATATATATATATATATATAAAGTTATTTATTGTCATTCACAATCACAAGTATTATTCATCATCCAGCTAACTATTAACAACATTTACAAAAATAAAAGGCATCCAACTAACTCTATATAATAACCTGCAACTTAACCTGCTGGGAACCGTCATACACCGTAATATCTTACGACAGAGCGGGTTCTGAGGAGTTACAAGTTCGGCCTCTAGGAAAGCATATGAAGCGACAAAAATATAAATTAAGCAAGATAAATTATTTATGGAAGAGATTGATGAATAATACCTGGCAATTTTCTTGATTTTCTTTAGGGAAAAAGAAGCAGAAAATGTATTCATAAAGCATCCCTTTTAATCGATAAAGAAAATTTAAAAATAGGTTAACCATAACATCAATCCACAATCAATTTAACAATCTTAGTCTTTTAAAATTGGAATATCAAACATCAACCGTTAATGCTCAGATAATTCCAAAAAACATATATATACATATAAATTGAAAAAAAAAAGTTCAGAAAAAGAAGTGGAAAAATACAAACTCAATTGAATTCTATAAAAGAATGCCCATTTTGATCTGTAGCTGATTAAAACTTTCAACCTACTAATGTATGCATGATATTAAGAAAATGTGCCATGTTTGAAGTTATGATAGAAAAAAAGCTGTTAGTCATAAGGGCAAATATGCAAACACATATGCATGCATGTGCAACATGTACATGTACACCTCTGTATATAGTATGAGGATATGCATGTACATATGCACGAAGAAAGATATATGCAGACAGAAAGATGATCAGCTATTTTAATGCAAGATAAAATCTTACTTGTGGAAAGAGCAAAATGAGAATTTTTGTGATCTGTTTCCCATTTTTCACCGAGCAATGCAACTGCAGTTTGACAAGCTTAAGTGTAAGTGAAACCATACCAAAACAAACATAAGAATCACGGGACTCCATCAGTTCAAGGTTATCATGAACTGATGCATTTTCAACACTCCGGTACATAAAGTGGGGGACAAAGTTCAAACCTACTTACCAACCAAATAATAGTAACAATAATGATGATAGTAATTTCTACTGAGTTAACTCCATATTCTGATTTACAAATCAGAAACTGAGAACACAGGAAGCGTAACATAACCAATAACCAAAATAACATGGAAGAAAACCAGTTGACAAATGCCATCACTTTTGTGCAATAAAAACTTCATCAAGCTAGGCTCTTAACATGTCAGGTTAATTACCTCTTTAGATAACTGTTGAGATTTTTATCATTTCCAATACAATTACCTCTTCATCAAGCTAGGCTCTTAACATGATTGTTGAAAGCAAAGCCATAGATTTAGGAATTTGTAGTTGAGATGTTGATTTTCTAGTTTATATAGTATTGTCTCATTTCTAGTTTATAGCAAGGTCAATTGTAAAGCATGCATATATAGGAATCAGTATATTATGGTTTACATACCTACTAGATAAATGTTGTAATGCCACAAAAAGGGCATATAACAGACGGTTGAGAGAAAGTGTTGTTTTGTCCAACATAACCATGTATAGAGGTGAAAGTGCCACATTACATATATCATCTAACAAATTAAATCCTATCTAAATAGGTTTATAAGGTAGCTGATATAGACAACCATGAATATAATCTACTCTAGACTATTAACAAATTAAATCCTATTGCTGTAGGGGCCTTTTGCTTGACCTGGAAGAGTACGCTGATTGCATGCGCACATAAATTGTACCCATGGCATACATGTATCTCATACGAAACCATCCAAATCGTCAGCCTTAGGGGTTATATTATATCCCAAATATCACTAAGGTATGATTGTAACTGGTTGACAGGTGGACATCTAGTGGGCAGTTTTTTTTTTTTTTAAAAAAATCAATTGTCCAAATTCAACAAACAAACGCCCATTAAATAGAGGTTAGGATTGTCCTATGAATCTGATTGCCAGGCTATAACTGATCCACAGTTGCTCCCAGGATTTGGGCAGTTTGGATTTGGTTACACGTGTGACATGTGTACGATGGGTGAGTACATGTGTATGACTCTCATACTTTGCCAGCTTATTAAGTAACTCCTCTCCTGTGCACTCCCTAGTTGCATGAAGACCTGACATGCACCTGCCATTTTCCATCTTTAGTCTCAGACTGTTGTACCCATATGCATGTCTTGGGATTTCCCTATTTTGTCCTACTCCTGTATCTTGGGGTTCAAATTTCCACACCACCTCAACTTGCATCTGCTTTGCTGCTTACAAGAGCAATGTGCCTTTCAGTCCCTTATATCAACCTTTTCATGAAAACAATTGTCTAACCTCTTAGATGTCATCTTGTCTCTCTTTGTCATCAAACCACCGCTGGTAAACCTTACATGTCTAGTTTGTGGGATGTTCTTGAGATAACATTGTCTAAGGTTGCTGCATTGCAACTTTATTGTATTTTTTTAGTTTTGGCATAGAACTTAGGCACAACAGGACCTCAATTAGGCCTTAATTGTCATGGTGCATAAGAAGTCTAATACTTCAGAGAGCAATATTCATTACATTTTCTTAGCTTTCGTGACTGCTGCTTGTTTAACTATTTAGGTTCAAGAGCCAAGGCTCATACGGGGGTATAATATAGACTTGTATTTGCTTCAATCAACTTGTATGCCACATTTGAGATTTCTGTTATACCTGTTAGCTTTTCAATGGAAAAGTGAGATTTCTTGAATTTTGAGCTCTAACTAATATGGTAGAAATCATAACTAACTCTCCATAGTAAATTGTGCGTCACCATTATCCATAGACATGCAGTGGTGGAACGGAGAATTCTAGATGATAAATTCACTGTACATCCATACAAATTATCTTCAAAAGCTATGAAGTTTACTTGCAAACCATGGGGGCTACTCATTCAACCTAAAAATCTAAGGATAGTATAATGGCTCCCTATCTATCATATGCCTAATTCAACTAAAGTACCAAAGAAACCAACACCAAGTTAAAAACTCCCAATATTAGTTGGTAGATATGTATGACAGATTATCAAATCCGCTAAATAGAGCAGAACCCCTTGTAGAAATAGAGAACTAATTGTTAAAATTGAAAAATTACCTTTGTTCCTTCTCAGTCCACCGGCCGCTATCCTGAACTGGTTCACGTCTCCGATCTGCCGACATTACATAGTTGGGGAGCGGGACTTTATCAGATTCAATGCAGATCTCGTCAATGATTCTTCCTCTAACCATGGTTGCCACATTCTGCCATCGGTCGAGAGTTTCTTTATCGTAGACAGCAAGGGCCTAACAGATTTATGAAAATCAAACCACTGATCGAAATTTGAACCACTAACAGATGATGTTGAGCCATGAACATATGGATAATGAGAAGTACACAAGAAAATCAAACCAATAAACCATAAAAGTGATTTTTTAGGAAAGCCCTAATCCTTTTCCCATTACAGAGTTTAGAAAATCCCTAATTCCAATATTGTATCCTCTGATAATCTGCGGATTTACAGATCTAAAAATAAAAAACCTAAATATCTATTTAAGAGAAATGAGTACCTAGCCGGGGAAGAGATGAAGGGCAGGGGCTTCTGGCCGCACCAGATCTGGAGATGATGCAAGTGAGGAAGAGAAAGAGAGAGAGAGAGAGAGAGAGAGAGAGAGAGAGAGATCAGGAGAGGGAGAGAGAGTGGGAGATAGGCAGATGGAGAGAGGTGCGAGATCTGAAGATATGCAAGTGAGGGAGAGAGAGAGAGAGAGAGAGAGAGAGGCAGATGGAGAGAGAGGCACGGGGGTGGTGAGAGAGAGAGAGAGTCGGGAGAGGGTAGCAAAAGAGGCTTAGAGATTTTCGTATGGTATTTATACCCTATCGCAAACCGACGCCCCCTTTTAATTAGCACCGCTAATTACCCGAATACAATGTCGCCTAATCCAGCTTTTGTTGTAGTGATACTAGAAAAATCTGATAACAAATCTCCATCATCCATTGAACCTCAACCATCATCTGACATACCCATCATAAAGGATCACCCTCGAGAGCAAATTATTGGAGATCCTAATGACGGTGTGAAAACTAGGCAGCAAATTGAAAATATCTATAGTCATTTCTGCTTTACCTCAAAGGTTGAACCTAAGAATATTGTAGAAGCTCTTCAAGATGAACACTGGATAAATGCTATGTAAGAAGAACTTCAACAATTCTAGAGAAATGAGGTATGGAAATTGGTTCCCAGACCAACTAATACAAATGTAATTGGAACCAAATGGGTTTTTAAGAATAAATCCGACGAGTCAGGCAATGAGATCAGAAACAAAGAAAGGCTAGTTGGTCAAGGATACTCACAGATAGAAGGGATTGATTTTGATGAGACATTTGTCCCTGTCGCTCGTCTTGAGTCTATTACAATTCTTATGTCTGTTGCATGTGCACTAAAGTTTAAACTATTTCAAATGGATGTTAAGAGTGCTTTTCTTAATGGGGATCTTGTTGAAGAAGTTTATGTAGAACAACCAAAAGGATTTTCAGATCCTAAGCACCCCCATTATGTTTATCGTCTGGACAAAGCTCTGTATGGTCTCAAACAAGCACCACTTGCTTGGTATGAATGATTAACAAAATTTCTTTTAGACCATGAATCCTGTAGAGGAAGTATAGATAATACACTGTTTACCTAGAGAACAAAGAACTCATTGCTTATTACACAAATTTATGTGGATGATATAGTGTTTGGGTCAACATGTGGAGATGCTGCGTGCAAATTCGTCAATCTCATGAAATCTGAATTTGAAATGAGCATGGTCGGCGAATTAAACTTCTTTTTAGGATTACAAGTCAAGCAACTAAATGATGAAATTTTCATAAATCAGACCAAGTATGCAAAAGACTTGGTGAAAATATTTGGGGTTGAGTCTGGACGCACTTATCACACGACTATGAGTACCACACTTAAACTTTCCAAAGATGCTAACGGTAAAAGTGTGGACCAACATCTCTATCGAAGTATGATCGGAAGCCTACTATACCTTACAGCCAGTCGTCTAGATATATCCTTTAGTGTGGGAGTGTGTGCTCGGTATCAGGCAGATCCTAAGGAATCCCACATAACGGCTGTTAAAAGGATTATTAAAAATATAGTAGGAACTACCACCTTTGGTCTATGGTACCCATTTGAAACATCCACCATCATTGCAGGCTATTTTGATGTTGATTGAGCTAGAAATTTGGATGATCGAAACTTGACGAGTGGAGGATGTTTTTACATTGGCAATTGTCTGGTCTCCTGGCAAAGCAAGAAACAAAATTCAATCTCATTGGAGGTTGGATATATAGCTGCAGGTAGTTGCTGTGCATAACTCCTTTGGATGAAATAGATGCTATTGGACTATGGGATTACACAACCTACAATGTGTCTTTTTTGTGACAACACAAGTGCTATAAACATCTCAAAAATCTAGTTCAGCACTCTCGGACCAAGCATATTGACATTCGTCATCATTTTATCTGAGAACTTATTGAAGAAGAGATCATTGTATTGAATTATGTAACTACTGAAAAACATCTTGCTGATATCCTCACAAAACCTCTTGATATAAACAGGTTTTGTGACCTTAAAAAATCAATTGGCATATGTTCTCATTGATGATATCTCAGGAACAATGACCCACATAGGTAAATCTTCGGTCTGAGATATTCATGACTAAACTACTTAACAAATTCAAACCGTTTAAAGTTAAAAGTAACGAACAAAAATGTCAAAATGATCACAGTTCTGATGATATTTAAGTAGTTTTGATACCATCATGATTTGAACATCGATGTCATCCAAGTTACTCTATCGATGCAATCGACGGGTTTTGGGAATACAACGCATTAACTACCAGTCTTTCCCAACGGTTAGATTGCATTCAATAAATTATTATTTTTCCAACAACCGTTAGCACAATTCTTGATAAAAGTCATGACGATGCTCTTGATAACTGATCGATATAATCGACAAATCTACTATATTGAGAGAAGACTACATTCGAAAACTCATTCCTTCTCTTCTCTGAGTACTTCCTCTCACCCTTACCAGTCTCTCACATCTACAAAACATGATCAAGGGGAAAGGTAAGTCTTCTCTTCATTCTCGGAAATCAAAGAACATACAATTAGAATCCAGTAGGCATCAACCTATGGAAGGTCGCCCATTCACCATTGTTGGACGTCTAGTGCTTAATAGTGCCATAGAACCTTTTGGAGTGGACCTACTTTTGGAAGTAATAGGTTGGCAGAATATTTTAAATCTTGGAGGATCATATCAACTGGGTGTGATTCAAGAATTCCTCAATCACTGTCGTGTCGTTAGTGATGATCCCCCTAGCATTCAGGTTGAACTCACACATTACTCAAAGCTTATCACTCCAATCACCTTAGCTCACCTTCTAGATCTTGATGTCACTAGAATCCCAGTGACCAACAGGAATCTCAATGGTTTGGGTGTGTGGGGAGAAATAACTCGTGCATTATGTCAAGGCACTACTGTTCTATGAAATGATGAAAATTTTCTACACATCAACTATCTTGGACCCACTTTCAAAATTCTTCATAGCATTTTTGGGTCTAATGCATATCCCTATGATGTCAAAGGTAATCATCTCCCTCCATTTGTGATAAATGTGCTTTATGATGTATATCAAGAAAATTAAGTGTGCCTGCTGACTCTTCTCCTCAAGCAAGTCATTCATGTAATCCAAAGCAACCATAAGGAGAAACTGCCCTTTCCGGTGCTCATATGCAAACTAGCACATCATCTGGAGCATGGTTTGACAGTGATGTAGCTCAGGAGGCCCAACAATTGTGTCCCTCTTCGTCTCTCCCCAGGCATAGTCTTCCCATACCTCAGGCCGTCCAATATGCTCAACCATCAATTCAGCCTACACATGGAGGGTCTAATCACAAGCCGATGGTTAGCCCAGAGTCAATCACAAACTGCCAAACCCATCATCTAGAACGACAGCTATTGAATGGAATGACTAGGATGGAGGAGCGACTGTACAATTGTGAAAGGCGTCTCACTGTGACTGAAGAGAAACTCGACGTCCTTCAACAAACAACTCAGCAAGTAGTGGACTTGCTCACACATAGTAATCCTCGAGGACATTAAGCATCAGTTGAGACGTGCAGTTGACATTGGAGTACCAAGCATGTCTATTTCTGTGTTAATTTTTCTGCTACTTTTTAGATGAATTGGGATTGACTAATGCTACTGCCAACCTTAGGCAGTATATGTCTTTTTTTGGATATTGTGGGCCATGACTAATCATAATTCTCATATCTTGATTGCCCTGTTTTAACTCATGCTCTTTGCAAGTGGTATGTGATGCATTTGATGTTGTGTTTATTCCACTTACCTACTTCACTACCTTACTTAATATCCCCTGCATACATAGGATTCACATATGAGATGTTTTAGATCACTGGTTTAATTATTATCCATCTATCTTCACTCTATGTATGCTTACTGAATGATGTTCTCCCACATGTCTTTTAACTTCAGTCAATATGAACTGTTATATCTTTGTCAATGACTGACAAAAAGGGGGAGAACAACTCAAACACCCTGTCAGGAAATGTATATCTGCTTGAGTATGGTGTTGCAGGTATTAGGGGGAATAGCTGCACCAAGAAAAGGAGAGTTTGTAAATAGGGGGAGAAACTTCTGAATATGTTGTGTGTATGACATTGTTAGCATTGTACAATCAAGTTCAAGCTCAAGAAGGCATACTACAAGTTTTGTATATTTTCAAGCTTCTCTTTAGGGTCATCTGAGTGTTCAGACTTTCAAGTCCATCTCACTTTTAAGGTTTGTTTGACCTTAGATTGACCTTAGGATGAGTTTTACAGTAGGTCATTCTGGATACATAACTCATATATTTCAATATGCTTGTTTGGGGTGTTTTAAGACCAGTCCTAGGGACTTTAAGACCAGTCCTATCTCTGCTACGACTAGTCTTAAGTTTTTCAGGACCAGTCCTAGGTAGTTGAAGATTTTCGGATCTTTTTGGCTGTCTTACGACCAGTCCTGTGAGTTCTATGACTCATCCTTCGACCGGTTGTAGCCCTACGACTCAAACTCCAGCAACCAATTTTGGGGTCCTACGACCGGTCGTAGGTGGCCCAGGACCGGTCGTAGACCGTCCAGGACCGGTCGTGAAACAGAAAATCCAATCCTGCGAAAATCTTTAAAAATATTTGGAGCTACGACCAGTCCTAGGATCCTAAGACCAGTCGTAGACGGAATTTTTCAGGCTATAAATAGTGCACGAACTTCAGAGTTTTAAAAATTCAAATCAATTCTATTCAAGCAATCTTTAGGCTATTCTCTGAGATAAGTTTGTGTTTATTTTAAGCTACTTTGTGCTTATTTAATATTCCTTTTGCTAGCTTATTTTTATTTGATTTTGATCTATATTCCAATCTTATTAGAAAAGGAAAATTTCTGTTATTACTTCTTCTTGGATTCAAAATCAAATAGAACTAGCCCTTTTGATTTAAAATCAATTAAACTTAGAACCATTCTTAAAGTGAGTACTGGACTTTGAACGTTGAATCGAACTTCTACTCCGATTGGTTCTACCGGGCTTCTTCAAAAGGTAATTCAGGTATTTTACATTTTTGTAATTTACTTTCTCTGGTTTTTGTTTGAGATTCGCCAGAAAAATCTCATTGTATTGGTTATCTGAGGAGAGCCAGAAAACTCAGATTGTGGGGGTTTTTGGATTGTGTAAGCCCGAGATCAAAGTCACAATTGTGAAGGTTTTAGGTGAACCTGTGAAACCTATTTTAATAGTGTATGCTAATATCCCCTGTGTGAGGATATTAGGAGTGGAGTAGCAATCTGTGTGGCTGTTGGATAACAGTTGGTGTACACACAGGTGAACCACTATATATCGTTGTGTTGTGGATGTGTTTTTCTCTTTCATTCTTTTATTCATTTTGTTTTGTGGAGAATATTTGTGGATGGATGTTGTAATCACTTCAAGCAAGTGTGGATGAATGTTGTAATAACTTAGGATTTATTTTCTGCAAGTTATTTTGATTTCCTTGCTTATTATTCCTCATTGGGTTGTCATACTAAGGACGTTCTAGAAATAAGGTTGTCCTACCTTAAACCTTTGGTTTTTGGTGTAAGGTTGTCCTTAGAACTGATAAAGTATCAATCTCTTTATTTAGGCTACTTTAAATTAGCATTGTGCTTTATTTCTTTTATTATTCCGCTGTTATTAGTTTTATTTGACATTGCCCTATTCACCCCCCCTCTAGGGCATATAGCTAGGCCCTTTCAAGTGGTATCAGAGCCTAATAGCTCGTGCTTATTGTTTATTTATTGGATTTATTTCCTGAGCTAACGATCTAAGCTATATTAAGATGTCAAATTTTGATAGTCTATCAGTCACTAGGCCACCACCTTTTAATGACACAAACTATGTTTATTGGAAAGCTAGGATGAGAATCTTCCTTAAATCCTTAGATGAAAGTTTGTGGTTGGCCACAGTGAATGAATGGAACCCTCCTATCACTGAAGTAACTAATAGTGATGGTTCAAAATCAATGAAAGTAACGACTTATTGTCTTTAGACCACACTTCAGAAAAGTGAAAGTAGTGCCAATGCAAAAGCACTAAATGCAATTACTTGTGCATTATCACCAAATGAATTTAAAAGAATCATCTCTTGTGAAAATACAAAACAAGTATGGGATGTATTAGAAATGACACACGAGGGTACATCTATTGTCAAGAAATCTAAAGTCCAACTCCTCACAACTAAATTTGAAGAAATTCATATGGAGGAGAATGAGATGTTTATGGACTTCTACACTAGATTGAATGACATTGTGAACTCTATGTGGGGTCTTGGTGATAGAATTCCAAAAAGTAAAGTGTGCGCAAAGATACTACGTTCACTTCCTGAACGGTTCAATTCTAAAGTAACCATGATTCATGAACTTCATGATACGGATACCATGAGGGTTGAGGAATTAGTTGGTTCACTTCAAACCTATGAGTTGTCCTTTAAAGCTCCTAAAGAAAAATCAATTGCTCTCAAATCATCTAAAAATATTTCACAAGAGAGCACTTCGGATTCAGAAAATACCGAAGATGATATGGCACTTTTAGCAAAAAGGTTTTACAAAATTTTTAAAAATAAGAAAAAAGCTGATTTTTAAAAGTCAAATGATAAGAGACGATCTAAACCTAGAGCTCGAAAATCATTGAAAGATAGTCAATGTTACAACTGTCAAGAGTATGGGCACTTAGCTAACAAATGTCCTAAAAAGAAAAAATCAAAAAAGAAAAGCATGATGGCTACTTGGGATGAATCGTATGATTCTGAATCCTCTTCTAAATCAGAAGATTCTGAAACTGAGTTGGGCAATGATGTTAAAGCCCTTATGACTCTAGCCAAGATCACCTATTCAGATCATAATGATATATCTAGTGAAGAAAATCTGAATAGTGATTGCGATAATGAAGATGATCTTCAAGATGCTTATAATGCCCTTTATAAAGAGAGTTGTAAAATTGCAGTTAAGCTTAAATTATAAAAAGAAAATTTTTCAAAGCTTAAGGAAGATTATGAGTCTCTTGTTTTAGAAAAGGCTCATATTTCCGATTCTTTTGAAAAGACCAAATGTGATTTAGATTTCAAAACCTCCCAAATTGAAGATTTAAAGTCTGAAAAAGAAAAACTCAAAAATGAGGTAGCTTCTCTTCTAAGTTTGAAAGACACATGGAGATATGCCCAAGGTGATCCAAAATTGGAAAAATTATTGTCCGGATCAAGAAAATGTGACGATCGATCCGGGTTGGGCTATGATAAGAATACATCTCATAAACAAAAGAACATTGCTCCTAAATTTGTAAAAGGAGAGTCTTCAACTTCAAAAGAAAAGAATACTTATCAAGGATTTTCTAAAAATTCAAGGTCTTTTCAAAAACCTAAAGGTGGCCATGTCAACTTTAATTTTCAAAACCGAAATCCTTTAGCTGAAAAAATAATTGATCTTCTCAAGGAACTATTAAAGTCTAACTCTATATGTCACTCCTATAACAACAGACAGAAAAAGACCATCTATACTCCTAAACCCAAAACATTTCTGAAATGGGTTCCTAAAGTTGCCAGCTTGGTTGCCCACACTGCTTTCAAAGCTACAAGCCATTCAAAGAGGTACCTAGATAGTAGTTGCTCCAGGAATATGATAGGTGATAGAGCTTTATTCACCGATCTAAAAGATATGACCGACGGGTCAGTCACATTTGGTGATGGAAGCAATTGCAAGATCATTGGCCAAGGTACGGTTCAGCTTTATAACCTTGCCTTAATTAAGAATGTTTTATATGTTGAGGGCTTAAAACACAACCTATTAAGCATTTTTTAGATATGCGATAACAACCATAGTGGAAAGTTTTCTAATCAAGGTTGTGAGATTCTTGATAAAAGAGGTTCTGTTATATTAACTGGTCGCAGAACTTCTGAAAACTGCTACATCGTTAGTGATGCAAGCTCTCTACTCAATCATGTTACATGGTCCATACCGATGAGACTGAATTATGGCATAAACGCCTTGGACATGTACACTATCGGAACTTATTTAGATTGAGCAAAAGAGAACTAATTAGAGGTCTACCCAAATTGTAAAGAGTAGACAAAATATGTGGTGAATGCCTGCAACACCCTGAAAGTCGGGGATCGTGTATAACTCAACTCCCGAGTTCCAGACCGTCACTTATGCAACAAAAATGATTATGATTCAATGTCGTCTGAGTTAAAGCATTCACATGAGTAAAAGTATACCAAAATTGTAATTCATACTCCAGGTCCAGTGATAAAAGCAAGCGGAAGACTAAACAATATATATATATCACTGTATGGAAAAAACAAAGTGGATCTCAACTGTCACTAAAGTATGAATAGATCACTGAGTCTCATATATATGTAAATGATAAAAATAAATGTTCAAAATAGTCCCACTAAAGTCCCATCAACCCAGGTCGCCTAAGCAAAGTCATCATGATACTGCATGTACGAGAACTCGTCCTGGTCCTCGTCGAAGTCTGGCTCTGCCTCCTGGATCTCAGCATCACCTGCATCTACAACAGGGTTTGGTGGGTGTTGCAAACACCATCCCGTAACGTGGGAATGAGTAGCTAACTCAGTGGAATAATAGAGCAAGGATTTGCATGTTCTCAAATCAATCATGCGATAATAGTAAAGCAGTAAATCAGACAATCCTAATACTGTTGTTAATGCAATATGACATGACGTGATGTATGCCCTCACCGACGATCTCCCTCATACGACACCATCTTACGACCGCGGCATGCAATCGTCCCTCAAGTGCTCCACATCTTCCAGGCACATGCAATGTTATGGTGATATGATTTCCGAGTTGTTATTAGTCCATTCAAACAGCAGGATTGGGAAACTAAGGTACTTCCCTTGTATCAATCCCAACACAGATCCTGTCTAAGGTCGTCACTCCTAGTAATCTCATACGATTGTATATTTTGTAGGTCACTGCAAGGGCTGTCAGGGCTGTTGCACGCACTCGTTGCACCGCTCCCCCATCACCTTATCAATACAGACCTACTGTACTCTACTGCAACGGAAGGGTCGTCGCCTCCCGTGGACTCAGAATACGCTCGCGGTCACTACAAAGGACTCTTCGCCTGATCAGTGTAGACCGACAGCAAGAATATAGTGTCTCATACCACCATAATCTGCTCACGAGACTAGGTAATCACTGGTCACTACGGGGAGGTTTGTGGCCCCAGCATAGGCCGACAGCTCGACCATGGTGTCCCATACCACCACGCCCGGCTCATGAGTCTTCGTGGATTAAGGTACCATGGTTAACAGGGTTTACAATGGTAAGTTCAGTACCCTAGGTTCAAGCAGTTATGACTCATGCAGGGTGAACATACATCGGCCAGTCGGGTTACTTGACGGGCTCGACTAGCGCGATCACATCTCAAGTCGAACGACATGAAGTGCGTAAAATACTTCGCGTGGCCTAACCACTGCCGCCAACTCCAGAACACGGCTCGCGTTCATCGACGCGTCGTTCGTGGCCAAGACCAGCCAACCACGAATTCGCTCGGTTACCGACTGCCTGGACTAAGTATAGTCCCAAACACATATGAAATCACATCAGCAATTTATGTAGGAGTATTGGAATTGAAATATAATCATGTGAGCATGTTAACACATGTTATAACATTCAACTTAAGCAAATCTTCAAGCACATACATTTCATACATAGTATGGAATCATGTACATAGTCAACATGTAGGAAATCATTTATGTCAACATATAAATTGAGAAATCCATCTCAAACTAATCCATAACGTCATTTAATTCAATACATACTAATACAAGCATTTATACAAACACATACACTACACACTTAAGTCTACATATAGTATGTCGACCCGAAGTGCGCAATTTGGCGAATCTCTTCGCCAAACTAATTATGCACGTATTCCTAACTTTCTAATGTGACAAAAAACCATGTCAATCACATCAGCAAAATATGAAAGTAATCAGTACTTCCTACAAATGACTAAAATGCCCTAAATCTCATATTCTTCGTTGATTTACGAAACAGAAAACGGATAGCATGTTATACATGTCAAACGGCGATGCCATCGATAATCTACTATTAAACGTCATTGAAAGCTTTGGAAACAGTCAATCAAAGCGTCTAAAATCCGCACCTTGTCTCTTATGGATGTGTAAATTCGAACGGAGCGTATACGCTTCGTCTACGGCTACTAGAGGACCTGATTTACTAGTTACGTTAGCTAGCATACTACGAATCTAAGTAGACCTTAAATCAGCAACTTCTAGGGTTAGTTTCATACCTGAAAAAGTAGAGGAATCACCGGCCAAGTGATTGGGATGAGTTGCTACAGCACATGCAACAAGCAGCACGAAGGCGGAAAAAATCCCTCTACTCTCTCTCTCAAACTCTCACCTTTTCTCTGTCCCAACTCTAGGGTTTTGCAATTTTGGATGGGAGAGAGGAATGAGGGTTTCAACCCCTTTTATAAGCTTAAAAATGCCGAAAACAGGCTCCGGTACAAAGTTTACTTAGTGCATATCCAATTCGAAGCTGTTTCGGTCCAAAAGATGCTTTCTGGTGGTCCCCTGGTCGAATGCGATCGGACTTAAGCTCATATTTACCAGATCTAGCACGTATTAAGTTTTCAGTCCGGCAGGGTTCACAGATCGCACGTGGCGGACCAGTTTCAGTTCAGCGGTCATCGCACGTAGATCAGGGCTGAAAGTCTCATGATAAAAAATAAAAATTTCTCCTGATCCGAGGGTGTAATCTGGCTGAATTCTAACGGTTAGAACGCCTAATACTGATGCATCAAGTCGTGTGTCAGATTTGAATTTGAAATTTCAATTCTGTCCCTATTCGCACTCTCTTCGGTCCGGGCTCAATGAAATAGCCTGTGATTATCGGTTTGACTTGATTTTTGAAATGAGTGTCAAGTCCAGCTGGGCAGTCCTAACGGTCTAAGATAGGAGGTATCGGACTTTCGACGCGCGGTCTAGATCCAATACAAAATTTCAAAGTGGTCCAGAGAACAAACCTGCTTAGAGTTTGATCCGAGGTTATAGAGTATTATAGAGTCATTGGTTCTACTCGATTTAGGTCTTGTAGAACGTATTTAAAGTGATCAGGGACTATTTTTCAGATACTCTAACGTTGCGCTAGCTAACTTACGCTTAATTTTCATAGGAATTAATCCTAAGTAGTTTCTTTGGCTATGGTATTGGGTTCTGAGCGATTTTTCGAGTGTTTTAGTTGACCCATTGCCTAAGGACGTCAAATCCCAGATTGGCCAAAATCTGGGGTATTACAATCTACCCTCCTTAAAACAAAATTTCGTCCTCGAAATTAGCGAAGGGTAAGGAGTACTTTTTCTAAGGAAGGTTCAAATTCTATTTAATGACCTAACCGTACATATTTTCCAACTCAAATGTTTCGATCTTGGGCCAGTGGGAAAGAGGCCAAGCACTCTTCCGCTGCGCCACTCTGATCGAACGACAGCGTTGCATAACCTAACTGGATTGGACTCATTACGTTCTACCCCCCTTAAAACTT
The DNA here is from genome assembly GCA_037074715.1 of Magnolia kwangsiensis. Classification (NCBI taxonomy): domain Eukaryota; kingdom Viridiplantae; phylum Streptophyta; class Magnoliopsida; order Magnoliales; family Magnoliaceae; genus Magnolia; species Magnolia kwangsiensis. The sequence goes on from CM073586.1 coordinate 84,451,730, forward strand.
GGTTTTACTTAGGGTTGAAGAATCTTTGCATCGATCCGTATATCGAAACGAGGCGCAACTTAGGGGCTATCCTTAACCTAAAATGGAAACAACCTTTCTCTACATGGTCTTCCTTACTAATGAGGCGTTCTATGGCATTGGTACCTATGGTCTTAGAGGTGAGCCCAAGCTCTATTGTGATTAAGTTTAGGGGCAGGTATGAGTTGGTGGCAAGATATCGAATTCTCTACTGGGTTTAAGTCCTCGCCATTTTCCAAAGACAAAGCAATAACTTTTGGTTATATGTGGTCGAGCCAACGCGGAGGAAAAGTTGTGTAGTGGGTCTGAGCCGGATACATAGACTTTCTACCTAGAACAGAAATTTATTGTATCAGTTCTTAATCCTAACGATGCCGATCTTCTGCTTGTTCAGTGTATTGGATTTATCGGCAACTACCAGGATTGAGAAGTCAATTTAAACCGCGAATACTTCGCTGATAATTACATTTCCTTTACTCCGCGTCTCCGAATGCAATAAGCCTTTTGGGGAAGGCAATTCCAAGGGGCGTGCTAGTACATTCTAAATTCAATCTGAGGGATTTAGAAACATTCCCTGAGAGTGAATGGTTCTTTCCCATGGGCAACAACATAAGTCTATAAGTCAAAAAGGGATTTATCGAAGGGATAATGTTCTACTTCAACCAAATCTAACCTACAATTTCTTAGCATATACAGGCTTTACACTACTTAAAGTAATTAGTAGGCTAGTCTGTAACTCAAGACGCCTGACTATAGTACGTGATATCAAGAAATCGTGGAACCAGTGTCCACCATCACGAGAATAGGAATACCTCCAATAGGGGCAGTGACCTCGAAGGCTGAATGCTGAGAAGTCTGTGTCGCAGCTGCCTCCGCTGTCAAGGCATGTTCCCGTACCTGCTGTGGCTGGTTCGTCCGCTGCGCCGTGGGCCATGAAGGCTGCCTGATCTGCGATATCGGAGGTCTGAAAGAAGGGTGCGCAGGAGCCAACCGTATAGGCGGTGCTGATATCGCCTGTGGACGTGTACGGTCGATCTTCTGCGGCGGTGAGAACCCACTGTCCTGCATCCTAGAAAAATAACTCTGCGTCAAGTGGCCCTCTCTCCCACAATATGTGCATAGTAAATCAGAGCGCCGCATCAGGGGTACTGGCATGGTAACCCTAGTAAGAGGGCCGACGCGAGGCCTCTTGCCCGCAAAGGGCCTGTCCTGCATCTCTGGTTGTGGCCTAGAAGCAACAGGGCCACGAGATCGCGTAAGTCGATCCACATTCTGCTCTTCCCGCATAGACATGTGAATCAACTCCACATAGGAGGGAATGCTCACGCAGCACATCTTCGACCGAATATCCGGTCGTAAACCCTCTGAAAAGCGCCGCATGCGCATCTGCTCATCAACCAAAATAGTCGGGACGTATCTGCCCAACTCCGTGAACCGATGCTCATACTCCGTGATTGTCATGGCTCCCTGTCTGAGGCGGAGAAACTCATTCTCCCGGTCATGCCTGTACGTCTGGGGATAATACTTCTCATGGAAGCGGAACTCAAATGCTGCCCATGTCCATACAAAGTCGGCGACAACGGTCCGTAATATGCTGTCCCACCACAAGCTGGCCTCTCTCTCAAACAGGAATGTAGCCAACTCTACCTGCTCAGCCTCTGTACAATGAAGCATCCGCAATATCTTCGACACACGATCGAGCCAATACTCGGCCTCCTCGGGTCTATGAGAACCCGTAAAAGTGGGAGGCCGTAAGCACTGTAATCGCTCTAACAAGCGCCCGTGTATCTGCGGCATTCCCCGCAGGGTAAGCAGGTGGTGCAGGATGAGCCATGCCCTCATCTTAGGCATATGCATCAGCATCCTCAGCTGGATGCGAAGGTGGTGTAGGTGGAGTCACACCCCCACCCTGGGCTAGTGTCCCCACAATAGTAGTCAGGAGCTGCTGCTGCTGCAGCATCATAACCATCATCTGCTCGAATCTGTCGGGAGGTGGAACAGGCTGTGGCGTGTGCTGCGCCGAAGAAGATGCACAATAAGGCTCTCTGATTGGCGGTGTGAATGGCGGTGGTCCAACTGTAGGACCAGCAGTAGGCTGAGACGCACGAACTGTCTCAGGAATCGGGCCCACAGCAGGGTCCGCATATGTGTCAGACTGTGAAGGAGCCTGATCCACAGGCTCAGTCAATGCAAGCCGAACCGTGCTCCGCGTAGCCTTAGGCGGCATTCCCTATATTCAAAATAGGGCGCAACCTTGTCAGTCTCAATAGCATAAATACACCGCAATCATTCACACAAGGAGTCAAAGGCATTCCATGCATTTCATTTAATCAAAATTGTCATAATACAAGGGATATATCCTTACAAGCATCATGACGAGAAATACATGGGAACTAAGACAGTTAAACTTACAACAGCAACATAAGCAAAGCACTAGCCTTAACAGGCTTACACAACTTAAAGCAGGAAATGACTAACTACTGATAACAACATCAACGATCTCATCGCTAGTCTGAATCAGGTGACGGAGGAGGAGCACCCTTATCCTGCAAGCAGCACAGGATCGCCTTCAAGGTACGAGTCACCTTGCCGAATTTTCTCTTCGTAACGGCCTCGGCATCCTCGACTTCAGCGCGAAGTTCCTGAACTTCCCTTCGCAAGGTGATCTGACTCTCCTCGATCCGAGCAATGCGATCATCACTAGTAGCCTGCGCAGAAAGAGGAGGGCTCTCATCTGTATCCTGAGCCTCCTCTTCTGCCTCTTCCTGGACTTCTTCCTGAACTTCTTCTCTAGGTTCTCCTTCACTTTGATCTTCCTTATCATCAAAGTCATCCTCGCTATCCTCCTCAAGCTGATTTTCACGGTACTGCGACCCAATCTTCATCTTGACCATAGTCGACTCATCAATGGTATGAATCGAAACTGGCAATTTCGGCCCAAGTCTGTAAGAAAACTCAAGCGCGATCTTGCATATCAGTCGACCAAAAGGAAGTGATTCGGATGTTCTTCTTGACTTGGCTATGAGGATTATCTGTCGCAAGATGAAAGTGGCCATACATACGTTCTCTCCCTGGGCCACCAGATACAGGAAATCAACCATAAGGTGTGTACATTTAATGCGATTCATCGACCTAGGATACACATTGTACGTGCAGATATGGTGCAGCAGGCGCAAATCATCAGACATATACGTCGCCTTGAGGCTATTATTAGGCTACCATGGAACCAATTTACCACACAGAAACCTGGTGCGGCGATCTCGTTCACGCCTACTCCTCAGATTCTTCTCAGTAGGATGAACATCACCAAGAGGCACGTTCAGAAGTCGCGCAACCAGTCGCACATCAATCGTAGCCATCCGATCTCTACCAAAAGGGATTTTAAACTGCAATGGCTCCAAGGTAGGATTCTGGATACAAGCATAGAAGGCACGAACGGTACTCACATTAGCACGAGCGCGAGCTTCAAAGATCGGACCCCAATGCGCAGCTTCAATGCGCTCGAACAATAAAAATTCACCGAACAGTCGCCCTTCCACGTCCGCCTCAAACAACACTTTGTGATCAGTGTATTGGCCATGAGGCATCTCTGATAGAATTACTCGCCCAAGGTGAGTATGGGGATCCAAATTTCGCTTTGTACGGCACTCTAGGGCTGTAGTTGGACCTGTGGCGGCGCTTGAACTTGCGGCACCACCCCACAGTCTTCTCGATTGAGCAGGGCGACTTGGCCCAGCCTCGTCTACTGCAGTCTTCCTTTTACCCATCAAAGATAAGATGGAGGAGAGTGATAAAAGGCCTAAAATAGCTTCCATGAAAGCCATGGAAAATGAAGAAAATGCGGAGAAGTGGCTGTCTAAACTGAAAAAGGGAGATCTAAGCATCGTAGAGGGATTCTTCAAGCTTCCCAAGGATGTATTTTCAAGGAGAAATGAAAATGAAAAAGTGAAATGGAGCACCTCACGATTTCAGCTCGATTTGGGGGTTTTTGGAGCTCCAAATGATGAAATCTTCAAGAGGGAGGGCTGCCAACCACAATAGATTGATGGAGGGTGGTCATTTTTGGCCAAGGATGGATCTAGGGGTGATTTGGAACCATGAAATTTGGAGATGGTTGCTGAAAAATGAAAATAGGGCTATGGGGAGGGCTGTTTGTGAAGGAGAGGCATGTTTTGGAGGTTTTCTTTGGACGGGACACCTATGGGGAGGGCGTACATGACATTTAAGGGTGTGCGCCCGAAAACCAATTCAAGTGGGCCCACCTATACGGCGATGCATCGCCGGATCGGGGATGGCATCGCCGACCGGTGATGCATCTGGCCGGTGGGACCAGATGGGTTTGGTCCCCCATGGTCGAAGGACACCAGATATGTACGGTTCAACCCTTGATTCATGGTATTTTGACCTATATAGGCCCAAACATGTGTTCGAGGCTTTCTGGGACCAATCCGTAATTCCGAATACAAAACCCTATCATGCAGCATATGATTTTGGGGTATAAGGATCTAGTACATCCATCTAGACCCTTAGTTGCTAAACAAAGTGAAGTTAGAATAAAATTATAGCCATTTTCATAAAATTTTACTATTCACTGTAAAATTTTGTGAAAGTATTATTTTATATTATTTTCACATTAGGTTTGATGCCTAACATGAAATGGATAAGAAATAAATGAAGATTAGAGTAGTGAGAGGAAGAGTTTTGAAGATTTTTGGTGAAACAGGGTTTTTAAGCCCTGGCGATTGAATACAGGGGTCGTGGTCATCCCACGGTCCAAGGATTCACTTTTACGGGTTCAGGATCATTCAAAGAACATCTCAACCCACTCACCAACAACCTAGGAGCTATCCGGGTTGCTTTACGCGACCCGAGATGCATTACAGACTCGATCATGCTATCGATTCGAATAGACTTCGCCTATTGGCGAATCTGCGATCCTAGAAATGTTTCTAGACCCTTCTCACACCCACCTAAGTCAAAAGAAGTGACAGCGTACGTCGCGAGACCATAACTCAGGCCCAGTATACTCTTATTCATGCTCTGATACCAACTTGTAACACCCTGAAAATCGGGGATCGTGTATAACTCAACTCCCGAGTTCCAAACCGTCACTTATGCAACAAAAATGATTATGATTCAATGTCGTCTGAGTTAAAGCATTCACATGAGTAAAAGTATACCAAAATTGTAATTCATACTCCAGGTCCAGTGATAAAAGCAAGCGGAAGACTAAACAATATATATATATCACTGTATGGAAAAAACAAAGTGGATCTCAACTGTCACTAAAGTATGAATACATCACTGAGTCCCATATACATGTAAATGATAAAAATAAATGTTCAAAATAGTCCCACTAAAGTCCCGTCAACCCAGGTCGCCTAAGCAAAGCCATCATGATACTGCATGTACGAGAACTCATCCTGGTCCTCGTCGAAGTCTAGCTCTGCCTCCTGGATCTCAGCATCACCTGCATCTACAACAGAGTCTGGTGGGTGTTGCAAACATTATCCCGTAACGTGGGAATGAGTAGCTAACTCAGTGGAATAATAGAGCAAGGATTTACATGTTCTCAAATCAATCATGCGATAATAGTAAAGCAGTAAATCAGACAATCCTAATACTGTTGTTAATGCAATATGACATGACGTGATGTATGCCCTCACCGACGATCTCCCTCATACGACACCATCTTACGACCGCGGCATGCAATCGTCCCTCAAGTGCTCCACATCTTCCAGGCACATGCAATGTTATGGTGATATGATTTTCGAGTTGTTATTAGTCCATTCAAACAGCAGGATTGGGAAACTAAGGTACTTCCCTTGTATCAATCCCAACACAGATCCTGTCTAAGGTTGTCACTCCTAGTAATCTCATACGATTGTATATTTTGTAGGTCACTGCAAGGGCTGTCAGGGCTGTTGCATGCACTCGTTGCACTGCTCCCCCATCACCTTATCAATACAGGCCTACTGTACTCTACTGCAACGGAAGGGTCGTCGCCTCCCGTGGACTCAGAATACGCTCGCGGTCACTATAAAGGACTCGTCGCCTAATCAGTGTAGGCCGACAGCAAGAATATAGTGTCCCATACTACCATAATCTGCTCACGAGACTAGGTGCTCACTGGTCACTACGGGGAGGTTTGTGGCCCCAGCGTAGGCCGACAGCTCGACCACGGTGTCCCATACCACCATGCCCGGCTCATGAGTCTTCGTGGATCAAGGTACCATGGTTAACAGGGTTTACAATGGTAAGTTCAGTACCCTAGGTTCAAGCAGTTATGACTCATGCAGGGTGAACATACATCGGCCAGTCGGGTTACTTGACGGGCTCGATTAGCGCGATCACATCTCAAGTCGAACGACATGAAGTGTGTAAAACACTTCGCGTGGCCTAACCACTGCCGCCAACTCCAGAACACGGCTCGCGTTCATCGACGCGTCGTTCGTGGCCAAGACCAGCCAACCACGAATTCGCTCGGTTACCGACTGCCTGGACTAAGTAAGTCCCAAACACATATGAAATCACATCAGCAATTTATGTAAGAGTATTGGAATTGAAATACAATCATGTGAGCATGTTAACACATGTTATAACATTCAACTTAAGTAAATCTTCAAGCACATACATTTCATGCATAGTTTGGAATCATGTACATAGTCAACATGTAGGAAATCATTTATGTCAACATATAAATTGAGAAATCCATCTCAAACTAATCCATAACGTCATTTAATTCAATACATACTAATACAAGCATTTATACAAACACATACACTACACACTTAAGTCTACATATAGTATGTCGACCCGAAGTGCGCAATTTGGCGAATCTCTTCGCCAAACTAATTATGCTCGTATTCCTAACTTTCTAATGTGACAAAAAACCATGTCAATCACATCAGCAAAATATGAATGTAATCAGTACTTCCTACAAATGACTAAAATGCCCTAAATCTCATATTCTTCGTTGATTTACGAAACAGGAAACGGATTGCATGTTATACATGTCAAACGGTGATGCCGTTGATAATCTACTATTAAACGTCATTGAAAGCTTTGGAAACAGTCAATCAAAGCGTCTAAAATTTGCACCTTGTCTCTTATGGATGTGTAAATTCGAACGGAGCGTATACGCTTCGTCTACGGCTACTAGAGGACCTGATTTACGAGTTACGTTAGCTAGCATGCTACGAATCTAAGTAGACCTTAAATCAACAACTTCTAGGGTTAGTTTCATACCTGAAAAAGTGGAGGAATCACTAGCCAGGTGATTGGGATGAGTTGCTACAGCACGTGCAACAAGCGGCACGAAGGCGGAAAAAATCCCTCTACTCTCTCTCTCAAACTCTCACATTTTCTCTTTCCCAAATCTAGGGTTTTACAATTTCAGATGGGAGAGAGGAATGAGGGTTTCAACCCCTTTTATAAGCTTAAAAACGTCGAAAACAGGCTCCGGTACAAAGTTTACTTAGTGCATATCCAATTCAGGGCTGTTTCGGTCCAAAAATGCTTTCTGGTGGTCCCCTGGTCGAATGCGATCGGACTTAAGCTCATGCGTACCAGATCTAGCACGTATTAAGTTTTCAGTCCGGAAGGGTTCACAGATCGCACGTGGCGGACCAGTTTCAGTTCAGCGGTCACCGCACGTAGATCAGGGCTGAAAGTCTCATGATAAAAAATAAAAATTTCTCCTGATCCGAGGGTGTAATCTGGCTGAATTCTGATGGTCAGAATGCCTAATACTGATGCATCAAGTCGTGTGCCAAATTTGAATTTGAAATTCCAATTCTGTCCCTATACGCACTCTCTTCGGTCCGGGCTCAATGAAATAGCCTGTGATTATCGGTTTGACTTGATTTTCGAAATGAGTGTCAAGTCCAGCTGGGCGGTCCTAACGGTCTAAGATAGGAGGTATCGGACTTTCGATGCGCGGTCTAGATCCAATACAAAATTTCAAAGTGGTCCAGAGAACAAACTTGCTTAGAGTTTGATCCGAGGTTATAGAGTATTATAGAGTCATTGGTTCTACTCGATTTGGGTCTTGTAGAACGTATTTAAAGTGATCAGGGACTATTTTCCAGGTACTCTAACGTTGCGCTAGCTAACTTACGCTTAATTTTCATAGGAATTAATCCTAAGTGGTTTCTTTGGCTATGGAATTGGGTTCTGAGCGATTTTTTGGGTGTTTTAGTTGACCCATTGCCTAAGGACGTCAAATCCCAGATTGGCCAAAATTCGGGGTATTACAATGCCAGTTGGACAAACAGATTAGGCGCTCTCACAATAAAGTGAACTCCAATACCACATCTAGACCACTCGAGCTTCTCCACATGGATCTTATTGGACCAATCAAATCGGAGAGTCGAGGAGGGAAAAAATACATCTTGGTTATCGTAGATGACTATACCAGATTCACTTGAGTATCGTTCTTAAAAGACAAAACTGAAACCCTGGATGAAGTGAAAAAGGTCATCAAACGAATCCAAAATGAGAAAGGTTCTCATGTTAGTAAGATCCGTAGTGATCATGGATCTGAATTTGAAAACAGTAGTTTTGAGAAATTCTGTAGCGAACAGGGAATATCACATGAATTCTCTGCGCCCAAAACACCGCAAAAAAATGGTATTGTTGAAAGAAAAAACAGAGTGCTTCAGGATATGACTAATGTTATGTTGAATAGCATGAAGCTCTCTAGAAATCTTTGGGCTGAAGCAGTTAATACCGCATGTTATATTATTAATCGGGTTTATACCAGTAAATCTGATAATAAGACTGCTTATGAATTATGGTTTGAAAAGAAACCTATTGTCAAATACTTTCAGGTTTTTGGCAGCAAGTGTTATATTTTACGGGATCGTGAAAATTTGGGTAAGTTTGATACGAAAAGTGACGAAGGTATTTTTCTTGGTTATTCTTCGAACAGTCGAGATTATAGGGTTCTAAATAAGAGAACTGGTGTGATTCAAGAGTCCATCAATGTGGTCATTGATGATCATTTGAATACACTAGCCCCGAGTTCAGATGATGATGAAGCTCTTATTATTGACAATCAAGATATCTCATCAAGTCAAAAAGAATCTGAACCAAGGACTATTAAAGATCATCTAACCAATCAAATACTTGAAAACCTTCTCACTGGAGTTCGTACTCGCAAACAACTTGAGAACATATGTAATTATGTTTGTTTTACATCCCAAATAGAACCGGTCAATGTAAAAGAAGCACTTTCTGACGAAAATTGGATAGTTGTTATGCAGGATGAACTTAATCAATTTGTTCGTAATGATGTCTGGTATCTTGTTCCTAGACCTAAAGATAAACATATTATTGGAACAAAATGGATCTTTAAAAATAAGTTTGATGAACTTGAAAATATTATACGAAACAAGGCTAGACTGGTTGTACAAGGGTACACTCAGATTGAAGGCATCGATTACGATAAAACCTTTGCTCCAGTCGCTCGCCTTGAGTCAATCAGACTTTTTATTTCCATCGCATGCTTTAGAAAATTTAAAATATATCAGATGGATGTAAAGAGTGCTTTCTTGAATGGCGATTTACATGAAGAAGTGTATGTTGAACAACCTTCAGGGTTTGAAGACCCTAAGTTATCTGACCATGTTTTTCGTCTCAAAAAGGCTCTCTATGGTCTAAAACAAGCGCCTGGGGCATGGTATGAGAAATTGACTAAATTCTTACGTAGTCACAGCTTTCAAGTTGGAAGTGTTGATAAAACACTCTTTGTTAAAAAATATAACAATGATATTTTAATGGTTCAAATTTATGTTGATGACATTATTTATGGATCTACTTGTTCTAACATGTCTATTGAGTTTGTAGAGTTAATAAAATCAAGGTTCGAAATGAGCATGGTTGGTGAACTTAACTAAGTAAAACAACAACCTGATGAAATTTTTATTTCCTAGACCAAATATGCTTCAAACTTGGTCAAAAGGTTTGGATTTGAGAATGGTAAGAACTTTGATACTCCTATGAGTACAACGTTAAGACTCTCAAAAGACTCTACAGGTAAAGATATAGATCTTAAACTATATCGCAGTATGATTGGTAGTTTGTTGTATCTAACTGCTAGTAGACCTGATATCGCATTTAGTGTTGGTATTTGTGCGAGATATTAGTCTAATCCTAAGGAATCACATCTTAATGCTGTTAAACAGATTATTAGATATGTCGCAAGTTCTATAAATTTGGGACTTTGGTATCCTTTTGATACTAGTGTTCAATTAGCTGGGTACTCAGATGCTGATTGGGCCGGAAATATTGATGATAGAAAATCAACCAGTGGTGGTTGTTTTTACATTGGAAATTGCTTAGTTTCTTGGTTCAGCAAGAAGCAAAGCTCAATATCGCTCTCCACAGCTGAGGCTGAGTATATTGCAGCTGGATATGCATGTACTCAACTAGTTTGGATGAAACGCATGCTTAGCGATTATGGAATTAATCAAGATTCAATGATCTTACATTGTGATAATTCCAGTGCTACAAACATTTCTAAAAACCCAATCCAACATTCACGTACTAAGCACATTGACATTTGGTATCATTACATACGTGAGTTGGTTGAAGAAAAAGTTATTTCTTTGGAATATATATCAACCGAAAATCAACTTGCTGATATATTTACTAAACCGCTCGACAAAAGCAGGTTTAATAAATTGAAATTTGATCTTGGTATGAGCATTTTACATTAAATATTCTTTCTTGCATGTATCATAGTGTATCATATTTCATATTATATCTGTTTAAATTTTAAATTTTTGCATTAAAAATTATTTTTTGGTCGATACTCGACCGGTCGTGGATGTACACGACCAGTCGTGGTACGACTGGTCGTGCACCGCACTCGACCGGTCGTGGTACTCGTGAACATGATATAATTTGAGAAAAATTTCCTTCTTCTTCATTTTCACACCCACCTACGACGAGTCATGGCTCGACCAGTCATAGGATTTCTTGTTGTTCTTCAAGGTAAGTCCTATTTCATCATCTTTCTTGAATATTCATGTTCTCTATGCTTTGATTTGTTCATAGTATAGCTAGATTTCATCTCTTGTTGGGTTTCAAGGGTTTTCTCTCAATTTGCTGATCTAGAGAAAATCCATCTTTCTTTTGTGCATCTTGCTTGCTCTTTGTATATCTTTTTGAATATGGATGCTAGAGGGAAAAAGAAAACATCTCGTGGTCCATCTTCTTCTAAATCTGCACCGATAACTAAACAGCACCTTCGGTCACCTGAAGATGATTTTCAAGATGTAAGAGATTTACGTGTCCGTAACTTTATCATTGAGCATGCCACTGATTATCATTGAGCATGCCACTGATCTCAATCACATTGCTCCATATGGTATTGTCCCCCTCATTGAATCTGTTGGCTGGACTAACATTTTGCTTTGGGGTGGGCCTGCATACCAGTTCATTGCCCAATCAATGGTAACTTGCATCTCAGAATTTTCTCTTGATAATTTAACATTTTCAATTGATACTAGAGAAGAAGAATTTGAAATAGACCGTCATTTGATATCAGGTATTATGGATATACCTGTTAATGATGAAGGTATACCGATTCATACTTTATATGATAAACCATCTGAATCGAAAAAATGCATGTTAACACGAGATTTGTGCAAAATTGATGTGCAATGTACACACAAAGCGAATGCGCTCCCTACAAAGTATCTGTTATCTAGATACAGAGTGTTACATCGTTTCTTCATTTTCAATGTATATCCTTGGTCCGGTAATAAAATCGAGTTGACTTCTTTTATGGTTCGTGTGTTGCATTCTATTACTTTTGGTACCAAGGTCTGTCTTCCTTCTTTGATTTGTTATTTCAGTATTCAGTTTCGTCTCTATCCGGGTCATAGTGATATTCCGTTCGGTTATCTTATGACTGTTTTAGCCACTCACATGCTTGTTGATAAACCTGTTAATGAGGCACCAATTCATCATCTTATTTTCAACAATTCTAATCTTAATAAGATGAAATTGGATCTGCTCCCTGGCCAAGTTGATGAAGGTGGTGTTGGTGGTGTTGGTGATGATGGTGGTGAAGCTGGAAACAAAGGGGAAGCTGGTGATCTTCCTCAACAAGATGTTAATATGGATGACTTATTTGATGATATAGAAACTAATTTACCTAATGATCCAGATTATAATCCATCTGGTTATGATACACGCCTTCGTGCATTGGAGGAAAAGGTTGATAATATGAATATAGCCCACGATATGCGATTTAAGTACATGCAAAAATATCTTCGTCGCATTAATAGGGGGTTACACCAGATTGATCCGACTATCCCTGCTCCCTCCTCTGGATCAAATTAGGTGAATTATCTTCTAGATAGTATCACATTATCTTTTTATTTTGGATATGTATTATGGATTATTTTTTGATAACATTATCTTTTGGATATTGTATATTGGATTATGGATTATGGCTTGATGCTTCAGGTTTATATTATGTTCTTTCATATCACTTTCTCATTATCTACCTATTACTCTTTATGTTCTCCTTCCTATTGTGACTTTCCCTTGTCATTTTGTGACAAAAAGGGGGAGTAGTAAGAGTTAAAGCTTAAAGGGGGAGTAGTATGGAAAGGAGGAGTAATTTGTTTGAATTGATTAAGAAGGATATGTGGATGAGAATATGTAGTATTGATGTTATTGATTGTTTTCATGAGCAATACTCGTATTACTCAGAGGGAGTAGAGTGATTAGTGATTTTATGGCTCATAATTCCTTATTATCTTTTATGCTATGTGTTTTGTCACAAATTTGACAATGGGGGAGATTGTAAGTGCTATGATTTCATATCCCTTTGGTTGTCAAATTTTGTGGTGCCAAAACCTATATCTATGTCTTGTATATCTTGTGTTTTATGTTTGAAGACAATTCTTTGCAATCAAGACATCGCATTTCAAGACAAGATCTTAAATGAAGAAAGTTTTCAAGATATGAATGAAGAATTCAAGAATTGAAGTCTTCAAGGTTGCATGTTCAAGATTCAATCAAGTTCAAGTATATTAGAAGACTTTGTCAAGTCAAGTTCAAGCTCAAGAAGGCCTACTACAAGTTTTATATATTTTCAAGCTTCTCTTTAGGGTCATTTGAGTGTTTAGACTTTCAAGTCCATCTCACTTTTAAGGTTTGTTTGACCTTATATTGACCTTAAGATGAGTTTTACAGTAGGTCATTCTGGATACATAACTCATATATTTCAATATGCTTATTTGAGGTGTTCTAAGACCAGTCGTAGGGACTTCAAGACCAGTCTTAGCTCTGCTACGACCAGTCTTAAGTTTTTCAGGACCAGTCCTAGGTTGTTGAAGATTTTCGAATCTTTCTGACTGTCCTACGACCAGTCCTAGACATCCTACGACCAGTCCTGTGAGTTCTACGACTCATCCTTCAACCGGTCATAGCCCTACGACTCAAACTCCAGCAACCAATTTTGGGGTCCTACGACCGGTTGTAAGTGTCTCATGACTAGTCGTAGGTGGCCCACGACCGGTCGTAGACCGCCCAGGACCGGTTGTGGAACAGAAAATCTAATCCCGTAGAAATCTTTGAAAATCTTTGGAGCTACGACCAGTCCTAGGATCCTAAGACCAGTCGTAGACGGGATTTTTCAGGCTATAAATAGTGCACGATCTTCAGAGTTTTAAAAATTCAAATCAATTCTATTCAAGCAATCTTTAGGCTATTCTCTGAGATAAGTTTATGTTTATTTTAAGCTACTTTGTGCTTATTTAATATTCCTTTTGCTAGCTTATTTTTATTTTATTTTGATCTACATTCCAATCTTATTAGAAAAGGAGAATTTCTGTTATTCCTTCTTCTTGGATTCAAAATTAAATAGAACTAGCCCTTTTGATTTAAAATCAATTAGACTTAGAACCACTCTTAAAGTGAGTATTGGACTTTGAACGTTGAATCGAACTTCTACTCCGATTGGTTCTATCGGGCTTCTTCAAAAGGTGATTCAGGTATTTTACATTTTTGTAATTTACTTTCTCTAGTTTTTTTTTGAGATTCGCTAGAAAAATCTCATTGTATTGGTTATTTGAGGAGAGCCAGAAAACTCAGATTGTGGGAGTTTTTGGATTGTGTAAGCCCGAGATCAAAGACACAATTGTGAAGGTTTTAGGTTAACCTGTGAAACCTATTTTGATAGTGCATGCTAATATCCCCTATGTGAGGATATTAGGAGTGGAGTAGCAATCTGTGTGGCTGTTGGATAACAGTTGGTGTACACACAGGCGAACCACTATATATCGTTGTGTTGTGGATGTGTTTTTCTCTTTCATTCTTTTATTCATTCTGTTTTATGGAGAGTGTTTGTGGATGGATGTTGTAATCACTTCAAGCAAGTGTGGATGAATGTTGTAATAACTTAGGATTTATTTTCTGTAAGTTATTTTGATTTTCTTACTTATTATTCCTCATTGGGTTGTGATACTAAGGACGTTCTAGAAATAAGGTTGTCCTACCTTAAAACTTTAGTTTTTGGTGTAAGGTTGTCCTTAGAACTGATAAAGTATCAATCTCTTTATCTAGGCTACTTTAAATTCAGCATTATTCTTTATTTCTTTTATTATTCCGCTGTTATTAGTTTTATTTGGCATTGCCCTATTCACCCCCCCTCTAAGGCATATTGCTAGGCCCTTTCAGAGTTCATCAAAAGTAACTCGATAAAATCGATAAGTAGATTTTTGACGCCCCGATTTTCTTAAGAATATCATATATGCTTCTATATATCGAAGCCCTCCTCGATACAATCGAAGTTCAAATCTCGATGATATCTGAAGGCTCTCGATGATATCGATCATGTGTGCGAAGTTTTGCAGTAAAATATTTTAGGATAGTTTATCTATGATCGGGGGTCACTCGATAGAATCGATATTCAAATATTGATGACATCAGTACGGTCTCGATGGCATCAAACAGGGACAAAAACTGTTCATCAAGCTTAATAAAAAATTCTTTGAATTTATCAATGCCTCGACACAACTATCGATATTATCAACATTCAAATTCCGATGATATCGAAGGTCCTTCAATCATTCTTGTAAACTTGAAATATTTTAATACAAGTCTCTCTCATTTTCAAATGTCAAGGAATCGAACCTCACATCAATGAAATTGAAGTTCAAAATTCGATGACATCGACATGTGTTTCGATTCCTTCGACCAGTTGACAATAGGTTTCAAAAGCGTACGACATTTGAGTTCGTGTCATCGAATGGATCGTCGATTCTATTGAGAGTATACGCTCGATGATATCGATCCCGCTCGATGATATCGAACTCTGTCATAAATGTAATTTTTTTATATTCATTGGAACCTTTTGCCTATATAAAGAGAACTTGTATATTATTGCTGGTGGAGAAAGAAGAGAGTGTTTTTGAGTGTTTTACCTTAGATCATATACCCAAAGCCCTTTCTCTCATGGGAGTTCATCCTCTACTCCACCCTCGTCATTGATAGTGGATTGGGGAATGAACTTCTGTATTCAAGGATCCTTCAGCTACTACCTAAATGGTAAATTATTAAGCTAGGATGCCTTGAATGCATAGATGATTAGAATCACTCTATCTCCTTTATAGGAAAATATTTGAGAGTAGGATTTCATCATAACCTTGACCCAACCCGTCATCATGCATTGGTATATCTTCTGAGTTACGGTTCAAGGGAGCAGAAGACTCTTCATCAACAAAGAAGGAGATCTTTGACAACGAGCTGAATGAGACTCATCCACTTATTTGTAAGTATCTAGAGTCTAGAGGATCCTTTGATCATTCTTTTATAGGATTGGGTCTAAGGTGTTTCTCACCCTTGTAAGTCCTCTAGGAGGCCTCCGGTGGGAGTGTACATAGTGGGTGCATTGTGTTAACCCTTACTCTGTGGAGAGCATAAATAGTTAGGGTCTTATGGAAGATTCTTGGCTAGTGTGCTTAAAAGTGGGTGTTTTGTATTGACCCTTGCTCGTGAGATAATAAACAGTTAGGTTCCGTGTGTGGATCCTTAGCCAGTGTGCCTAAAATCGGGTGCTATGTGTTGACCCTTGCTTAGAGAGCATAAATAGTCAGCCTAGGTATAGGTTGTAAAGGTTGAAGGTGAACCTAATTTAAAACTTAGGTTTAAGGTAAACCATTGTGAAACCTCCTTAGTGAAATTCGGTACACTCAAGGGTTGAGTGCTGTTATCGGGAGTGGAATAGACAAGTAGTCGAACCACTATAAAAATGACTATGTTTGAAATTGTTATTCCTTTGTTTGTGTGATTTACTTTAATATTTTCATATCTGAATATCTGAGATCATATTTCACACACATACACAGTTATATCCATCATAAACTAGTTGCATATTATTCACTTCTTAAAATAGTTTGTGATTGGATCCTCTACTGGGCTTGGAAGCCAGTAGAGTTACATTAAAGTAATCCTAATTTGTGCTTGCTGTTAGGATTAGTGTAATAGGATTTTAAATAAACCATAAAAACTTTAAAAAGTCCTATTCACCCCCCTTTAGGACACATTGACATATTCCTACTTCAACTAAAGCGGTCTTTACCGCTATTTCACCACGACATTCGCCTTTCCTGGATAGTATTGCATTTCAAATTTATAGTCCTTAAGGGTCTCCATCCACTTGCATTGTTGCATGTTAAGGTCCTTCTGTTCGAATATGTATTTGAGGCTCTTATGATTTATATGGAGTCTGAATCGTTCACCATATAGGTAGTGTCTCCATATCTTAAGAGCGAATACTACGGCTTCCAGTTCCAAATTGTGGTTCGGATAGTTCTGTTCGTGCACCTTTAATTGTCTAGAAGCATATGCTATCACCTTATTATTTTGCATAAGTATGCCCCCTAATCCTTCACGAGAGGCATTTGTGTACACTATAAACTCTACCCCTTCTTCGGGAAGAGTGAGCATCAGGGAGGAAGTCAACCTGTTCTTAAGTTCCTGAAAAGCTTCTTTGATCTGTTCTTGAGTTCTTGAAAAGCTTCTTCGATCTTTTCATCCCACTAAAAATGCATAGTTTTCTTCATTAGGTTGGTTAACAGTCGAGTAATCTTAGAGAATCCCTTAATAAAGTGCCGATAATATCCTGCTAGTCCGAGGAAACTTCTAATTTTGGTGACGGTATTGGGTCTAGCCCATTGCAGTATAGCTTCAACCTTAGCTAGGTTGACCATTATGCCTTGACGATTCACCACATGGCCTAGAAATTTGACTTCTTCCTTCAAGAATTCACATTTTTAAAGTTTGACAAATAACTGATTCTTCTTCAGTACGTTTAAAATTGTTTGCGGGTGGTTTTCATGTTCGCCCTTACTTTGAGAATAGATTAAGATGTCATCAATGAAGACTATCACAAATTGATCCAGGTACGAATTGAAAATGCGATTCATAAAATCCATGAATACGGCTGATGCGTTTGTGAGGCGAAGGGCATTATTAGGAATTCATAATGGCCATACCTTATCAACTGGTGCACCATCACCCGTGAAGCATAGAATTACGTGTCACCCCAGGGCCCCTACCAAAAACGCATTACGTCCATGATATTTATTCGATCGCTAGAAGAGGGATACCCGACATGGTACTTGCATCGAAAAGGAAAACCCATTGAATCATGGGAGTTTAGGAATATCAAGAAACCCGCCCTAGCCCTTTTTAAATAGGTAGCATGAGGCCACTAACATAAAGAGAGGAGGGACAATGGCCAACTTAGATATAAGGAGAGTGGTAATAACTAACTCCATAAAGAGGAGAGTGGCAAGGGCGAGGCTTGTATCCATCACCTCTCATAATTTCACAAAGATCACTTGTAAACATCATTATACTATAATCTCAAAGGACAAATAATTGATGGCAAAACATGTAATTGTAGGAAGAATTCAAAGTAACATAGAGGCATGATAAAGGCAGGATAGAAAGTATGTAAAGGCAAGATAAAATAATAGGATGGTATGTAAGGGCAAGGTAAATATAATAACTTAAATTAATGTAAGCCTAAAGGATAAAACCCTCACTCTCTGGATTGAATGGATCTAGGCGTGACCTCCTCTTTCTTTTTCCTTTCTTCCTTTCTCTTTCTTTCTTTCTTTCTTCCTCCTTCTCCCTTTCCTTTTCTTTTCCTTTTCTTTTCCTTTTCTTTTCTTTCCTTTCCTTCTCTACTTGTTGGACGGCTACAATTCCAGCGAGTGGAGTTTCTCTCCCTGCTGCTGCTCGACTGGTTTCTCTCTCTCTCTCTCTCTCTCTCTCTCTCTCTCTCTCTCTCTCTCTCTCTCTCTCTCTCTCACTCTCCCAGTTCTCTCTTTCTCCTTCACTATGATCTCACGATGGTGGGGTAGAGAGGTTTTTATATAGGTGTGGAGGTTCTCGAAACGTCCGTACGTAGCCTTTATGCAAGGCTTGTTGGGTTGTAACTTACGCAGCCCGATTTCTATGTAAAGGAGTTGGCAATAACTTGCGTTCAAGAAGGATGGGATGACCAGTGGTCTCCACATGGGGATGCTTTCCAGATGGCCTTCTTGGAGGGGTTTGGAATCCCTCGTAGATGGATCTGAATGGATGTAATCGCACCATAAGCTATGTTGATGATCGCAATGCGGATGGTTTTGTGGTTTCAAAGGACGCCGGTTCTTCCTTCCACTTACGGTGCAGTGCGGACGTGCGCAGTCCGTGCACACATACTAATCATAGGTGGGGTCCATGAATAGTTTGAGGTCGATCTGCTCCGTCTGTTAGGGCCTAAAGTAATGGCATTTTCGTAATTACCACCGGTACGGGAGTTTTGGGAGATCTAATGGGTCAACATGATTATAGGTATGTTTCTAGGAAATTTTTATAAAAAACTTATGTCTAAATCATTATGAATAGAGAGTTATTTGTCAATTTATTTAAGGGAAGGTTTATGTGTCAGATCAAATAATGTATGGTCTAGTTTTCAAAATCAATGGTAAGATGGCTTGATCCATTGAATGCAGATCATTCCCGGTGATCAGATTCATGTTCAAGAGTAGATGTAAGGTGAGAATAGCTAGATTAGTATCATACTCATGTACGTTTTACGTTAACTCTCATGGTAACGCTCAAGAACTTTCGATACTCGAGTATCGAAGAATTTGGAGTGTTACATGTAGCCTTCGCCTTTTTTTTGGTAGTTCACCTATGCTCAAATCAGAGTCACTCAATCTGGCCTTGTGACACTACCATTCATCTTACCATTTAAAACTCTATCAGTTTCACAAAATTAAAGCATTAGTATCATGCAATATTCATTCCCTTCTCAACCCACTTGCTCCTCACATACATTAGCATCATAGTGCATTTTCATCATTTTCATGCATCTGACTGGCGAGCGTATATGCTCTATGACTTGTCGACATAATCAGATCTTGCCCATAAAAAATGTTAGACAGTTAGCCGTCGTTTTAGCATATACATTGCATTCAATTATTTTCCATTGTATGTAATTGGTGAGCGTATGCACTGAGACTTGCTGATATAATCGTAGCAGGTCTATCAAAAACCTTAGCCAGTTGGCTGTCGAATTATCATAAGCATCCATACAACATCAAGTATCCCATATATATACCCTCTACTTGATCATTTTAAATGTATGCTTTACGGCTTGGCGATATATTCGGATCCTGCCCACCAAAAATTCAGATCGATCAACCATTAGTATCATTGTATCGCATTACATTTTCTGAACGCACATGAGAACTACCTTTATGCTTCAGAAATTAGTTAGATCTTGTGAAGTAAAGATCATACCTCTAAACGGGTAGAGTGGGTGCCTAACATATTCCTTTTCTATAATTGTGGTCCCTTAGAATCTCTGGAATGCAAACTCATGAGTTATCTTAGGGTCAAGGATCTTCGGGTTCTCAACCTTAAGCATTTCTAAGGAATTTAACTGACTATATAATCGTAATAATTGGTTACTAGTGACTTTGGTCAAATATAACACCATTTTACCCCATCACAAAAGGCTCTTGAGCGAGGAAACATCTGGAAAGAAGAGAGTATGTAACACCCTAAATTTTGATGGTCAAGCAAAGCTCTACTTCCGAGATCCAATGCATCACTTATGCAACATGGATAATGATGTTTCGATATTGTCCATAGCAATGCATTAAATATGCGTGGGATTATACTAAAATAACATATCATGCGTCAGAGATAATGTAATTAAGCAACAGAAGTCTGAAGCATAAGTATCTAAATATGAAATTATTTCACAAACTCCGAAGTATGAGTATGTAACCAGGATGAACATATACATGTATCATTTTAGAATAGACAAAATATCAAAATGTAAAGTGTTCAACTAATCCATAAGTCTCTGTAATCCCATCGAATTAGAATGAGGTCTACATAGCTCGCCTGAGAGCAAATGTAGGATAATTCTTCCTCCTTATCTATGAAGTCCAACTTCGCTGCATAGACTTCCCCATCACCTGCATTTACAATAGAGTCTGGTTGATGTTTTAAAACACTGTCCCAGGGTGGGAATGAGTGGCCAACTCATTGGTACTATAAGGTAAAGGTTAACATGTTATCAAGTCAATTAAGCAGTGATAATAAAGCAATACAATAATCATTTCGTAACTACTCTTGTTAATGCAAGGATGGTACGTAGTAATGATGTATGCCCTCGCACAAAGCTCCCTCACAAGCGAATCCGACAACCAAGTTCATTCATGATAACCTCCCTAAAGTGTAACTTCCTCGCTAAAGCACATGCAATGCGGTGCATGGTCGTGTTAGCCGAGTACTTAATTAAGCTTATTCATATAGAAGATTTGGGAAGCTAAGGTACCTCCCTTTATATCATTAACCCAAATGAAGATCCATCTAGGGTCGTCAATCTTAGTTAAACACATGTGATAGGCAAGTTGTAGGGCATCACTCCTAATGAAAAGTAGTGGATAGGCAAATTCAAAAATTTATACTCGTGGTCACTATGGAAGGCTCGTCCCCTCAGCGTAGGCCAATGGCTCAAACACGGTGTCCCATACCACCATCTCTGACTAACGAGTTTGGGTTGCTCCCTAGTCACTATGAGGAGGCTCGTTATCCCAGCATAGGCTGACTTCTCGACCATGGTGTCCCATACCACCATGCTCGGCTCATGAGTCTTAACGGATTGTGGTACCATGGTTAAAGTAAATTTTCACATTGTAAGGGGTACCTTAGATTCAAGTAGTAGTGTCCATACATGGTAAACACATAATAGGCCAATCGATTTATTGAGCAAGTGTGATTAGTATGAGCATACGCTGACTTAATCGACATGAAGCACATAAGCACTCCTCGTATCATAATCACTATCGACAGTCGTCGTGCGACTCGGATTCGTCGAATTACCCAATGTGGCAAGACTAATTCAGCCACCCGAACCGGAATTGTTACCGATTTTATGGGCTAAGTTATAGCCCCAGTCTTACTCAAATGCAACAATTAAATACATGTGATAATTAATTTAGTATTTAACAAATAATCCAAGTGAAATACTCATTTAAGCATTTCATCAAACACCTTGATCATGTTACCACATACTAGTATTTTATCAATCATTTGCATAGAGGCGAATATGATTTTATGAAAGAAACTACACATATATATAAGGCAAGAAAGAATCCTATCTTAACACTCATAATACATACAAATCATCAACAATTTCTCATTCAGACAATTCATCAAAAACTTAGACTAAACTTCACCAAATACGTAGACTAGGTTAGTTACAACATATATTTTAGCAAATCCTTACACAGAGAGGTCAGCATGCATATGACAACGATGAATCTTAGTTTATTAGTCATAGAAAACATAAATCATATTTACATGTTCATACAAACATTTCAACAAACACATGAGATACGTATTTTGTACTACATAGTTCACACATGTATACTTTATCGACAACAGCGTATCTAAGACAATATGACAGTAATCAAGTCAGACATAAATTATTATTGACATTGAAAGCATTGAAAACCATAGCCTAAATATTTATAGTCCGCACCTTTCATCGAAATACTCGATTCGGACTCGGTTTGAATTCTACGTTCTCGAAAACAGAACATCGGGCACCTAAACAATGAAATAAGTTATTTAGTTTGTCGATTACTCAATCTGGATCTCTATAACAAGATTAGAGTTAGGTTTTCTTACCCAAATTGTAGCCAACAATGATTGTGCAGTGAAGTGGGGAGGTGAATCAGTACGTGGAGTAGTGGGAGAGAACCACTGTAGCAATCTCCAAAGATTTCTCTTCTCTCCTTCCTCTTTTCCTTTCTTTTCTCTCTTCTCTCTCCTAGGGTTTGGAGAAATTCATATGGGAGAGAGATGGGGTGGTTTAAGCCCTATATATAGGCCCAGAAGTTATGCAAATGGCCCCAGGGCCATGGTATACGAAGGTTTTATCCAAAAGGTGACGATTTCTGACAAATGAGGCTTATAATGAGGCCCATTACTCACATACGTCATAGGGTAAGTGTAACCAGATTTTTTACCAACCTGGGATTAGACGTCCTTAGGCAATGGTTCAACCAAATCACCTTTGTAAATGATCAGAACCCAATTCCATAGCCAAAGAAATCTCTTAGGATTAATTCCTTTAGAAACTAAGCATAAGTTAGCTAGCGCAACACTAGAGTAGTTGGGAAATAGTCCCTGATCACTTTAAATACGTTCTACAAGACCCAAAGCGAGTAGAACCAATGACATTATAATACTCTAAAACCTCGGATCAAACTCTAAACCGGTTTGTTCTCAGGACCTCTTTGAAACTTTGTATTGAATTTAGACCGCACGTCGAAAGTTCGATACCTACAATCTTAGACCATTATAACCGCCTAGCTGGACTTGACAATCATTTCGAAAATCAAGTCCAACCGACATTCAGAGGCTATTTCATTGAGCCTGGAGTGGAGAGAGTGAGAATAGGGTTAGATTTGGAATTTAAAATTCAAATATGGCACACGACTTGGTATGTTATTATTAAGCGTTCTGACCGTTAGAATTCAGCCAAATTACACCCTCAGATCAGGAAAAATTTCAATTTCATATCACGAGACTTGTAGACCGGATCTAGGTGCGATGACTGCTGAACTAAAATTGAACCGCCACGTGCGATCTGTGACCTCTTTCGGTCTGAAAACTTGATGTGTGCTAGATCCAGTATGCATGAGTTTAAGTCCGACCGCGTTCGGCCAGGGGACCTCCAGAAATGCTCTTTTGGATCGAAACAGCTCCGTTTTGGTTATAACTTAAGTGTACTTTGTTCCCAAGCCTAATTTGGGAAGATTTGATCTTATAAAAGGGCTTTAAACCCTCTCATATCTCTCCCATCCGAATTTGCTAAGAACCCTAGATTGGGAGAGAGAGAAAGTGAGAGATTTTGAGAGAGGGTGGGAGAGATTTTCCTGCCACCTGCTGCTGCTGCTGCACGTGCTTAGGCGACGCACTCCAATCACTTTCCTGGCGATTCCAACGCACTTCTAGGTAAGGAAAGCCCTAACCATTTGCTGATTTAGCATTCCGTCGGTTCCATTAGCTATATAGCTTATGTAGCTCGTGTATTAGGTCACCTGATCGCCGTAGACGAAGCGTATACGCTCCGTTCGAAATGATACACATCTAAAGTGAAAGGTGCGGATTTTAGACGCTTTGATTGACTGATTTCAAAGCTTTCAATGTCGTTTAATAGTAGATTATCGACGGCAACGCCGTTTGACATGTACAACATGCTGTCCATTTTTCGTTTCGTAAACGTACGGTAAATATGAGATTTAGGGTATTTTGGTCATTAATAGGAAATACAGTATACGTCCATATTTTGTTGAAATGATTGCCATGGCTATTGGTCGTATTATGATATTATAAATGCGTGTATGATCTGTTTGGCGAAGAGATTCGCCCTTATACACATATTGGCCTACATATGCTATGTAGACTAATGTGTAGACTAAGTGTTTGTTGAAAAGCCTAAATCAACATGATTTATGCCTGCCATATGTTTGAATGTAAGAACATGATTGTTGTGTATTAGACAACTCCTTGATATAAGGATCTGTCATATTATTTGTTGAAACCAACATAAGTCGAGTACGTTGGAGTTGTGTAGTCTAAGTGTTTGTATAAATGCTTGTGTGAGTAAGCACTTAGTAAATAGAGTTGTAAACTAGTGTTGAGATAGGATTCTCAACTAAACTAATGATGCACATGATTTCCTCCATGCTTATTGGATTTGAATTGACTATTATATATATATATATATATATATATATATATATATGAAATGCTTGTGTATGGTTAGATTGCTTACGTTGCATCTTATAACATGTTTCCAACATACTTGAATTATTTGTTATTCCCATTCTATTATCTCATATGATTACTGATTCACACTACATGTGTTTGATGTTATACCCTAGTCCAGGCAGTCGGTAATGGATCTAATTCGTGGTTGGTTTCTATGTACCACAAAGGACGCGTCGATGAATGCGAGTCGTGTTTTGGGTTGGCGGTAGTGGTTAGGCCACAAGAAGTGTTTCATGCACTTCATGTCATTCAGCTTGAGATGCGCTCGTACTAGTCAAGCCCGTCAAGTAACCCGACTGGCCATTGTATGTTCACCATGTATGTGTCATAACTGCTTGAACCTAGGGTACTGAACTTACCATTGTAAACTCTGTCAATCAGGGTACCTTGATCCATAAAGACTCATGAGCCGGGCATGGTGGTATGGGACACCGTGGTCGAGCTGTCGGCCTACGCTGGGGCCACAAACCTCCCCGTAGTGACCAGTGAGCAACCCAGACTCGTGATCAGATTATGGTGGTATGAGACACTATATTCATGCTGTCGGCCTACATTGATAAGGTGATGGGGGAGCAGTGCAACGAGTGCAAGTAACAGCCATGGCAGCCCTTTGTAGTGACCTCGAGCGTATTCTGAGTCTACGGGAGGCGACGACCCTTCCGTAGCAACAAGAGTACAAGTAGGCCTGTATTGATAAGGTGATGGGGGAGCGGTGCAACGAGTGCGAGCAATAGCCCTAGTAGCCCTTGCAGCGACCTACGAAATATACATCGTATGAGGTTACTAGGAGTGATGACCCTAGACAGGATCTGTGTTGGGATTGATATAAGGGAAGTACCTTAGTTTTTCAATATTACTGTATGAAAAGGACTAATAATAATGTGGTAATCATATCAACATCACATTGCATATGCCTGGAAGATGTAGAGCACTGAGCGGTACGCAAGCATGCCGCAGACGCAGATGGTGCCGTATGAGGGAGAATGTCGGTGAGGGCATCCATCATGTCATATCATATTGCATTAACAACAGTATTAGGAATGTTTGATTTATTGCTTCACTATTATCGCGTGATTGATTTGAGAACATGCTAATCTTTGCTCTATTATTCCATTGAGTTAGCTACTCACTCCCACGTTACGGGATGGTGTTTCCGGACACCCACCAGTCCCTATTTTGGTTGCAGATGATGGCGCTGCTTGAGAAGAGGAGCTGGACTTGATAATGAGGAGGAGGATCCCTCCTTTATGCGTGTTCTAATTGACGGGATTATAGGGAGGTTAATTAGATGCCTTGACACTTGTCATTTTATATTTTTAGAGTACTCATGTATATTCTTTTTGTTTACTTTTGAAGTATACATGTATGTATATAACCTGGTAACATGTTCACACTCTAGAGACATATAACAGTTTATATATGTTATACATATTATCACAGTCTTTCGCTTGTTAATTTAACTGTCTCTGGAGTATGATATGTTGTTTTGGCTTAATCCCACTCATTTTTAATATATTAACACAGACAACATTCAATCATACACATTTATGTTGCATAAGTGATGTTCTGGAACTCGGGAGTGGAGTTTTTACTCGAACCCTGATTTTTGGAATGTTACAGATGGTATCAGAGCATGAATGAGATTATACCGGGCCTGGATTATGGTCACGCGACGTACGCTGTCTCTTCGTTTGACTTAGGTGGGTACGAGAAAGGTCTAGAAATCCTTATAGGATCGCATTTTTGCCAATAGGCGAAGTCTACTCGTATTGATCGCTTGATCGAGTCCGTAACGCATCTAGGGTCGCGTGAAGCGACCTAAGTAGCTCCTAAGTTGTAAGTTGGTGGGTTGAGACGATCTTTGAGCGGTTCTAAACTCGTAAATGTGAATCCTTGGACTGTGGGGCAACCACAACCCTTACATTCAATCGCTAGGGCTTAAAAACTCCGTTTCACCTAATTCCTTCAAAATTTTTCCTCTCACCACCCCATTCTTCAATTCTTTTTCTGAATTTTTATGTTAGGCATTGATCCTAATGTAAAAATGATATAAAATCATACTTTGACAAAATTTTACAGTGAATAGTAAAATTTTATGAAAACTGGCCATTAGGCCATTCTAAGTTTGTAATATTTAGCAACTAATAGTCTAGATGGATGTATTAGCTCCTTATACCCCGAAATCATATGCTACATGATAGGGAAATGTATTCAGGTTTATAACTTAGCCCCGGAATACCCCGGAGGAAAGTTTGGGCCTCCCTAGGCCAATCTAGAATGAACTAAGGTGGGGCCCATATATTTTTGAGGTCCCTAGGCCAGGGGGGACCCAACCCATGTGGTCCCACCGGCCAGACTGGCGACCGGCCGGTGATGCATCGCCGATGGGTGGGCCCCACTTGCACTGAAATTTGGGCGCAGGGTGTTTTTAAGGTAGGGCACCCCTCCCATGTGTGGTCCGTCTGTCGAAACCCCTTATAAAGGGTACCTCCTTCACAAAAACGCCCCTCCCAAGCTCCATTTTTGATTTTCTTGCTGCCCCATCTCAAATCGATGCTCCAAATCTCTCCTAATCTCATTTCTTGTTGAAACCAAACCCATTCCATCCCTGCATTACAGTTTGCAACTCCTCCTCTTGTAAATCTCATCCGTTGGAGCTCCTACAACCTCCATTTGTGGCTGAAATTGGGTGGAGCTCCATTCCCCTTTTTCTTTCTCTTTTCTTTTTAAAAATCCAGCCTAAGGGAGCTTGAAGCATCCCTCTACAATGCCTAGATCTCATTCTGTCCGTTTGGACAGCCATTTCTCTACATTTTCCACATTTTCCATGGCTATTGTTGGAGCCATTTTGGGTCTTTTCTCCTTCTCCACCATCCTCTCTTTGATGGGAAAGAGAAAGATTGCAGCGGATGAGGCTGGGCCTAGTCGCCCTGCGCAATCGAGAAGACCGAGGGGTGCCGCCACTAGCTCAAGCGGCGCCGTAAGTCCAAGCATAGCCCGGGAGTTTCATACAAAGCGGGATTTGGATCCCCATGCTCAAATTGGGCGAGTGATATTAGCAGAGATGCCTCACGGTGAATATACTGACCGTAAGGTGTTGTTTGATTCGGACGTGGAAGGACGACTCTTCGGTGAATTCCTACTATTTGAGCACATTGAAGCTGCACATTGGGGTCCGCTCTTTGAAGCCCGTTCTCGTGCTAATGTGAGCACCGTTCGTGCCTTCTACGCTCATATCCAGAATCCTACATTGGAGCCATTGCAGTTCAAGATTTCCTTTGGTAGAGACCGGATGGCTACGGTAAATGTTCGATTGATAGCACGACTTCTGAACGTGCCCCTTGGTGATGTGTAAGACCCGTATCTTGGTCCGTACCATTCCATAGACTTCCACGGTCTTACCGGTCGAATTTCGACAACCTTCGACCCTTAATCGATATCGACGCGCGACCCTGATTCATGTGCCGACAACCCGAGTCGACTCAATCCGAGACCAATACCATAGCGACCGCGACTCGCGCACCGAGGCGATACCCTGGTCAAGAGATGTGGGCCAACGTTCGGTGCGAGAAAATGCCGTGCGTTACAAAACCCAAGGGAATCTCTACGATGTGTCACATCAATCCCATCAATCAATCAACCCATCAATCCATCACATATCAAGTACACATCACTTTATTCCCTTTTCCCAAGCAACCACAAAAGTCTCCCAAAACCATACCTCTCTTACACAAAAAGCCACAAAAGTCAAGCTTTTCTTACACCTCTCATACCTCTCTTACACAAAAGCCTCAAAAGTCAATACTTTCTTACACAACCATCATTCATCCATCCATCCATCTCTCTCTACATCACTCTCTCTCTTTCTCATTTTCTCATCTCAATCCCAAGCAACAAAGAGCCCATACGTATGGAGTTTTCTAAAATTCCCAAGCTCCAAGTGTGGTCCACTTTCCTACCCCATCATCTCCCATCTCAACCTTCCATTCTTCATCTCATCCATTGAAGTTGAAGCCAAGGTGCCAAGGACCCCTAGGAGCAAGAAGACGGTGGGTGCCTCTTTAGGGTAGTTTCTTTCTTGTTCTTATGATGGGCCAAATGAGACCCACCGATCAATGGTGTAGATCTCGCTTGGGAGCCTAAGTTATGGCCGATGGACCACTTGGATCATCATGATCATTCCATGATGGGGCCATTCTCCATGGACCCCATCATGATGTTTATTTTCTTTTCAAAGGTCATCTAGACCATCCATATTGGTGGGGAAAGGATCCCCACCATTGATTTTAAGTTTTGATGGTCATGTATGATTTATTGCAAGGGAGGGCTCATAGTGGCGGAGCCCTCCATCACAAAGCGTGTCCCACTCTCCATGTCTCTCTCCCTTCTTATTTCTTTTTATTTTATTTTATTTTATTTTATTTTATGCAATAGGGTTGTGTGGCCCACTTGAATGGACCTCATCTCGAGGTATTTATTTTGTCCAAGAGTCCTTCAAGTGGGGCCCACCTTGCATGTTGTACCCCCCCATCATCCATCAGTGGTGGCCCACTTCAAAAGGCCCACCACAATGCATATTTTTAAAAGGAGGCCCACCGTCCAGCGTCTGGGACGCTGGGCGTCCCTGTACCAAAAAAAAAAAGGAAAATGAGAAGCTTTTGAGGTGGTCCCCTTGTGTAGGCCCCACCTTGATGTATATATTCGATCCAAGCCGTCCATCCCCTTACCCTCATTGTTTTAACCGTCGAGTAAAAGTATGGGGCTGATCTGAATATCTTGTGGGCCATAGCATGGGGAAACATTGGCGGTTATCATTGAGAATTTTTCTGGTGTTTCTATGCACCCAAAAATTTTAAACTTCAGACTCTTTTTGTCTGTTGCGAGCTGTAAAATGCTATGGCTGGAGTGGATTTCCAGGAAGCGAGCCCCACACGTGATTTTTGGCAAAAAATTGAAATTAAAGGAGAGAGAGAGGAGGAGTGAGGCAGCCTCTGCTGCGGCTGTCAGGCCAGCACAGGCGCTGCCTGCACTATTGCAACGGCGGGCGGGTGACGTGGACCCACAGCCTCCAGCCGTGGGCCCCACCTTGATGTTTATATGCCCTTTAAACCGTTCATTTGGTGGGTCCCCTCCTCTGGTGGGCCCCACAGGAGACCCACAGTGATGTATGTGAATAAATCCACCGTCCGTACGGACGGTGGAGCCCTACATTGTCCACACCATCCAGCCATCTTTGGGGGCCGCTGGACAGTCAGTGGTCCCACCCATGATGTATGAGTTGCATCCTAACTGTCCATTCATTTTGTGAGCTAAGGCATGAGCTGATCCTTAGCTCATGTGGACCCCCCCCCCCCCACCCACCATGATGCATGTGTTACATCTAAACTATTCATTTATTTATTTATTTATTTATTTTTATCTTTATGATTGGGCTAAAAATGAGCCAGATCTATAGTTCAAGTGGGCCCACTTTATTATGTGTATAGGGCCCATGTTGATCCATTTATGGGTATCCATTGGGGCCCTCTTTGATGTGGATCTTAGGCCCATGCAATGGGACCATCTGGTGTATTATGAGGCCCATGGGATTGGACCCATTGATGCGTTTTAAAGTCCATGAAAGTATGCCCATTTGATTATATAAGGCCTATGGGTTAGGCCCATTTGATATATATAAGGCCTAGGGGTTTAGGCCCACTTTGATATGCACGCAAGCTCATGGGTTAGGCCCATTTGAATTGTTTAAGGCCTAGGGATTTAGGCCCATTTGACTTATATAAGGCCTATGGGTTGAGGCTCATTTGATGTACAAGTGGGGGCCCAATTAGTGTGGCCAATTTGTTACGTATTAGACTGATGAGGCTAGGCCCAATTGATGCAATCCAAGGCCCATGGGTTTTGACCCATTGCAATGCACTTAAGACCCATTGGTGTGGCCCATTGATGTGACCCATTGACGAATAAAAGGCCCATATGATAGAGCCCATTTGATGTATTTAAGGTCTAATGGGATGTACCTAAGGTCCATTGCAATGTGTGAACCCAACATGGATTATGTAACGATATTTGCGACGATCGTGCCTTGGGGGCAATGTTGGTTTGACGTCCACATTGCGAGTATAATGTTGGTTGGATGTCCACATTACGACTCTCCTTAGGGCCCATTACTGGGCCGTACTTGCTGTATATAGGCCGTCTAGGTCCATCTGCATTGTAAGATAGTTCATTTTATTATAACATGTTTAGTACAGTTCCATGACCCATGATCATACGCATCATATGTATGCTTGACGTGAGAATTGTCTAATCATAGCATATGCCTTCGGGCAGGATTTGATGCATGACTGGATAGCTTGAATCATGCATTTTGCATTTGTATGACATGGTTATTGTACGCCCTAGCGACCTCAGGGCCGTAGCCTCCACAGACGCATCATAGTTGGCAGGATTGGATACCAAAAATCTTGTTCTACATGGGGTGCTATAGATATCCCTGGATGAAAGTTCCTAAACCCTTATGGTACCAAGAGGTTGCTCCAGCGTCTAGACCGAGTGGGTAGATGAGCGTTGAGTGCCGATTACCAGACGGTTATGCTCTCCACTGTGTCGTGGTCGGTTGGAAGGGGGTGTGGCCTTACCCGCCCACTAGTAGGGGCAATGCTAGGCTGAGTTTGACCAGCTCGAGAAATGGGTCCGCTATCGACGAGTCACGCTCGATATTAGCAGACGGATAGTGAGGTCTCTTCTACTTACCTTATTGCGCGCGATGTGGCGTCAATCTGGTTTTGAGTGTACTAGACCCCGGTGATATCCCATATTTTGAGCTGTATTGATGTATGGACATAGATGAGGATCTGTATGCTTGAGTTGTATTGCACATCGCATGGCCTTGGGATGGACGATACCATTCATGTCTTGCATCGCATAAGCCTTGGTACGGTTCATGATATTATAGATCCATCTGCATATTTCGCTTTACTCAGACATTGTATGTTCATATTACTACCTTGCGCACACACTTCCACCACCCTCTAAGCTTTTTGTAAGCTTATGCACGACCGTTGCGTGCAGGTGACGTTGGATCGCAGCAGCGCTGAGGCAGGGGCACGTTGCAGAGCATTTTGGAGTTTTTTTATTCTTTACCATTATATTTCCCTTTATGCTCATTGTACTTGTAAAGTTTTTGATCATAGTGGAAATGTAATAGAGTTCTTGGTTGTTGTTTATGGGTTATGCCTTTAGTTATGCTTATTACGAATCAAACTGACATTGAAAATCCTCCTCGTATCATCTCAGGATCAGAACCTGGCGAATGGGAGCTAGGAGCAGAGAATGGGGTTCTACGGAGGCTGTCGGTGCCGGATTCGGTGATCAAGAATTTTGTGAGCCCGATTTCTGAGTTTGGGGCGTGACATGATGTTCATCCCAGTGCAAAGAATTTGAGGAGTAGGCGTGAGCGGGATCACCGTACCAGGTTCCTATGCGGTAGTCTGGTTCCATGACAGTCTAACAATAGCCTCAAGGCATCTCATATGTCTGATGATTTGCACCTACTGCACCACATTTGCACGTTCAACGTTTATCCCAGGTCGACAAATCGCATTGAATGTACGCGCCTTATGGTTGATTTCTTGTATCAGGTGGCCCAGGGAGAAAATGTGTGTATGGCCACTTTCGTGTTGCGACAGATTATCCTCATAGCGAAATCAAGAAGAACATCTGAGCCGCTTCCCTTTGGCCAGCTTATATGCAAGATCGTGCTTGAGTTTGCTTACAGACTTGTGCCGGAGTTTTCAGTTCCGATTCACTGCATTGATGAGTCTACCATGGTTAAGATGAAGATCGAGTCTCAGTACTGTGAGACTCAGCTTGATGAGGATAGCGAGGGTGATTTTGATGACGAAGAGTATCCAAGTGAAGGAGGACCTGGAGCGGAAGTAGAGGAAGAAGTCCAGGAAGAGGTAGAAGAGGAGGCTCAGGATACCGATGAGAGTCCTCCTCCTGCGACTCGAGCTACTAGAGATGATCACATTGCCCAAATTGAGGAGAGTCAGGTTGCCTTGCGAAGAGAAGTCCAGGAACTTCGGGTCGAGGTTGAGGATACCAAGGCCGTTATGAAGAATAAATTCGGCAAGGTGATTCGTACTTTGAAGGCTATTCTATGTTGCTTGCAGGATAAGGGTGCTCCTCCTCCATCGCCCAACTCGGACTAGTGATCTAGATCTAGATATCGGATTATAGTTAGTTGTTTCCTGCTTTTTGTGTGTAAGCCTGATAAGGCTAGTAGTTAGCTTATGTTGCTGTAGTAGCTGACTGGCTTAGCTCCCATGCATTTCTTATCATGGTACATGTAAGAATATGTCTCCTATATTGTGGCAATTTTGATTTAATGAAATGCATGGCATTTTTCGGCTTGTTATGTGAATGTTTGTATTGTGGTTTGGGCTTAATATAGTCAAATATGGTTAAATGGAATGCATGTCGTTTCGTTCGCTGTAAGTTATTGTCCCTAGTTTGGGTGTATCCCATGGTTTCCACTACCATATTGTAAATCCTGGGATTAAGCCTACAAAATTAGTTTTTATCCCACTTCACCCTCCTACCAAGCATGTCACTTCCAATCCCGCCATGGGACTAAGAATGCAGTTCCATTTAATATAACTAAACGCTACTAGCCACATAGGCCCTTAGAGTTTTGAACCTAGAGTTAGCACTCCTAGATTTGAAGGATCTGACGACATAGGAAATCTAATTCCATTTACATAATTGTGACCCTAAGCGAGAGCGATTCCCTGTACTAGTAATGGTATGAAACCATTTAGCATATAAGCTTAGGCTGTAGATTACAGACTAGTCTACTAGTTACCTTGAGTAGAGTAAAGCTTGTAGATGCTAAGGAATAGTAGGTTAGATCTGGTTGGAATGAGACTCCCTTCCTTGGATAGATCCTTATAACATCTAAAGACTCCTTTAGTAACTCTCAGGAAGCTTATGTAACTTAGAACCATTCACGCTTAGGGAAGACTTATAAATCCCTCATATCGAACTTAGAATAAACCAACACACCCCTTAGAATTTCCCTCCTCAAGGCCTTATTGCATTCGGAAACGCGGAGTAAAGGAACTACATGTAAGCGATGTATTCGCGGTTTGAATCGACTTCTTAATCCTACTGATTACCAATAAATCCAATGCTCTGATCAAGCAGAAGATCTGCATCGACTCGGATTAAGAATTGATACAATAAATCTTCTGTCCTAGCTAGACAGAAAGTATATGTATCCGGCTCAGACCTACTACACAACCTTTCTTCTGTGATGGCCCAACCACCTATAACCAAACGGGATCACATTGTCTTTGGGAAATGGCGAGGACTTAAAGCCAGTAGAGAATTATACATCTTGCCACCAACTCATGCCTGCCCCTGAACTCAACCACAATAGAGATTAGGCTCATCTCTATCTCCATAGATACCAATGCCATAGAACGCATCATTAGCAAAGGAAAACCATGCAGAGAAAGTTTGTTTCCATTTTATGTCATGGATAGCCCCTAAGTTGCGCCTCATTCCGATATACGGAGCGATGCATAGATTCTTGAACTTTAAGTAGAACCAAGTTTTAAGGGGGGTAGAACGTATTGAGTCCAATCCAGTTAGGTTAGTCAATGCTACCGTTCGATCAGAGTGGCGCAGCGGAAGCGTGGTTGGCCTCTTCCCCACTGGCCCAGGATCGAAACATTTGAGTTAGGTTATACGTACGGCTAGGTCATTAAATAAGATTGACCCTTCCTTAGAATGTCAAGACTGAAGTCTTGCTAGATACTCCTTACCCTTCGCCAATTTCGGGGACGAAATTGTGTTTTAAGGGGGGTAGATTGTAACACCCTGAATTTTTTGTCAACCTGAGATTAGACGTCCTTAGGCAATGGTTCAACCAAAATACCTTCGTAACTGCTCAGAACCCAATTCCATAGCCAAAGAAATCATTTAGGATTAATTTCCTTAGAAACTAAAAATAAGTTAGCTAGCGCAACGCTAGAGTAGCTGGGAAATAGTCCCTGATCACTTTAAATACGTTCTACAAGACCCAAAGCGAGTAGAACCAATGACGCTATAATACTCTAAAACCTCAGATCAAACTCTAAACCAGTTTGTTCTCAGGACCTCTTTGAAACTTTGTATTGGATCTAGACTGCACGTCGAAAGTCCGATACTTACAATCTTAGACCATTATAACCGCCTAACTGGACTTGACAATCATTTCAAAAATCAAGTCCAACCGACATTCAGAGGCTATTTCATTGAGCCTGGAGTGAAGAGAGTGAGAATAGGGTTAGATTTAGAATTTGAAATTCAAATCTGGCACACGACTTGGCACGTTATTATTAAGCGTTCTGACCTTTAGAATTCAGCCAAATTACACCCTCGGATCAGGAAAAATTTCTATTTCATATCACGAGACTTGTAAACCGGATCTAGGTGCGATGACCGCTGAACTACAATTGGACCGCCACGTGCAATCTGCGACCTCTTTCGGTCTAAAAACTTGATGTGTGCTAGATCCAGTATGCATGAGTTTAAGTCCGACCGCGTTCGGCCAAGGGACCTCCAGAAATGCTCTTTTGGATCGAAACAGCTCCGTTTTGGTTATAACTTAAGTGTACTTTGTTCCCAAGCTTAATTTGGGAAGATTTGAGCTTATAAAAGGGCTTTAAACCCTCTCATATCTCTCCCATCCGAATTTGCTAAGAACCCTAGGTTGGGAGAGAGAGAAAGTGAGAGATTTTGAGAGAGGGTGGGAGAGATTTTCCTGCCACCTGCTGCTGCTGCTGCACGTGCTTAGGCGACGCACTCCAATCACTTTCCTGGCGATTCCAACGCACTTCTAGGTAAGGAAAGCCCTAACCATTTGCTGATTTAGCATTCTGTCGGTTCCATTAGCGATATAGCTTATGTAGCTCGTGTATTAGGTCACTTGATCGCCGTAGACGAAGCGTATACGCTCCGTTCGAAACGATACACATTTAAAGTGAAAGGTGCGGATTTTAGACGCTTTGATTGACTGATTTCAAAGCTTTTAATGTCGTTTAATAGTAGATTATCGACGGCAACGCCGTTTGACATGTACAACATGCTGTCCATTTTCCGTTTCGTAAACATACGGTAAATATGAGATTTAGGGTATTTTGGTCATTAATAGGAAATACAGTATACGTCCGTATTTTGTTGAAATGATTGCCATGGCTATTGGTCGTATTATGATATTAGAAATGCGTGTATGATCTGTTTGGGAAGAGATTCGCCCTTATACACATATTGGCCGACATATGCTATGTAGACTAATGTGTAGACTAAGTGTTTGTTGAAAAGCCTAAATCAACATGATTTATGCCTGCCATATGTTTGAATGTAAGAACATGATTGTTGTGTATTAGACAACTCCTTGATATAAGGATCTGTCATATTATTTGTTGAAACCAACATAAGTCGAGTACGTTGGAGTTGTGTAGTCTAAGTGTTTGTGTAAATGCTTGCGTGAGTAAACACTTAGTAAATAGAGTTGTAAACTAGTGTAGAGATAGGATTCTCAACTAAACTAATGATGCACATGATTTCCTCTATGCTTATTGGATTTGAATTGACTATTATATATATATATATATATATATATATATATATATATATATATGAAATGCTTGTATATGGTTAGATTGCTTACGTTGCATCTTATAACATGTTTCCAACATGCTTGAATTATTTGTTATTCCAATTCTATTATCTCATATGATTACTGATTCACACTACATGTGTTTGGGGCTATACCCTAGTCCAGGCAGTCGGTAATGTATCTAATTCGTGGTTGATTTCTATGTACCACAAAGGACTCGTCGATGAATGCGAGTCGTGTTTTGGGTTGGCGGCATGGTTAGGCCACAAGAAGTGTTTCATGCACTTCATGTCGTTCAGCTTGAGATGCGCTCGTACTAGTCGAGCCCGTCAAGTAACCCGACTGGCCATTGTATGTTGACCATGTATGTGTCATAACTGCTTGAACCTAGGGTACTGAACTTACCATTGTAAACCCTGTCAACCATGGTACCTTGATCCATAAAGACTCATGAGCCGGGCATGGTGGTATGGGACACCGTGGTCGAGCTGTCGGCCTAGCCGGGGCCACAAACCTCCCCGTAGTGACCAGTGAGTAACCCAAACTCGTGAGCAGATTATGGTGGTATGGGACACTATATTCTTGCTGTCGGCCTACATTGATAAGGTGATGGGGGAGAGGTGCAACGAGTGCGAGCAACACCCTGACAGCCCTTTGTAGTGACCTCGAGCGTATTTTGAGTCTACGGGAGGCGACGACCCTTCCGTAGCGACAAGAGTACAAGTAGGCCTGTATTGATAAGGTGATGGGGGAACGGTGCAACGAGTGCGAGCAATAGCCCTGGCAGCCCTTGCAGCGACCTACAAAATATACATCGTATGAGATTACTAGGAGTGACGACCCTAGACAGGATCTGTGTTGGGATTGATATAAGGGAAGTACCTTAGTTTCCCAATATTACTGTATGAAAAGGACTAATAATAGCGCGGTAATCATATCAACATCACATTACATGTGCCTGGAAGATGTGGAGCACTGAGAGGTACGCAAGCATGCCACGGACGCAGATGGTGCCGTATGAGAGAGAATATCGGTGAGGGCATCCATCATGTCATGTCGTATTGCATTAACAACAGTATTAGGAATGTTTGATTTATTGCTTTACTATTATCGCGTGATTGATTTGAGAATATGCTAATCTTTGCTCTATTATTCCACTGAGTTAGCTACTCACTCCCATGTTATGGGATGGTATTTCCAGACACCCACCAGTCCCTATATTTAGTTGCAGATGATGGCGCTGCTTGAGAAGCGGAGCTGGACTTGATGAGGATGAGGAGGATCATTCCTTTATGCGTGTTCTGATTGACGGGATTACAGGGAGGTTGATTAGATGCCTTGACACTTGTCATTTTATATTTTTAGAGCACTCATATATATTCTTTTTGTTTACTTTTGGAGTATACATGTATGTATATAACCTGGTAACATGTTCACACTCTAGAGACATATAACAGTTTATATATGTTATACATATTATCACAGTGTTTCACATGTTAATTTAACTGTCTCTGGAGTATGATATGTTGTTTTGGTTTAATCCCACTCATGTTTAATACATTAACACAGACAACATTTAATCATACACATTTATGTTGCATAAGTGATGTTTTGAAACTCGGGAGTGGAGTTTTTACTCGACCCCCGATTTTCGGGATGTTACTGTAAGTTCCCTGACAATGGATCTATGCTAGGATGTGATTTTAGTGCGATCGGATAGGCCGATCGATCGTGGAGGACTTGTGTTAGATCAACAATCGTACTTGCTAGATCGGGAGTGAGGAAATTTTCTTTTCTCATGGGTGAAGTTAGGTCAGAAATTGATGGTCAAAAATTCACAATTTCGTGTGTGAGTGAATGGCCCAATTCACTTAAGTTTCATTACATTTTTTAAAGATATTCGCATTTCTCATACACTTCACTCAGGGCTCAAGTTGTGTGTTTATAGATACTATCTGGGCTTAATTCCCATGATAGTCGTCAAGCCCAGTAGGATGGACATAATCCTATAGTTTCGCGATCATCGGACTCTCGACGTGCGGTCTAGGTCCGATACGAATTTTCAATGTACTCCCGAGAGTGATAGGCTCTTAGGATTTCTCCTAGGCCTTTAAGGGATATTATGTCAGTAGTATTAATAGTTTTAGGTCTTACCATTTGTGAAGTTAGAGGTCCAAGCTAAATCCATCGATTATTTAGTTTAGTACTTAAGTAAATTTCGCCTAAATTATATGTAGGATGTGGTCCTCGGGTAGTTCTATATTTTTTTGGCACTTTTAGTTTATATATTATTTTAATTATTTTTTTAGTGTTTCATCATCAAGTCTACTTTATCTTCACCAAATTTCATTACATT
Source organism: Magnolia kwangsiensis (assembly GCA_037074715.1). NCBI lineage: Eukaryota > Viridiplantae > Streptophyta > Magnoliopsida > Magnoliales > Magnoliaceae > Magnolia > Magnolia kwangsiensis. The sequence goes on from CM073586.1 coordinate 84,490,153, forward strand.
TTATATTCTAGAAAAATTCTAAAAATTCTGGAAGTAGCAGCTGTCTGAACTAATAATTTTTAGATAGTTGTCATATCATCCTAGATTTAAATATATTAAAAATTTTATTTTATTTTTTAATTATTTTTATATAAAATTAAACTTATCAGCCTTCAATCTAGCTGTTGAATCACCTAAATCGGAGTTATATTGAAGGAGATATGACTTTTTGAACTTGGCATAAAAATATAAAAAATTTAAGCGAGGGTCCACCAAAATTTGGTGCACCGGTGGCGTGCCGCCGACTGGGTGGTGGCGTCGTGCCCCTCTAGTGGTCCTGGTGGTGATTTCGTCACTCAATTCTTGAAATAAGTATATCTTGTAAACCAAAATGAGTTATTCGACATGCAATATATGATTTTAGGGTTGAAGAAGCTAAGCTATCCAAATAACCTAGTTATTTCCCAGGATTCCATCAGGTTAATGGTTTAAAGTCCATTTTATTTGTATTTTTACTATTTATAGTAAATTTTAGTTTAGTTATAGTTCTTCATGCTTTAAATCTTTAGGATTTGTGTCTAATATGAAAGTATTTAGAAAGATTTGAAGAATAAAGTGGTGGAAGGTGAGATTTTTGAAGGAGATGGGTTAAAAAGGGGATTTGAGACTTTGAGATTGAGTTTTAAGAGCTTGGGAAGAGAATGGGGTGATGACTTGAGAGGGAAAAGGGTATAACGGACTAGAAATGGGGTATAAGTGAAGTAGAAATGGCCCTAGGAGAAGCCCCTGGGGCTGCTATGTGATTCATAAGAGTAAAGAGGAGTCGCTTCTATAGCTAAATCCTAGGCTATGACTTCAGTGTTTAGATTAGCCGAATGTCTTGATCCTAGGGTCCTTTAACGTCTCTAAGTTCGATTGCACCCTCCTATGTCGATAAGGTGTTATGATAGACCCATTGCCTAAGGATGTCCAACTCCAAGTTGGCAAAACTCGGGGACGTTACAGAGTAGATCTTTCGTACCCACAAAGAATTTGACCTCCATCATCGACAACTATAAATATTAAAATTACTATTCATAGATGACCTCTATTCCTACTAAACTTCATGGTTTTCATCCAAAACAGAAAGTGTCCAATTTGGCCTAACCATGTTATTCTTAAAGCATTAAAAGTCATACTCAAACTAAAACTTTCTATTTATAGTAAAAATGAAACTAAATGGGACTTTTGACCATTGATATGATGGAATCTCACAAATACAACAAGGGAAACTTAGCATAGTTGGGTTGGTTGGCTTAAGTAGGTCGTCTTACCCCAAAATCATATATAATACGTCAAAAACCTCATCCCAATTTGCGAGATATAACCGATTTAAGGTTTTGATGATTTAGATTGTTTTCACATCTGATTAGGCCTTCTCTAGTCCATTGTTGCCGTGAAAGTGTCTATGACCCACTTTAATCAGTCCCCTCCACTTCAAAATAACTCGACCTTGAGTTCTCGTCTTGCTTAATTCATGATGCTCGTTTAGGTCTGCAATGTTGAAAGTACACGGGATCTTCATGTCATTTGAAAGATCAACAATGTAAGCCTCATTGATCTTTCAGAGGATCGGTACCGGTCCAATCTTCTTGTTTTTCAACTTGTTATAGGTCCTAGTTCGAAATCTCTCTTTGTGTAGAGGAACAATAATATTGTTGCCCAGCTCAAACACAATTGTCGTCGATGCTTGTTGGCCTACTCCTTGTACTTATCATTCAAAGCTTACAACTTGGCTTGCACATCTGCATGAATGGCTATGATTCGATCTATCGTATGTTCTGCCATAATGCTCATGCCCAAGAGTTTGGGCAAAGGAACCAAGTCAAGTGTGTGGTCCATCAATCCAATCTAATGCCAACTATCCCCTACCTCTCAGCTACCCCTACAGATCCAACCAGGCGAGCTAATCTTTGTAATTCAACAACCAGCCATCTTCCCTGCCCTCGCATCTAACAAATTGAAGAGCTTAACCATCTCTTCTGCCATGGGCAGGTAGCCTCGCAGGTCTGCTCTACTCTTTCATTTGCCATTACTTAGTAACCAGTTCATTCAAACCAGGATCAAGCAATGGACTGCTTCATCTAGAAATTCTTCAATTTGGCATCTTCTCTGGAGGCTGGTTCCAGCATTCATCATCTGGGAAATCTAGATCGGTAGAAATGGGGTGAGATGTGACAATCTCAAATTCACGGCTGGCACCACCATCCTGAGAGTTTCCAAATGGCTTAAGGACATAGGATCTCAACTCCAGGATACTATCAACTATTCCCTCATGGGTGAGCTATTCATTCAAGTCATTGGCATGGAAAAGCGTCCTCCTTCTAATGCCGAGATGACGTAGGTTATAAGATAGACTGTAAGACCCGTATCATAGACCGTACCATTCCATAGACATCCACGGTCCTCCATGTCGAGTTCCGGCAACCCTCGACCTATATTCGATGTTTGCGCTCGATCCTAAGTCGAATCCTGCATACCGAAGTTAACTTGATTCGAAACTTATACACTTGCGACCGTGCCGTTGCCGCGGTTCCGATGCCGTGTCTCACGTACTGAGGCAATACCGGGACCAGGAGATGTGGGCCCACGTTCAATTCGAGGAAAATGCAGCGTGTTGCAAATGTCGATGGAATCTCTACGGCACATCACTTTAGTCACATCAATCAAGTACACATCACTCCCATCACTCACACCCATCCCCAAGTACAACTACCCTCTTCAAAAGTCAACTTCCTCTTACAACAAGGTACACACCCATCACTCCCCATCACCCCATCACCTCTCACCCATCCCTCTCTCTCTCCTTACATCACTCTCTCTCATCTGTTTTTCTCAAAACAATCTCTCCATGGAGCAACCCACGTCTATGGCTCCCATGAGAGAGCTAGTGTGGCCCATCTCCCTATCTCCCATCTCCACCATCCAATGATCATCTCCACCGTTAAAATGCATCTCTCGAAACTCTAGGACGCATTGATGGAAGAAAAGGTCTAAGAAAAATCAAAGGTGGGTGATTCTTTCTCTCTCTTTCCCTCTCCCTTTCCCTCTCCCTTTCAATATTTTGGTGGATGATGTAGCCGCGTGGCCCACCCGAATGTACCCCACCTCAATGTGAGTCTTATCCAACCATTTAAGCCATGAGGGCCCTACCCTTGGTGATGGAAAACATGGATATCAGATTGATTCAAATCATGTGGGCCACATCCACGTGGGACCCACCAGCTGTGGTCCCCACACGTGGGACCCACCTTGATGAATTTTAAATAAACATCGCCCGTCCAGCGTCCAGGGACGCTGGACGTGTTCTTTGAAAAAAAAAAGTACTTGATTTGTTTAGCTTTTTTATGGACCACTTGTACAGGCCTCACCTTGATATATTAATTTAATCCACGCCATTCATTCCATTCTCCAGATCATTTTAGGCATCGATCTAAAAAATGAAACCAATCTGACTTTCTGGCGGGCCACAACATAGAAAACAGTGGTTCTCATCATTAAAATCCACTTTGATGTCCTCGTACAATGCAAACATACTGGATATTGGACTCTTTTGGACGGTATCGAGCCAAGGAATCCAATGGGTGGGTTGGATCTTCCGGATACGGGCCCCACCTAAGAAAAATCGAGAATAAACCTATTTCCTTTATAAAAAAAAAAAGGATTTTAAACAAGGCAGGGACGCTGCTGCTAACGTCCTCCTGCTGCGCACGGACAAAACGGGCAGGGACGTGGTCCCACTTGTAGGCCCCATTATGATGTGTGTTGTTCATCAACACCGTGCATTTGTTAGGTCCCTTTGGGGCAGTGGGCCACCCCAAAAATCAGACATATTTGGGACTCAGGTGGCTCACGTAACAGGGAACAGTGTGATTGAATATTTACCATTGAAATCGTTTTGGGTGTCCCAGTATGAAATTTGTTTTTCTTCTCCATCCGGGTCTGTGTGACCTTATTAAATGTTATGGTGGGCCCACCACGTGGGACCCACTGCTGATGGATATATTCCATCTAAGCTATCCATCCAGCGTCCAGGGTCTGGACGCTGGCTATTTGCACTCTCGCACACACACACACTTAGGCATACCTTAATATAGTATATAGTTATATAATATAATATATTATATCACCTATGATGGTGGGCCACTTCTACGTGAACCCGCCTTTAGTATAAAAGAATTTTACACCGTCCAGATTCAACTGGACGGTGGGTTACTACATATATATAATGTTATATAATATATTATTTTATATTTAAAGGAATGAGATGGTGGGCCACTTCCACGTGGAACCCACCAGATGCACATATCACGTCCATTCCTCCACCGTTCAGCTATGAACGGTGGAGCCCACCTTGATATGTGGTTGTGCACACCGTCCAATCCAGGACATGGATTAGAAGCAGATTGCCTGGCGTACCTCACACCAGCTGTGGGGTTACTGTACTGACGTCAACAACTGAATGGGTCCTACCTACCTGCTGTGGTGACACCAGCAAGAGGGTCTAATCATGGGGTATGTGTAACATCCAGACCATTCATCTCCACCGTCCACTGACTAGGATGGTGGAGATCCCACTTTAATGTATATGTTTTAGCCACGCCATCCAGCGGCCCACCCTGATTGAGGACTATCCAGCCGTCCATCCATTTGGCTAGCTTGTCCAAGGCTTGAGACTAAAAATAAGGCAGATCTAAGGTTTGAGTGGACCCCACCATTGAAAATAGTGGAGACCGACATCTACCGTTCAATCTCCTTAGGAGCCACATCAACTTCCAATTAAGATTATATTTTTTCTTTCACTTCATCTAGCTCTATGTTAAACTTATGAATTGATTGGATCTCAAACACATCATGGCGTGCCACTCCGTGATATGATCATCCATTGAGGCTCACTGAGATGTGTTTTGTGGCCATCCATTAGGCCCACTTTGATGTATTTTGTGGCCCAATCGAGAGGCCTACTTTGATATGCACATGACTCATCAGGATGTATCTTTGACCCATGAGCGGAGCCCACCTGTTGCGTGTTTTGAGGCCAGGTGCAGGGCCCACCTGTTATGTATTTAAGGCCCGTGCAATAAGGCCCATTGTGATGTATTTCTGACCCATTTGGTAAGGTCTATCGTGACGTTTTTCCGGCTCATATGTTGTGGTCCATTGTGATGTATTTTCAGCCCATGTGATGAGGCCCATCTTGATGTATTTGTGGCCATCCGTTGAGGCCCACCTTAGTATATTGAGGCCCATTGATGTGGCCCACTCGATGTATATGATGGCCCATTAGTGCGACCCATTGATGCAATTCGCTCGATGTGTATGAGGCCCATTAGTGCGGCTCATTAATGCAAGGCCCATTGTGATATGTATTGGGCCCATGACGCGTGGCCCATTTGATGTGTTCAGGGCTTAGATATGTGGCCAATCTGATGCATATGAGACCCATGTGTAGGGATCACATGCTATGTATTTGAGGCCCATGAGAAGGGCCCACCTGAGGTATAAGGCCCATTGATGCGGCCCACTTGTTGTATTTGAGGCCCGCAGGTGTCGGCCCATTATGATGTACTAAGGCCCATGGGTCGTAGCCATTGAGATGTATACTTGGCCCATACATCGTGACCCATTGTGATGTATTTTCGACCCATTTAGCGAGGCTGATATCGTGACCGATTACCGATCATGGCCGATTGTCGATTGACATGGCCGATTGACCGACTTCTGATCGAGGCCGATTATCGTGACCGATTACCGATCGTGGCCGATTGTCATTGACGTGGCCGATTGCCGATTCTGCTTGTCTTGGCTGATTGACCGATTACCGATCGAGGCCGATTACCGATCATGGCCGATTGTGGATTGACGTGGCCGATTGCCGATTCTGCTTATCGTGGCCGATTGACCGATTACTGATCGAGGCCGATTATCATGACCGATTACCGATCGTGGTCGATTGTCGATTAACGTGACCGATTTCTGATTCTGCTTGTCGTGGCCGACTGTCGATTATCGATCGAGGTCGACTATCGATTCTGATGGTCGATTACTGATTATCGATCAAGGCCGATTACCGATTCTGATGATCGATTATCGATTATCGATAGAGGTCAATTACTGATTCTGATAGCTGATTACCGATTATCAATCAAGGCCGATTATCGATTTTGATTTGCCGTGGCCGATTTTCGATTTTGATTTACCGTGGCCGATTGTCGATTCCGATTGTCGGGGTCCAATATGATATATATGCGACCCATAGTTGAGGCCCATTGTGACTCGTATTAGGCCATGATGCATGGCCCATTTGATGTATTCAAGACCCATGTGTAGGGCCCACATGTCACGTATTTTGGGCCCATGGGCAAGACCCATTGTGATGTATTCATGGCCCATGGCCAAGGCCCATTGTGATGTATTCATGGCCCATGGGCAAGACCCATTGTGATGTATTCATGGCCCATGGGCCAGACCCATTGTGATGTATTCATGGCCCATGGGCAAGGCCCATTGTGATGTATTCATGGCCTATGGGCAAGGCTAATTGTGATATATATTAGGCCCATGAGTAGGGTCCACCTGTTGTGTATATGTGGCCTTGAGTAAGGCCCATCGTATTGTATATTAGGCCTTTGTGTGAGGCCATGGGCCCATTATATGTTTGGCTCTATGTGGTCATTCCTTGGGGGCAATGTTGGTTGAATGTCCACATTGTCAGGCTGATTGTTGATACCGGTTATTAATACCGATTATGAGATGGTAACAGCATAGCATCATAATACATACGCATCATAATACATAGGGCAGGTTATTCATGGGGCTCCCTGATAGGCGAAGTTACCCCACATGAGCGCACGGTATGCGCAGGATTGATGCATGATTACACTGCGTGACTCATGCATCTCGCATTTGTGTGACATGACCACCGTACGCCCTAGCGACATTAGGGTTGTAGCCTCCACAGGCATATCATGAATGGTCAGATGGGATACCAAAAATCTGTTCTACATGGGGTGCTATAGATATCCTTGGGTGAAAGTCTCAGAACCCTTTTGGTTCCAGAGGTTGCTCCAACGTCTAGACCGAGTGGGTAGATGAGCGCCGAGTGCTAATTACCAGATGACTGCGCTCTCTACTGTGTCGTGGTCGGTTGGAAGGGAGTGCGGCCTTACCTGTCCGAGAGGAGGGGGCAATGCTAAACTGAGTTTGATCAGCTCGAGGAATGGGTCCGCTATTGATGAGCCGGGCCCGATATTGGCAGGCGGATAGTGAGGTCTCTTCCACTCACCTTGTTGTGCGCGATGGGGCAGCAATCTGGTTTGGAGTGTAATAGACCCCGATGATTTTCCAAAGAGAAACCATACTGATTTTTGGTAGGAGTTGCATGCTCATTCATTCATTCATTCACTATCCACTCGGGCTGGTGGTGCACAACTAATTGTTGTGTACCTTCGTTATGGCAAGAATTTCGGTTGGGCGCACGACTAACCTGAGATCAGGAGTTTACCACGTTGAGTCTGACAATCCAAATTTAGGTATGGGACTGGTTTGGATAGAAGTCCATTGTGGCGGACCCCGTAGCCTGCGATACTACGTACTATCATCCCGACTTCACACTTCAAACATGATCATTTCATTCACATCGCATATTGCATTGCATCCTCGACATCTGATATTTGGTTCTTTATGACTCCTTAGCGCATAGTTGTTCTATATTGTGTATTTTGATATTGATTGACTTATAAACTTGTCTATACTTCCGCTTACTCTGTTATCGTATGATTTATATCTTGTCAGTGTTTCTGCTTATTCTGATTAGTCTTACTCTTGTCAGTGTTTCTTCTTATTCAGACATTGTATGGTTTGTGGATTACCAGTTTTTTCAGTATTATATGATTATGGTATTGTATTGAATACTTGACACTTACCTTGCGCACACACTTACACCACCCTCTAAGCTTTTTATAAGCTTATGCAAGATAGATGCGTGCAGGTGATGTTAGGTTGTAGCAGTGTTGAGCTTGGAGTGTGCAGTGGTCTTCTGGAGCTTGAATTTTTATTTATGTATTTCCCTTTCAGTGTTGTAATCAAATGATTATATTAGTGGATATGTGATGATGATGTTGCCTTTGTGAATTGGGTAATCTTGTGGTTATGCTTATTATTAGTTAAATGTACATTAATAAAAAAAAATCCTCCTTGTAGGATCCCAGATCAAAATCTGGCATATGAATGCTAGGAGCCGAAAATGGGGTACTACGGAGGCTGTCGGCACCGAATTCAGCGATCGAGATTCCTATGAATCCGATTTTCAGGTTTGGGGCGTGACATAGACCAAACCGTTGAGGGGATGGATCAAATTGAACGTAGATGGTTCAATTAGGGGAAATCCAAGAGAAGGAGGAGGTGGAGTGTGCCAAGACCACTTGGGTAACCTTATCTTTGTGTTTCGTAACAATTACGATTTTGTCTCGATCAAAGTTGTTGAAGCTCAAGCTATGGTGGATGGCTTGAACATTTACAAAGTCAAGGGGCTATCCAACATCACAGTAGAAACTGATTCCCGTGTTATCTTTGAAGCGATCTCCAAATCCCCCCACTCTAGTTGCTGGAACATTTAGTATCGCCTTGGGACAGTACAACAACTCACCTAGCCCCTCAACCTTCGCTTCTCTCACTCCTACCATGAAGGCAACTCAGTGACGGATGGCCTCGCCAAAATGGCCACCAACGGTACCTTAAATAAGGTGTATCATTAATCTTCTAATCTCCCCAACTTTATCAAAGGATACATCCTTCTAGACAAAGCAGGCCTTGGTCAAGTTAGGAGAGGTAAACTAAAAAAAGGTGTGGGTTGATCCTCTCCTCCCATTTCTAGCCTAGTTTGCCTTCCCTCTTCTTCTCCTCAGCTTGTCGATTGCCATTAGAGAGGTAGAGTCCTGCTATCATGGTCGTGCGGATTCCCTCTTCATTTTAGCTAGTTTCTGTTTGGCCCCTGGCTTAAATTTCATGGTGGATCAAGCATCATTCAATTCTTCTATAATCCCTCTCCTCTTTCCTGCTGTGAGGCCATCTACATTCTCCATTCGACTTTTGTCAGTAAATAGTTGCCTGCATCAAGTGATCTCCCTCTGGGCAAGTTTCTTCGATCTCTGTTTAGTCAGAGCCATGCATTCGAGGTCAGAATTCTGGAGTGGTGCTGGATTTCCTTTTCTCCAATTGTTTTCAAGGCATTCTTCATGTGTTGGCCACTAGTCCTCCGCTCCTCCTTATTGCTGGATTTTGCTTCGAACAGGGGTTACTGGCTTCTGTTTATTGTAGGGCATGGTTGCTTACTATCGGAGAGTGGGCCCTTGTCTCTGTTTGATTTTTTCTTTTTGCCTGGCTTTCCTGGTACAGCCTGCTCCAGTCCCCCCTCTCTATTTGTCCCTGTTTCTTCTCTTTTCTCTTTTTCCTCTTCGTATCTCGAGGTATACGATAAGTGAGGCCCGTTGTATCTTGTGGAGCCCTCCTGAAATACATACCTATACATTTCCTCTACAACACAAAACTGGTGGAGTATTTCCACCTTCTCTTAAAAACAAGAAGTCAAGTGTGTGGTAAGACACTCAACCATAAATAATCTGATATGAGGATTTCCTTGTCAAGCAGTTCACCATATTGTTGAATGCAAACTCTACTTGAAGTAAGGACAAATTCTAATACTTTGGCTTTGCACCAAAAATACACTGGATGAGGTTTCCTAACATGCAATTCATAACTTCAGTCTACCAATTGAATTGCAGGTCGTAGACACTACTGAAATGAAATGGTGTATTGAAAGGATTCCATAATGTCGGCTAGAAGTGGGTAATGAACTTCTTGTCATGGTAAGAAGTAATGGCCTTGGGAATCCCGTGTAGGCGCATAAACTCTCTGAAGAATAGATTAGTCACCTGTATTGCATCGAGGGTGTTCTTACATGAGACAAAGTGTGTCATCTTTGATAAACAATCTACCACCACGAACACCAAATTCATGTTGCGTTGTGTTCAAGGGAGACTAAGCACGAAGTCCATGAATTAATCCTCCTAAGGGCTATCAGGCACAAGTAATGGGATGTAGATGTCCGCATTATGAGACTACCCATTGGAGGTCTAACAAACATGCATGACAGCACCACACTACTTTACCTACATCATGTACATATTACAGCTAGTAATACCATTCCTCAACAAGAGCCCACGTTTTGTCTCACTCAAGGTGGTCCACCAAGGCCACCTCCATGTAGCTTTTGGATAATCTACTCCCTTAGAGAACTTTGGGGGGTACATAGTTGATTCTATTTGAAGAGGAAACCATCTTACATAAATAGGTCACTAAGATGACCTTCTTGGCACCTCATTCATGCATCCTTGAAGTTCACATCCTCGACATACAACTCCTTTACATAGAAGCTAATTACCTCATTGTTCATCGTAACAAGTAGTGATACACGGCAGATAAGTGCATCAACCACCTTATTCTGTTGCCCTAACTTATGCTTCAAAATGATCGTGAATTCTTATAAAAAATGTAACCCATGTAGCATGTATACATGTAATATCCCGAATTTTTGCTATTTTGGATTGTCAAAAAAATCCTGTATATATATATATATATATATATATATATATATATATATATATAAACTAGCCCACATCGTCACTTACTAACCCTTAATGCTTGAGGTGAGCCTATACGCAGGTGATACCAGTAAAGAACTACACAAATTTGATTAACTAATCGTATGAAACCAACTAATCTGTTTGATCACTTAAACCTTTTAAACCTTAAGTCTAGCTTCGTGAATTGTTCATGTAACTAACCTATCACTGACCAATCAACATAACCATAACTAAATTAAAGATCTACCCAAACTCGAGCCAACTATGGGTCGGATCTTGATTAATAAACCAAATTAACCCAATAACTCATTTAGCCTAAGAACCAATGATCCAGAGTGATCATGATCGAATCACCATTTTTGCTAATTTCGAATAGGCCACACTGTGAACTTATTTAATACAGACCCTAACAACTGCGCCTAAGAAATCTCCCTACCCTAGTCATTCAAAAAATGCCCTGATTCTCTGAATAAGCTTCAGACCGCTCGTTAGTGGCCCACTAGTTCTGAAATTATAGAATAATGTCTGTCTCACTAGGCTTGACGTCCATCGCGGGTGAAAAATCTGAAAACTTAAGTGAAATAGACATTTCACTTTTTCGCAATGTTGTGACTTTTTGATCGTTAGATCACAACCAAACTCGAGGCATGAGTTAATGATATTTTTGTACTCATATCCATATAACCGGGGCCCTGATCGAACATCAGTGATCGTTGATTATAAATCGGGCCCCTAAGACCAATTGACTCATCCATTTTCCATCAAACTTGGGACAACCTTCATCTGACGATGAGGCACCTGCCTCATGACACAAATGGACCAGGAGGCCACTAGGATGGCCCTAGGAACCAAAAACCCGCCCACTAGGGGCATATACCTTGGAATAGGACTCCTTAGGGCCATTTAGACAAATTTTCATGTTATAAAAGATCCAAAAATATCTCTCGCACTCCCATTCGAATTTTGCCGTAAGAAGGAGAGAGTAGAGAAAGAGAGAGAGGGCTCCAAGGGTTGGATATTGGGATATTTCCCTCTCCCACCACAGTCTCGCGTCGAAGCTCACGACTCTGCCACCATAGAAGCATATTGTCGACGATTGGAAGGTATATGTCCAGTCCTCTTTCAATTTATAGCACTTTAAGCCTCTTGCATGTTCTTAACTTGTAAATTCTGTTGGCACAAGGCTCCAACGCATCAATTCGTGTGACCGACACCTTAAGAGTGGCTCCGCAAGCCATCAACCATAGCTAGGTGCAGACCATTAACCATAGGTAGCTGTTTATCAAACCTAGGCTGAATTTTGTGATTATGGGTGTAGAATTTTCTTTGCATGTTAATAGCATGTGTGGAATGGTAGATTTAGAATGTCGTCCCGGTTAAAACCTGATTTGGGAAAAAGTGTTGGACCCTCAACCATCCAAACCCTTATTTTATTGATTTCCTGTTTACTATGAAAAGTATAGCATGATATATCCCCAATTTCTGAATAAGATGAGGAAATTCCTGCTGCATGTCCCCCATGCACATGACTAGCTACCAATTTCATTCAATGCATGTTAAATTCCCTATAATTGTGCTTGTTTACATGCATATTTAGAATTTCCATGTATTTAAGAATCCATGACAAATTACGATGACAATGACTATGATTTATTGCTATGCATGTGTAAACCCTTCATAACTAGAAGTAGATCGACATCTACTTTAATATGATTCATTTATACACTGCTCCCTTGCTGAATCGGCCATCAAATTTTAGAACCTGCATGGACAGCCCCTCTGGTAGGGCCGCCCAAGGACTAATTTGACCTAATTAGTTGAAATATGGATAGTCGTAGTAGTTGGACTATGCGGGATGTTTGCTCCCAATGTCGTACGATTCGTAGTTCATCTAGAGGGGACGAACCTGGCCAACCACGTCTGTTAACCATGTATGTACATGCCTGCTTGAACCTAAGACACCTTGTGTCTACTTGCACCCACTGATAACCAGCTTATTGCGGCCCACAAGTCTCAAGAGCCGGGCATGGTAGAATGAGACACTATGCCCGAGTTGTCGTCCTACACTTGGGCAACGAGCCTTCTGTAGTGACCGCGAGCAAAAACTCTTCCTTACAATTGCCCCTCGTATGTTTTTATTATTGGGAGTGATGAACCCAGCAAGACTGCCACGACCGTCAAGGTCGCGCGATCGGGATAGGGCATTGATCTGTTAAAGGTGTTCTAGTTTTTCCAAATTGTTGGTTGAATGAATGTAACTAATCAACACGGCTAACATGCTCACCATCACATTGCATTAGTTAGGTTGGCGACTCGACAGTCGAGATTATATTGAGGGAGTGTTTGATATTGTGATCGTTAGACAGTGTCACTTATGGGAGTGTTGGATGTGAAGGCATGCATCATATTATGGAACCATGCATATGCATTAATAAAAGTAATTAGGATCTTGTGATGGATTTCTTTTCACTAACTTCATTCATAGAATTGATAATATGTGTAACTTATTGCTAATGGTATCCACTGAGTTGATCACTCACTCTCACTTTGGGACAGTGTTTTAAAACATCAACCAGAACCTATCTTAGATGCAGAGATTATAGAGTTCGATGCGTTTGATGGAGCAAGCGTAGATGAGGAGGAGGAGCGGTCATACTTCCAGATCTTCGGCGAGTCCCCATAGAACGCCTTAAGATAAAGATGGGGCTTAGGTTTTGGTTTTGTATTTTGGATTATGAGCATTTTTGTGGGACACGGTCCCTCACATTCACTTACATTATTTTTACTAGATCTGTTTACTTCATGTTAGTTGCACACGTGTTTACTATTTTGGTCTTGATTTATTCTGCATGGTCCACTTCATTTCTCCATTGCTTATAAAACAAACGAATTATACATAGTATGAAACCCAGTAGGGCATAAGTGGCACCTGGGAATTCAGGAGTCGAGTACTTACTCTGCCCCAAAATTTAAGGCACTACAATAAAGTTCACATTAGCCCAACTATTAATTAACTTTAAGGCTTGATGGTCAGTGTAGAGAACAACTCTCTTTGAATCAAATAATGTTGCCAACGTCGCAGCACTTAAACCACCACATCTAACTTAAGCTCATATGTCGACCATTTTTTCGAGTTTCACTAAACTTTTCACTGTAAAAGCTACTAACATGCTTTCTTGTGATAAAACTCATCCAATTCTGATACATGATCCATCACACTCAATGTCAAACATCTTGTTAAAATTGGGAAGAATCAAAACCTGTGTTGTGGACAATCGATGCTTAATTTCAGTAAAGCTCTTATCAGCCTCATCAGTCCTTTAAAGCAACTTTTTTTTTTCTTTCAATCTGTAATAGGTGTGACTATAATGCTAAAATTATGTATGAATCGATGATATAATGTTGCCAACTCGTGGAAACTTCTTACTTCATAAATGATTTTCGGAATCAACTATTCCCTGATGGCTCTCACCTTTTCATAGTCCACATGGATACCCGTGGACATCACAATAAATCTCAAGAACAACAAGTTGTACGTAAAAGACTACTTATTCAAGTTGTGGTACAACTTCTTAACTGTTGGGACCTATATCACCTGTATATGATGTTCTATGCTCCGTTTCACCCTGACAATATATCAAAATGTCATTGAAATATACTACCACAACTAGCCAATGAATGGCTTCAACACTAGCCATTTATATAATTATTCTTTGGTCTTGAATGTCATTTTCCACTCATCACCGGGCCACATACAACTATGATTGTACCTAATCTTTAGATCTAGTTTATGGAACACCTTGACACCTTCTAGCATGTCAAGTATTTCATCCAACCATGGTATCAGGAACCTATATCTAATGATAATCTTATTAATTGCTTGATTTTCAACACACATGTTCTAACTCCCATCTTTCTTCGTCATTAATAAAGTTGTATTTGATGCAAAAACATTGTTGATGTTCTACTTTTAGGGCATTGCTAGTCCCACATGCACGTGTGGATATCTTACCATGCATTGGGTGGGCCCTAACTTATTGATATAAAGGACTGAAAATTCCAGTTAAGTGACTGAAGAAATGTGTCACATGTGAATGACAACAATGGAATCCTACAAATTAGCCAACAAACATCATTTAAGGACGCCTGCAGCCCATCTGATGAGTTGGCCATCTTTTTTTTTTCTTTTTTCTCGGAAAGGTGGGAGTACACCACCTTCTTTGATAAGATAACCTAGCTGTACAAAATTAGGGTGGGCACCACAAAATGCCTGTGCCTCACCTATCGAATTGTTCCACTTTACAACTCTGAATAAAAGAAAAGGAAATGTGAGGCCTACAAAACGAGCCATCCTTATCCTAATTGAAAGGGAAATTGACCATACTCGCCTCTAAGTTTAGGCAAATTACCTTGAACGCTACGAAACTCCATATATCCCTAAAGGGCCTTTTGATAGCTTTTGGACCTTGTTTCAGACGAAAATTCCCCTGACCTTGGTTTAGGAATTATACGGTCCTGGAGTGAAGCAGAAGTCATCCCCTGTTGCAACCTCCGAGAGATGGACGGATCGGCTACTCCCCGGGACACCAGCTAATGGCTGTTGCTCGGCACTCTGTGGGATCCACCACCACGTACGTGTTTCATCCATGCCGTCCATATATTTTTATGACGGGAAAACGTCCACTTGGGACGAGTTGTGACTCGTTTTGAGCCATTATCTAGATAATCTAAACCGTTCATCGGATAAGGGGGCTCTGGACGATCAGTTCGATGGTGACCGTCCGAACCCATGCATACATGCATGTGTGCAGGCGGTCACAGATGGGCAGCGACATCTCCCCAAGAATAGAGCCGTTGTAGGACTCTTCATGTCAGTGATCCGAGTCCATGATTCTCCCTCAATCCCAACCGTCCCTTAGAGTAGAAATCCACGCATTCCATCCACTGCCAAAAATGGGCAGGCAACTGCTTATAGCGTCGGTCGGCATGGGAAACATTTCTCTTTTAAGAAAGTCCAGATGACGTGATCCCAGCCTATCCCTGAGCTCTGTAGGATCATCACAGCCGTCCAAGTTAGGGCATCTCTAAAGACAGTTGAGAAAAAAGCCAGCTCACGAGAGAAATGAGCCGCGGTGGAGAAAATATCATGAGATGATTGGGTGGTGATCGGGGATAGATAAGTGGGCCCCCACACTGATCATGGGTCCCATCTGACCCATCCAAATGGAGCAAATCACCATGATAGGCCTAAGGCAGAAAAATGCCATTACAGGTGGTATCGTCTTCCTTGTTAACCGAAAAACCCACTGCGATTAGGTGGGCCTCGTTTCGTAATCAAGCATTCTCATTTGATGGGTCAGGATGGTGCGAATCATCCCACGTGGTGGATCATTCCCATACATGTGGGAAATGACAGTTACAGTCACCCAGCCATGAAGCCATGTGAAAGGAAATTATGGCCGTTAGATGTAGGGCTTGAGCACACTTCATGCCTATAAAATTAGCTCCATTCTCTCAGGATTCTCACCACCATTTCAGGAAATATAGAGAGAGAGAGAGAGTGTGTGTGTGTGTAGGAAGGCAAGCTCGGTGTCGCACTACACCAAGTCGACCCATCTAACTTGGGTTGAGTTAGGTCAGTGCTGGCCATTTTTGCCATTGTAGGAGAAAGAGAGGAGGAAAGGAAAGATGGAGAGAGAGAGAGAGAGAGAGAGAGAGAGAGAGAGAGAGAAAGAGAGAGCTCAGCGTAAGCATGCACTTGGTGCCGCACTTCACCAGATTGATCCGATCAGTTGGGTTTAATGGGTCAGTGCAGACCAGAAATCACATTACAGAGAGGAGGTTGAGCCCAGGTAACCTCGAGCACACCACCTCCATTTATTTGTTTGATTCCTATTAAGATTAGGCCGATTAGCTCCCTTGATCATGGCCACTACTGGCCGTTATTGTACTGAGTTCCAGCCATCAGGCCGAGCCTTTTTTCAGGGCCAGAAACTACCTCTAATCAGGGCCAAGATCAACCCCTGATCAGGGCTGAAAACTTCTAAGAGTAGCCCCTCTAATGAGCTGAGTTGGTGAACTAAAATGGCCTTCAGTTGGGCCATGGCTTGGGTTGAAAAAGACCTTTAACTGAGTCATGAAAATAACCTTTAGTTGTTGCATGAAGTGGACTGGGATTAACCCTGGATCTAGGCCGAAATCAGTCCCATAAATAGGCTGAAACCAGTCCAAGTCTAGGATTTTGAAACCACTGTGGGCCCCAGCTAGCAACACCGTGGCCCATCCCCTTTAAAACACATCAGTGGGCCTCACTTCAGCCCAATAGGTGGGACGAATGACGGATTCAGTGGACCACCCTTGAAACCACCGAACTAGGCCTAAAGGTGTGTGGTCAACCCACAAATGGTTAATGAAGAAGATGGGTAAAGGCTCCCATTCAACCAGTAGAAGCCTGATATTGCATGGCTAACATCTTTCAATCTGGAGGATTCTTGGTGCACAGTCTGACTCGGTGATTGATGTCATATCAACGTTACTGGATCAACGATCAGCGAACCCCAGTTGTGTAACTTAATGCCCCACTTACTGTGTGGCCATGAGGTGCCGACTTTAGCTGGGCCTTCACGCTAGGCATAGGCTGTATGATGGCTGATCTATTTTCAGGCTAAAGCTCTGACCTACAATAGATCTCAACCTCTAACCACACTTTGACCCACCAGACCTTTCCACCTATCTCCTTAGCACTTAAGAATCCAAAAAATACAAACCTGTAGAGCAGATCCAGTTGGCTGGGCTAGGAATGGTCCAGCTCGGCCAGTTTCTGGGCCTTGATTAAAGGTCATATGACGCTAATCATCCATGCATCAACCCTCTTTTACACGATGGATTGAGTCATGCCATAACCTATCGTGTTCATTAGAAATTCGTGATGGGCCTGACAAGTCAATGACAGACACTGATTTGCTATCCATCCATCTTCATCTGATATTTCATTGGATGGTTAGGATCATCCAAATGATGTAGCTCCCTCTTCTTAGTGGTCTGTAAGAGGTGGGTTGGATCAAATGAGTGGTCTTGATCAGTGACACTTAGGCTGGGCCTTAATCATATAACACGGGTTGGGCCAAATCTGGCCCAATTCGCATTTTACTAAGTCATTGCAAACCCTACCTATTTGCAATGGTTCATTCAGTTAGAAGATCTTGGAGAACTCTTATCTAAAAAGAACTTTTGACTTGGGAATAACCCTAGGTAATCAATCGTGTTGTGTGGGCCGCTAGATAACCACAGAAATCTGGATTAAGGCAGAAACCATGACCCGCCTGGTGATGATTCTTCCCCTTGAGCTTTTCATCTTTCCATAAGCTTAAGTTATAGTTTTTATTTAAATTTATAATTGATATCTCTCTCTTATAATCACGTGTTAGATGGTGAAAATTAAATTATTATATTACTTTCTTAATGTTTATTCTATATATTTGTTCATGAATTATTTGTGGATTGCTTATGGAGCTTAAACTGGTACATCAGTGGAAAACCCTCACTTATAAATATACACCCATACTTAGGATGTAACTCGATTGACAGTGATTGTTATGGACCTTTGACCTAGTGGTTATTAAGGGGTGGTCTAGATGGATCATTGATATAGGCCTACCATCCAGGGTTGTTGTGTCCAATGATTTTTAAGGATGGTCTTTATCGTATGGTTTTGATATTCACCCTATGTGGCATATTTTAATACTCACCCAACATGGGTTCGATGTTTTATACTGTGCAACCATGTGATGGTAAGCCCCATATACTGTAATATGATTGGCCACTAGTCAATGGGTTTCCATTAAACATCCTAAGATGGTAGTCTCATGGGCCGAGGATGATGGTAATGGGACACTATGCCCGAGTCGTCGGTGTATGCTAGGTCATGTGCTTCTCGTATTAACCGTGAACTTATTTAAATTGGCTGGTTGTAAATGGACTAATAATGACTTAGCTAATCATGCATACATGACATATTTATGATGGCTCAGATCATTATGCCCATACGATTACACTGAATGTTATGCTAATGACGAGTCATTCGATTTATGATGATGACTTGGATGTTTATGCCCATACGATTACACTGAGTGTTGTGCTGATGACCAGTCACATTCATGGGTGACAACCCCAATGCCCGTCCGGATGTTTTACCCGGGGCACAGACCGTCTAGATATTTTACCCAGGTCAATGATTATATTCATGCATCTAATAAGACTGCATTTACTCTATTTTGGTTGTCTGGATGTTTTAAACTATTTCTTACCTAATACGGTAGTGTGTAATCTTGAGGAAAATTCACACTGAGTTGGACACTCATCTATCAAATAAATATAACCGTATAGGAAGCACAGGTGGCTTTAGTGATTTTCAGGTTCGGGCTGATAAGGAGTCGGGTTCAAGTGCCTGGGCTGATGGGTCCTGTGGCTCAAATTTACTTGCATTCTACTATTTCTCATGTATTAGATCATGTAATTCTTTTATTTATAAATTTTGAAGACATTGGTTTGTATAAATCATTATGGGAAGCTTCTTATATATTTAAATGATAATGAAATTTTCCTTTATGTCGATTTATCCATACTATGCTCATCTTCTTATTCTAATGAATGAAAAAATATACTCGAATTTGACCATCCTTTAAGGTTAACATATGGGTTTTTGGGAAACGAGTCATATACTTGGGTCCTGAAAAGTCAGGGCATTACAAGTTGGTATTAGAGCATAGTTTGGATAAACTTGGCCTTGGAAAATGAACTTATAAAAACCTTAAACGTCTCAAGTTAGGATGTTTGAAACTAGAAATTTGGACTTAGAAGAAATTCCCTTAGACTTAGGATGATCCGAAAATGTAGAAACCCAAACTTAGGCCTCTTAGATAAGTGTTTGGATGGTCCTAGAACTTAGAAATGAAATTAGTCCCCTTTGAACATTTAGTCATTTGAACTCATGAAAAGTTCCCTTTAGAAATTTTAAGAACATAGGAACTTGAAACTTTAGGTTCCCTTGAAAATTTTAGATTTTTTCATTGAATTTAGAATTGAACCTTATTCCCTTGAACATTTTTAGTTTAGCCATTTGAACTTAGAAACAGAAACTTTGGTTCCCTTGAAAACTACCAGAATTATCGTTTGAAATTAGAAAGAAAATTCACATACCATGAAAAGACAGATACCCACTATGATGCAATTGAGATGGAATAAGACCATTCTGTGAACTTTACTTTTAATGAACAATTTTTAGAAATATAGACTTGATGATTTAAAAAAAAAAAAAAAAAACCTCTTGGCTAGAAATAACGTGTCGCAATGATCAATAAATAAGGCGAATTAGACATCGTAGGAGATTTCTTATCCTCCAGATTGTACATAGGATCAAGCATGAGTGCCCCCTAAACTTAAGGAATCATACTATGAATGTAACTTGAATCCCTTAATACGTCTCTTTACTTAAAAATAATATTTCCTATGAAATCTAGCACTTGAAATTAATTAGAGGTGAAGATATGGAGTTACGGGTAAGTTTTCAAACCTAGGCTATGCATATTAGAATTAGATTTGAAATCCTAAATGAGTTTAGAAATTTCAAACTCAAACTCCATGTGGAAATCTTGATCCTAAAATTTTCGGTTAGTACATTAAGGAATCAGAGTGCACATTGGAAGTGTAATGGGCCACATGGTCTTATCCATTATGGAGGTAGAAAATTTCATGATATTTTCCCATGAGTCTCGGATAATCAGGATCACGAGTGGATGGAACTATATCTATACAAAGTTTACATGGTTTGGCTCAAATTCTAAATCCTAGCAAATTTCCAATAATCTCAATGCCCTGATCAGGTAGAAGATCGAGATTTAGTAGGATTATGAATTGATACCAGTAGATCTTTATTCTACGTAGGAAAATGATCAATGTATCGGGCTCAAACCTACTACGACCATCTACTTGTGTTACCCTGAACGCTGAGAAATAGAAATTTGTAATATACTTTAGGTAGTTGTAAACTATCATTGATAGTCAAAGAAAATAAAGAGGAAGATATAGAATTCTTAGTCGTCACCTAAAGTAAGTAGTAATCCTAGTAAATACCATAGGATATCATAATGTTGCTAAACATTAGGCCAAATCCCTAGTTCTTGTAGGTCCTGAAAGGGTTTCTAACTATCCGTTGCACCTTAAAACATTATTCAAGCCATTAGGTAAAAGATACAAGGGTTGTGAGAGTTGTAGATATAATCTATCGAAGACCAGGTGGTGCCAACATGCTTAGACGTGTCGAGAATACAACACGCCACTAGGATAATTCCCCTACCTTAATAATCAGGATGTACATTACTAAATCCCGATAGTAAAGCCTTCTTTAAGGGGGGTAGATGAAACAAGCCTTGTTCTAGTAGGTCATGAGCGCTTGCATATACAAATAAATTTAGTATGGAGAACTAGTGGGTGCATGCGGACATTATAAGATAGATCGATGTTCACATTCTTAGTGTAGGTGTTGAATTTCAGGGGCAAAATTCTCTTTAAGGGGGGTAGATTGTAACACCCCGTACTTTCGGTACTCGAGTGTTACCGTGTCACCCAACTTAGTATGAACACTAACCTAGCTTACTTGAACGTCCACCCTTATTCTAGGCTAAATCCAACCATCAAAAGCAATCCCCATCCACGTGTCAAACTATCTATTTGATTGGTCTTTAGGAAGGTCCATCATGACTTCAGAGACACCTATTATAGGACTTAGATCACTCAGACAGACCAATCAAACAGTTCATTTTGATATAAGGGCATGTATCATCCTATCTATCATCCATCATGCCCACAACATCCCTAAAGTGATCCGCCACTTGATTGCACTGATCGAACCACCTAAGCATTAAATCAGGCACCAAAGTCCACTTAGACGGCCCTTAGGTTTATTAGAGCGATTGATAAGTGATTGAATCAATTCGACCATTGGTTTATAGGTCAAACATTGTAGCTGAGCATGTAACTACAAAGATGTGTAATTGCTTAAAAGTAACCTAACTGAATGTTTGGATGGAGACATACATCATAACTTGTGGGCTGAGTAACTTAAGAATCAGTGGGGGTTGATTAGATTAACACCTGAAACCAATCTGACCGTTAAACATTGGTAAAACTCCAAAGATCATGTAGTGTGGTCCACTTGAGTTCTAGATCAACTCGTATATGATGCCCGACCATTTCCTAGGATCCTTAGGACCATTTTTACCATTGATGTTCAGGTTGGGATTAATCTAACTGCTGAAATGATGATAATCAATAGTCCGAGGTCATGATTTAGTTGGTATGGCCCACCTAAGACTTGGGTCAACCTGGTCTTTGGTTAGAGACATTAAGAGGGCCCATCAAGTGAAATGGTCAGAGTAGATCTCCCATAGACATCATGATGGGACCCTCACAGGGGTGCGCATGCACCACAGCCAGTGTGCAGGACATGCACTAGACCGCTCGAACGGTTAAACTCACTCAGACCCATGAAATTGTAAAAAAAGGGGAGGAAGACCCTCCGTCAAATGCGTTGAATGGACAACGTCCATTTTGGATGATTCATGGCCCACCTCTGGCCACCTTCCACAAGATCTAGACCACTCATCAATCTTACACCATCCAAAAGACCACAAAAATGTCAGTAAATCGGGCCCATACATTCATGCTTATGCACGGGTAAGGGACGACAGGAAAATGTCCACTTGGGACGAGTTTTGACTCGTTTCAAGCCATTATCCAGACAATCTAAACCGTTCATTGAATAAGGGGGCTCTGGATGATCAGTTCCATTTTGACCATCCAAACCCATGCATATGTGCATGTGTGCAGGCAGTCACGGATGGGCAGCGGCATCTCCCAAAGAATAGAGCCGTTGTAGGACTCTCCATGTCGGCGATCCGAGTCCATGATTTTCCCTCAATCCCAGCCGTCCCTTAGAGTAGAAATCCATGCATTCCACCCACTGCCAAAAATGGGCAGGTAACTGCTGTAGCATCAGTCGGCATGGGAGACATTTCTCTTTTAAGAAAGTCTAACCGGCGTGATCCCAGCCTATCCCTGAGCTCCGTAGAATCATCACGACTGTCCAAGTTAGGGAAGCTCCAGAGACAGCCGAGAAAATCGCCAGCTCACGTGAGAAGTGAGCCACAGTGGAGAAAATCTTGTGAGATGATTGGGTGGTGATCGGGGATGAGATTAGTGGGCCCCACACTGATCGTGGGCCCCATCTGACCCATCCAAAAGGAGCAGATCACCGTGATAGGCCCAAGGCAGAAAAACACCATTACAGGTGGCGTCATCTTCCTCGTTAAACCAAAAAACCCACTGCGATAAGGTGGGCCCCGTTTCCTGATCAAGCAGGCTCATTCGATGGGCCAGGATGGTGGTGAATCATCCCACGTGGTGGATCATTCCCATACATGTGGGAAATGATAGTTACAGTCACCCAGCCATGAAGCCATGCGATAGGAAATTGTGACTGTTGGATGTAGGGCTTGAGCGCACTTCGTGCCTATAAAATCGGCTCCATTCTCTCGAGATTCTTACTACCATTTTAGGAAAGAGAGAGAGAGAGAGAGAGAGAGAGAGAGAGAGAGAGAGAGAGAGAGAGAGAATGAGTGTAGGATGGCGAGATCGGTGCCACACCACACCAAGTCGACCCATCTAACTCGGGTCGAGTTGGCTCATTGTTGGCTGTTGTAGCCATTGTAGGAGAAAGAGAGAAGGAAAGGAAAGATGGGGAGAGGGAGGGAGGAAGGGAGGGAGGGAGAGAGAGAGAGAGAGAGAGAGAGAGAGAGAGAGAGAGAGAGAGAGAGCCCAGCATAAGCGTACACTTGGTGCCACACTACACCAGATCGATCCGATAAGTTCGGGTCGAATGGGTCAGTGCAGACCAGCAATGCCATTGCAGAGAGGAGGTTGAGCCCAGGTAACCCCAAGCACACCACCTCTGTTTGTCCATTTGATTCCTATTAAGATTAGGCCTATTGGCTCCCTTGATCATGGCCACTACTGGCCGTTATGTACTAAGTTTCATCCATCAAAATGAGCCTTTTCTAGGGCCGAAAACTGCCTCTGATCAGGGCTAAGATCAACCCCTGATCAGGGCCAAAAACGTCTGAGAGCAGTCCCTCTGATGGGCTGAGTTGCTGAACTAAAATGGCCTTCAGTTGGGCCGTGGCTTGGGCTGAAAAAGACCGTTAGCTGAGTCGTGAAAACAACCGTCAGTTGTTGCATGAAGTGGGCTGGGATCAACCTTGGATCTAGGCCGAATTAGTCTCAGAAACGGGCTGAAACCTGTCCAACTCTAGGATTTTAAAACCATTGTAGGCCCCACCTAGTAACACTGTAGCCCATCCCCTTTAAAACACATCAGTGGGTCGCACTTCAGCCCAATAGGTGGGCCGAATGACAAATTTAGTGGACCACCCTTGCAACCACATGACAGATTCAGTTGTCATGTTAAATCATGGTCTGGATGCAATCGAATGGATCACAATCGGCGTCGTTGCACTTTTGTCCCTGCTGGCTAAGGCTGAGACTATCTACGTTGGTTTATTTTACAAATTTATTGCTTGCGATAATGTAATTTGACCTGCTTTATATATTCATGAACCTTGGTGCATGTTAACCACGATCCAATGTGGAGAATAACCACAAATTCTTGTGCTTTTTGACCACGACCCATAGAGGCAATGGTGAACGTAATCGATTACGGAAATGTAATATATATACTTATTGATTCATGAACCTTAGTGCATGTTAACCACGATAGACGAATTATTGAGCATTTGAACCACGACCCATAGAGGACATGGTAAGCTTAACAATGGGTCGTGGCACTCATGATAGGTGGACCATGGTTGTCATGTTGTATGAGTTGTGTTTCTCATTATACCATGGTTGTTTACGATGATCCAACATAGACGGCAACCACGGTCCATAACAACTGTGAACCACGGCCGATTGAATGTGACAACCACAACCTAGATCAACTATGACCATTGCTTCATGATCAGTGTAAAGGTCACAATTGAATAGGTCACGATTGTGAACGTCCCTGAGGACAGAGAAGGGATCACGAATATAGGAAAAACGCGATTGGGACTCTATTGTTTCTCCAATATCTACTCTAAGATTTTGCATGCTACATTCGAACACGTACAACAATGACACAAATTACATGACAATCACGACCCATTACAACCATAACCCATGAACATGAAGTTGCACTCTGATTTCTATCACTGCCAGAAGAGACATGGCAGTTGCTGACAGACACAAATATATAATGTAATAACCACGACCTGTTTAACCTGTCAACTACGAACATTGTAACAACCACGACCAATTTAACTAAAAATCACTCTCATCTTCGGTTGTTAAAAACTACGACCATTCCTTCGGATTCAGAGTGAATTTCTGGAATAAGCACCACACGTAGCATGTGATCCACGGCCCATTTTACATACAATAGGGAACATAACTCTATTGTTCTAATTTCTGCTATATGAATAAAAGCTACGACCGATTTAACATGACAACTACGACTATGATGAGATTTATAGTAGGAAGAAGATCTCTCTTCAGCCAGCAATCTTGTGCTGAACCTCCGTTTGCAGATATTGCTTTCTTGATTGCTCTGATTCACCTTGCTACTGCTCCCCTTTTGAGCTTTCTTAACTAAAACTAATCTCTCTGCTTTGTCATTCCAATGCTGACATGCCAAAAGATCAGAGCACAAGGACATATAATAAGGCCTAGGCTAAAACTGATGGCTCATCTGAAAATAACCCTATAAACGGATCATCTGCAAGAAGCTTTCAACGGTGGATGTTTCTATTCCTAGTATTTCATTTTATGTGGCCAACTTGAGATTTATACCGCCTTGAATGGTTTTACATCGACTTCCCCCATTCTTTTGATCCCAATTGATGCATGGCCAATGAAAATCTCTTTAAAAACCTACAAGGCAAGGAAAGGTTCCCCATGAGTTTTTTTCCTTTCTCTTCTCTCCTCTGTTTTTTTTTTTTTTTTTGGTTTTTCTAGTAAACTTGAACAAGTTGTCCTCTGTTAGAGACACATAAAAAATTACATAATTACTTGCTTCTCAGGTTTTGACCATCAAATTACTTTCTAAAACTAAATCTATGCACGAATATATATATATATACACACACACACACACACACACACACACACACACACACACATGGGATTTTCGAAATGCACGTATGCCATGTCCTAACCTTTTTTTCACTGGCTGGGTGCCCGATGAAATTGTCGAGTTGCCGGAGTTCTGAGAGTTCTGAAATTGTCTTCAGAACTTCCTGTGGAGGCCGTTGAGCTTCAGGAAGATCGTGAACGTCCCTGAGGAAGCAGAAGGGATCATGAATAAAGGAAGAACGCGATAGGAGCTCTAATATTTCTTCAAATATCTGCTCCATTTTTTGAATGAGAGGGCAAATAAATGCATGAATTGGCTTGTGGAAGTATCACCAAAGTACCACTCTTATAGGATGGCCATTCAATGGTCAAGGCACCATTTCCAAAGGGTCACGCTGATTCGGTACGGTCGCACGGATAATGAAGGGTCGCGCTCGGTGCCCAATGTTTTACAGGGAAGTAGCGACTTTAATGTGATTGCGTGAAGAAGAAGAATGTGGCGCTGTTTCCAGAGTTGTCATCCACGACCATAATTATAATAGAATATGGGTTGTGGTGAACATGCAATAACCACGACCAATATTACATTACAACAATGACACATATTACATGACAACCATGACCCATTACAACCATGACAAACACGACCATATAACGTAACAACAAGGATCTATATAACATGACAACTACGACCCATAAAACACAGTCACTTCTATATGAGAAGCTAACGTTTCACTCTCACTTATGTCACTGTCAGAAGAAAAGCTAAAGCTACTGACAAACACAACCATATAACGTAACAACCACGACCCATGAAACATGAAAGATATGACCCATGCAAACCATGACCCATATAACATAGTCACTGCCAGAAGAGAAGCTTAAGTTGCACTCTCACTTCTGTCAGTGCTAGAAGAGAAGCTAAAGCTACCGACAATACACAACCATGATTATAATACAGTATGAAGAATAGTTCTCTTCAAAGGGCACCAAGCGAGTTGAAACACTCTGTTGAGAAGGTATTTCAGAATTTCCTGTGGAGGCTGTTGATCTTCAGGAAGATCGTCAACATCCTTGAGGAAAGGGAAGGGATCACCAATAAAGGAAAAACTCAAGAAGAACTCGATGGCTCCTTCAAGTATCTCCTCCATTAATTTGATTGAAAGAGCAAAGAAATTCATCAATGCTTAAGGTGTTGTAATAGGATTCTAGTTTGGATTGGCTTATGAGAATAGTTTGAAACCCAAGTACCACTTTTATAGGTTGGTCAAACATTCCAAAAGGTCTTGCTGATTCCAAAGGGATTATGGGGAAGTAGCGAAATGTGATTTCCTGAAAAATAGTGTGGCGCTAATTCCTAAGGGTCGCTCTAATTTTGAATGGAAGGATTGTGGATATGAGGACATATACAACATGACCCAATGTGCATGACAACCACAACCCTTTCGTGTGATCGTGAATAACATGCAGAGTGGATTGTGATTTTTTTTCCATGTTGGATCGTGAATAAAAACATGAGAACCATGACACATATAACGCTAACACCATGACCCATGTAACATGCGCACCACAACCCATATAACACCAGAACCACGATTCATATACATGTAATAACACCATGAATAATAATATACTTATTAAATTGTTCGTGGTGCACAGTTGTCGTGAAACGTGGTTCTCGTCCATGTTGGATCGTATTCGACAACCACGACCTTATGAAGAACACGACTCATACAACATGGAAACCACTCCAGGTGTCATGAGAACGACGACCATACAACTTGCAGAATCTTATGCACCACAACCACAATCAAGGTAGAACGACAACCACGATACATATAACATCGCAACTATAGCACATATAATATTACAATCATGACAATATAAAATGGAAATATCGACCCTTATAATATTACAACCACGATCCATATAGCACAGTGACTGCTAGACGTGAAGCTCAGTGATGCGCAAGACTCTGCTAGTTTCTTCCACTTAATTTATAATATAACAAGAATACGTGGCACTTATAACCACTTTAACGGGTCGTGGTTTCCATGACATGGGGATCGTAGCTGCCATGACATATTGATCGTGGTCTCCATGATGTATGGATCTATTTCTCATAGTTTTGTGGGTGTCAATGACGATCCAACATGGATGACGGCCACGAACGATTATATATATGAACCACGAAAATATTAACATGACAATAACAACCAATATTAAGAGGACCAGTGATCCATTTGTTCCTTTTGTAAATTTCTCAAACGACCAATATATATATATATATATATATATATATATATATATATATATATATATATATATATATATATATATATATATATATATATATATATATATATATATATATAAATGGTCATGGCAACTACGACCCATCGAACATTAACACCATGACCATATATCATAATAACCAAGATACAAAGTTGTGGGTCGAAGAATTGATCTTCAACACGGCCCCTTGAACATGGGTCATGGTTGTGATGGAATATGGTTCGTGGGTTCTAGTGGATTTGGCTCGTTCATGTCATGTTATATGAGTTGTGGTTTGCATGTTAAAAGGGTCATGATTGTAAGATGACATGGGTCGTATAACAACCATGAACCTATTAAATGATAACCATGACCCATTATCACGACAACCATGAACCTATTCACATGACATCCATGACCCATTAACACGACAACCATGAACTTATTCACATGACAACCATGACCCAAACTCCTTCATACAACGATTGTTTCCCCATACCTGAAATGTTCATGGAAAAGGAAAACTACCATTCCCTATACAGTGAATTAATGTATTGGATTTACCAGTGAAAAAAGACCGTTTCCTTATACGGGGGTGTATCTATTTATCCGACCTTCTTGTAGACACTTGCTACGGATCGCGAAGATCAAACATGGTATGGTGAGGGCTTTTGCAGTCAAGTGAAGGGAGCTTACCGTAGGGCACACCTTGATCAAAGTCATCTCAACCTTCTGTAAGTGCTATGATTTCATATCCCTTTGGTTGTCAAATTTTGTGGTGCCGAAACCTATATCTATGTCTTGTACATCTTGTGTTTTATGATTGAAGATTATTCATTGCAATCAAGTCATCGCATTTCAAGACAAGATCTTAAATGAAGAAAGTTTTCAAGACATGAATGAAGAATTCAAGTATTGAAGTCTTCAAGTTTGTATGTTCAAGATTCGATCAAGTTCAAGTTTAGTAGAAGACTTTGTCAAGTCAAGATCAAGATCAAGCTCAAGAAGGCCTACTACAAGATTTGTATATTCTCAAGCTTCTCTTAAGGGTCATCTGAGTGTACAGACTTTCAATGTCCATCTCACTTTTAAGGTTTGTTTGACCTTAGATTGACCTTAGGTTGGGCTTTACAGTAGGTCATTCTGGATACATAACTCATATACTTTATTATGCTTGTTTGGAGTGTTCTAAGACCAGTCCTAGGGACTTCAAGACCATTCCTAGCTTTGCTACGACTAGTCTTAAATTTTTCAGGACCAGTCCTAGGTAGTTGAAGATTTTTGGATCTTTCTGGCTGTCCTACGACCAGTCCTGGACATCCTACGACCAGTCCTGTGAGTTCTACGACTCATTCTTCGACCGGTCATAGCCCTACGACTCAAACTCCAGCAACCATTTTTGGGGTCATACGACCGGTCGTAGGTGTCTCACGACCAGTCGTAGGTGTCCCAGGACCGGTCATAGACCGCCCAGGACCGGTCGTGGAACAGAAAATCTTATCCCGCGGAAATCTTTAAAAAATCTTTGGAGCTACGGCCAGTCCTAGGTTCCTAAGACCAGTTGTAGACGGGATTTTTTAGGCTATAAATAGAGTACGAACTTCAAAGTTTTAGTACTTCAAATCAATTCTATTCAAGCATTCTTTAGGCTATACTCTGAGATAAGTTTGTGTTTATTTTAAGCTGCTTTGTCCTTATTTAATATTCCTTTTACTAGCTTATTCTTATTTGATTTTGATCTACATTCCAATCTTATTAGAAAAGGGGAATTTCTGATATTCCTTCTTCTTGGATTCAAAATCAAATAGATCTAGCCCTTTTGATTTAAAATCAATTAGACTTAAAACCATTCTTAAAGTGAGTATTGGACTTTGAATGTCAAATCGAACTTCTACTCCGATTGGTTCTACCGAGCTTCTTCGAAAGGTGATTCAGGTATTTTACATGTTTTGTAATTTACTTTCTCTGATTTTTGTTTGAGATTCGCCAGAAAATTCTCATTGTATTGGTTATCTGAGGAGTGCCAGAAAACTCATATTGTGGGGTTTTTTGGATTATGTAAGCCCGAGATCAAAGACACAATTGTGAAGGTTTTAGGTGAACCTATGAAACCTATTTTGATAGTGCATGCTAATATCCCCTGTGTGAGGATATTAGGAGTGGAGTAGCAATCTGTGTGGCTGTTGGATAACAGTTGGTGTACACACAGGCGAACCACTATATATCATTGTGTTGTGGATGTGTTTTACTCTTTCATTCTTTTATTCATTCTGTTTTGTGGAGAGTGTTTGTGGATGAATGTTGTAATCACTTCAAGCAAGTGTGGATGAATGTTGTAATAAATTAGGATTTATTTTCTGCAAGTTATTTTGATTTTCTTGCTTATTATTCCTCATTGATTTGTGATACAAAGGACGTTCTAGAAATAAGGTTGTCCTACCTCAAACCTCTAGTTTTTGGTGTAAGGTTATCCTTAGAACTGATAAAGTATCAATCTCTTTATTTTAGGATATTGTGATTGTTTTATATTCAGCATTGTGCTTTATATCTTTTATTATTCGGCTGTTATAAGTTTTATTTGACATTGCCCTATTCACCCCCCCTCTAGGGCATATAGCCAGGCCCTTTCAAGTGGTATCAGAGCCTAATAGCTCGTGCTTATTGTTTATTTATTGAATTTATTTCCTGAGCTAACGATCTAAGCTATATTAAGATGTCAAATTTTGAAAGCCTATCAATCACTACGCCACCACCTTTCAATGACACAAACTATGTTTATTGGAAAGCCAGGATGAGGATCTTCCTTAAATCCTTGGATGAAAGTGTGTGGATGGCCATAGTGAATGAATGGAATCCTCCTATCACTGAAGTTGCTAATGACGATGGTTCAATAACTATGAAAGTAACGGCTTATTCTCTTTGGACCACACTTCAGAAAAGTGAAAGTAGTGCCAATGCTAAAGCACTAAATGTAATTACTTGTGCATTAACACCAGATGAATTCAAAAGAATCATCTCTTGTGAAAATGCAAAACAAGCATGGGATGTATTAGAAATGACACACGAGGGTACATCTATTGTCAAGAAATCTAAAGTCCAACTCCTCACAACTAAATTTGCAGAAATTCATATGGAGGAGAATGAGATGTTTATGGACTTCTACACTAGATTGAATGACATTGTGAACTTTATGCGGGGTCTTGGTGATAGAATCCCAGAAAGTAAAGTGTGCGCTAAGATACTACGTTCACTTCCTGAACGATTCAATTCTAAAGTGACCGCGATTCAGAAACTTCGTGATAAGGATACCATGAGGGTTGAGGAACTAGTTGGTTCACTTCAAACCTATGAGTTATCCTTTAAGGCTCCTAAAGGAAAATCAATTGCTCTCAAATCATCTAAAAATGTTTCACAAGAGAGTACTTCGGATTCAGAAAATACTGAAGATGATATGGCGCTTTTAGCAAAAAGGTTTTATAAAATTTTTAAAAATAAGAAAAAGGTTGATTTTCAAGAATCAAATGATAAGAGACGATCTAAACCTAGAACTCGAAAATCCTTGAAAGATAATCAATGTTACAATTGTCAAGAGTATGGGCACTTAGCTAACAAATGTCCTAAAAAGGACAAATCTAAAAAGAAAAGCATGATGGCTACTTGGGATGAATCGTCTGATTCTGAATCCTCTTCTAAATCAGAAGATTCTGAAACCGAGTCGGGCGATGATGTTAAAGCCCTTATGACTCTAGCCAAGATCACCTATTCAGATCATGATGATTTATCTAGTGAAGAAAATCTGAATAATGATTGCGATAATGAAGATGATCTCAAGATGCTTATAATGCCCTTTATAAAGAGAGTTGTAAAATTGCAGTTAAGCTTAAATTACAAAAAGAAAATTTTTTTAAGCTTAAGTAAGATTATGAGTCTCTTGTTTTAGAAAAGTCTCATATTTCCAATTCTTTTGAAAAAACCAAATGTGATTTAGATTTAAAAAACTCCCAAATTGAAGATTTGAAATCCGAAAAAGAAAGACTCAAAAATGAGGTAGCCTCTCTTCTGAGTTTGAAAGACACATGGAGATATGCCCAAGGTGATCCAAAATTGAAAAAATTATTGTCCGAATCAAGAAAATGTGGTGATCGATCTGGGTTGGGCTATGATAAAAATACATATCCTAAAGAAAAGAACATTGCTCCTAAATTTGTTAAAGGAGAGTCTTCGACCTCAAAAGAAAAGAATACCTATCAAGGTTTTTCCAAAAATTCTAGGTCTTTCCAAAAACCTAAAGGTGGCCATGTCAACTTTAATTTTCAAAACCGAAATTCATTGGCTGAAAAAATAATTGATCTACTCAAGGAGCTATTAAAGTCTAACTCTATGGGTCACTCCTATAACAACAGACAGAAAAAGACTACCTATGCTCCTAAACCCAAAACAGTTCTGAAATGGGCTCCTAAAGTTGCCAGCTTGGTTTCCCACACTGCTTTCAAAGCTACAAGCTATTCAAAGTGGTACCTAGATAGTGGTTGCTCCAGGTATATGACAGGTGACATAACTTTATTCACTGATCTTAAAGATATGACTGACGGGTCAGTCACATTTGGTGATGGAAGCAATTGCAAGATTATTGGCCAAGGTACGGTTTAACTTTATAACCTTCCCTTATTTAAGAATGTTTTATATGTTGAGGGCTTAACATATAAACTTCTAAGCATTTCTCAGATATGTGATAACAACCATAGTGTAAAGTTTTCTAATCAAGGTTGTGAGATAGTTAATAAAAGGGGTTCTGTTATATTAACTGGTCGCAGAACTTCTGAAAATTGCTACATCGTTAGTGATGTAAACTCATCTACTCAATCATGTTACATGGTCCATACCGGTGAGACTGAATTATGGCATAAACGCCTTGGACATGTACACTATCGGAACTTATTTAGATTGAGCAAAAGAGAACTAATTAGAGGTCTACCAAAATTGCAAGAA
Source organism: Magnolia kwangsiensis (assembly GCA_037074715.1). Classification (NCBI taxonomy): domain Eukaryota; kingdom Viridiplantae; phylum Streptophyta; class Magnoliopsida; order Magnoliales; family Magnoliaceae; genus Magnolia; species Magnolia kwangsiensis. The sequence goes on from CM073586.1 coordinate 84,523,299, forward strand.
GTAGTGGTGAATGCCAGTTGGGCAAATAAATTAGGAGCTCTCACAAGAAAGTGAACTCCAATACCACATCTAGACCACTCGAGCTTCTCCACATGGATCTTATTGGACCAACCGGATCGGAGAGTCGAGGAGGCAAAAAATACATCTTGATTATCGTAGATGACTATACCAGATTCACTTGGGTATCGTTCTTAAAAGACAAAACTGAAACCCTGTATGAAGTGAAAAAGGTCATCATACAAATCTAAAATGAGAAAGGTTCTCTTGTTAGTAAGATCCGTAGTGATCATGGATCCAAATTCAAAAAAAGTAGTTTTGAAAAATTCTATAGCAATCAGGGAATATCACATGAATTCTCTGCGTCTAAAACACCACAACAAAATGGTATAGTTGAAAGAAGAAATAGAGTGCTTCAGGATATGGCTAATGTTATGTTGAATAGCATGAAGCTCTCTAGAAATCTTTGGGCTGAAGTAGTTAATACCGCATGTTATATTATTAATCGGGTTTATACCAGTAAATTTGATAATAAGACTGCTTATGAATTATGGTTTGATAAGAAACCTACTGTCAAATACTTTCGGGTTTTTGGCAGCAAGTGTTATATTTTGCGTGATTGAGAAAATTTGGGAAAGTTTGATACGAAAAGTGATGAAGGTATTTTTCTCGGTTATTCTTTAAACAGTCGAGCTTATAGGGTTCTAAATAAAAGAACAGGTGTGATACAAGAGTTCATCAATGTGGTCATTGATGATCATTTGAATACATCAGCTCCGAGTTCAAATGATGAGGAAGCTCCTATTATCAACAATCAAGATACCTCATCAAGTCAAAAAGAATCTGAACCAAGGACTGTTAAAGATCATCCAACCAATCAAATACTTAGAAACCCTCTCACTGGAGTTCGTACCTGCAAACAACTTGAGAACATATGTAATTATGTTTGTTTTACATCCCAAATTGAACCGATCAATGTGAAAGAGGCACTATTTGACGAAAATTGGATAGTTGCTATGCAGGATGAACTTAATCAATTTGTTCGTAATAATGTCTGGTATCTTGTTCCTAGACCTAAAGATAAACACATTATTGGAACAAAATGAATCTTTAAGAATAAGTCTGATGAACTTGGAAATATTATACGAAACAAGGCTAGACTGGTTGTACAAGGGTGCACTCAGATTGAAGGTATCGATTACGATGAAACCTTTGCTCCAGTCGATCGCCTTGAGTCAATCAGACTTTTTGTTTCCATCGCATTCTTTAGAAATTTTAAAATATATCAAATGGATGTAAAGAGTGCTTTCTTGAATGACGATTTACATGAAGAAGTGTATGTTGAACAACCTTCAGGGTTTGAAGACCCAAAGCTATCTGACCATGTATTTCGTCTCAAAAAGGCTCTCTATGGTCTTAAAAAAGCACCCAGGGCATGGTATGAGAAATTGACTAAATTCTTACTTAGTCATAGCTTTCAAGTAGGAAGTGTCGATAAGACGCTTTTTGTTAAGAAGAATAACAATGATATTTTGATGGTTCAAATATATGTTGATGATATTATTTATGGATCTACTTGCTCTAACATATCTATTGAGTTTGCAGAGTTAATGAAATCAAGGTTCGAAATGAGCATGGTTGGCGAACTTAACTATTTCCTTGGGTTGCAAGTAAAACAACAACCTGATGAAATTTTCATTTCCCATACCAAATATCCTTCAAATTTGGTTAAAAGGTTTGGATTTGAGAATGGTAAGAACTTTGATACTCCTATGAGTACAACATTAAGACTCTCAAAAGACTCTACAGGTAAAGATATAGATCTTAAACTATATCGTAGTATGATTGGTAGTTTGTTGTATCTTACTGCAAGTAGACCTGATATCACATTTAGCATTGGAATTTGTGCGAGATATCAGTCTAATCCTAAGGAATCACATCTTACTGCTGTTAAACGGATTATTAGATATGTCACAAGTTTTATAAATTTGGGTCTATGGTACTCTTTTGATACTAGTGTTCAATTAGCCGGGTACTCAGATGCTGATTGGGCCGGTAATATTGATGATAGAAAATCAACCAGTGGTGGTTGTTTTTTACATTGAAAATTTCTTAGTCTCTTGGTTCAGCAAGAAGCAAAGCTCAATATCGCTCTCCACTGCTGAGGCTGAGATATTGCAGCTGGATATGCATGTACTCAACTTATTTGGATGAAACGCATGATTAGCGAGTATGGAATTAATCAAGATTCAATGATCTTACATTGTGATAATTCCAGTGCTATAAACATTTCTAAAAATCCAATCCAGCATTCACGTACTAAGCATATTGACATTAAGTATCATTACATATGTGAGTTGGTTGAAGAAAAAGTTATTTCTTTGGAATATTTATCAACTGAAAATCAACTTGCTGATATATTTACTAAACCGCTTGACAAAAGTAGGTTTAATAAACTGAAATTTGATCTTGGTATGTGCATTTTACATTAAATATTCTTGCTTGTATGTATCACAGTGTACTATATTTAGTATTATTTGTGTTTAAATTTTAATTTTTTCATTAAAAAATACATTTTTGGTCGATACTCGACCGGTCGTGGTTGTACACAACCAGTCGCGGTTCGACCGGTCGTGAACCACACTCGACCGGTCGTGGATCTTGTGAATGTGATATATTTGGGGAAAATCCTCTTCTTCCTCATTTTCACACTCACCTACAACGAGTCGTGGCTCGACTAGTCATAAGATTTCCTATTTTTCTTCAAGGTTATTCCTATTTCTTCATTTTTCTTGAAGATTCTTGCTCTCTATGCTTTGATTTGTTCATAGTATAGCTAGATTTCATCTCTTGTTGGGTTTTTCAAGGGTTTCTTCTCAATTTGCTGATCTAGAGAAAACCCATCTTTCTTTTATGCATCTTGCTTGCTCTTTGTATATCTTTTTGAATATGGATGCTAGAGAAAAAAAGAAAACATCCCGTGGTCTATCTTCATCTAGATCTGCACCGATAACTAAACGGCACCTTCGGTCACCCGAAGATGATTCTCAAGATGTAAGAGATTTACGTGTCTGTAACATTATCGTTGAGCATACCGCTGATCTCAATCACATTGTTCCATATGGTGTTATTCCTCTCCTTGAATCTGTAGGCTGGACTAACATTTTACTTTGGGGTAGACCTGTATACCAGTCCATTGCTCAATCAATGGTTGCATGCATCTCTGAATTTTCTCTTGATAATTTAACATTTTCAATTGATACAAGAGAAGGGAAATTTGAAGTAGACCGTCATTTGATATTAAGTATTATGAATATACCTGTTAATGATGAAGGTATACTGATTCATACTTTATACGACAAACCATCTGAATTGAAAAAATGCATGTTATCTAGAGATTTATGCAAAATTGATGTGCAATGGACACATAAAGAGAATGCGCTCCCTGCAAAATATCTGTTACCTAGTTACAGAGTGTTACATCTTTTCTTCATTTCAAATGTATATCCTCGGTCCAGTAATAAAACCGAGTTGACTTCTTTCATAGTTCGTGTGTTGCATTCTATTGCTTCTGGTACCAAGGTCTGTCTTCCCTCTTTGATTTGTCATTCCATTATTCAGTTTTGTCTCCATCCAGGTCATAGTGATATTCCGTTTGGTTATCTTATGACTGTTTTAGCCACTCACATGCTTGTCGATAAACCTGTTAATGAGGCACCAATTTCTCATCTTATTTTCAACAATTCCAATCTTAATAAGATGAAATTGGATCTGTTCCTTGGCCAAGTTGATGAAGGTGGAGTTGGTGGTGTTGGTGGTGATGCTGGAAATGAAGGGAAAGTTGGCGATCTTCCATAACAAGATGTTAATATGGATGACTTATTTGATGATATAGAAACTGATTCACCTAATGATCCAGATTATGATCCATCTAGTTTTGATGCACGCCTTCGTGCATTGGAAGAAAAGGTTGATAATATGAATATAGCCCATGATATGCGATTTAAGTACATGCGAAAATATCTTCGTCGCATTAATAAGGGGTTACACTAGATTGATCCGACTATCCCTGCTCCCTCCTCTGAATCAAATTAGGTGAATTATCTTCTGGATAGTATCACATTATCTTTTTATTTTGGATATGTATTATGGATTATGGTTTAATAACATTGTATTTTGGATATTGTATTTTGGATTATGGATTATGACTTGATACTTCAGGATTATATTATGTCCTTTCATATCTCTTTCTCATTATTTGTTTATTCCTCTATATGTTATCCTTCCTATTGTGCCTTTCCCTTGTCATTTTGTGACAAAAAGGGGGAGTAGTAAGCTAAAGCTAAAAGGGGGAGTAGTATGGAAAGGGGGAGTAAATTTGTTTGAATTGATTTATTGAGAAGGATATGTGTATTGAAGTCTTGAGGTTTTTATGTTGTGTACTGATTATATGAGCAATACTCGTATTACTCAGGGGGAGTAGAGTATTTTGTGATTTCATGGCTCATGATTCCTTATTATCTTTTATGCTATGTGTTTTGTCACAAATTTGACAAAGGGGGAGATTGTAAGTGCTATGATTTCATATCCCTTTGGTTATCAAGTTTTGTGGTGCCAAAACCTATATCTATGTCTTATACATCTTGTGTTTTATGATTGAAGACTATTCATTGCAATCAAATCATCGCATTTCAAGACAAGATCTTAAATGAAGAAAGTTTTCAAGACATGGATGAAGAATTCAAGTATTGAAGTCTTCAAGTTTGTATGTTCAAGATTCGATCAAGTTCAAGTTTAGTAGAAGACTTTGTCAAGTCAAGATCAAGCTCAAGAAGGCCTACTACAAGATTTGTATATTCTCAAGCTTCTCTTAAGGGTCATCTGAGTGTACAGACTTTCAATGTCCATCTCACTTTTAAGGTTTGTTTGACCTTAGATTGACCTTAGGTTGGGCTTTACAGTAGGTCATTCTGGATACATAACTCATATACTTTATTATGCTTGTTTGGAGTGTTCTAAGACCAGTCCTAGGGACTTCAAGACCAGTCCTAGCTTTGCTACGACCAGTCTTAAGTTTTTCAGGACCAGTCCTAGGTAGTTGAAGATTTTTGGATCTTTCCGACTGTCCTACGACCAGTCCTGGACATCCTACGACCAGTCTTGTGAGTTCTATGACTCATCCTTCGACCGGTCGTAGCCCTACGACTCAAACTCCAGCAACCATTTTTGGGGTCCTACGACCGGTCGTAGGTGTCTCACGACCAGTCGTAGGTGTCCCAGGACCGGTCGTAGACCGCCCAGGACCGGTCGTGGAACAGAAAATCTTATCCCGTGGAAATATTTAGAAAATCTTTGGAGCTACGACCAGTCCTAGGTTCCTAAGACCAGTCGTAGACGGGATTTTTTAGGCTATAAATAGAGCACGAACTTCAGAGTTTTACTACTTCAAATCAATTCTATTCAAGCATTCTTTAGGCTATACTCTGAGATAAGTTTGTGTTTAGTCTAAGTTGCTTTGTGCTTATTTAATATTCCTTTTGCTAGCTTATTCTTATTTGATTTTGATCTACATTCCAATCTTATTAGAAAAGGGGAATTTCTAATATTCCTTCTTCTTGGATTCAAAATCAAATAGATCTAGCCCTTTTGAGTTAAAATCAATAAGACATAGAACCATTCTTCAAGTGAGTATTGGACTTTGAACATCGAATCGAACTTCTACTCCGATTGGTTCTATCGGGCTTCTTTGAAAGGTGATTCAGGTATTTTACATGTTTTGTAATTTACTTTCTCTGGTTTTTATTTGAGATTCGCCAGAAAATTCTCATTGTATTGGTTATCTGAGGAGAGACAGAAAACTCAGATTGTGGGATTTTTTGGATTGTGTAAGCCTGAGATCAAAGACACAATTGTGAAGGTTTTAGGTGAACCTGTGAAACCTATTTTGATAGTGCATGCTAATATCCCCTGTGTGAGGATATTAGGAGTGGAGTAGCAATCTGTGTGGCTGTTGGATAACAGTTGGTGTACACACAGGCGAACCACTATATATCGTTGTGTTGTGGATGTGTTTTACTCTTTTATTCTTTTATTCATTCTGTTTTGTGGAGAGTGTTTGTGGATGAATGTTGTAATCACTTCAAGAAAGTGTGGATGAATATTGTAATAACTTAGGATTTATTTTCTGCAAGTTATTTTGATTTTCTTGCTTATTATTCCTCATTGATTTGTGATACAAAGAACGTTCTAGAAATAAGGTTGTCCTACCTTAAACCTCTGGTTTTTTGTGTAAGGTTGTCCTTAGAACTGATAAAGTATCAATTTCTTTATTTTAGGCTATTGTGATTATTTTATATTCAGCATTGTGCTTTATATCTTTTATTATTATGCTGTTATAAGTTTTATTTGGCATTGCCTTATTCACCTCCCCTCTAGGGCATATAGCTAGGCCCTTTCACCTTCCACAACAATAAACACGACCCTTCGTATATGACAACCACGATCCTTCATGTTGTTAACAAACGACCCAGACAAAGGATCGTTGTTAACAATTTTCCTTTATCATGTTTTTCATGTAAATTTAACTGTGGTTGTTATGATATATGGATCGTGGTTATCAAAGTTACATAGGTCGTGGTGTCGGTTGTTATGGGTCATGATTTTCATGTTTTATGGATCATTGTTGTCGTATTTTATAGATAATTCTTGTTATGCTACAAAATAACGAGTTCATTTGTAGAGCTTTGACGTCAGCCTGGAACCCAGAAGAAGCTAGGTTACATCAGCCTAGAATTACGAAGAAGCCATTACACACCAGGTCCACCAACTCCGAGTAGTTGTTTATCCACAAAATATCAATTTCTTTTGAAGGTCTTTTACGTCAGCCTGGAACTCAGCAGAGCTAAGACAGAAGGATTCATGTAAATTTATCTGTGGTTGTTATGATATATGGATCTTGGTTGTCAAATTTAGATGGGTAGTGATATCGGTTGTTATGGGTCATAGTTTTTATGTTTTATGGATCGTTGTTGCTATATTATACGGATCATTGTTGTCATGAGTAACCATCTGGCTTTTACTTTCATAAGAACAATTGAATGTGTTTGGTGACTTTCTGCATGTCCACTATATCCTTTTATAACAATCACTATTACATTAATATTTTTCAGATTAGTGCATGTTTTGTATTTGCAGGTATTACAGGGACTATTTCGCGCCTTTGTTAAAGTATCTAGTATCTTTTTTCATACGGATAGAACCATTACAAGACCTGGATAGAAATTTTCAAAAGGTTCTCATTCTATCTCTTGAAAGTGCTTGGATTATTTCCATAAACTTTATCTTGCTTGCTAATATGGTGAAAAATTCTCATTTTGTCGTATTATACAGATCATTGTTGTCAGGCTGGAATCCCGAAGAAGCCATTACACACCAGGTCTACCAATCCGAGTAGGTGCTCATCCACAAAATATCAATTTCTTTTGCAGGGCTTTTACATCAACATGGAACTCAGCAGAGCTAAGACGGAAGGATTCAGACTATAAGGTCGTGGTGAGACAAAGACAAGCCTTATGATCGTGCTCGAAACACGATATATGGGTTGTGACTATCATTGATAATGGTTCGTGGTTGTAATTTTATATAGGTCGTGGTTGTCCTGAAATATGGATCCTAAATAAAATTATGTATAGCTCGTGGTTGTTGTGTAATAAAAATCGTGTTATATGGTTCATTGTTGGGGTGAAGTATTGATCATAGTTGTCATTCCACTATGCCAAAATCGCTATTTTGCAACCGACCAAATCTGTTGTAAAACCAAATAAACGACGGACTTCGTCTGTCGTTGTTTATTGGGTCGTTTTTAATTTTACGACGGATTTTATCCGTCGTTTAATCTGCGACGGATAAGGTCCGTCGCATCATAGCGACGAATAAAATTCATCGTAAAAAATAAAAAATCCATCGGTAATATTCCAAAAAATTAGTCGTCACTAAAAACATTAGCAACGGATAAGGTCCGTCGCTAATATGAGTAAGCGACGGACCTCATATCCGTCGTTGATTTTCAATTTTCAGAAATTAGCGACGGATTTGGTCCGTCGCTAAAATATCTGTAAATAAAAAAATATCGATAATTTATTATTATTATTTTTTTAATCTTGCACCTGATAGTCATTCAAAAAATAATTCACACTATTGTTTGATAAGAATCCTATTCACAAAATTGGTAACAACTCAATTCAATAAAAGAGGAAATATCCACTCCAACTAGTATTCATTTTTTGTAAAAGTTCTAAATCCTTAAAAAAAAAACTGTAATTTGCAGAAGAACTACATTCTATTCGTGAAATAGAAGAGAAAGGAAAGAAGAGATACCTCTGAACTTTGTGGTTACCTTTGCAATTTTCTGTTTGGTTTGTTGCGGATTTCAGTTGTTCTAGATCCGACATAACTTCAATGGTGGAACACCGAAATGACAATGTAAAACCTTCTGACAAAAATGCTGCTGGGGCACCCAGTGCTTACATGATCAATCTTGGTTACTTCCAAAAGTGGCTGAAAGTGTTCTATTCTCACTGGAAGGAACACAAAACTAAGTTCTGGGGTGCTTCTGATGTGCTTGTAATTGTTAGTCCCCCAGCGTCTAATGATCTACGTTATCTGAAATCTTCAGCATTGAACGTCTGGTTGCTGAGATATGAGTTCCCAGAAACAATCATGGTCTTCATGAAGAAACAGATTCATTTCTTGTGTACTCAGAAGAAGGCTTCTTTGCTAGGAACCTTAAAGAAATCTGCCAGGGAGGCTGTCAACCTTGAGATCGTGATACATGTCAAGGCAAAGAGTGATGATGGGAGTGCTTTAATGGATGAGGCAGCTATAGGTGCATTGAAGGCTGGGAATAAGGTCAGTGCTATTTACCAAGCAGCAGTTATGGTGGTAGAGAGGGATGCTCCTGAATTTGCCTCTCATCTTACAAAGTTAGCAGGTTGTGTTTTTTTGGGATCCTAAATGGATCAGTTTCTTCTTCCGCACATCAACTTCTAGAAAATTATGATATTAGAACTGGTTAGAAAGAAGTGGAATAAGAAAAGAAAATATCCAAGACATTGATGGCATTTTTAACCAACTATGGGCATATAAGTAAGATCATTTTCGCTTTATACTACCTAGAAGAGAAATCCTGGTTTTGGAAATCGAATCTGTCAAGTCGGATTGCTGAAACTGATGTCACTGGGACAGGTTCCGCTGAAATCAGATTGAATCCTTAACTTACATGGTCCCCCTTCATTATATATCCATCATTGTGACTACTCGATATTGATGAGTCACAATGAATGACTCATTCAAAATGAATAGGTCATGGGCTGAATCAGCCAAGTCAAAAAAAAGTTAAAAGGTACTGTTAGATTTGGACCTCTTTTCTGAATCGGGCCACTGAATCGTCTCTAGGGATGATACCGGACATGGACAAATCGACTCAATATCAAATGATTTGATTGGGCTTCCTAATCCCTAGATCTAGCTCCAAATAGATTATTACCAGAACCTCATTAGTATTATAAATAATTATAAAATAAAAAATAGGTTTGAGATTTAGTGTCTATTTTCTGCAGTAGTATTATCCAAGGATGAACAACACTCAATACTTGAACTACAATGAAAATGAAACACACATGCAACACAATTGGAATTGAAGACTACATGAGACCACCTTAGATTATATGCAAAACAGGACAAGACTTCAAAAATATAAGCTTGAATTCTTCAAAACTTTTATTAGCTCAACCAATAATGACCTTTCAAGAACTATTTCGTTTCAAGACATACACTTAACCTTCAGCAATTTTAAGATTCTAAAAGAATGAAAGATACTGAAGGAACTTGATTCAAGGGACCAAAAGCTCATAAATGTTAATCATTAGAAATCTGGAAAATTGTCAAAAACATGGACAGGTTTCGATGCCAAGGATAAGACCTTTTCAAAATTCTATTGACAACAAATTTCTTATTTGAATAATAAAAACTTTAAACAAATTGCATATCAAGATTCCAAGTAAAACCAGATAAATAGATCATAATACATTAATTTACAGAAAGGTATGATAAATAGCTGGAGTTCTGCACTAGAACTGAGTGCTAAATAACTTAAATATCATTGTCTAGAACTAGATACTAGATAATTAGTTTACAAACTTTAGACAAATGTAAGGGGGGGAAAGGCTTTGTGACAGATAAACTCCACTTGCTACAAACCACCACCTAGTCCCAAGCCTGGCTAAATAGGGAGGGTTGATGTTAGCGGCAGCCTGCTGCGAAACACTTGCCAATCAATCATGGAAGACAGCCTCAAATAGCTATGACAAGGCTATGATGATGGTGTTAGTGATGATATTCCACAGCTAAGTATGCCATATAGATTCTGAAGAAAGAATTCACCAAAAGAGTTCAAAGGTATGTTCCAATCAATGTTCAAAATATTATTTCCTTTTACCCAAAAAGTATCAATCCTTGGGGCATATGGTACAATTGATACATTCAGTACATCCAATCTGGAGACACTCGTCTTGGTTCAGTTATTTTTTCTTTAGTTAAAAATAAAAATAAAAATCCAGGAGAACGAGAAAAATGAAAAAGAAAATTTGGAATTTTAGTTGAGGATAATGAAAGGTTATTGATATCGGCACCCACCGCAATGATAAATACATCCTTTAATTTCCAATTTTTGGTAAGAAATGGTATAACATACACCTATGGGCTTCTGTATCACTGAAAGTCGAAAGGGTGATTGTGAATGGTGGCTCCTAACTAAAACTCGATACATGCATATTAGAATTGTTTTCCTCAGTAAATTAAAGAATGTAACCCCTTGAAGGCAAGAAATGAACTAGAACAAAGTCCAATGTGACTCATCCAAGTCCAACACGACTTGGATACATGGTATTAAAAAATGGTTATGTTATGGCCATTATGTAATAGTGTTGTTGGAATGGTTTTTAATGTATCTCTTGGGTTCTAGAACTTGCAATTAAAAACCAACAATCCAAAGACTAAGATGTTCTCGTTTTTGCTTGCAGACACCATTATTGTCAATGAAAAAGCTGCAGAAGTTGTGATTTCAATCAACTCCAAGTTAGTTAAGGATGTTGCATACTCATTCAATGAGGAAGAGGAGGAAGAGGAGGAAGAAGAGCATCCAAAGGTCAAAGCTGAATCCAATGGAGCTGAGGCATTCTTGTCGAAAGGGACTCTAAGGTTGGATAATCAGGAGATGTCAAAGGAGGAGCTGCGGAGGCAGCATCAGGCTGAGCTGGCCCAGTAGAAGAATGAAGATACTGCGAGGAGGTTGGCTGGGGCTGGTTCTACAGCTGGAGATGGTCGTGATTCTGCAAAAGCTTCAAGCGATCTCATTGCCTACAAGAATGTCAATGATATCCCATAGTCGAGGGAATTAATGATACAGATCGATCAAAAGAATGAGGCTGTCCTTTTGCCAATCCACAACAGCATAGTGTCATTTCACATTGCTACCGTCAAGAGTGTTTCAAGCCAGCAGGACAGCAAAAATTGCTATAGGATGTGCCTCGGGAGTTTTAAATGATCGCCGAGTACCTTTCAAACTAAAAGGGAAGTTTTATAAAATAGCTGTAAGACCAACCACGCTTTAGCGAACAAATTGTTGGGCAAGGGGAAGGCCCAAAAAGACGTGGATGGAGGTAGTAAGAAAAGACCCGATGACCTATGGTCTAACTGAAGGTATGGCCCTTGATAAAGTGGAACGGTGGAATAGGATTCATGTAGGCGACCCAATTTAATTAGGATATGGCTTACATGATGATGACGATTATTTCATATATAAATTGCAATATGAATATATATATATATATATATATATATATATATATATATATATATATATAACTATATTATATTCACCTAGTATATGTATTGGAATTTGGAGCAACCGACATTATCCCACCCCCATTGTACCATGTATTAGAGGAACTAGTGGTGAATGGATGTTTGGTTTATCCAAAAGGTATCCAGTTTGAAGCTAAAAGGCATAAAAAGTGCCTCTTCCAAGTTCTTTTACTTGGTCTTCCACTCAAAACAAAATGTTTACTATTAATCCTAGTATTATCTACTACATACTAGTAACATACAACCAATATTGAGGAACCATACCATAAGCTACAAAATTTCATGTCCCCCTAAACAAGGCATCCTCCATTGATAACATATGTATATATATATATTGTAAGTTTTTTATTTTCATTTACATTCACAAATACATTCATCATTCATCCAACTATTAACAACATTTACAAAAAATAAAATATATCCAACCAACTCTTAATAATAATTTGCAACTTAACCTGTTAGGAACCTGAAATAGCGGTGAAGATCGCTTAAGTTGAAGTAGGAATATGTCAATGTGTCCTAGAGGGGGGTGAATAGGAATTTTTAAAGATTTATAAGTTATTTTTCAATCCTATCATACTAATCCTATCATAGAGTACAGATTAGGATTACTCAAAAATTAACTCTATTAGCTTCCAAGCCTAATAGAGGATCCAATCACAACTACTTGTAAGATAACAAATTTATGAATTAGATTGTGATGGATATGACTGTGTGTGCATAAGATGTGATTTCAGATAATCATATATAAAGGTATGTAAGGCAATCACATAAATGAAAGACAATATCAATCTCAAACACAGTCATTTTATAGTGGTTTGACTACTTGTCTACTCCACTCCCGGCTTCCACACTCAACCCTTGAGTGACCGGATTTCACTAAGGAGGCTTCCCATGGTTCACCTCAAACCTAAGGTTTTAAATTAGGTTCACCTTCAACCTTTACAGAGGTTTCTACTCGGTTCACCTCAAACCCTGGAGTTTTACTGACGTACTCCTAACCAGATGTTTATGCTCTCCACAGAGCAAGGGTCCACACAACGCACCCGGAGGTTTCTACTTGGTTCACCTTTAACCCTGGAGTTTTACTGGCGTACTCCTAACCAGATGTTTATGCTCTCTACAGAGCGAGAGTCCACACAACGCACCCCACACGTACACTCCCGTCGGAGGCCTCCTTCGAGGACTTCAAAGGGTGAGCAACACTTAAAACTCAATCCTAGAAAGGAATGATCACAAGTGTCTTCTGGACTCTAGATACTTACAAATAAGTTGATGAGTCCCATTCAGCGCAATGATGAAGATCTCCTTCTTGTTGATGACGAGTCTTCAGCTCCCTTGATCCACAACATAAAGGTGTATCTATACTAGGCTTTAGGTTGGGTCAAGGTTATGATGGAATACCACTCTCTAATGATTTTCCTATAAGGAATATAGAGTAGTTCCAATCATTTATGCATTTAAGGCATCCCAGCTTAATGATTTACCATTAAGATAGTAGCTGAAGGATCCTTGAATGCGGAAGTTCATTCCCCAATCCACTCTATGTGATATCAATGATGAGGGTGGATTGGAGGATGGACTTCCTGAGAGAAAGAGCTTAGGTAAATGATAGGAAGTTTAAAACTCTCAAAAGCACTCTTTTCTTTCTCTACCAGCAATAAAGACTAATCTCTCTATATATAGGCAAAAGGTTCCAACGGATATAAACGGTCATATTTATGACAGAGTTCGATATCAGCAAGCAGTCGTTGATATGATCGAGCGTATACTCTTGATTGTATCGGCAGACCTCTCGATGATACAAACTCAATTATCATTTCGCTTTTAGAAACCTTTCGCCAACTGGTCGATGGGATCGAGACACACATCGATGTTATCGGATTTCGAACTCCGATTCCATCGAGCGATGGATCGATCTATCGACAGGTAAAAATAAGAGAGAAGCCTTGAAGAATTTCAGGTTCTACAGATATAATCGGGGAACAGTCGATGTCATCAGAATTTGTACATCGATCATATTGGAGACCTTATCGATGGGATTGATAAATCGTATAGATTTACCTATAAGCTTGCTGGACGATTTTTGTCCGGACTCGATCCAATCAACGAGGTCTCGATATGATCGATATATGAATATCGATTTATCGACTGGCACCCGAATCAACATTAAAAATAATCTGAAATTCATGCTGGTGAAAACATGCGCCCACAATCGATATGATCGACTGACTTCCGATATGATCGATATTTGAGTTTAGATTGAATCGGACAGTCATCGATATATTGAAGCTTATGTTAGTTTTCTTTAGAAAAATAGGGGCACCGGAAAATAGTCTGTCGATAGTTTCGATCTTCTTCCAATAGGATCGATATTCGAATATCGATGATATCGACTCACCAGTCGATATATCGATAAATCGTCCAGATGATTGTTTGATTGCTGGACACTTTTTATCCTCACTCGATTGTATCGATTTGAGATGCCGAGGACATCGACAGAGCTGGTCGATCATATCGAAGGGGTAATCGATATAATCGACAGTGTAAGAAAAACTTTAGAGATTTTTCTTTTTAATAAAAAGTTTTCTTACACAAAAATCCTAAGATGTTCTAGTTCTTTTTAAGGGTTTTAATCACCTGGTGTTTTAGGACATGGGATGTGAAGCTATTATTTACCTATGGTGAGCTTCCACACATCCAGTTGAGGCAGACGCTTGCCTCGATCTTCCTGTTAGGCGCTGTTGTCCAACTGACTCAACTTACAACGTAATTGACAAACCAGGGCACGTAGTAGGTACACTTTCAGAACCGTCATGCATCGTAATGTCTTACGGCAGAGCGGGTTCTGAGGAGTTATAAGTTGACCCTGACGACAGTATATAAATGAAGCGATAAAGATATAAATGATTCAAGATTAATTAAAAGTTTCGAGAACTTACATCCACCTCACTCTTATTGCCAAGTAGTCCTGACGAAAATGCATCCACATTATGAGAAGGGAAAAAAAATTGTGGCTGCACCAATACGCTCTAGCATGAACAGCTGCCTACGTACCCAATGTTGGAAGATTGGGGTCAAGCCACTATGTAGTTCTTAATATTTAAATCAGAACATTTTACGCATAAGCAAAGAAAAAATCAAAACAAATCATAATAGAAATATGTGTACCTTCTGTCACGCATAAGAAGATGAAAAGCTGAAACAAATCACTAGATTAGTCAAGCAAAACTACTAAATAATTCATTTAAAGTATCTTCGATATGCACCCAATCGCAGTAGAACAATGTTATCTTAAAGGTGAAGTAGTTTAATTCAAGAATTTGTCTAATGATACCATAGTAGGTGGCTTCCTGTTCTACCAAGAAAGTTCTTATCCATGGCACTCACCCTGAACATAGTTAATGCTTTCTTAGAGACCACTATTTTGTGTTGTCAAGTTTTTTTCTCCATGTGTGCGGGCACACACAAACAAATGGAGCTAGATCATCTATTACTTGAATATATGTACAGAAAAGGAGGAAATTCAAACCTCAATTTCAGACAAGTAGGCTTCCCTTTCCTCATGTTTAGATTTCAGAACATCAGACAACATACTTATATCCCTGAAATATGAATAAAGGCTGGACATATGTGATTCTTGCTCAAAATTATTTGTGCCAAATAGCCACAGTTTTAAGGAAAATATAATCTTTAAGACCCAAAGAACCAGTGTCATTATATAACAGATTGATTTGAACCAGCATGTGGCTCAGCAAGAGGCAAAAACCAGCAAAATCAGATTATCAAAGCTGTCTAATCATAATGATTTTTGGCCAACCACCTAACCACAATGTGGCTTAGCATATCAACAATCTGATCACCATGCATGTTTGCCATTTCTTAGGTAGGCGATAAATTTTGAAGGATTTTGACATAGTTTAACTAACTAAAGCTACGGATAGCAACAGAAGTCCTCATCATCTTATAATGTTAAATGAAACACAAAGCATGAACACAAAAATGAGACAGATCCAAAACTCAACCAAAATTTCAGTTTGTAAAAAGCTAAAAACAACTTAACAAGATTTCCAAGGACTCAAATGAGTTTCTAAAATAAAAATCAACTAAATGGAAATGAAATCTGCAGATTCAACTAGAAATCACACGGACTGAAAAACAATTCAGGGGAGTGAAGATAAATTGACATAGAAAAATAAAACAAAATAAAAACCAACCCCTAGTGCACAGTGATCACGACCATCAGTTTGGTGCTACACCATGTAGATGGGCCATACATACAAATGTAACACCCTGAAAATCGGGGGTCGTGTATAAACTCAACTCCCGAGTTTCAGACCGTCACTTATGCAACAAAAATGATTATGATTCAATGTTGTCTGATTTAAAGCATTCACATGAGTAAAAGTATACCAAAACTGCAATTCATACTTCAGATCCAGTGATAAAAGCAAGCGGAAGACTAAACAATATGTATATCACTATATGGAAAAACAAAGTAAACCTCATCTGTCTCTAAAGTATGAATACATCTCTGAGTCTCATATACATATACATGAACAAAAAAATGTAATGTTCCAAATAGTCCCACTGAAACCCCAACGATCCAGGTCGCCTACGGGAAGCCGTCGTGATACTGCATATACGAGAACTCGTCCTGGTCCTCGTCAATGTCTGACTCTACCTCCTGGATCTCCGCCTCACCTGCATCTACAACAGGGTCTGGTGGGTGTTGCAAACACCATCCCGTAACGTGGGAGTGAGTGATCAACTCAGTGGAATCATAGAGCAAGGATTAGCATATTCACAATTCAATCATGCGATAATAGTAAAGCAGTAAATCAGACAATCCTAGTACTGTTGTTAATGCAAGATGATATGACGTGATGTATGCCCTCACCGACGATCTCCCTCATACGGCAACATCTTACGACCGCGGCATGCCACACTCCCTAGAGTGCTCCACATCTTCCAGGCACATGCAATGCTATGGTGATATGATTTTTAAGTTGTTATTAATCCATTCAAACAGCAGGATTGAGAAACTAAGGTACTTCCCTTGTATCAATCCCAACACAGATCCTATCTAGGGTCGTCACTCCTAGTAATCTCATACGATGTATATTTCGTAGGTCACTGTAAGGGCTGTCAGGGCTGTTGCTCGCACTCGTTGCACCGCTCCCCCATCACCTTATCAATACAGGCCTACCGTACTCTACTGCAACGGAAGAGTCGTCGCCTCCCATGGACTCAGAATACGCTCGCGGTCACTACAAAGGGCTCGTCGCCTGATCAGTGTAGGCTGACAGCAAGAATATAGTGTCCCATACCACCATAATCTGCTCACGAGTCTAGGTGCTCACTGGTCACTACGGGGAGGTTTGTGGCCCCAGCGTAGGCCGACAGCTCGACCACGGTATCCCATACCACCATGCCCGGGTCATGAGTCTTCGTGGATCAAGGTACCATGGTTAACAGGGTTTACAATGGTAAGTTCAGTACCCTAGGTTCAAGCAATTATGACTCATACAAGGTAAACATACATCGGCCAGTCGAGTTGATTGACGGGCTCGACTAGCGCGATCGCATCTCAAGTCGAACGACATGAAGTGCGTAAAACACTTCGCGTGGCCTAACCACTGCCGCCAACTTCAAACACGAATCACGTTCATCGAAGCGTCGTTCGTGGCTATGACCAGTCAGCCACGAATTCGCTCGGTTACCGACTGCCTGGACTAAGTCTAGTCCCAAACATTTATGGAATCACATCAGCAATCTAAGTGAGAGTATTGAAATTGAAATACAATCATGTGAGCATGTTAACACATGTTATAACATTCAACTTAAGCAAATCTTCCAACACACATATTCCATGCATGTAATGAAATCATGCATATAGTCAACATGTAGGAAATCATTTAGGTCAGCATATTAATTGAAGAATCAATCAAAAACTATCTCATAACATCATTCAATTCAATACATACTAATACAAACATTTATACAAACACATACACTACACACTTAAGTCTACATATAGTATGTCGACCCAAAGTGCGCAACTAGGCGAATCTCTTCGCCAAACTAATTATGCAAGCATTCTTAACTCCCTATTGCGACAACAAACCATGTCAATCACGTCAACAAAATACGAATGTAAACCGTACTTCCTACAAATGACTAAAATGCCCTAAATCTCATATTCTTCGTTAATTTACAAAACAGGAAACGGAGAGCATGTTGTACATGTCAAACGGCGATGCCGTCGATAATCTACTATTAAACGACATTGAAAGCGTTGTAAACCGTCAATCAAAGCGTCTAAAATCCTCACCTAGTCTCTTACGGATGCGGGATTTTGAACGGAGCGTGTACGCTTCGTCTACGGCAGTAGGAGAACCTGTTTTACGAAATACATTAGCTCACACGCTACGAATCCAAGTAATCCCTAAATCAGCAACTTTTAGGGTCGTTTCATACCTGAAAAAGTGGAGAAATCACCGTCCAGGTGATTGGGAAGAGTTGCTGAAACAGTAGCAATCGGCGGCTCGGAAACGGGAAAAATCCCTTCCAATCTCTCTCTCAAACTCTCTCTCCTTTTCTCTAGGGTTTTCAATTTTTGGATGGGAGAGAGAAATGAGGGTTTCAACCCCTTTTATAAGCTTAAAAATGCCAGAAACAGGCTCCGGAACGAAGTTTACTTGGTGCCTATCCATTTTGGGGCTGTTTAGGTCCAAAAGTTGCTTTCTGGTGGTCCCCTGGTCGATTACGGTCGGACTTAAGCTCATGCGTACCAGATGTAGCACGTATTAAGTTTTCAGTCTGGCAGGGTTCGCAGATCGCACGTGGCGGACCAGTTTCAGTTCAGCGGTCACCGCACGTAGATCAGGGCTGAAAGTCTCATGATAATAAATAGAAATTTTTCCTGATCCGAGGGTGTAATCTAGATGAATTCCGATGGTCAGAACGCTTAATACTGACACGTCAAGTCGTGTGCCAGATTTGAATTTGAAATTCCAATTCTGTCCCTATTCACGGTCTCTTCAGTTCGGGTTCAACGAAATAGTCTGTGATTATCGGTTTGACTTGATTTTCGAAATGATTATCAAGTCCAGCTAGGCGGTTCTAACGGTCTAAGATAGGAGGTATCGGACCTTCGACGCGCGGTCTAAATCCAATATAAAAATTCAAAGTGGTCTAGAGAACAAACCTGCTTAGAGTTTGATCCGAGGTTATAGAGTACTGTAGAGTTGTTTGTTCTACTCGATTTGGGTCTTGTAGAATGTATTTAAAGTGATCAGGGACTATTTCCCAGCTACTCTAGCGTTGCGCTAGCTAACTTACGCTTAATTTCCATGGAAATTAATTCTACGCGATTTCAGGTCGAGTTGGTACTCGAGCCCAAGTACGGATTTTTCACGGGCGTTACAACAAACAATTAAGGTGATTGGACTATGGTAACTACCATCCTATCAGGATTGTGGTAACCACATAAACTTTTAGATATCTGCTGGAGGTTCAAATTTCATACTGTGTTTGCTCTAATGCCTACTCAGCATGAACTAACTTCTCCTGATATAGCATGGTTACATGATTTTCCAATGTTCAGGAATGGATTTGCTAATCATGACAATCTCTCTCCTTAGATATTACCATTTCAGCCTCACGGCATTCTGTCCCTGTTCAACTCACTATCTGTGCTAGTAGTACAAGCCATTTGTGGCTCATAGCATTCTCTGTCCCTACTCAACTCACTTCCCTTACTGGTAGTATGAGAAATTTGTAGACGAATCCTCCTTGGAGCAAAGCCCTACGTCACCATAAGTGTTTGAGAACTTTATTGCGGCTGGAGATTGTGTTTAATGTATTACGGTGATCCATTTGATGTTTCTAGGTGACATGAACAACAAGCAATAAACTCAAGTGAAAATGCTGACTACAAATGAAAATAACCAAGTAAAAACAACAAGAATTAGTAGAAGTGAAGATGTGATGATAATACCTTTTGCAATCACATATATGCTAATAAATGTATAAACAAGTACAACATCTACTACAAATACATCTTCTATTCTTAAACAAAGTAAAAGAAAGGAATATACCAGCAGCATGCATGAAATTTCATTACAATAAGAAAAAACGGCACTTATATGAGTCATAGAACTAGTAATGAGCTAATGACTACAGGCTCATTGTGCTTGCTGCATTACAATTCCTTGAACAAACCATCTCCACCTGAGATGACACTATATTCCAGCAGTTCAAGCTCCTTATTTTCAATGCCTCTAATTCCCTACAATAGCCCAACTTACAAGGGATATATATATATATATATATATATATATATATATATATATATATATATATATATATATATATATATATATATATATCCTGAAGGATATGGATATATATATTTTGGAAATTTTAATGGGAGAAAAAAAAATTGGGTGAAATAAAAGTCTATCAGCTGATACAGGGGAACATAACAATTCCTATCCAATAGTCATATTTAAAAATAATAAGAAGAAGAAGATAAGAAATACAGCCCCCCATATCCAGATCAATAATCATGGCTTTCTGGAATACAAGTTCAGCAGTGAATGTGGGCCAGGTTGAATGCTTTGGCTAGAGCTTAAGGCCCATGGGCTGGGCCCACAAGAGTTTTAAGGCTTGATAATTAATTTAACCAGAACAAAGCTGGGGTAATATAGCAACGCCATAAGGTTATGCACTTGGTTATCATCCTCGCCTAGATGGTTTGACAGCAGGATCTGCCATGAAAAACAACAACGATGAGAATGACAACAACCATGATGATGATGAATGATAAGGCATAAGTAGATGCTGAAGCATGCACCTGAAAAGTGCTTTTTCGGCACCAAGGATCTGAAGTGTAGAAGCAGGGCACTTAGCTAGATTCGTAAGACTTCCAGCATGGGAAATCAAATGGGCACCAACAACTTCACCAAGAATGATATCATGTATTTTTAATTTTTTTTTTAAAGATAATCAGTTCATGCATTTAGCATAAGATCTACGACAGAGGAATGCTATGAAATTTATGAAAATGCCATCAAAGATTTTTTTTAATTAAAAAAAAAAAAAAAAACTGAAACTATTGAAACTATAAACGATACATCAACATCACAATGCATCCTTTGGCTGATTGTTGGGTTTTAGAAAGGAAAAGGAAATCAATCTCCTCAATCCTCGTCAAATTGCACCCATTAAGACTACAAAAAGTTTCGCACAGAACTTAGACTACATGGTTAGCCACTCTGTCTGATCATTTTGTTGGAGTGTTAAAGTCACTCCATATACATCGATACACCATCTTCTGAAGGTTCAAGCTTTTAGAGAAACTAATTGTTTGATATGGTATTAGAGTGTTCGAATTCTGAAAATAGTAAAATATGCTGCTATAATATATTCTTCCATGAAGGGGTGTTTATAGTGGGAGTGGAGTATTCATCCACTATCTCCTCGCAAGTCGGGGGGAGTGTTGGAGTGTTAAAATCTTTCAATTCCTCCACCCTTACCAAGTATCACCCAGCAGGTGAGGGAGAGTGTTGGAGTATTAAAGTCTTTCAATTCCTACCCAGTATCACCCGCATATAAGGGGGAGTGTTGGAGTGTTAAAGTCTCTCAATATGCATTGAGACATCTGAGTATCCCATTGCTCATTTGTCCATGGACACAAAAATCAGGCTAATCCATGACTAGGTATGTGACATGAGCAAGAACATATAGTTTGGACTTGGGGGCATTCCCTCTCTAAGGATTCCCTATAGTGTGCCTCACTTAAGTAATGGATTGGCATGATTTTGGGATCCATATTCAAACATAGGAGGGCATGGACGATGGTCGGAGTGGATGTCATCAACTCATTAGAGTGGGGGCCACAAAGATGATTTAACTTTGATTAGGCAACAAGATGAAGACAACATGTGGGCCCATGTGAGCACTATGCAGCTCCACGCAAAGATGGTTGGATAATCTGAAGCTTCCATCCTGTGGGCTGTGGTTTCTATTGTTATTTATGATCCTTTCAATAGTCCACATTCAGCTACACCTGTCAGTGGTAAGAGTCACTCATTCGGCCTAATTTTCTTACTTGATCCTTCTGAGTGACACCCAAAACATGGACGATCCTCATCTTCCAACCATCTTTGGATGTAGGGCCAAGTGGGTTGACGCATATTGATGATCCTAAGTTGTGATATAGGCTAAACGAACTCAATTGTAGCAACTCTCCTTGTGGGCCATCTAGTCCTTGAGTGGAGGGAATGTGTTGAGTCCACCCATATCTATGAAAACTGACCAGTTAATTTGTTCAGTACCATCAGGTCCCTTTCCAAATTCTTACTTTGTGTCCACTAGTATCAGACCATGTTCCAAAGCCACACACTGCAAGTAACAATTAACAAGGCACCATGAATGATAGTGGAAAGTGAGATTATGAAGTCAACTTTAATAACATATTTAAGGCTACAGTTATATGCTAATGGCAACATCAATATTCATGTCATGTTGATAAAGAAAAGAATCCATGTGCTAATAAGGCTTCCAAGAAGAGAATTGTTCCCTGCAACCTTCTCATTCATTAATTTGTAAACAACTCATTCTACTCATTACCCAACGGCCTAACTCAGATGGAGTTAATAAAAGTGATCACATACAAAATATTTATTTACTTAAACTAAGTAGTAACCACCTATGTGAATGTTGGTTGCGATCACTTGAGAGATCATTGGATATGCCCAGATAATATAAACCCAAGAGATAACACATCGTAAACCCACATAACTAGGCTTCACCAGTTTTAGATGAGAGGAGAGGATGTAACCATTCTGCCTTTTAGGTTTGTTTGTATAGATGGAAGTTGGTTTTTCTATGAATTCTAATTTACTAGTAAGATCAGTAGATTTTTTATTTATTTTTACCATTTGTACAAAACCATTTTCAAGCTGAAAATTAGTCTTATTTTCTCCTTTAACTACCCTCATCTTTCACTTCATGGATCAAACAATTAGATCTGCCATACATACTTCATGGTAGAGAGCATATTTATCTATAATAAGAGCACATGATATCACTAGTCGGGTGACCATACAAGCTAAGAATAACATGACTGAATCATAAAAAGCAACCTTGATGAAATAGACTTCTTGATGCACGATGGTTACCAATGGATGGATGGCCATGAATCATGATCAACCTGAAATCCAAATCTCAATTCTTTGAGAACATATAAATGAAATAATTTCAAAACAGAAGCATAATCCTACAACAAATCCCGCCTTCTCTCAGGAAATTCAACAAATAGCTAATGTACAAACCGTATCCCCAATTTTCAACTGAATTAGAAGAGAATATGGATGGATTTACCTGCAAGAACCTGACGCTCAGGATGATGGAGGGGTTATGCAAAAACCATATCCCCTGATTCTCCTGAAATTAGCAAATCCATCCCGGATCCACCACCAAATCGATAATGGAAATGAGTGAGCGGTAACGGGTGTAGCGAGTTCCTACTGTAACAATGGGGCGAAAATGATGGGGTTTGGACGGTGTCGAAATGTTTTGATTGGAGATGGGTTAGGGTCAGCATTGCTCAGAGACGTGGAGGGAGATCAAGAGTCACAACGATTGAGGGAGAGCCAGAGCGAGAGGAGGGAAAGCAAGAAAGGAGAAAAGGCATTGAAAGAGGGTTTCAGAAATTACTCTTTCAAAATGAGTTTTTGATTCACATCCGAACAATGTGAGTTTAACACCAAATTATATACTAAACTAAGTTTTTAGCCATACATTTAAGGGCTCATTTACCAGATGGTTAAGATCATATAATATGGGTACAAGATAAATATTAACCATCTACAAGAGGACCCACTATTTGGATGGTCTGGATAACTTTATATCATTTGCACTAGTAACTGCATAAATCACCACCATTTTACTTTGGACCAAAAACTAGCACATTTAAAACTAAAATAACTCCACATGGGGCATAACGTGAGCTTTTACATGGTGTAAGCTTGCTGGGTGGGGCCAACTGAGATGTTTGTGAGAAATCCACCACGTCCATCCATTTTATGAGATTATTTTAGGACGTGTGACCAAAAATTAGGTGTATCCAACACTCAAATGGACCACATGAGAGGAAACGGTAGGAATTCAGTGAGCACCGTAGACATTCAATCAATATTGTTTTCACATGGTGTGGTCCACCTGAGATTTTGATCTACCTCATTTACTTGATATAGTATTAAAATGGTATGCAAAAATTTGATGGACGATACAAATAAAACACATAGTCTTGGTGGGGCCCACATAGCACCAACCACTAGACACCTAGCTACTCCTGTCAGTAGCCAAAACCACGTCCGATTGGCTAGTGTACCACACACCACCGACGTTGTTGGTGTATTTTGTGGGTCCCATATGAGGAATGTGTTATGTCCAAACCGTCTATCCATTTGGAGAGCTTGTAATAAGTCTTGGGCTGAAAAATAAGACAAGTCCAAAGATCAAGTGGACCACACTACAAAAGGTAGTGGGAGAATGAATGCCTACCATTGAAACCCTTTTAAGGGTCACAAAAGTTTTGGATCAATATAATTTTTTATTTTTCCCTCTTCATCTACGTATGTATAATATTATTAATGGATTGGATGGAAAGGAAACGTTATGGTGGGCCCTACAAATGTTTTAATGGTGAGAATCTTTGTCCCACTGCTATTGTGTGTGGTCTAGATGAACTTAAGATATCAATCACTTTTGGGCTCATATGCCAAAATGATCTCTAAAATCATTTTCAGTTATTCCATGTCTGTATTAACTTATAACAGGTTGGATCTCAAATAAACATATGGTTGGCCCTAGGAAGGTTTCATCATTGGTGTCACTATCCCACTCTTTTCCATGGTGGGGTTTACTTGAAATTTATATTTACCCCATTAATCAAATGCAACATTCCATGACAGGCCACGAGATTAAAATATAAAGTCAATCCATGACTTGGGTGGGCCACACCACATACTATAGTTGAGAGGGGTTACCCTCCCATTAAAACATTCATAATCACATATTGGGCCCACCTAGATGTGATTAACCGATCCAGCCCATTCATTATGCGTGTCCCACTTGGATGAGGGGTTAGATCAAGTTTCAGCTGCATCCAAAACTCACGTGGGCCCCCCAAGTGCTTTTATATGTTTTAGGATGTCTTCATAGTTTTATATGGTATAGCCCACCTGAGTTTTGCATACGGATGATTTTTAAGATATCTCATAAACTAAAAGAGATGCATCGAATTCACAGTGTTAATGTTCAACACACATCATGATGGGACGCAAATAGTGCCGCATGAGGGAGTATGTCGGTGAGGGCATCCATCATGTCATTTCATGCTTGCATTAACAATAGTACCTATGGATGGTTGATTGTTTGCTTTACTATTAACGCGTGATTGATTTGATAACATGCTAATCTTTGCTCTATTATTTCACTGAGTTGATCACTCACTCCCACGTTACGGGACGGTGTTTGCAACACCACTAGATCCTGTCTTAGATGCAGGTGATGAGGCGATTCAGGACGCTGAGCCGGATTACTACGAGGATCAGGATGAGTTCTCGTATATGCAGTTCTCTGACGGCTTTGCGTAGGTGGCCTGGATTGGCGGGTGTGAGACCTGACCCGAGTTCCCATATGTGCATGTGTGTGTAAGTATGCATTCCGTCCATCTTGGTTCCGCGGTCTTACTGGTCGAATCTCGGCGACCCGTGACCTTGGATAGTGTTTGCAGTCATTTATAAGTCCAGTCATGAAGACCCGACTCAGATCGAGTTGAAACATATGTCATTGCGACCGCATCATCGTCGCTGTTCCAACGCCGCGTCTTGTGCGTCCATCCGATATGTAGATCAAAAGTTATGTACATTTCATTATATGACCATTGATCATGTGGCCCACTTAGGTGGAGTACATGTGTGGACCACCACCTCCCTTGTCACAAGTTCCAAGGTACACTACCCACACACTACATAAATATCCATAACTAACACCACTAACCAAAAACACCACCAAGAGACCTACTAAGCATAGCACTTTGTTATTGTCACCATAGGCCATTATGGTTTCTCTAACCAAGGAGAGAGAGACCATGATTGCTTCTCTACAACTCTCTCTCTGTCCCTTCTCTCTCTCATTTTCTCTCCTTCTTTCTCCCTTGCAAAAATCTAGCACCTCTCCCCTCCATTCCAGCCCCTTCTCCTCCTTTTTCTTCTCAATCCCTCCATTGAAAACTCATCCCAACCATTGTTCATGTTGCTTGGAGCCTCTAGATGATGGTGATGTAAATTTCAAGGTTTATCTAGGTGGGTGCTTTCTTCATCCAGTAAATCTTTTCTCTCCTCATGTAATCTCTTTTCTCTCTCTCATTTGGATGTGTAGGACCCACCAATTAATGGTGGAGATCTTACACAACCATCTAGATGTGGCCATGAGGCCCACATTGTACATGCATGTCCATGCATGGGATTCTTCCCTTGACAGACCCCTTACATGTGGATTTCTCTTATTTTTCTAAGTATGATGGGTCATCTAGGCCCTTGCATGTGGCTGGGATGGCATCCCAACCACTCATTTCAAAGATCTAAGCCATGCATCATAAGATCTAGTTGTACAATGTGTTTATATTATTATTTATGGTTGTGATTGTGTGGGAACGACTTAATAGTGGCAGAGCCCTCCTCTGATGGCCGGATGCTCTTCCTTCTCTTTCCTTAGTTAGAAATCTGATGATATTATGTGTGGTCCACTTAGTGGGCCTGGATTGCCCAAAAGAAAAAGCCTAGGAAGAAAGGGACATCTATACTCAAGCTACACCATGGTTTAGATGCCTCTTTTTGCCACCTTAAATGTTCTTGTAAGGGTGAAAATTTGAGGGTTTTTTCTGAAAAATTGTGAGGCCCACTAGGGTGGGCCATGACACCCAATTTATGGACCAATCCCTTCCTTAATAGACCCATAAATTTGTTTTATTCCATGCATGCATTGCTGTCCAGAAATTTCTGGACAGATTTTTTTTGTTGGACTTGGGCTTGAAATTGGGACTGATTAGGAAACCTTTTGTACCCATCAAATATATTTTTCTAAAACTTGGGGATCTCATCTTCATGTGCCCCAAATTTCAACCCCATCCAATCTTGATAGAGGTCCCAAAAGTGTGGTCCAAGTAGGGTGGACAGTCTGAATTTTCTGCACTGTTCCAGCAACATTATACCCTAGACAGGTTGGAAATTCAAAATTTATTAAAATATTTCTAGGTATTTAAAAATTCTAAAAATTTACAGGGATGTGGTCCACCCTTGTTAAGAAATACCTGCAAAATTTTAGGGCCAATGGAACCCATTTGGGAATCTAAACGGGTGGTCCAACATAGTGGATTGTCAGAAACATTCTGCTGTGTAGTCTAGCAGTATAGTTTCATAAAAATAAAATTTTAAAAATATTTTCTCAAAAGGTGGGCCATATTTCTAAGCTCCATGTTAATTTAGGCTTAATGAGGGACCTTGTGTCCAAATTTCAGGAATTTTGGAGGCCCAAAATCTATCCATTTGGGTGGCTCAAATTTACAACAGTTACATTCCAGCAATAGTTCATCCTATACAGATTACATTTTTAAAATTTATTAAAATACTTTTGAGTGTGTAAAAATTGTAAAAATTTTAGAAATGTGTTAAACTCAATTTAGGACCTACATACAAAATTTTGGAGCCATTGGATTCCTGTACACACCATAGTGGTGGCTGGACCGGCCCACTATTATATGGTGTCCAGATCAGTCCGAGTTTTAGGATAGATTGTTTTATTTAAATTAATTAAAATACTTTTAGATGTCCAAAAATTATAAAATTTTATGGGGGTATGACCCACACATGTAAGGACTACCCTATAAATTTTCAGGGCCATCGGGCCTCTGTACCGACCATGGTGTGGCCTGCAATTTGGACCAATTTTGGGTCAAATACCCAGGCACACCCTTACCTTGGGTTGCTGGGCCTGCATTCTAATGGCATGGCCCACTTGAAGTAAGTATTGTATATCTCTCTTTTATCTGGTGGGGCCCACTATGGATCACCATGGGTCAGTAACCCATCTAAATTAAATAAATTTCTGGACTCCAGCAGGCCCAGGAAATGGGTGGGCTGGAATTCCAGTAAGGGGCCCAAAATTTGCTACATGGTTGATTGTTTAGGAACTATTGTGGCACACCAGATTTGAGAGAGTGTTGCACACACTCCTTGCCTTCCTTCCTTAGACTTTTTGGGCTTAATGAGTGCCCCTTGAGGCCCACATTTGTGGTAATTTTGTGGGCTAGCCTTAATCAGAATTTTTAATAGTTTTATAGGCTCAATGGGCTGAGAACTTCTTTCTTGAGCCCAAGATTGTGCAAGGGCTGACCTTATTGATTTACAAACCCAATGGGCTATCTATAAGCTGACCATGTGTATTAATGGGCCTTGATGCCCTCATGAAGTGTTTAATTATGGGCTGACTTGCAAAGCCCATATAAATGCATATTATGGAGGGCCTTGTTAAGTCTTTGTCTGATGAGGCAAGGCCCACCCTGTCGGTATAGGTCTCGCTCTTGTGTATTCTTGGACTTATGGGCTGACCTCTAGTCCTCCATAATGTATGAATTGAATGACTTTTATTTTGGGCCATTTCCTTAGGGCCCATTATGTAATATAGTATATGCATGGCCACCCCTTTTGTGGTAGTGATTAGGCCTTTTGGACTCAGTTCTTTTGGATAGGCCCATTGATCTTATGTTTATACTCTCCCATCTATTGTGATGGGATTAAGGGCAATAATATGCAAGGAGTTGGGCTCTTGGCTGCCTACTAAATTGACCTTGTACTTGGGCTAAAAGTGAGGCCCAACTCACTGTGTTAAATGTAAAACTTGCTCATGTAAATGAATTACTGGGCTGCCCATGAAGCCCACCACAATATGTGGAATTATGACCTTTGTGATTGGGTCCAAACCTTACTTGAGGGTCCACTATCTGGCGTATAAGTTAGGCTTGGTGTATGGCCCATTAGGCCATGCATTACGTGGGCTTTAGACCTTATACTATATGAGTAGTGGCGGGTTACCTCTTGGAAGCCAGTTGAGGTTGAACGTCCTCCTGGGTGATCCTAAGGTAGGCC
Source organism: Magnolia kwangsiensis (assembly GCA_037074715.1). NCBI lineage: Eukaryota > Viridiplantae > Streptophyta > Magnoliopsida > Magnoliales > Magnoliaceae > Magnolia > Magnolia kwangsiensis. Next base: position 84,552,440 of record CM073586.1, read on the forward strand.
CATGGGTTTCTCTATGGATGGTTAAAGGCCCACCATGGACCCTAGGCGGAACCTACCTTAACGCATGTTTGGTCCAGGCCATCCAAGCCTTGGATCGCCCGATTATAGATGCACTGTCTGTCTTGGGTTACTGCTGGACTCACAATCCAATAACATGCCCACTTGATCTTTTCATCATATATACGCACTCTCCATCTGGTGGGGTCCCCCAGTGAATATAGTTGGCTTTCATGAGATTATTTCCACATAGTCAACTAATTTTTGGACTTAGCAGGTCTTGAAATTTAAACTGGCCAAAAGTTTATCAAAGGGCCTTAATGTAAAATTTTATGGTGAAAATTTTATTTGGCTGCGGGGCCCACCATTTGAGAACTTGTGCACATATTCCATGCTTATGTTTTCTTAAAATCTTTGAGCTTAATCAGTGTATTCTTTTGGATCACCTTTACTGATTAGATGAGGACTCCATCTTAGATCAGATTTTTGAGGCATCCCATGGGCCTAGAGTGGGCACGGTCATCCCAGATTGGTCCAACTGTATATTGGGCCGACTTCCACCATTTTGATGGACTTGTGGGATAAGACAATGATAGTATTGGGCCCTTGGTTGTCCACTTAAATTGCTAAGTTATTGGGCTGATGTAGTTGGGCCCATTTCATCCAAACTTAAACTTATTTAGTCATATATTGTGTATGCGGGCTGCCCACCAAGTCTAGCTCAATGCATGGATTCTATGGCTATTAGAAATTAAGCCTTGGGCCTTAATTTCCCTCTTGGGGCCCATGTTGTTAAAAGTGGTATTTTATCTTTTTATGGCCTATTATGAGGAATATATACGTATATGGTTGGTTACATTTATTTTTATCTTTAATGTAGGCCTTGGGCCTTCTATCCACATCATTCATGGTTGATTTGCTTTTTGGGGAATGACGGTTAAATGTCCTCATTATGGACCCCTCTAGGCCCAGTTATATCTAAATGTGATTAGATGCTCATCTTAAACTCTTGCTAGACTCATTTTTGTATTACTTAGACACATAGTTTGTATGCTTAGTCTCGTGGGCTACCCCAGGTAAATGGCCCCCCACTAGAGGTTGGATTCCTTAAAGATATTGTCTAAGTACCTAGTCTTGGTCCCTTCTTGGATAGGAGGAGTGTACTACTTTGTATATCACCGCATAATGCGTCTAGACCCATCTTCATGGCCCATGTACATCATTGTATGCTTGGTTGACACTGTGTGTGTGGTCATATTATGTCATTGGGCATTGCATGATACTTTTCCCGAGGGACATAGTATCCCCTCTTGAGCACGTTGGATGCTTGGGATTGATGCATGGTTGATTATGTGATTCATGCATCTAGCATTGCATAGCATATGAGCATTATCGCCCTTGCTTCATCAGGGTTGTAGCCTCCACAGATACATCGTGGATGGCCATGTTTGGATACCGAAAATATTACTTGAGCATACCGGGTGCATAGGATGCACATGGTTGAAATTCTCAAAACTTTCATGGCACCAAGGATCTGCTCCAGCGCCATGACCGAGTAGTATATATGAGCGCACGAGGGCCTTATACCGTTAGGCCGCGACTCCCACTGTCATGTAGTCGGTTGGATAGGGGTGTGGCCTTACTCGCCTGATGTAAGAGGGCATTGCTAGGCTGAGTTTGACCATCTCGTGAATGGGTCCGCTACCTTCAGGCCTTGTTGGTGATTGGCTGTCCACAGGCAGGTAGTGAGGTCTCTTATGCTCGTTTGACTGTGCGGGGTCTGTAGAGCGGCAGTCATCCAGCAATGTAATAGACCCCGGTGATTTCCTTATGATGGAAATGTACTTGATATGTGGATTGGATATGAGCACTTGCATTACTTCGCATTATTGCATTTGCATCGGCTGTGTAAGCCTCATATTGCATCGCCTTGGCATGGCGCCCAGTACTCATTACATTACATTACGCATTGCACTATATAGCCTTAGTATGACTTCCTGCATTATCATAATACCTTGGCATAGCTTCTTGTGTTCATGATCTCCTTAGTAAGGCTAGTGGTATTAGTATTGATCGTGACTCCCTTCTATATTCTCTATTTTCTTCTGAGCACCATTGTCATACACTTTCACTACCCTCTAAGATTTCTATAAGCTTATGCACGATTGATACGTGCAGGAGATCGTAAGTTGGTGTTTTAGCAGCAGAGCTTGGATAGGTGTGCGAGCCGAGGACCCAGTGTTGCAGATTCTCTTGCTTCTTTCTTCTTTTATCTTATGTATGACCTTTTGGACTTGACGTAAGCTTGTAAAAGTTTAAATTCATAGTGGATTTTGTGATGTGTTCCTTTGTTATTCTCAGATTTACTTGATGTGATCTTAGGTATGCTCGTATTGAAAATATTTATATTATTGTGGAAATCCTCCTTGTAGGATCACAGGATTGGAACCTGCCTCAGGAGCCGAGAATGGGGTACTATGGAGGCTGTTGCGGCCAGAACCGGTCATCGGGTTCCTTGTGAGGTCCGGTTACCGAGTCTGGGGCGTGACAGCAACATGCTAGTTGGACTATCACCTGTGTAACGCCCGTGAAAAATCCGTACTTGGGTTCGAGTACCAACTCGACCCGAAATCGCGTAGAAATAATTTCCATGGAAATTAAGCGTAAGTTAGCTAGCGCAACGCTAGAGTAGCTGGGAAATAGTCCCTGATCACTTTAAATACGTTCTGCAAGACCCAAATCGAGTAGAACAAACAACTCTACAATACTCTATAACCTCGGATCAAACTCTAAGCGGGTTTGTTCTCTGGACCATATTGAAATTTTAAATTGGATCTAGACCGCGCGTCGAAGGTCCGATACCTCCTATCTTAGACCGTTAGAACCGCCTAGCTGGACTTGACAATCATCTCGAAAATCAAGTCAAACCGATAATCACAGACGATTTCGTTGAACCTGGACTGAAGCGACCGCGAATAGGGACGGATTTGGAATTTCAAATTCAAATCTGGCACACGACTTGACGCGTCAGTATTAAGCGTTCTGACCGTCAGAATTCGTCCAGATTACACCCTCGGATCAGGAAAAATTTCTATTTATTATCATGAGACTTTCAGCCCTGATCTACGTGCGGTGACCGCTGAACTGAAACTGGTCCGCCACGTGCGATCTGCGAACCCTGCCAGACTGAAAACTTAATACGAGCTACATCTGGTACACATGAACTTAAGTCTGATCGCAATCGACCAGGGGACCACCAGAAAGCAGTTTTTGGACCGAAACAGCCCCGAAATGGATAGGCACCAAGTAAACTTCGTCCCGGAGCCTATTTTCGGCGATTTTAAGCTTATAAAAGGGGTTGAAACCCTCATTTCTCCCTTCCATCCGAAAATTGCAACCCTATGAGAAAAAGAGAGAGAGTTTGAGAGAAAGAGAAGAAGAGAATTTTCCCGCTTCCGAGCCCCTGACAGTCGCTGCTTCAGCACTTCTTTCCAATCACCTGGCTGGTGATTTCTCCACTTTTTCAGGTATAAAATAACCCCAAAACTTGCTGATTTAGGGTTTACTTAGAATCATGGCATGTTAGCTAACGTATTCCATAAATCAGGTTCTCCTACCGCCGTAAACGAAGCGTACACGCTCCGTTCAAAATCCCGCAACCGTAAGAGACTAGGTGAGGATTTTAGACGCTTTGATTGACGGTTTACAACGCTTTCAATGTCGTTTAATAGTAGATTATCGACGGCATCGCCGTTTGACATGTACAACATGCTCTCTGTTTCCTGTTTCGTAAATTAACGAAGAATATGAGATTTAGGGCATTTTGGTCATTTGTAGGAAGTACGGTCTACATGCATATTTTGCTGACGTGATTGACATGGTTTGTCGCCGCATTAGGGAGTTAGGAATGCTTGCATAATCAGTTTGGCGAAGAGATTCGCGAAGTTGCGCACTTTGGGTCGACATACTATATGTGGACTTAAGTGTGTAGTGTATGTGTTTGTATAAATGCTTGTATTAGTATGTATTGAATTAAATGATGTTATGTAGTAGTTTGAGATTGATTTCTTGACTAATATGCTGACCTAAATGATTTCCTACATGTTTACCTTAAGCATGATTGCATTACATGCATGGAAAGTATGCCTTGAAGATTTGCTTAAGTTGAATGTTATAACATGTGTTAACATGCTCACATGATGTATTTCAATTCCAATACTTTAGCATGTAATGCCAATATGATTCCATAGATGTGTGGGACTTGACTTAGTCCAGGCAGTCGGTAACCGAGCGAATTCGTGGCTGACTGGTCATAGCCACGAACGACGCGTCGATGAACGTGATTCGTATTTGGAGTTGGCGGCAGTGGTTAGGCCACGCGAAGTGTTTTACGCACTTCATGTCGTTCAACTTGAGATGCGATCGCGCTAGTCGAGCCCGTCAAGTAACCCGACTGGCCGATGTATGTTCACCTTGTATGTGTCATAACTGCTTGAACCTAGGGTACTGAACTTACCATTGTAAACCCTGTTAACCGTGGTACCTTGATCCACGAAGACTCATGAGCCGGGCATGGTGGTATGGGACACCGTGGTCGAGCTGTCGGCCTACGCTGGGGCCACAAACCTCCCCGTAGTGACCAGTGAGCACCTTGACTCGTGAGCAGATTATGGTGGTATGGGACACTATATTCTAGCTGTCGGCCTACACTGATCAGGCGACGAGCCCTTTGTAGTGACCGCGAGCGTATTCTGAGTCCACGGGAGGCGACGACCCTTCCGTTGCAGTAGAGTACAGTAGGCCTGTATTGATAAGGTGATGGGGGAGCGGTGCAACGAGTGCGAGCAACAGCCCTGGCAGCCCTTGCAGTGACCTACGAAATATACATCGTATGAGATTACTAGGAGTGACGACCCTAGACAGGATCTGTGTTGGGATTGATACAAGGGAAGTACCTTAGTTTCCCAATCCTGCTGTTTGAATGGACTAATAACAACTTGGAAATCATATCACCATATCATTGCATGTGCCTGGAAGATGTGGAGCACTCTAGGGAGTGTGGCATGCCGCGGTCGTAAGATGTTGCCACATGAGGGTGATCGTCGGTGAGGGCATACATCACGTCATATCATCTTGCATTAATAACAGTATTAGGATTGTCTGATTTACTGCTTTACTATTATCGCGTGATTGAATTGTGAACATGCTAATCTTTGCTCTATGATTCCACTGAGTTGATCACTCATTCCCACGTTACGGGATGGTGTTTGCAACACCCACCAGACCCTGTTGTAGTTACAGGTGAGGACGAGATCCAGGAGGTGGAGCCAGAGATCGACGAGGACCAGGATGAGTTCTCGTATATGCAGTATCACGACGGCTTCCCGTAGGTGACCTGGATCGAGGGGACATCAGTGGGACTTTCTGTTTTTGAACATTATTCCTTGGTTATGTATATGTATATGAGACTCAGAGATGTAGTCATACTTTGGAGACAGATGAGATTACTTTATTTTTTTCCATACAGTGATATATACATTGTTTAGTCTTCCGCTTGCTTTTATCACTGGATCTGAAGTATGAATTGCAGTTTTGGTATACTTTTACTCATGTGAATGCTTTAAATCAGACAACATTGAATCATAACCATTTTTGTTGCATAAGTGACGGTCTGGAACTCGGGAGTTGAGTTTACACACGACCCCCAATTTTCAGGGTGTTACAACCTGACATTTATTTCTTGCTTTATGACATGTATATGAGACTCAGTGATGTATTCATACTTTGAAGACAGTTTGAGATTATTTTATTTTTGTACAGTGATATATATATTTTTCAGTCTTCCGCTTGCGTTTTATCACTGGATCTGGAGTATGAATTGCAGTTTTGGTATAATCTTACTCATGTGAATGCTTTAACTCAGACAACATTGAATCATAATCATATTTGTTGCATAAGTGATGGTCTGGAACTCGGAAGTCGGGTTTCTACACGACCCCCGATTTTCAGGGTGTTACAGATAATCACAATCCACATTGGATGGGAATAACGATCACAACAGATGATACACACTGAGCGATAATCACGATCCACGTCTCGTAGAAACCACGTCCATTGTCTAGATAGAAGTTTGTCATGTTATGTCGATCGTGACTCATCCACGATTCAGTGTGCATGTCAACCACAACCTCTGGTGTATGATAACAACGATTCAGGATAGATTCAACTTCATATACCTTCATTGCCTAGATCTCCTCTCTAAGTTACTTCACTAGCTATTGCAGTGAAGAATTGATGTCCTCTCTGATTTGCTTCACCTGCTCTTACAGTGAAGCATTAATCTCTTCTCTGAGTTGCATCACTTGCTCCGGCAGTGAAGCATTGATCTCCTCCCTGAGTTACTTCACCTGATCCTGCAGTGAAGCATTAATCTCCTCTCCCTGTTGCTTCACCTTGTCCTACAATGAAGCATTGATCTCCTCCCTGAGTTTCTTCACCTGATCCTGCAGTGAAGCATTGATCTTCTCTCTATACTACTTCACCTTCTCCTGAAGTGAAGCATTGATCTCCTCTCTATGTTGCTTCACCTGCTCATGCAATGAAGCATTTTCTGCACTAAGAGGGCTGATTGAAGAGACAATGTCTGTATTGGGTCGTGGTTGAAAGATATGTGGGTGACAGCTATAATCAAGAATAGGGTCGTGATTATTATAACCAATGGGTCATGGTTGTCATCCATGTTAGGTCATAGTTCAACCACACGATCTATCGTGGATAAAAACCACGATCCACTGTGTGTGATAAGAGTGATCCATATTTCATTTAAACCACTAACCACGTTACACGGAAATCGCGACCTTAAGCCATCAATGTTGGGTCGTGGACCCTAGGTGCATGAAAACCACGACCTTTCATGTATGATAATAACGATCCTGTGTGGATGACAACCACAATCCATTTTTTAGTTTCCTTTACAGTGAGCTATTAACAAATAGGTTAGATGAAGCAAGGAGATTTCACGTACACGTTTTGTATTCATATCATCTCTCATTGACTTCACTTCTCGTAAAGAAGCATAATCCTCCTTGAGGTGCTTTATTTCTACTCTAAACTCATTAATCCGCTTCAATTCACCATTTATTCCTTGTACCTCATTGGCGAGAAAATCAATCCATTTATTAGATTTCCTTATTGCAGATCTTTTTTTTTATTATTATCTTTCAATACATTCTGCAAATGGGCAGATTTCCCATCAAGCTCAGTTGTTTTTTTCATTTCCAAGAGGGAGGCTATAAAATCAGCCTCAGCTTTATTTCTTTTGTCATCCTCCATTGTCTCTGTCGTGGGTGTTGACCACAGAGCCTTGTCCTTCGTATGAATATCGTCGGCAGTTATACTCCTGGCAACCTCGGTCTCTGCTTCTTTGACTGTTGGTCGAAGCTCTGGAGCTAGCACCACCTGTAGGAGAAAAATTGATTTATTAATTATAAACATACTACATGATTCAAATTACAATACCAATTGAAAAAATCTTACCAGCACAACTATGAATATGATGGATATGGTTTCATATCTGCTTGTTTTCTTTTAAACCCAATTTAGGATTCGAGGAATCCATGCAGGCAGTCTTCTAACGGCCTACCTACAGTCACTAGTGAGTTGATGGAACTGTTTGTAGGCCCAAATCTGTATAAGAACAATTATCATCCATTATATATTGGTTGACATGTATGGAGGAAAAAAGGAACAATTCGAACTCAAAGTATGAATCAGGACAAGAATGACGTACTTGTAAGACATACGTGCATCCATATATGTTGTATGATTTGGGGTACTGGCCAGTTGCCCTTTCCCCTGAATAATGTTAGATGCAGCGTTAACCTCATTATTCAAATAATCATACCCCACACTGCCCCAGGGGTAGTTATTAAAATATTTTAAGTCATCAACCATGTCTATAAACGTATCAATATAGTTATTCTTTTGCGAAGATCCAACCAATAGACTCTCAACGCAAATTATTAGAGCTAACTTCAACACATTCATATGTTCGTCTTTATTGACGAGTGACAAATAGGCTTCTTTCAGTTTTTGTTTACTAACCCCCCAGCTCTGAAGTAGGTCTCCCTAATGCTTTTTCTTGCCTCTGCTCTTTCGGCCTCGGTACAACCGCCACCATCTATGCTAAGTGGTCCAAACTTAAGACCCATTATTAGTACAAAATTGAGCTCTGTAAATCCTATCTTGATGCCCTGAACATTGAATTTCAAATCACCAACATGCCTTTACATTAGGCAATGCATGATCAGAGACTGTGCCGTCCACTCGGCCAGTGGAAAGTCGAGTAGAAATCCAAAACAGGCGTCTTTAAATAGTTTCTTTCTATCGGGTTTCTTCTCCATATCTTCAACCAAGACTTTCAGAAACTTAGCAGAGCACTTGAGAGAAACCTATGCCTTTTCAAAATCTAAGCATGTGGTCATGGTTGGCTTCTTTCGACCTACATTCCAATATGGTCATGGATTGTTAATTAATAATTATATAATGGTCTTTCAAAATCTAACATGGGTCGTAATTGTACTACATAGTGGATCGGGATTGAAATCCACGAAGGGTCGTGTTTATAACGACTTCTAAAGGAATGTGGTTATCATGCTAAATGGTTTGTTGTTGTCATCTACAGCGGATTGTGGTTGTCATCTGTGATGGGTCGTGGTTGACAGCCGTGCTACAGGGTTCGTTGAAGTCATCCATGTGCTTGTCACCAACGATCCATTAGGCAAACCAACAATGATCGTGGTTGTTATAACATACAGATCGTTGTTGTCGTCTACATTAAATCGTGGTTCATAGGCACGACCCGTAGAAGATGTGATCCACGATCTAGTTCAACTGTCAACTACAACCCATTATGCAACAAACCACGATCACAATAATGATCGTGGTTGTCATGCCAAACATATCATTTATGTCATCTGTGTTGAGTCGTGGTTCACAGTGACAACCCACATAACACGTGGGCCACGATACACTGACCCTGTCAACCACGATCCATTCAGCATATCACCACTGATCACAACAACGATCGTGATTATCATGTTATACATCTCGTTATAGTCATATACATTGGGTCATGGTTCACAGCCCAAACCCACATAACATAATAACCATCATACAGTGTCCCTATCAACCATTACCTTACTTTGCCATTTATATTGACTGAGCTGCACTGAACTTGTAGATGTACTCGTTGAGTGGCGATGGAGGGGCCTAGTGAAGAAGATTCAAAACCAGTACAAAAAAAAAAAGAAAAGGGTTAGTTTAGGGATAAATAAAAAGCGAAGGGGTCCCAGATAAGAAGCAGCAGTATATATATAGTCAGCGTTTTGTATGGGGACAAATGATTCAAGTTATGCGTTTGGAATCATAAACGTTCGTAAAAGCGTCCGTTGATGTTTTGCATTTGGAATGGAATCGTAAGCATCCGTAAAAGCGTCCGTTGATGTTCTGTGTTTGGGATGTTATAGTCGGTGTTCCGTAAGTCACATCGAAGTGCCTTTTCTCTAATCCGCACTATCCATTTTATTTCTAACATCATGAAACCCAAAGAATGGTTAAAATATTGGAATTCAATGGACCACAATAGTTCAACCAATAGATTCCCACCTTAGCATGCCATCTTTCGTGTATGTACATGCGACATATTACTTCCATACAAACAAAGATATATAGGGTCCACAGTGATATATTATATATATAAATGTCATCTAAACTGACCATCATATGTAATGTACGTGTATAAAGGCATATCATAAAAATAATAATAATAAGATTTGTCAGGTGGATGTATGGCCCACGTAATTCTCGACACCTTCTAACCGTTAATTTCAGTGTGATCAACTACACGATATATATACAATGACAACCATGATATATATCGTCATGTCAACTACAATCCATTGAACATTAATATTACGACCCATATAACATTATAACCACGATACAGAGTTGTAGGCCAGACACTTGGGCTTCAAACTGGATATGGTGAGGGCTTTCGTTGTCACAACTTAATCAAAGTCATCCCTACCTTGCATAATGACAACCATGACACTTCGTAGATGACAACCACGATCCTTCACGTTGTCAATACACGATCGAGGCAAAGGATCGTTGTTGACTCCGAACTTTTTTTTTTTTTTTTTTTTTTTTTTTTAAATCGTGTTTTTCATGTAAAATGGATTGTGGTTGTTATGATATATATGGATCGTAGGTTGTCAAAGTTACATGGATCATGGTGTCGGTTGCTATGGTCATGGTCTTCATATTTTATGGATCTTTGTTGTCGTATTTTATGGATTATTGTTGTCATGTTATATAGATTGTAGATTTCATGTTTTATGGATCGTTGTTGTTATGTTATATGAATCGCTATTGTCATGTTTCAAAATATTGAGTTCGTTTTCTTGGAAACCAGAATAGGACATTTCACATCGAACTGGAATATGGGTCATGGTTGTAATGTTGTATAGGTCATGATTACAATGAAATATGGATCCTGGTTGTCATATTATATGGTTCGTGGTTGATGTGAAGCATTGATCATAGTTGTCATTTGATATGGATTCGTGGTTGTAATGTTATAAGGGTCATGGTTGTCATCTTGCATGGATCGTGGTTGTCATATTTGTAATGGATCGTGGTTGTCATCCATACTAGAGTGTTGTTTACAACCATGGCACTGAGTAAAGCATGATCGATTATCATGACAACCACGATCCATATATTATGAAAACCACGACCTATGTTATGTACACTTCCAAATTTTGAGTTCGTGATTCATATGTATAAAAGCTCTTGATTATCGTCCATATTGGGTCGTGTTTGTCATGATACATGGGTCTTCACTGTCATTGTATATGGGTATGGGTTGTGAGGTTGTATAGGTCATGGTTGTCATGATACATGGACCCTAACTGGAATGATATGTGGGTCATTGTTGTCGTGTTATATGGGTTGTGGTATACGTGAATCATTTGTCGTAGCTGATATGGGACGTGGCTGTAATGTTAAATGGGTCGTGGTTACAGCTGTAATGGATCGTGGTTGTCGTCCTTGTTAATCCGGCGCTGACAACCACGACCTAATGAGAAAGATGACCCATATGACATTGCAATCATGATTGTATTGTCAGGACAACCATGACCCGTTGTTAAGTTCACATTTTCCTATATGGGTCGTGGTTCAAATGCATAATGGATCGTGATTGACATACGCATTGGTTGTTAGAACATGCTTGTTATGTATGCGACAACTCCTTAGTAAAAGGATTTGCCCAAATATGCAATATGCCCAACATACATGATGTATGTTGACTAGTGTAGTCTAAGTGTTTGTGTAAACGCCTGAATGGTTTGGAAATTGGTAGAGTATGGTTTTTAAGGGTATTGAGATACGAATCTCAATCACCTTACTTGGGTGTACGACTTCCTCTCTGAAATGTTTAGCCTATTTTATTCATGTTAATTATGTGTATGATTTCCTCCATGTACTGGATTCATGTTTGAGTTATATTTCATAACATGTTCATATGAATCTAGAGTTTGTATCAAATGTCTATTATTGTGATTGTACGTGATTGAGACTATATTACAGTCCAGGCAATCAGTAACAGGCTTTGAGTTTGTGGCTGAGACTCATTCGTCACGTAAGATGTGTTTGACGAATCTGAGCCGTACTAGAGTTGTCGGCAGTGGTTTGGCCACACGGAGTGCTTATGCATTCTATGTCGATCAATTCAACATGCGATCATGTTAGTCGAGCTCGTCAAGTAACCCGATTGACCTGATGTTTGTTCACCATGTATGGATGCTCCTGTTTGAATCTAGGGTACCTAACTTACTAGTGAAATCCCGTCAACCTTAGTACCTCGATTCGCTAAGACTCATGAGCCAGATATTGTGGTATGGGACACCATGGTTGAGCTATCGGCCTACGCTAGGGCGACGAACCTCCCCGTAGTGACCAGTGAGCAACCTAGACTCATGAGCCGATTATGGTGGTATGGGACACTATATTCGTGCTGTCGGCCTACATTGATTGATGACGAGCCCTTTATAGTGAGCTCGAGTATACCTTGATACTGCATTGAGGCAACGAGCCTTATTGTAGTAATTAGGGTATAACTAGGCATGTATTGATTGATGACGATCCCTTTGCAATGACCTAGAACCATTACATCGTATGAGATTTTTTATGGCTGACGACCCTAGAAGGGATCGTTGTTTAAGAATTGATATAAGGAAGGTACCTTAGCTTCCCAATCCGGCTGGATGAAAAGGACTAATAATAACTCGGTAATCATTCTCATAACATTGCATTGCATGTGTCCCGGGTTGAAGAGCACAGAGGGAAGAAAGCATGCCGCAAACATAAGATGGTGTCGCACGAGGGAGTGTAGGCGAGGACATGCATCATGAAAGCATTTCATCCTTGCATTAATAAGAGTATCAAAGAATCTTTGATATGTCTGCTTTATCATTACTTCTCGACTGAATTGATAATATATTAATCTTTGCTCTATGATTCCACTGAGTTTGATCACTCACTCTCACGTTCTGGGACGGTGTTCTGAACACCCACCAGACTCTGTCTTAGCTGCAGATGATGACGTGACTCAGGAGGTAGAGCCTGATTATTACAACGATCAGGATGAGTTCTTGTTCATGCAGTTCTCTGACAGATTTATTTAGGCTGTTATGATCGACGGGGCTACAGGGCTTCTTATTATAGTTGGAAACTATCTCTCCACATTTTAATTTTTAAACCCAATACCTGTATATGGTGACTCAGTGATGTATTCATACTCTGGGGTCTGACAGAGATCCTTTGGACTCATGTATGTTTAGATATATCTTTCAGTCTTCCGCTTGTCTTATAAGAATTGATCTGGAGTATGAATTACTATTTTGGTATAATCCTACTCATGTTTCATGCACTAATATGAACAACATTTAACCATCATTATCTATGTTGCATAAGTGATGCATTGGAACTCGGGAGTGAAGCTTATGCTCGACCCCCGATTTTCAGGGCATTACACCGCATCTCCTCCATCTTCCTCTCCTTCTCCTCCCTCTGCCTCGCCAGCTGATCCTCCATCTTCCTCTCCTGCTCCTCCCTCTACCTCGCCAGCCCCTCCATCACCTTCCTCTCCTACTCCTCCTTTTGCCTGTCCAGCTGATCTCTGATGTCATCGTCAACAACCCGTAGCTGCTGAACCTCTCTCTGCGGGATTAGCTCGGCATACTGGGTTATCGCCAACGACAACGGATCGGCTAGAGGCAGCTCTAGTGGGTGCCATGAGCTTGACACCATGGCCAAGCCCACGCATATATCCAGAACGGGTGCCAAGCACCTGACTCAGGATCTCTGGCTCGCTTCATTGAGTACCATCGGGAGTGGGCTGATTGCATAATGTGTCTATCTCCTCCTATAATGAAAACATATGAATTTTCATAATAAATGATATTATTATAATTTAATGCAATTAAATTTTATAATGTACGAATTTTTATCCAAATCTCGCTGGCTCTAGGATGTACCCAAGATCCACTCGCCTGCTGACATTGAGTACCTTTGTAGAAGTCTACTGGTCCGGGCTCCTGGCCAGTGACGGAATCTCGCTACGTAATCAAAAGAAAAATAGAGTTAATATAAATGCATAAAAAGAATATATAAATTACCAGTAATTTCTTACCATGTCGTGACGAAGTCATACAAATGGCTTTGAACCAGCTATGTGGTTCACTTCTAACTTTCTCCTGTTGTCAGAATTTATTTTTCTCCTCTTCTGAACACATTATACATAATGCATTGTTATTAATTATGAATTTAATTATTACGTTAAGATATCATAAATATGTAAATATTACCTGAAAAGAATTAGTTAAAAACCTATCGCAGAGTATCTGCCAGTCCTCATGGGTCACGTGAGGTGGTGCGGACTGTGTGGGCTCCTCGTGGCTCGCGGACCGCTTGTACTGCTGGTATAACTTACCTCGGTAAGCCTTGAGCCGCTCTTTCATCATGTCATCGATGGCATATAGGAGATATGTGGAACACTCTAATCCAAATAAAATTTATCCTTCAATTTCCTAAATAATAGATTAAGGCAATAAACTTATTAAGAAAATAACTTAGTTGTAAATAAACTTTTATAAAATAAATTAGAATTCATAAGTATAGGTTTAGGTTTAGGTTAAGGTTAAGGTTAAGGTTTAGGTTTAGGTTTAGGTTAAGGTTAAAGTTAAGGTTAAGGTTAAGGTTAAGGTTAAGGTTTAGGTTTAGGATAAGGTTTAGGTTAAGGTTATGGTTTAGGTTTAGGTTATAGGTTATAGCTATAGGGAATTGAGAATAGGTTAAGGTTTTAGGTTTATGAAATCAAGTTCGGGTTCGGGTTTAAGTTTGGGTTTTCAAGTTTAGGTTTAGATTAGGGAGTTGAGATTAGGATTTGGTGTAGGTTTATGTTTAGGGATTTGAGAATAGGTTAAGGTTTAGGTTTAGGAAATCGGGTTTGGGTTCGAGATCAGGTTTAGGGTTAGGTTTTCAAGTTTAGGTTTAGGTTTAGGTTTAGGTTAGGGAGTTGAGATTAGGTGTAGGTTTTGGTTTAGGGATTTGAGAATAAATTCAGGTTTTAGGTTTAAGTTTAGGTTATAGGTTATAAGTGTAGGTTATAGGTTTAGATTTAAGTTAGGTTATAGGTTAAGGTTTAGGGAATTGAGAATAGGTTAAGGTTTAGGTTTAGGAAATCGGGTTCGGGTTCGGGATCGCGTTTAGGTTTAGGTTATCAAGTTTAGGTTTAGGTTTAGGCTATGGAGTTGAGCTTAGGATTTGGTGTAGGTTTAGGTTTAGGGATTTGAGAATAGGTTAAGGTTTCGATTTAGTAAATCAGGTTCAGGTTTGGGATCGGGTTTAGGCTTGGGTTTTCAAGTTTAGGTTTAGGTTTAGGTTAGGGAGTTGAGATTAGGGTTAGGTGTAGGTTCAGGTTTAGGAATTTGAAAATACATTTAGGTTTTAGGTTTAGGTTAAGGTTATAGGTTTAAGTTATAGGTTTAGCTAAGGTTTAGGTTATAGGTTATAGGTTATAGCTTTAGGGAATTGAGAATAGGTTAAGGTTTAGGTTTAGGAAATCGGGTTCAAGTTCGAGATCGGATTTAGGTTTAGGTTTTCAAGTTTAGGTTTAGGTTAAGTAGTTGAGATTAGGATTAGGTGTAAGTTTAGGTTTAGGAATTTGAGAATATATTTAGGTTTTAGGTATAGGTTTACGTTATAGGTTTAGGTTATAGTTTTAGGGAATTGAGAATAGGTTAAGGTTAAGGTTTAGGAAATCGGGTTCATGTTTGGGATCGGGTTTAGGTATGGCTTTTCAAGTTTAGGTTTAGGTTAAGTAATTGAGATTAGGATTAGGTGTAGGTTTAGGTTTAGAAATTTGAAATACATTTGGGTCTTAGGTTTAGGTTTAGGTTATAGGTTATAGGTTTAGGATAAGGTTTAGGTTTAGGTTCAGGTTATAGGTTTTAGGATTTGGAAATAGTTTTAGGTTATAAGTATAGGTTTAGGTTAGGTTATAGGTTTTGGGATTTGAGAATGGGTTCGAGTTTAGGTTATAGGTTTAGGATAAGGTTTAGGTTTAGGTTTAGGTTTAGGTTATAGGTTTTAGGATTTGGGAATAGTTTTAGGTTATAAGTATAGGTTTAGGTTAGGTTATAGGTTTTGGGATTTGATAATGGGTTCGGGTTTAGGTTATAGGTTTTGGTTTTAGTTTAGGTTATAGGGTTTGGTTTTAGGTTAAAGGTTATAGGTTTAGGATAAGGTTAGGTTTAGGTTTAGGTTATAGGTTTTGGGATTTGAGAATGGGTTCAGGTTTAGGTTATAGGTTTTGGTTTTGGTTTAAGTTATAGGTTTTGGGATTTGAGAATGGATTCGGATTTAGGTTATAGGTTTTGGTTTTGGTATAGGTTATAGGTTAAGGTTAGGTTTAGCTTATAGGTTTTGGGATTTGAGAATGGGTTCGAGTTTAGGTTATAAGAGATTTTGGTTTTGGTTTAGGTAATAGGTTTTGGTTTTGGTTTTGGTTTAGGTAATAGGTTTTTGAATTTGGGAATGGGTTCGAGTTTAGGTTATAGGTTTTGGTTTTGGTTTATGTTATAGGTTTTGGTTATGGTTATAGGTTATAGGTTTAGTTTTAGGTTAAGGTTAGGTTTAGGTTATAGGTTTTGGGATTTGGCAATAGTTTTAGGTTATAAGTATAGGTTTAGGTTAGGTTATAGGTTTTTGGGATTTGAGAATGGGTTCGGGTTTAGGTTATAGGTTTTGGTTTTGGTTTTGGTTATAGGTTTTGCTTAAGGTTATAGGTTATAGGTTTTGGTTTACGTTAAGGTTAGGTTTAGGTTATAGGTTTTGGGATTTGGGAATAGTTTTAAGTTATAAGTATAGGTTTAGGTTAGGTTATAGGTTTTGGGATTTGAGAATGGGTTCGGGTTTAGGATATAGGTTTTGGTTTTGATTTAGGTTATAGGTATTTTTTAAGGTTATAGGTTATAGGTTTAGGTTTAGGTTAAGGTTAGGTTTAGGTTATAGGTTTTAAGATTTGGGAATAGTTTTAAGTTTTAAGTATAGGTTTAGGTTAGGTTATAGGTTTTGAGATTTGATAATGGGTTTAGGTTTAGGTTATAGGTTTTGGGATTTGATAATGGGTTCGGGTTTAAGTTATAAGTTTTGGTTTTAGTTTAGGTAATAGGGTTTGGTTTTAGGTTAAAGGTTATAGGTTTAGGATAAGGTTAGGTTTAGGTTTAGGTTATAGGTTTTGGGATTTGAGAATGGGTTCAGGTTTAGGTTATAGTTTTTGATTTTGGTTTAGGTTATAGGTTTTAGGATTTGAGAATGGGTTCGGGTTTAGGTTATAGGTTTTGGTTTTAGTTTAGGTTATAGGTTTTGGTTAAGGTTATAGGTTATAGGTTCGGGTTAAGGTTAAGGTTAGGTTTAGGTTATAGGTTTTGGAATTTGGAAATAGTTTTAAGTTATAAGTATAGGTATAGGTTAGGTTATAGGTTAAGGTTTAGGGATAGGCTATAAGTTTTAGGATTTGAGAATGGGTTCGGGTTTAGGTCATAGGTTTTGGTATTGGTTTAGGTTATAGGTTTTGGGATTTGAGAATGAGTTCGGGTTTAGGTTATAGGTTTTGGTTTTGGTTTAGGTTATAGGTTTTGGTTTAGGTTATAGGTTAAGGTTAGGTTTAGGTTATAGGTTTTGGGATTTGAGAATGGGTTCAGGATTAGATAATAGGTTTTGGTTTTGGTTTAGGTAATAGGTTTTCGAATTTGGGAATGGGTTCGAGTTTAGGTTATAGGTTTTGGTTTTCGTTTAGGTTATAGGTTTTGGTTATGGTTATAGGTTATAGGTTTAGGTTTAGGTTAAGGTTAGGTTTAGGTTATAGGTTTTGGGATTTGGGAATAGTTTTAGGTTATAAGTATAGGTTTAGGTTAGGTTATAGGTTTTTGGGATTTGAGAATGGGTTCGGGTTTAGGTTATAGGTTTTGGTTTTGGTTTTGGTTATAGGTTTTGGTTAAGGTGATAGGTTATAAGTTTAGGTTTAGGTTAAGGTTAGGTTTAGGTTGTAGGTTTTGGGATTTGGGAATAGTTTTAGGTTATAAGTATAGGTTTAGGTTAGGTTATAGGTTTTGGGATTTGAGAATGGGTTCGGGTTTAGGATATAGGTTTTGGTTTTGATTTAGGTTATATGTATTGTTTAAGGTTATAGGTTATAGGTTTAGGTTTAGGTTAAGGTTAAGTTTAGGTTATAGGTTTTGGAATTTAGGAATAGTTTTAAGTTATAAGTATAGGTTTAGGTTAGGTTATAGGTTTTGGGATTTGGGAATAGTTTTAAGTTTTAAGTATAGGTTTAGGTTAGGTTATAGGTTTTGGGATTTGATAATGGGTTTGGGTTTAGGTTATAGGTTTTGGGATTTGATAATGTGTTCGAGTTTAGGTTTTAGGTTTTGGTTTTAGTTTAGGTTATAGGGTTTGGTTTTAGGTTAAAGGTTATAGGTTTAGGATAAGGTTAGGTTTAGGTTTATTTTATAGGTTTTGGGATTTGAGAATGGGTTCAGGTTTAGGTTATAGGTTTTGGTTTTGGTTTAGGTTATAGGTTTTTGGATTTGAGAATGGGTTCGGGTTTAGGTTATAGGTTTTGATTTTAGTTTAGTTTATAGGTTTTGGTTAAGGTTATAGGTTATAGGTTCAGGTTAAGGTTAAGGTTAGGTTTAGGTTATAGGTTTTGGAATTTGGGAATAGTTTTAGGTTATAAGTATAGGTATAGGTTAGGTTATAGGTTTAGGTTTAGGGATAGGATATAGGTTTTAGGATTTGAGAATAGGTTCGGGTTTAGGTCATAGGTTTTGGTATTGGTTTGGGTTTTTGGTTTTGGGATTTGAGAATGGGTTCGGGTTTAGGTTATGGGTTTTGTTTTTGGTTTAGGTTATAGGTTTTGGTTTAGGTTATAGGTTAAGGTTAGGTTTAGGTTATAGGTTTTGGGATTTGAGAATGGGTTCGGGATTAGATAATAGGTTTTGGTTTTGGTTTAGTTAATAGGTTTTTGAATTTGGGAATGGGTTCGAGTTTAGGTTATAGGTTTTGGTTTTGGTTTAGGTTATAGGTTTTGGTTATGGTTATAGGTTATAGGTTTAGGTTTAGGTTAAGGTTAGGTTTAGGTTATAGGTTTCGGGATTTAGGAATAGTTTTAGGTTATAAGTATAGGTTTAGGTTAGGTTTTAGGTTTTTGGGATTTGAGAATGGGTTCGGGTTTAGGTTATAGGTTTTGGTTTTGGTTTTGGTTATAGGTTTTGGTTAAGGTTATAGGTTATAGGTTTAGGTTTAGGTTAAGGTTAGGTTTAGGTTATAGGTTTTGGGATTTAGGAAGAGTTTTAGGTTATAAGTATAGGTTTAGGTTAGGTTATAGGTTTTGGGATTTGAGAATGGGTTCGGGTTTAGGATATAAGTTTTGGTTTTGATTTAGGTTATATGTATTGTTTAAGGTTATAGGTTATAGGTTTAGGTTTAGGTTATGGGTTTTGGGATTTAGGAATAATTTTAAGTTATAAGTATAGGTTTAGGTTAGATTATAGGTTTTGGGATTTGATATTGGGTTTGGGTTTAGGTTATAGGTTTTGGGATTTGATAATGGGTTCGAGTTTAGGTTATAGGTTTTGGTTTTAGTTTAGGTCATAGGGTTTGGTTTTAGGTTAAAGGTTTTAGGTTTAGGATAAGGTTAGGTTTAGGTTTAGGTTATAGGTTTTGGGATTTGAGAATGGGTTCAGGTTTAGGTTATAGGCTTTTGTTTTGGTTTAGGTTATAGGTTTTTGGATTTGAGAATGGGTTCGGGTTTAGGTTATAGGTTTTGGTTTTAGTTTAGGTTATAGGTTTTGGTTAAGGTTATAGGTTATAGGTTCGGGTTAAGGTTAAGGTTAGGTTTAGGTTATAGGTTTTGGAATTTGGGAGTAGTTTTAGGTTATAAGTATAGGTATAGGTTAGGTTATAGGTTAAGGTTTAGGGATAGGATATAGGTTTTAGGATTTGAGAATAGGTTCGGGTTTAGGTCATAGGTTTTGGTATTGGTTTAGGTTATAGGTTTTGGGATTTGAGAATGGGTTCGGGTTTAGGTTATAGGTTTTATTTTTGGTTTTGGTTATAGGTTTTGGTTTAGGTTATAGGTTAAGGTTAGGTTTAGATTATACGTTTTGGGATTTGAGAATGGGTTCAGGATTAGATAATAGGTTTTGGTTTTGGTTTAGGTAATAGGTTTTTAAATTTGGGAATGGGTTTGAGTTTAGGTTATAGGTTTTGGTTTTGGTTTAGGTTATAGGTTTTGGTTATGGTTATAGGTTATAGGTTTAGGTTTAGGTTAAGGTTAGGTTTAGGTTATAGGTTTTGGAATTTGGGAATAGTTTTAGGTTATAAATATAGGTTTAGGTTAGGTTATAGGTTTTTAGGATTTGAGAATGGGTTCGGGTTTAGGTTATAGGTTTTGGTTTTGGTTTTGGTTATAGGTTTTGGTTAAGGTTATAGGTTATAGGTTTAGGTTTAGGTTAAGGCTAGGTTTAGGTTATAGGTTTTGGGATTTGGGAATAGTTTTAGGTTATAAGTATAGGTTTAGGTTAGGTTATAGGTTTTGGGATTTGAGAATGGGTTCGGGTTTAGGATATAGATTTTGGTTTTGATTTAGGTTATAGGTATTGTTTAAGGTTATAGGTTATAGGTTTAGGTTTAGGTTATGGTTAGGTTTAGGTTATAGGTTTTGGGATTTGGGAATAGTTTTAAGTTATAAGTATAGGTTTAAGTTAGGTTATAGGTTTTGGAATTTGATAGTGGGTTTGGGTTTAGGTTATAGGTTTTGGTTTAGGGTATAGGTTAAGGTTAGGTATAGGTTATAGGTTTTGGGATTTGAGAATGGGTTCGGATTTGGGTCATAGGTTTTGCTATTGGTTTAGGTTATAGGTTTTGGGATTTGAGAATGGGTTCGGGTTTAGGTTATAGGTTTTGGTTTTGGTTTTGGTTATAGGTTTTGGTTTAGGTTATAGGTTATAGGTTTAGGTTTAGGTTAAGGTTAGGTTTAGGTTATAGGTTTTGGGATTTGGGAATAGTTTTAGGTTATAGATATAGGTTTAGGTTAGGTTATAGGTTAAGGTTTAAGGATAGGTTATAGGTTTTGAGATTTGAGAATGGGTTCAGGTTTAGGTCATAGGTTTTGGTATTGGTTTAGGTTATAGGTTTTGGGATTTGAGAATGGGTTCGGGCTTAGGTTATAGGTTTTGGT
Organism: Magnolia kwangsiensis; assembly: GCA_037074715.1. NCBI lineage: Eukaryota > Viridiplantae > Streptophyta > Magnoliopsida > Magnoliales > Magnoliaceae > Magnolia > Magnolia kwangsiensis. Next base: position 84,573,306 of record CM073586.1, read on the forward strand.
TTTGGTTTTGGTTATAGGTTTTGGTTTAGGTTATAGGTTAAGGTTAGGTTTAGATTATAGGTATTGGGATTTGAGAATGGGTTCTGGTTTAGGTCATAGGTTTTGTTATTGGTTTAGTTTATAGGTTTTGGGATTTGAAAATGGGTTTGGGTTTAGGTCATAGGTTTTGGTTTTGGATTAGGTTATAGGTTTTGGTTTTGGATAAGGTTAGGTTTAGGTTATAGGTTTTGGGATTTGAGAATGGCTTCAAGTTTAGGTTATAAGTTTTGGTTTTAGTTTAGCTTATAGGTTTTAGGATTTGAGAATGGGTTCGGGTTTGGGTTATAGGTTTTGATTTTGGTTTAGGTTATAGGTTATAGATTTAGGATAAGGTTTAGTTTTAGGTTTAGGTTATAGGTTTTAGGATTTGAGAATGGGTTCGGGTTTAGGTTATAGGTTTTAGTTTTGGTTTAGGTCTTAGGTTTTGGGATTTGAGAATGGGTTCGGGTTTATGTTATAGGTTTTAGTTTTGGTTTTGGTTATAGGTTTTGGTTTAGGTTATAGGTTAAGGTTAGGTTTTGGTTATAGGTTTTGGGATTTGAGAATGAATTCGGGTTTAGGTTATAGGTTTTGGTTTTGGTTTAGGTTATAGGTTTTGGGATTTGGGAATGGGTTCAGCTTTTGGTTATAGGCTTTGGTTTTGGTTTGGGTTATAGGTTTAGGTGAAGGTTATAGGTAATAGGTTTAAGATTAGGTTATGGTTAGGTTTAGGTTATAGGTTTGTGGATTTGGGAATAGTTTGAGGTTATAAGTATAGGTTTAGGTTAGGTTATAGGTTTTGGGATTTGAGAATGGGTTCGGGTTTGGGTTTTAGGCTTTGGTTTTGGTTTAGGTTATAAGTTTCGGTTAAGGTTATAGGTTATTGGTTTTGGTTTAGGTTAAGGTTAGGTTTAGGTTATAAATTTTGGGATTTGGGTATAGTCTTAGGTTATAAGTATAGGTTTCGGTTAGGTTATTGGTTTTGGGATTTGTTAATGGGTTCAGGTTTAGGTTATAGGTTTAGGTTTAGGTTAAGGTTAGGTTTAGGTTATAGATTTTGGGATTTGGGAATAGTTTTAGGTTACAAGTATAAGTTTAGGTTAGGTTGTAGGTTTTGGGATTTGATAGTGGGTTCGGGTTTAGGTTATAGGTTTTGGTTTTGGTTTAGGTTATAATTTTTGGTTTAGGTTATAGGTTTTAGGTTTAAGAAAAGGTTTGGGTTTAGGTTATAGGTTTTGGTTTTGGTTTTGGTTATAGGTTTTGGTTTTGGTTTAGGCGTTAGGTTTTGGTTAATGTTATAGGTTATAGGTTTAGGTTTAGGTTAAGGTTAGGTTTAGGTTATAGGTTTTGGGATTTGGGATTAGTTTTAGGTTATAGGTATAGGTTTAGGTTAGGTTATAGGTTAATGTTTAGGGATTGTTTATAGGTTTTGACATTTGAGAATGGGTTCGGGTTTAGGTCATAGGTTTTGGTATTGGTTTAGGTTATAGGTTTAGGGATTTGACAATGGTTTCGGGTTTAGGTTATAGGTTTTGGTTTTGGTTTAGGTTATAGGTTTTGGTATAGGTTATAGGTTAAGGTTAGGTTTAGCTTATAGGTTTTGAGATTTGAGAATGGGTTCGAGTTTAGGTTATAAGTTTTGCTATTGGTTTAGGTTATAGGTTTTGGGATTTGAGAATGGGTTCGGGTTTGGGTTATAGGTTTTGGTTTTCGTTTAGGTTATCTGTTTTGGTTTAGGTTATATGTTAAGGTTAGGTTTAGGTTATAGGTTTTGGAATTTGAGAATGGGTTCTGGTTTAGGTTATAGGTTTTGGTTTTGGTTTAGGTTATAGGTTTTGGGATTTGGGAATAGGTTCGGGTTTAGGTTATCGGTATTGGTTTTGGTTTGGGTTGTAGGTTTTAGTGAAGGTTATAGGTTAAAGGTTTAGGCTTAGGTTATGGTTAGGTTTAGGTTATAGGTTTGGAGATTTGGAAATAGTTTGAGGTTATAAGTGTAAGTTTAGGTTAGGTTATTGGTTTTGTGATTTGAGAATGGGTTCGGGTTTAGGTTATAGGTTTTGGTTTAGGTTTAGGTTATAGGTTTCGGCTAAGGTTATAGGTTATAGGTTTAGGTTTAGGTTAAGGTTAGGTTTAGGTTATAGATTTTGGGAATTGGGAATAGTTTTAGGTTACAAGTATAGGTTTAGGGTAGGTTATAGGTTTTAAGATTTGATAATGGGTTCGGGTGTAGGTTATAGGTTTTGGTTTTGGTTTAGGTTATTAGTTTTGGTTAAGGTTATAGCTTATCGGTTTAGGTTTAGGTTAAGGTTAGGTTTAGGTTATAGGTTTTGGGATTTGGGAATAGTTTTAGGTTATAGGTATAGGTGTAAGGTTGGTTATAGGTTAAGGTTTAGGGATACATTATAGGTTTTGGCATTTGAGAATGGGTTCGGGTTTAGGTCATAGGTTTTGGTATTGGTTTAGGTAATAGGTTTTGGGATTTGAGAATGGGTTCGGGTTTAGGTTATAGGTTTTGGTTTAGGTTATAGGTTATAGGTTTTGGTTTAGGTTAAGGTTAGGTTTTGGTTATAGATTTTGGGATTTGGGAATAGTTTTAGGTTATAGATATAGGTTTAGGTTTGGTTATTGGTTAAGGTTTAAGGATAGGTTATAGGTTTTGGGATTTGAGAATGGGTTCGGGTTTATGTCATAGGCTTTGGTATTGGTTTAGGTTATAGGTATTGGGATTTAAGAATGGGTTCGGGCTTTGGTTATAGGTTTTGATTTTGGTTTAGGTTATAGGTTAAGGTTAGGTTTAGATTATAGGTTTTGGGATTTGAGAATGGGTTCTGGTTTAGGTCATTGGTTTTGGTATTGGTTTAGGTTATAGGTTTTGGGATTTGAGAATGGGTTCAGGTTTATGTTATAGGTTTTGGTTTTGGTTTTGGTTATAGGTTTTGGTTAAGGTTATAGGTTATAGGTTTTGGTTTTGGATAAGGTTAGGTTTAGGTTATCGATTTTAGGATTTGAGAATGGGTTCGGGTTTAGGTTATAGGTTTTGGTTTTGGTTTAGGTTATAGGTTATAGGTTTAGGATAAGGTTTAGGTTTAGGTTTATGTTATAGGTTTTGGGATTTGAGAATGGGTTCAGGTTTAGGTTATAGGCTTTGGTATTGGTTTAGGTTTTAGGTTTTGGGATTTGGGAATGGGTTTGGGTTTAGGTTATAGGTTTTAATTTTGGTTTACGTTATAGGTTATAGATTTTGGATAAGGTTTAGGTTTAGGTTTAGGTTATAGGTTTTGGGATTTTGAGAATGGGTTCGGGTTTAGGTTATAGGTTTTGGATTTGGTTTAGGTCTTAGGTTTTGGGATTTGAGAATGGGTTCGGGTTTAGGTTATAGGTTTTGGTTTTGGTATAGGTTATACGTTTTGGTTTAGGTTATTGGTTAAGGTTAGGTTTTGGTTATAGGTTTTGGGATTTGAGAATGGGTTCGGGTTAGGTTAGAGGTTTTGGTTTTGGTTTAGATTATAGGTTTTGGGATTTGGGAATGGGTTCAGCTTTAGGTTATAGGTTTTGGTTTTGGTTTGGGTTATAGGTTTAGGTGAAGGTTATAGGTTTTAGGTTTAGGTTTAGGTTATGGTTAGGTTTAGGTTATAGGTTTATGGATTTGGGAATTGTTTGAGGTTATAAGTATAGGTTTAGGTTAGGTTATAGGTTTTGGGATTTGAGAATGGGTTCGGGTTTAGGTTATAGCTTTTGGTTTAGGTTTAGGTTATAGGTTTCAGTTAAGGTTATAGGTTATAGGTTTAGTTTTAGGTTTAGGTAAGGTTTAGGTTATAGATTTTGGGATTTGGGTATAGTCATAGGTTATAAGTATAGGTTTCGGTTAGGTTATAGGTTTTGGGATTTGTTAATGGGTTTGGGTTTAGGTTATAGGTTTTGGTTTTGGTTTAGGTTATATGTTTTGGTTTAGGTTATAGGTTATAGGTTTAGAATAAGGTTTGGGTTTAGGTTATAGGTTTTGGTTTTGGTTTTGGTTATAGGTTTAGGTTTTAGTTTTGGTTATAGGTTTTGGCATTTGAGAATGGGTTCGGGTTTTGGTCATAGGTTTTGGTAATGGTTTAGGTTATAGGTTTTGGGATTTGAGAATGGGTTCGGGTTTGGGTTGTAGGTTTTGGTTTTGATTTAGGTAATAGGTTTTGGTATATGTTATAGGTAAAGGTTAGGTTTAGGTTATAAATTTTGGGATTTGAGAATGGGTTCAAGTTTAGGTTATAGGTTTTGGTATTAGTTTAGGTTATAGGTTTTGGGAATTGAGAATGGGTTCGGGTTTAGGTTATAGGTTTTGGTTTTGGTTTAGGTTTTAGGTTTTGGTATAGGTTATAGGTTAAGGTTATGTTTAGGTTATAGGTTTTGGGATTTGAGAATGGGTTTGAGTTTAAGTTATAGGTTTCGCTATTGGTTTAGGTTATAGGTTTTGGGATTTGAGAATGGGTTCGGGTTTGGGTTATAGGTTTTGGTTTTGGTTTAGGTTATAAGTTTTAGTTTAGGTTATAGGTACGGTTCGGTTTTGGTTATAGGTTTTGGGATTTGAGAATGGGTTCGGGTTTAGGTTATATGTTTTGGTTTTGGTTTTGGTTATAGGTTTTGGGATTTGGGATTGGGTTCGGGTTTAGATTATAGGTTTTGGTTTTGGTTTGGGATATAGGTTTAGGTGAAGGTTATAGGTTATAGGTTATAGGTTATAGGTTTAGGTTTAGGTTATGGTTAGGTTTAGGTTATAGGTTTATGGATTTGGTAATAGATTGAGGTTATATGTATAGGTTTTGGTTAGGTTATAGGTTTTGGGATTTGAGAATGGGTTCGGGTTTTGGTTATAGGTTTTGGTTTTGGTTCAGGTGATAGGTTTCGGTTAAGGTTATACGTTATAGGTTTAGGTTTAGGTTAAGGTTAGGTTCAGGTTATAGATTTTAGGATTTGGTAATAGTTTTTGGTTGTACGTATAGGTTTCGGTTAGGTTATAGGTTTTGGGATTTGTTAATGGGTTGGGCTTTAGGTTATAGGTTTTGGTTTTGGTTTAAGTTATAAGTTTTGGTTTAGGTTATAGGTTATATGTTTAGGATAAGGTTTGGGTTTAGGTTATAGGTTTTGGTTTTAGTTTTGGTTATAGGTTTTGGTTTTGGTTTTGATTATAGGTTTTTGGATTTGAGAATGGGTTCCGGTGTAGGTTATAGGTTTTGGTTTTAGTTTAGGTTATAGGTTTTGGTTAAGGTTATTGGTTATAGGTTTAGGTTTAGGTTAAGGTTAGGTTTTGGTTATAGGTTTTGGGATTTGGGAATAGTTTTAGGTTATAGGTATAGGTTTAGGGTAGGTTATAGGTTAAGGTTTAGGAATAGGTTATAGGTTTTGGCATTTGAGAATGGGTTCGGGTTTAGGTCATAGGTTTTGGTATTGGTTTAGGTTATAGGTTTTGGGATTTGAGAATGGGTTCGGGTTTAGGTTATAGGTTTTGGTTTTGATTTAGGTTATAGGTTTTGGTATAGGTTATTGGTTAAGGTTAGGTTTAGGTTATAGATTTTGGGATTTAAGAATGGGTTCGAGTTTAAGTCATAGGTTTTTGTATTGGTTTAGGTTATGGGTTTTAGGATTTGAGAATGGGTTCGGGTTTGGGTTATAGGTTTTGGTTTTGGTTTAGGTTATAGGTTTTGGTATAGGTTATTGGTTAAGGTAAGGTTTAGGTTATAGGTTTTGGGATTTGAGAATGGGTTCGAGTTTAGGTTATAGGTTTTGCTATTGGTTCAGGTTATAGGTTTTGGGATTTGAGAATGGGTTCGGGTTTGGGTCATAGGTTTTGGTTTTGGTTTAGGTTATAAGTTTTAGTTTAGGTTATAGGTTAAAGATAGGTTTAGGTTATAGGTTTTGGTATTTGAGAATGGGTTCGGGTTTAGGTTGTTTGTTTTGGTTTTGGTTTTGGTTATAGGTTTTGGGATTTGGGAATGGGTTCAGATTTAGGTTATAGGTTTTTGTTTTGGTTTGGATTATAGGTTTCGGTGAAGGTTATAGGTTATAGGTTAAGTTTTAGTTTATGGGTTTGGGGATTTGGGAATAGTTTGAGGTTATAAGTGTAGGTTTAGATTAGGTTATAGGTTTTGGGATTTGATAATGGGTTCGGGTTTAGGTTATAGGTTTTTGTTTAGGTTTAGGTTATAGGTTTTGGTTAAGGTTATAGGTTATAGGTTTAGGTTTAGGTTTAGGTTTAGGTTAGGTTTAGGATATAGATTTTGGGATTTGGGAATAGTCTTAGGTTATAAGTATAGGTTTCGGTTAGGTTATAGGTTTTGGGATTTGTTAATGGGTTCAGGTTTAGGTTATAGGTTTTGGTTTAGGTTAAGGTTAGGTTTAGGTTATAGATTTTGGGATTTGGGAATAGTTTTAGGTTACAAGTATAGGTTTATGTTAGGTTATAGGTTTTGGGATTTGATAATGGGTTCGGGTTTAAGTTATAGGTTTTGGTATTGGTTTAGGTTATAAGTTTTGGTTTAGGTTATAGGTTATAGGTTTAGGAAAAGGTTTGGGTTTAGGTTATAGGTTTTAGTTTTGGTTTTATTTATGGGTTTTGGTTTTGGTTATAAGTTTTGGGATTTGATAATGGGATTCGATGTAGGTTATAGGTTTTGGTTTTAGTTTAGGTTATAGGTTTTGGTTAAGGTTATAGGTTATAGGTTTAGGTTTAGGTTAAGGTTAGGTTTAGGTTATAGGTTTTGGGATTTGAGAATAGTTTTAGGTTATAGGTATAGGTTTAGGTTAGGTTATAGGTAAGGTTTAGGGATAGGTTATAGGTTTTGGCATTTGAGAATGGGTTCGGGTTTAGGTCATAGGTTTTGGTATTGGTTTAGGTTATAGGTTTTGGGATTTGAGAATGAGTTCGGGTTTAGGTTATAGGTTTTAGGTTTGATTTAGGTTATAGGTTTTGGTATAGGTTATAGGTTAAGGTTAGGTTTAGGTTATAGATTTTGGGATTTAAGAATGGGTTCGAGTTTAGGTTATAGGTTTTGGTATTGGTTTAGGTTATAGGTTTTGGGATTTGAGAATGGGTTCGGGTTTAGGTTATAGGTTTTGGTTTTGGTTTAGGTTATTGGTTTTGGTATAGGTTATAGGTTAAGGTTAGGTTTAAGTTATAGGTTTGGGGATTTGAGAATGGGTTCGGGTTTAGTTTATAGGTTTTGCTATTGGTTTAGGTTATTGGTTTTGGTATAGGTTATAGGTTAAGGTTAGGTTTAAGTTATAGGTTTGGGGATTTGAGAATGGGTTTGGGTTTAGTTTATAGGTTTTGCTATTGGTTTAGGTTATAGGTTTTGGGATTTGAGAATGGGTTCGGGTTTAGGTTATAGGTTTTGGTTTTGGTTTAGGTTATAGGTTTTGGTATAGGTTATAGGTTAAGATTAGGTTTAAGTTATAGGTTTGGGGATTTGAGAATGGGTTCAGGTTTAGTTTATAGGTTTTGCTATTGGTTTAGGTTATAGGTTTTAGGATTTGAGAATGGGTTCGGGTTTAGGTTATAGGTTTTGGTTTTGGTTTAGGTTATAGGTTTTGGTTTAGGTTATAGGTTAAGGTTAGGTTTAGGTTATAGGTTTTGGGATTTGAGAATGGGTTCGAGTTTAGGTTATAGGTTTTGGTATTAGTTTAGGTTATAAGTTTTGGGATTTGAGAATGGGTTCTGGTTTGGGTTATAGGTTTTGGTTTTGATTTATGTTATAAGTTTTGGTTTAGGTTATAAGTTAAGATTAGGTTTAGGTTAAAGGTTTTGGAATTTGAGAATGGGTTCAGGTTTATGTTATTGGTTATGGTTTTGGTTTAGGTTATAGGTTTTGGGATTTGGGAATGGGTTCGGGTTTAGGTTATAGGTTTTGGTTTTGCTTTAAGTTGTTGGTTTTGGTGAAGGTTATAGGTTATCGGTTTAGGCTTAAGTTATGGTTAGGTCTAGGTTATAGGTTTGGGGATTTGGGAATAGTTTGCGGTTATGAGTGTAAGTTTAGGTTAGGTTATAGGTTTTGAGATTTGAGAATGGGTTCGGGTTTAGGTTATCAGTTTTGGTTTAGGTTTAGGTTATATGTTTCGGCTAAGGTTATAGGTTATAGGTTTAGGTTTAGGTTAAGGTTAGGTTTAGGTTATAGATTTTGGTATTTGGGAATAGTTTTAGGTTACAAGTATAGGTTTAGGCAAGTTATTGGTTTTGGGATTTGATAATGGGTTCGGGTGTAGGTTATAGATTTTAGTTTTGGTTTAGGTTATAGGTTTTGGTTAAGGTTATAGGTTATAGGTTTAGGTTTAGGTTAAGGTTAGGTTTAGGTTATAGGTTTTGGGATTTGGGAATAGTTTTAGGTTATAGGTATAGGTTTAGGGTACGTTATAGGTTAAGGTTTAAGGATAGGTTATAGGTTTTGGCATTTGAGAATGGGTTTGGGTTTAGGTCATAGGTTTTGGTACTGGTTTAGGTTATAGGTTTTGGGATTTGAGAATGGGTTCGGGTTTAGGATATAGGTTTTGGTTTTGGTTTAGGTTATAGGTTTTGGTATAGGTTATAGGTTAAGGTTAGGTTTAGGTTACAGGTTTGGTGATTTGAGAATGGGATCGGGTTTAGTTTATAGGTTTTGCTATTGGTTTAGGTTATAGGTTTTGGGATTTGAGAATGGGTTCGGGTTTAGGTTATAGGTTTTGGTTTTGGTTTAGGTTATTGGTTTTGATTTTGGTTATGGTTAGGTTTATGTTATAGAATTTGGGATTTGAGAATGGGTTCGGGTTTAGGTTTAAGGTTTTGATTTTGGTTTAGGGTATAGGTTATAGGTTTAAGTTTAGGTTAAGGTTAGGTTTAAGCTATAGGTTTTGGGATTTGGGAATAGTTTTAGGTTATAAGTATAGGTTTAGGTTAGGATATAGGTTTTGGGATTTGATAATGAATTTGGTTTAAGTTATAGGTTTTGGTTTAGCTATAGGTTAATGTTAGGTTTAGGTTATAGATTTTGGGATTTGAGCATGGGTTCGAGTTTAGGTCATAGGTTTTACTATTGGTTTAGGTTATAGGTTTTGGGATTTGAGAATGGGTTTGGGTTTAGGTTATAGGTTTTGGTTTGGGTTTAGGTTATAGGTTTTGGTTTAGGTTATAGGTTATAGGTTTAGGTTTAGGTTAAGGTTAGGTTTAGGATATAGGTTTTGGGATTTGGGAATATTTTTAGGTTATAGGTTAAGGTTTAGGGATAGGTTATAGGTTTTGGCATTTGAGAATGGGTTCGGGTTTAGGTCATAGGTTTTGGTATTGGTTTAGGTTATAGGTTTTGGGATTTGAGAATGGGTTCGGGTTTAGGTTATAGGTTTTGGGATTTGGGAATAGGTTTAGGTTATGGATATAGGTTTAGGTTAGGTTATTGGTTAAGGTTTAAGGATAGGTTATCGGTTTTGGGATTTGAGAATGGGTTCGGGTTTAGGTTATAGGTTTTGCTATTGGTTCAGGTTATAGGTTTTGGGATTTGAGAATGGGTTTGGGTTTGGGTCAGAGGTTTTGGTTTTGGTTTAGGTTATAAGTTTTGGCTTAGGTTATAGGTTAAAGATAGGTTTAGGATATGGGTTTTGGCATTTGAGAATGGGTTCGGGTATATGTTGTATATTTTGGTTTTGGTTTTGGTTATAGGTTTGGGATTTGGGAATGGGTTCAGATTTAGGTTATAGGTTTTAGTTTTGGTTTGGATTATAGGTTTCGGTGAAGGTTATAGGTTATAGGTTTAGGTTTATGTTATGTTTAAGTTTAGTTTATGGGTTTGGGGATTTGGGAATAGTTTGAGGTTATAAGTGTAGGTTTAGGTTAGGTTATAGGTTTTGGGATTTGATAATGGGTTTGGGTTTAGGTTATAGGTTTTGGTTTGGGTTTAGGTTATAAGTTTTGGTTAAGGTTATAGGTTATAGGTTTAGGTTTAGGTTAAGGTTAGGTTTAGGTTATAGATTTTGGGATTTGGGACTAGTCTTAGGTTATAAGTATAGGTTTCGGTTAGGTTATAGGTTTTGGGATTTGTTAATGGGTTCAGGTTTAGGTTATAGGTTTTGGTTTAGGTTAAGGTTAGGTTTAGGTTATAGATTTTGGGATTTGGGAATAGTTTTAGGTTACAAGTATAGGTTTAGGTTAGGTTATTGGTTTTGGGATTTGAGTATGGGTTCAGGTTTTGGGTATAGGTTTTGGTTATAGGTTTTGGGATTTGGGAATGGGTTCGGGTTTAGGTTATAGGTTTTGGTTTTGGTTTGGGTTGTTGGTTTTCGTGAAGGTTATAGGTTATAGGTTTAGGCTTAGGTTATGGTTAGGTTTAGGTTATAGGTTTGGGGATTTGGGAATAGTTTTCCGTTATAAGTGTAAGTTTAGGTTAGGTTATAGGTTTTGGAATTTGAGAATGGGTTCGGGTTTAGGATATAGGTTTTGGTTTTGGTTTAGGTTATAAGTTTTGGTATAAGTTTTAGGTTAAGCTTAGGTTTAGGTTATAGGTTTTGGGATTTGAGAATGGGTTCGGGTTTAGTTTATAGGTTTTGCTATTGGTTTAGGTTATAGGTTTTGGGATTTGAGAATGGGTTCAGGTTTAGGTTATAGGTTTTGGTTTTGGTTTAGGTTATTGGATTTGATTTTGGTTATAGGTTATAGGTTTTGGTATTGATTATGGTTAGGTTTAGGTTATAAGATTTGGGATTTGAGAATGGGTTCTGGTTTAGGTTAAAGGTTTTGATTTTGGTTTAGGTTATAGGTTATAGGTTTAGGTTTAGGTTAAGGTTAGGTTTAAGTTATAGGTTTTGGGATTTGGGAATAGATTTAGGTTATAAGTATAGGTTTAGGTTAGGTTATAGGTTTTGGGATTTGATAATGGATTTGGTTTAAGTTATAGGTTTTGGTTTAGGTATAGGTTAACGTTAGGTTTAGGTTATAGATTTTGGGATTTGAGAATGGGCTCGGGTTTAGGTCATAGGTTTTGCTATTGGTTTAGGTTATAGGTTTTGGGATTTTAGAATGGGTTCGGGTTTAGGTTATAGGTTTTTATTTTGGTTTAGGTTATATGTTTTGCTTTAGGTTATAGGTTATTAGTTTAGGTTTAGGTTAAGGTTAGGTTTAGGATATAGGTTTTGGGATTTCGGAATAGTTTTAGGTTATAGGTATAGGTGTAGGTTAGGTTATAGGTTATGGTTTAGGGATAGGTTATTGGTTTTGGCATTTGAGAATGGGTTCGTGTTTAGGTCATAGGTTTTGGTATTGGTTTAGGTTATATGTTTTGGGATTTGAGAATGAGTTCGGGTTTTGGCTATAGGTTTTGGTTTTGGTTTAGGTTATAGGTTTTGGTTTAGGTTATAGGTTATAGGTTTAGGTTTAGGTTAAGGTTAGGTTTAGGTTATAGGTTTTGGGATTTGGGAATAGTTTTAGGTTATAGATATAGGTTTAGGTTAGGTTATTGGTTAAGGTTTAAGGATAGGTTATAGGTTTTGAGATTTGAGAATGGGTTCGAGGTTTGGTCATAGGTTTTGGTATTGGTTTAGGTTATAGGTATTGGGATTTGAGAATGGGTTCGGGTTTAGGTTATAGGTTTTGGTTTTTGTTTTGGTTATATGTTTTGGGATTTGGGAATGGGTTCGGGTTTAGGTTATAGGTTTTGGTTTTGGTTTAGGTTATAGGTTTAGGTGAAGGTTATAGGTTATAGGTTATAAGTTTAGGTTTAGGTTATGGTTAGGTTTAGGTTATGGGTTTATGGATTTGGTAATAGATCGAGGTTATATGTATAGGTTTTTGTTAGGTTATAGGTTTTGGGATTTGAGAATGGGTTCGGGTTTAGGTTTTAGGTTTTGGTTTTGGGTTTCGATTAAGGTTATATGTTATAGGTTTAGGTTTAGGTTAAGGTTAGGTTTAGGTTATAGATTTTGGGATTGGGGAATAGCTTTTGGTTGTAAGTATAGGTTTCAGTTAGGTTATAGGTTTTGGGATTTGTTAATGGGTTCGGGTTTAGGTTATAGGTTTTGGTTTTGGTTTAGGTTATAAGTTTTGGTTTAGGTTATAGGTTATATGTTTAGGATAAGGTTTGGGTTTAGGTTATAGGTTTTGGTTTTAGTTTTTGTTATAGGTTTTGGGATTTGAGAATGTGTTCCGGTGTAGGTTATAGGTTTTGGTTTTAGTTTTGGTTATAGGTTTTGGTTAAGTTTATAGGTTATAGGTTTAGGTTTAGGTTAAGGTTAGTGTAACACCCTGAAAATCGAGGGTCGTGTATAAACCCGACTCCCGAGTTCCAAACCGTCACTTATGCAACAAAAATAATTATGATTCAATGTTGTCTGAGTTAAAGCATTCACAGAAGTAAAAGTATACCAAAACTGCAATTCATACTCCAGATTCAGTGATAAAAGCAAGCGGAAGACTAAAGGATATATATATCATTGTATGAAAAATAAAATAGATCTCAACTTTTTTCAAAGTATTAATACATCTCTGAGTCTCATATACATGTAAATAAACAGAAATCAAATATCAAAAATAGTTCCACTGAGAAGTCCCATCAATCCAGGCCACCTAAGCAAAGCCGTCGTGGTACCGCATATATGAGAACTCGTCCTGGTCCTCATCATAATCCGGCTCTGCGTCCTGAATCGTTGCCTCACCTGCATCTAAGACAGGGTCTGGTGGGTGTTGCAAATACCATCCCGTAACGTGGGAGTGAGTAGCTAACTCAGTGGAATAATAGAGCAAAGATTAGCATGTTCTCAAATCAATCATGCGATAATAGTAACACAGTAAATCAAACATTCCTAATACTGTTGTTAATGCAATATGACGTGACATGATGGATGCCCTCACTGATGATCTCTCTCATACGGCACCATCTTACGCCCGCGGCATGCTTTCTTCCCATAGTGCTCCACATCTTTCAGGCACATGCAATGTGATGGTGCTATGATTATCGAGTTATTATTAGTCCTTTTCATACAGCAGGATTGGAAAACTAAGGTACTTCCCTTATATCAATCCCAACACAGATCTTGTCTAGGGTCGTCACTCCTAGTAATCTCATACGATGTATATTTTGTAGGTCACTGCAAGGGCTGTCAGGGCTGTTGCTCGCACTCGTTGCACTGCTCCCCCATCACCTTATCAATACAGGCCTACTATACTCTCATTGCTACGGAAGGGTCGTCGCCTCCCATAGACTCAAAATACGCTCGCGGTCACTACAAAGGGTTCGTCGCCTGATCAGTGTAGGCCGACAGTAAGAATATAGTGTCTCATACCACCATAATCTGCTCACGAGTCATAGGTGCTCACTGGTCATTACGGGGAGGTTTGTGGCCCCAGCGTAGGCCGAAATCTCGACCACGGTGTCCCATACCACCATGCTTGGCTCATGAGTCTTTATGGATCAAGGTACCATGGTTAATAGGGTTTACAATGGTAAGTTCAGTACCCTAGGTTCAAGCAGTTATGACTCATACAAGGTGAACATACAATGGCCAGTCGGGTTACTTGACGGGCTCGACTGGCACGAGCGCATCTCAAGTCGAAATACATGAAGTGCATAAAACACCTCATGTGGCCTAACCACTGCCGCCAACTCCAAAACATGACTCGCGTTCATCGACGCGTCGTTCGTGGCAAAGATAAGCCAACCACGAATTTACTCGGTTGCCGACTGCCTGGACTAGGTATAGTCCCAAACATTTATGAATTCATATCAGCAATCATATAAGAGTAATGGAAATGAAATACAACAATGTGAGTATGTTAACACATGTTATAACATACAACTTAAGTAAAACATCTAACACATGCATTTCATACATATAATGAAATCATGCATATAACTAACATGTAGGATATCATTTACATCAGCATTTTAATTGAGAATTCAATCTCTAACTAATTCATAACACCATTTAATTCAATACATACTAATACAAACATTTATACAAACACTTAGTCTACACACTTAAGTCTACATATAGTATGTCGACTCAAAGTACGTATTTGGGTGAATCTCTTCGCCAAACTGATTTGCACGCATTCCTAATATCCTAATGTGACAAGAAGCCATGTCAATCATATCAGAAAAATATGGATGAAAACAGTATTTCCTACAAATGACTAAAATACCCTAAATCTCATATTTTCGTCTGCTTACGAAACAGGAAATGGACAGCATGTTGTACATGTCAAATGGCGTTGCCGTCGATAATCTACTATTAAACGACATTGAAAGCGTTGAAAACAGTCAATCAAAGCATCTAGAATCTGCACCTTTTCCCTAGAGGTGAACCGATTCGAACGAAACGTATACGCTTCGTCTACGGCGAACCGGTAACCTAATACACAAGATCTATAAGCTACCATGCTAAGGAACCGAAGGAACCTTAAATCAGCAAGTGTTTGGGATATTTTCTTACCTAGAAACACGGCAAAATCGCTAAAAAAGGGATTGAGGCGCGTTGCTTAAGCACGTGCAACCGATAGTGCAAGCAGCAGGAAATTCTCTCACACTCTCTCTCACAATCTCTCACATTTTCTCTCACACCAGCTAGGGTTTCTAGAAAATTCGGTTGGGTGAGAGAAGTGAGGGTTTAAGCCCTTTTTATAACCTAAAACATGCCCAAAACAGGCTTGGGAACAGTGTTTACTTGATGCCTAACCAAATCGGGGCTGTTTCGGTCCAAAAAGACATTTCTGGTGGTCCCCTAGCCGAACGCGATCGGACTTAAGTTCATGCACGTCGGATGTCGCTCACATCCCATTTTCAGACCAGTAGTGATCGTAGATCACACGTGGCGGTTCAGTTTCAGTTCAGCGGTCATCGCCCGTAGATCAGGTCTACAAGTCTCATGATATGAAATAGAAATTTTTTCTGATCCAAGGGTGTAATTTGGCTGAATTCTGACGGTCAGAATGCTTAATAATAACGTGTCAAGTTGTGTGCCAGATTTAAATTTCAAATTCCAAATCTAACCCTATTCTCACTCTCTTCACTCCAGGCTCAATGAAATAGCCTCTGAATGTCGGTTGGACTTGATTTTTGAAATGATTGTCAAGTCCAGCTAGGCGGTTATAACGGTCTAAGATTGTAGGTATCAAACTTTCGACGCGCGGTCTAGATCCAATACAAAGTTTCAAAGAGGTCCTGAGAACAAACCGGTTTAGAGTTTGATCCGAGGTTTTAGAGTATTATAGCGTCATTGGTTCTACTCATTTTGGGTCTTGTAGAACGTATTTAAAGTGATCAGGGACTATTTTCCAGCTACTCTAGCGTTGCGCTAGCTAACTTACACTTATTTTTCAAAGGAATTATTCCTACGCGATTTCTGGTCGAGTTGGTACTCGAGTCCAAATACGGATTTTTTCAGGGCATTACAATCTACCCCCCTTAACAAAAAATTTCGTCCTCAAAATTTTTACCTTTCCGTACTCCTCGAGAAGCTGTGGGTAGTTCTTTTTGATCTCGGCTTCTGTCTCTCAGGTAGCCTCTTCCTCAGAGTGATGCGTCCACAATACCTTCACAGGGGGAATCACCTTTCTACGCAGTACCTGCTCCTTCCTATCTAGGATACGCACCGGTTGCAGGATATATGTAACATCCTCTCTTAACTGCACCTGCTCCCATCTGATGATATGAGAAGGACCAGAAATGTATTTCTTCAGCATAGAAACATGAAATACGTTGTGAACGCTCGCGAGAGGCGTGGGTAAAGCCAAACGGTATGCCACCGCTCCCACACGATCGAGGATCTGGAATGGACCAATGAATCGCGGTGCCAGCTTCCCCTTCTTCCCTAACCGAAGGACTCCCTTCATAGGGGAAACTCGTAAAAATACATGATCCCCAACTGTGAACTCTAGCGGTCGCCGTCTCGTATCGGCATAACTCTTCTGTCTGCTCTGCACTGTGAGAAGCCGATGTCTAATAATATCAATCTTCTCTGACGTCGCCTGCATTAACTCTGGGCCAATCAATCTGCGCTCACCGACCTTTGCCCAGCAATGCGGTGCTTGACAAGGTCATCCATACAACGCCTCGTAAGGTGCCATACTGATACTTGCCTGGAAACTGTTGTTGTACCAAACTCCGCATATGCAAGATAGTCATCCTAACTGTCCTTAAAGTCCAATGCGCAAGCTCGCAACATGTCCTCTAAGATCTAGTTCACCAGTTCTATCTGTTCGTCTGTCAGTGGGTGGAAGGCAGTACTGAACTTCAACTTCACACCCATAGCCTCCTGAATGCGAGTCCAGAAAATAGAAGTGAACCGCGTGTCTCTGTCCGACACGATCTCCAACAAAACTCCATACAGACGCACGATCTCTCTGATATATAGTCTAGCTAGCTCGTTTGCAGAGTTCGTGACTCTGATCGGTAGGAAGTGCGCCGACTTCATCAGACGGTCGACGATCACCCATATGGAATCATGTCCCTTCCTCGTCTTCGGAAGCCCTGAAACGAAATCCATGAAAATGAAGTCCCACTTCCACCTTACGATCAGCATAGGCTGTAAGAGTCTAGGTGGTCGGCGATGCTCTGCCTTCACTTGCTGGCAAGTAAGACAACGGGACATGAACTCTGCTATGTGGGTCTTCATACCTTCCCACCAATAGGTCCTCTTCACCTCGTGATACATCTTCGTTCTGCCTGGATGCATCATGAGTCTGGTACAATGCGCAACCTTTAGAATCTCTTGTCTCAAGTCAGGGATATCTGGGATGCACAGGCGGCCACGATAACGTAAGCCCCCGTCCACGCCAACTCACCACTCGGTGTCTACATCATCACTGGCCTGCTCTCGAAGCTCAATCAGACGCGCATCATCCCTCTACACCTCGATGACCCGGTCATCGATCTGAGATCGTACCTGCACATGTGCGATGAACTCATACGACTCCTCTACAGTGAGTTTCTGCTCAAAGTCTCGCAAAAACTCAACCATATCCCACTCAGCAACCATCAGCGGAGCCGCAAACTCTATCACCTTCTTGCGGCTCAACACGTCAGCCACAAGGTTCGCCTTCCCAGGATGGTAAGAGACTTTGAACTTGAAGTCCTTCAAAGTCTCCATCCATCGCCGCTGCCTCATATTCAAGTCTCGCTGTGTGAATATGTACTTGAGGCTTTTGTGGTCGCAAAAGAGCTCGAACTCCTCAATAGAGGTAATGTCTCCAGAGTCTCAGTGTGAATATGACGGCTGCCAACTCCAGGTCGTGTGTAGGGTAATTCTCCTCGTGCTTCCTTAATTGTCTTGAGGCATACGAAATTACCCTGTCCTTCTGCATAAGGACACAACTCAGACCAACGCTAGACGCGTCAGTGTATATAGTGTATCTAACCCCTTGCTCTGGCAATACTAGCACAGGGGCGGACGTAAGTCTGTCCTTCAGCTCCTGAAAAGCTGACTCCGCCTTGTCATTCCAGGCTAACTTCACGTCCTTCCATGTCAACTGAGATAAAGGTCTCACGATCTTCGAGAAATCCCGAATGAAGCGTCGATAATAGCCAGCGAGACCCAAGAAACTCCTCACCTCAGTGACAAAACCAGGCTTCTCCCAGTCCTTAACTGCAGCTATCTTAGACAGGTCAACTGACATGCCATCCTTGGACACCACGTGTCCCAGGAACTTCACTTTCTGCTTCCAGAAATCGCACTTCTTGTACTGTGTGAACAACTGATGCTGTCTCAGAGTATCCAGGACCAAGCGCAAGTGCTCCTCATGTTCCTCTCGACTCCTGGAGTATACCAAAATGTCGTCAATGAACACAACGACGAATCGATAGAGGAAAGGCCGAAATACCCGGTTCATCAGATCCATGAACACGGCTGGTGCGTTCGTGAGACCGAACGACATCACAAGGAACTCGTAGTGGCCAAAGCTGGTCCTGAATGCTGTCTTCTGCATGTCCTCATCCCTGACGCGCAACTGATGATATCCTAACTGAAGATCAATCTTCGAGAAGTACTGCGCTCCTCTCAACTGATCAAACAAGTCATCAATCCTGGGTAAAGGGTACTTGTTCTTCACTGTGATCTGGTTCAGCTGCAATAGTCAATACACAATCGCATCGAACCATCCTTCTTCCTTACAAACAGGACAGGTGCTTCCCAAGGAGATACACTGGGTCGAATAAGGCCAAGCTCCAACAGACCATCAATTTGCGTCCTCAACTCCTCCATCTCACACGGTGCCATGCGATACGTCGGCAGCGAGACGGGCGTAGAACCAAGCATGTAACATTCCGAAAATCAGAGGGTCGAGCAAAAACCCAACTCCCGAGTTTCAAAATATTATTTATGCAACATAGATATGTATGATTGAATGTTGTCTGTGATAATGTATTAAACATGAGTGAGATTAAGCCAGAACAACATATCATACTCCAGAGACAATTAAATTCACAAGCGGAAGACTGTGATAGTAGGTATAACATATATAAACTGTTGTATGTCTCCAGAGTGTGAACATGTTACCAAGTTATATACATACATGTATACTCCAAAAGTAAACAAAAAGAATATACATGAGTGCTCTGAAAATATAAAATGACAAGTGTTAAAGTATCTAATCAACCTCCCTGTAATCCCGTCAATCAGAACACGCATAAAGGAGGAATCCTCCTCATCATCATCAAGTCCAGCTCTGCCTCGCAGGCCGCGCCATCATGTGCAATCACAAAAAGGGACTGGTGGGTGTCCGGAAACACCATCCCGTAACGTGGGAGTGAGTAGCTAACTCAGTGGAATAATAGAGCAAGGATTAACATGTTCTCAAATCAATCATGCGATAATAGTAAAGCAGTAAATCAAACAATCCTAATAATGTTGTTAATGCAATATGACATGACGTGATATATGCCCTCACCGACGATCTCCCTCATACGGCAAAATCTTACAACCGCGGCATGCCACACTCCCTAGAGTGCTCCACATCTTCCAGGCACATGCAATGTTATGGTGATATGATTTTTGAGTTGTTATTAGTCCATTCAAACAGCAGGATTGAAAAACTAAGGTACTTCCCTTGTATCAATCCCAACATAGATTCTGTCTAGGGTCGTCACTCCTAGTAATCTCATACGATGTATATTTTGTAGGTCGCTGCAAGGGCTGTCAGGGCTGTTGCTCGCACTCGTTGGATTGCTTCCCCATCACCTTATCAATACAGGCCTACTGTACTCTACTGCTACTGAAGGGTCGTCGCCTCCCGTAGACTCAGAATACGCTCGCGGTCACTACAAAGGACTCGTCGCCTGATCAGTGTAGGCCGACAGCTAGAATATAGTGTCCCATACCACCATAATCTGATCACGAGACTAGGTGCTCACTGGTCACTACGGGGAGGTTTGTGGCCCCAGCGTAGGCCGACAGCTCGACCACGGTGTCCCATACCACCATGCCCGGCTCATGAGTCTTCGTGGATCAAGGTACCATGGTTAACAGGGTTTATAATGGTAAGTTCAGTACCCTAGGTTCAAATAGTTATGACTCATACAGGGTGAACATACATCGGCCAGTCGGGTTACTTGACGGGCTCGACTAGCGCGATCGCATCTCAAGTCGAACAAAATGAAGTGTGTAAAACACTTCGCGTGGCCTAACCACTGCCGCCAACTCCAAACACGACTCGCGTTCATCGACGCGTCGTTCGTGGCCAAGACCAGCCAGCCACGAATTCGCTCGGTTACCGACTGCCTGGACTAAGTCTAGTCCCAAAAAATTATGGAATCACATCAGCAATTTATGTAGGAGTATTGGAATTGAAATACAATCATGTGAGCATGTTAACACATGTTATAATATACAACTTAACTAAATCTTCAAGCACATATATTTCATGCATGTAATGAAATCATGCATATAGTCAACATGTAGGAAATCATTTAGGTCAGCATATTAATTGAGAAATCAATCTTAAACTATTTCATAACATCATTTAATTCAATACATACTAATACGAGCATTTATACAAACACATACACTACACACTTAAGTCTACATATAGTATGTCGACCCGAAGTGTGCAATTAGGCGAATCTCTTCGCCAAACTAATTATGCACGTATTCCTAACTTCCTAATGAGACAACAAACCATGTCAATCACATCAGCAAAATATGAATGTAATCTGTACTTCCTACAAATGACTAAAATGCCCTAAATCTCATATTCTTCGTTGATTTACGAAACAGGAAACGGATAGCATGTTGTACATGTCAAACGGCGATGCCGTCGATAATCTACTATTAAACGACATTGAAAGCGTTGGAAACCGTCAATCAAAGCGTCTAAAATCCTCACCTTGTCTCTTATAAACGTGTTGTTTCGAACGGAGCGTATACGCTTCGTCTACAGCGATAAGAGAACCTAATTCACGAGTTACGTCAGCTAACAAGCTATGAATCCTAGTAAACCTCAAATCAACAACTTTCTAAGGTTATTTCATACCTGAAAAAGTGGAAGAATCACCGGCCAGGTGATTAGAGCGCGTGACTTAACCACTTGCAGCATGTGACACAAGCAGCAGGGAATTCTCTCCCACCTTCTCTCACAAACTCTCACCTTTTCTCTCTCCCAATCTAGGGCTTTTTACAAATTCGGATGGGAGAGAGGAGTGAGGGTTTCAACCCTTTTTATAAGCCCAAACTTGCCCGAAATAGGCTCGGGAACAAGTTTCACTTGAGGGGTAACCAAATCGGGGCTGTTTCAGTCCAAAAGGACATTTCTGGTGGTCCCCTGGCCGAACGCGATCGAACTTAAGCTCAAGCGTATAGGATCTAGCACGCATCAAGTTTTTAGTCTGGCAGGGTTCGCAGATCGCACGTGGCGGACCAGTTTCAGTTCAGCGGTCACCGCACGTAGATCAGGGCTGCAAGTCTCATGATATGAAATAGAAATTTTTCCTGATCCGAGGGTGTAATCTGACTGAATTCTGATGGTCAGAACGCTTCATACTGACACGTCAAGTCGTGTGCCAGATTTGAATTTAAAATTCCAATTGTCCCTATTCGCACTCTCTTCAGTCCGGGCTCAATGAAATAGCCTGTGATTATCGGTTTGACTTGATTTTCGAAATGATTGTCAAGTCTAGCTAGGCGGTCCTAACGGTCTAAGATAGGAGGTATCGGACTTTCGACGCGCGGTCTAGATCCAATACAAAATTTCAAAGTGGTCCAGAGAACAAACCTGCTTAGAGTTTGATCCGAGGTTATAGAGTATTATAGAGTCATTGGTTCTACTTGATTTGGGTCTTGTAGAACGTATTTAAAGTGATCAGGGACTATTTCCCAGCTACTCTAGCGTTGCGCTAGCTAACTTACTCTTATTTTTCATAGGAATTAACCCTAAGTGATTTCTTTGGCTATGGAATTGGGTTCTAAACGATTTTTTAGGTGTTTTAATTAACCCATTGCCTAATGACATCTAATCCCAGGTTGGCTAAAATCTGGGGTGTTACAATCTACCCCCCTTAAAACACAATTTCGTCCCCGAAATTGGCAAAGGGTAAGGAGTACTTTTTCTAAGAAAGATTTAATTATATTTAATGACCTAACCGTACGCATAACCTAACTCAAATGTTTCGATCCTGGGCCAGTGGGGAAGAGGCTAACCACACTTCCGCTGCGCCACTCTGATCGAACGGTTGCCTTGGCTGACCTAACTGGATTGGACTCAATACGTTCTACCCCCCTTAAAACTTGGTTTTACTTAAGGTTGAAGAATCTTTGCATCGATCCGTATATCGGAACGAGGCGCAACTTAGGAGCTATCCTTAACCTAAAATGGAAACAACCTTTCTCTACATGGTTTTCCTTGCTAATGATGTGTTCTATGGCATTGGTACCTATGGTCATAGAGATGAGCTTAATCTCTATTGTGATTGAGTTCAGGGGCAGGTATGAGTTGGTGGTAAGATATCTAATTCTCTACTGGCTTTAAGTCCTCGCCATTTTCCAAAGACAATGTGATCCTGTTTGGTTGTAGGTGGTTGGGCCATCACAGAAGAAAGGTTGTGTAGTGGGTCTAAGCCGGATACGTTGAACCTTCTGTCTAATCAGGACAGAAAATGCGTTGTATCAGTTCTTAATCTGAGTCGATGCCGATCCTCTGCTTGATCAGAGCATTGGATTCATTGGTAACCACTAGGATTAAGAAGTCGACTCAAACCGCGAATACATCGCTTACATGTAGTTCCTTTACTCTGCGTTCCCGAATGCAATAAGTCCTTGGGGAAGGCAATTCTATGGGGTGTGTTAGTTTATTCTAAGTTCAATCTAAGGGATTTATAAATGTTCCCTGAGAGTGAATGGTTCCTTCCTATGGGCAACAACAGAAGTCTATAAGTCATAAGGGGATCTATCGAAGGAATAATGTTCTACTTCAACCAAATCCAACTTACAATTCCTTAGCATATACAGGCTTTACACTACTTAAAGTAACTAGTAGGCTAGTCTGTAACTCAGTAGCTATAATCTAAAGCATAAGATTATACAGTAAATGGCTTTCCTATACCATTTCTACTACAGAGAATTTTTCTATTGCTTAGGGTCAAGATTGTCTAAATAGGATTGGATTTCCTATATCGTCAGATCCTTCAAATCTAGGAGTGCTAACACTAGGTCTAAAACACCAAGGGCCTATGTGGCCAGTAGCATTAAGTTGTATTAAATGGAACTGCATTCCTAATCCCATATTGGGATAGGGAGCGGCATGCTTGGTAGGAGGGTGGGGTGGGATAAACTAATTTGTAGGCTGAATCCCGAGAGTTACAATACTCCCAATATAGGGACAATACCTAACAACAAACGAACGGCATGCACTCCATTCAACAAAATTTGGCTATATTAAGCCCAAGCCACTAACACAAACACATTTTCTACCCAACAACAACAAAACATAAAAATTTCAAACGGCAGTCAAACAAGCGAAGAACGTGGAGGAATGGGATGGGTAAGCAGGTTTCCACGAGTCTGAGGATCAAATCAAAGAGACTTGAGAGAGGACGATGGAAAGGGAGGAAAAGGATGAAACAGCCTTAACAATAGCCATAGAAAGAGGAGGAAATGCGGAGAAATTGTTGCCTAAGTAGACAACAAAATCTAGGCATTATAGAGGGATGCTTCAAGCTCCCATAGGATGTATTTTCAGAAAGAAAAGAGAATGAAAAAGGGGAATGGAGCACCTCACAATTTCAGCTCGATTCGGGGGTTTTGATAGCTCCAAAAGAAGAAATCTACAAGAGGAAAAGCTGTAAACAGTAATAAAGTGAAAGAGTGTGGTCGTTTTTGGCCACGAATGGATTTAGGAACGATTTGAAATCACGATTTTGGGTGAGGACAACAAGAAAACGTAAATGGGGCTAGGGAAAGGGCTGTTTGTGAAGTAGGGTATATAGGGGGTTTCAAGGTGTGAAACACATATGGGGGAGGTACCCTAGCCATATTAGGGTGTGCGCCCGAAAATTACATCTAGTGGGCCCCACCGGACGGCGATGCATCACCGAACCGGCGATGGCATCACCGGCCAACTCTCTAGGTGGCCAGTGGGACCACATGGGTCTGGTCCCCCATGGTCCAGGGACCCCAAAAAAGTATGGTCCCAACCTTAGTTCATTGTATATTCACCTATAGAGGCCCAAACATGCGTTCGGAGATTTCTAGGGCCAATCTGCAATCCCGAATACTAAACCTTATCATGCAGCATATTATTTTGGGGTAGAAGGAGCTAGTACATCCATCTAGACCATTAGTTACTAAATAAAGCAAAGTTAGAATGGCCTTATGGCCATTTTTCATAAAATTTTACTATTCACTGTAAAATTTTATGAAAGTATGATTTTATATTATTTTCACATTAGGATTGATGCCTAATATGAAAAGGATAAGAAGGAATTGAAGATTGGAGTTGTGAGAGGAAGAATTTTGAAGATTTTATGTGAAACGGGGTTTTTAAGCCCTGACGATTGAATACAGGGGTTGTGGTTGCCCCATAGCCCAATGATTCACATTTACGGGTTTATATCGTTCAAAGAACGTCCCAACCCACTTACCTATAACCTAGGAGTTACTCAGGTCGCTTCATGCGACCCAAGATGCGTTACGGATTCGATCGCGCGATCGATACGAATAGTCTTCGCCTATTGGCGAATCTGCTATCCTATAAGAGTTTATAGACCCTTCTCACACCCACCTAAGTCAAAGGATGTGACAGCGTACGTCGCGTGACCATAACCCGGCCCGGTTTAATTCAAATCATGCTCTGATACCATCTGTAACATCCCGAAAATCGGGGGGTCGAGCAAAAACCCAACTCCCGAGTTCTAAAATGTTATTTATGCAACATAGATATGTATGATTGAATGTTGTCTGTGATAATGTATTAAACATGAGTGAGATTAAGTCAGAACAACATATCATACTCCAGAGACAGTTAAATTCACAAGCGGAAGACTGTGATAGTAGGTATAACATATATAAACTGTTGTATGTCTCCAGAGTGTGAACATGTTACCAAGTTATATACATACATGTATACTCCAAAAGTAAACAAAAAGAATATACATGAGTGCTCTGAAAATATAAAATGACAAGTGTCAAAGTATCTAATCAACCTCCCTATAATCCCATCAATCAGAACACGCATAAAGGAGGAATCCTCCTCATCATCATCAAGTCCAGCTCTGCCTCGCAGGCCGCGCCATCATGTGCAATCACAAAAAGGGACTGGTGGGTGTCCGGAAACACCATCCCATAACGTGGGAGTGAGTAGCTAACTCAGTGGAATAATAGAGAAAGGATTAACATGTTCTCAAATCAATCATGCGATAATAGTAAAGCAGTAAATCAAACAATCCTAATACTGTTATTAATGCAATATGACATGACGTGATGTACGCCCTCACCGACGATCTCCCTCATACGGCAACATCTTACGACCGCGGCATGCCACACTCCCTAGAGTGCTCCACATCTTCCAGGCACATGCAATGTTATGGTGATATGATTTCTGAGTTGTTATTAGTCCATTCAAACAGCAGGATTGAGAAACTAAGGTACTTCCCTTGTATCAATCCCAACACAGATCCTGTCTAGGGTCGTCACTCCTAGTAATCTCATACGATGTATATTTTGTAAGTCTAGTCCTAAACAATTATGGAATCACATCAGCAATTTATGTAGGAGTATTGGAATTGAAATACAATCATGTGAGCATGTTAACACATGTTATAACATACAACTTAAGTAAATCTTCAAGCACATATATTTCATGCATGTAATGAAATCATGCATATAGTCAACATGTAGGAAATCATTTAGGTCAGCATATTAATTGAGAAATCAATGTCAAACTATTTCATAACATCATTTAATTCAATACATACTAATACGAGCATTTATACAAACACATACACTACACACTTAAGTCTACATATAGTATGTCGACCCGAAGTGCGCAATTAGGCGAATCTCTTCGCCAAACTAATTATGCACGTATTCCTAACTTCCTAATGAGACAACAAACCATGTCAATCACATCAGCAAAATATGAATGTAATCTGTACTTCCTACAAATGACTAAAATGCCCTAAATCTCATATTCTTCATTAATTTACGAAACAGGAAACGGATAGCATGTTGTACATGTCAAACGGCGATGCCGTCGATAATCTACTATTAAACGACATTGAAAGCATTGAAAACCGTCAATCAAAGCGTTTAAAATCCTCACCTTGTCTCTTATAAACGTGTTGTTTCGAACGGAGCGTATACGCTTCGTCTACAGCGATAAGAGAACCTAATTCACGAGTTACGTTAGCTAACTAGCTATGAATCCTAGTAAACCTCAAATCAGCAACTTTCTAGGGTTATTTCATACCTGAAAAAGTGGAGGAATCACCGGCCAGGTGATTAGAGCGCGTGGCTTAACCACTTGCAGCATGTGGCACAAGCAGCAGGGAATTCTCTCCCACCTTCTCTCACAAACTCTCACCTTTTCTCTCTCCCATTCTAGGGCTTTTTGTAAATTCGGATGGGAGAGAGGAGTGAGGGTTTCAACCCTTTTTATAAGCCCAAACTTGCCCGAAATAGGCTCGGGAACAAGTTTCACTTGAGGGGTAACCAAATCGGGGCTGTTTCAGTCCAAAAGGACATTTCTGGTGGTCCCCTGGCCGAACGTGATCGAACTTAAGCTCTAGCGTACAGGATCTTGCACGCATCAAGTTTTCAGTCTGGCAGGGTTCGCAGATCGCATGTGGCGGACCAGTTTCAGTTCAGCGGTCACCGCACGTAGATCAGGGTTGCAAGTCTCATGATATGAAATAGAAATTTTTCCTGATCCGAGGGTGTAATCTGACTGAATTCTGATGGTCAGAACGCTTAATACTGACCGTCAAGTCGTGTGCCAGATTTGAATTTGAAATTCCAATTGTCCCTATTCGCACTCTCTTCAGTCCGGGCTCAATGAAATAGCCTGTGATTATCGGTTTGACTTGATTTTCGAAATGATTGTCAAGTCCAGCTAGGCGGTCCTAACGGTCTAAGATAGGAGGTATCGGACTTTCGACGCGCGGTCTAGATCCAATACAAAATTTCAAAGTGGTCTAGAGAACAAACCTGCTTAGAGTTTGATCCGAGGTTATAGAGTATTATAGAGTCATTGGTTCTACTCGATTTGGGTCTTGTAGAACGTATTTAAAGTGATCAGGGACTATTTCCCAGCTACTCTAGCGTTGCGCTAGCTAACTTACTCTTATTTTCCATAGGAATTAACCCTAAGTGATTTCTTTGGCTATGGAATTGGGTTCTGAGCGATTTTTCAGGTGTTTTAATTAACCCATTACCTAATGACGTCTAATCCCAGGTTGGCCAAAATTCGGGGTATTACAAGGCACTAGATCGATAGTGAAATCAATCTCTCGTCGAGACGGCAAACCAGGGATCTTCCTGAACAGATCCCCAAAATCATAAACGACTGGCGTATGCTCAAGCATCGGGGCATCAGCGTCCCGAAGTAAAGAAACGTAGCTAAGTATGCAGAAGGGGAGATTTACCCGAACTGAAAATGTAAAAGGCGTACCCTCTGGCTCGTACACCGTCACCATACGAGTCTCGCAGTCAATCTCGGCCCTCCCAACAGTCAACCAGTCCATGCCAAGAATGACGTCGAGATAAACAAGAGAGGGGTCGACGATAAAATCAAGAGCCATCGTCCTGCCTCCCAGATCCACCAAGCAACCCTCACACATCAGGGTGGCATCAGAAAAATCCCCATGAGCTGAAAGGACTCGTACTCCATCCATATGAATGGTCGACAGTCCAAGACGCCTAACTATGGAATGTAATATCAAAGAAAGTGTGGATCCAGTATCCACCATCACGAGAATAGGAATACCTCTGATGTGGGCAGTGACCTCAAAGGCCGAATGCTGAGAAGTCTCTGTCTCGGTTGCCTCAGCTGTCAAGGCATGCACCCGCGCCTGCTGTGGCCGGTTCCGCCGCTATACCATGAGCCGTAGAGGCAGCCTGAACTGCGATACGGGAGGTCTGAAGGAAGGGTGGGCAGGAGCCAACCGTAAAGGCGGTGCTGATATAACCTGTGAGCGTGTACGGTAGATCTTCTGCCGTGGCGAGAACCCACTGTCCAGCATCCAAGCGAAACAACTCTGTGCCAAATGGCCCGATCTCTCACAATAAGTACATGATAAATCGGGGCACCGCATTAGGGGTACTGATGCTGTAGCCCTAGGAGGAGGGTCGACGCGAGGCCTCTTGCCCGCAAAGGGTCTGTCCTGTAACTCTGGTCTTGGCCTATGAGCAATAGGACCACGAGTTCGGTGCCTCAAAACACGCCACTTTTCTCGCTCAAATTCTAAAAAAACACCGTCCCTTAGTACTTTCTTGGGTCCTCTACATGATAGAAAGTTCAGATCTGTCATATGATCAAAGATGGTGGGCCAAAACTGTCCGAAAAAGTCAGTTTTTACGGATGTGCGAAACCTTTCGCACCATTTCGCTGTTGTGGTCGGTGGGCCCCACAGAAGCATTTTCTGGAAAATCCGCCCCGTCCATTGGATTCAGAACGAAATTTCAATCAAGAATGGGTGGTTTTGAACGTCCATTGACGTGGCCCAGAGAAGAAATCACAAAAGAATCAGTTTTGAACGTTGCAGGGCAGCCCTTTTGTGGCCTCTGTATCTCACACGTGTGCATGCATGGGTGAAAAATGACAACATGATTTTGTAGTGCTCGCGGCTGTCTACACGGTGGACGGTTTGGATTAAGCTTATGGGGCACGTGTGGGGCCCACAGCTGATCGCAAAAACGGCCAGCGGCCGTGCATTACGCGGTGCGTAAGCGAAAGTTTCTTCCGCTGTGATGATCGTTGGGCCCCAGATTGACGGTGATGGAAAAATCCAATTCGTCCATTGGATTCGTGACCAAAAACTGGTCAGGAAGGATGAGTTTATTTCTAGTTTTGTGTGGCCCATTGTACTAGATCTTCTCACCGTCCGTCGTGCGTTTGACGTTGGAGATTGCATGATTGCACGCATGGGAATAGAAGGATAGCTAGGAGAGGGTTTTTTCCCCCCTATGGAGAGTATGGACGGTCCAGATCATCCTAAAGGATGATGGGTGGGCCCCACTACTCAAAAACGGTCGGACAATGTCCGTCCGCTGCCTTTTCTCAAAAATTGGAGAAGAAGGGTCGGTCAGCCCCTTGTTTGACCCAACTCCCAGTCCGGTGCACTTCTTTTGCACATATACCCTATGTACATGTAATGTACATGTGGGGTCATCGTGATGTATCTCGGGAATCCGCTCCGTCCATACACTTTGTCATAACATTTAATGCGTTGAGACCAAAATCGAAGCATTCTCAGATACGAAACGGGCCCCAAATCATGATTTTAGGGACTGATTTGTCCGTTGGGTCACTTTCTGAGATCTTCAATGACTGAAATTTTATATGTACGGTTAATTTATGGCCCTCATCACATATATGAAGTTTCAGGACAATCGGATGGCGGGAACCTTGTGATCTTGCATTTTGGATGCGTTTCAAGCCACTTGAACTTCAGTTTCTTAGTTTTCTCGGATTTCTGACCGTGTATATCGGTCGATCTTGGTCCCCTGGAGAGTGTCCCATGCTTTGGTGAATTTGGAGCGTTAAATCCATGCATTTAATATCCTATTTCGATCCAAGCTTGTAAAATCAACCTGCAACATAAACACGATTAAATCAGCCATTAAACACTATTATGCTCGTAAATTCGGACAATATTTGGGGTCTAATATGCACTATTTGACCCTCAACATCCATGCATTTCATTTAATCAAAATTGTCACAATACAAGGGATATCTCCTTACAGGCATCATGACAAGAAGTACATGGGAATTAAAACAGTTAAAGTTACAACAGCAACATAAGGAAACTACTAGCCTTAACAAGCTTACACAACATAAAGCAGGAAGCGACTAACTACTACCAACAACATCTAAAATCTCATCGCTAGTCTGAGTCGGGTGATGGAGGAGGAGCACCCTTATCCTGCAAGCAGCACAGGATCGCCTTCAAGGTGCGAGTCACCTTGCCGAATTTCCTCTTCGTAACGGCCTTGGTATCCTCGACCTCAGCCCGAAGTTCCTGAACTTTCCTTTGCAAGGCGACCTAGCTCTCCTCAATTCGGGCAATGTGAGCATCACGAGTAGCCTGATAGGAGGAGGGCTCTCATCTGTATCCTGAGCCTCCTCTTCTACCTCTTCCTGGACTTCTTCCTCTACTTCCGCTCCAGGTTCGCCTTCACTTGGATACTCTTCGTCATCAAAATCTCCCTCGCTATCCTCATCAAGCTGAGTCTCACGGTACTAAGACCCGATCTTCATCTTGACCATGGTAGACTCATCAATGCAGTGAATCAGAACTGGCAAATCCGACCCAAGTCTGTAAAAAAACTCAAGCGTGATCTTGCATATAAGCCGGCCAAAAGGAAGCGACTCAGACGTTCTTATTGATTTCGCTATGAGGATAATCTGTCACAACATGAAAGTGGTCATACACATATTTTCTCCCTGGGCCTCCTGATATAAGATATCAACCATAAGGCGCATACATTTAATGCGATTTGTCGACCTGGGATACACGTTGAACGTGTAAATGTGGTGCAGCAGGCACAAATCATTAGACATATGAGACGCCTTGAGGCTATTGTTAGGCTGCCATGGAACCATACTACCGCATAGAAACCTGGTACGGCGATCTCGCTCACGCCTACTCCTCAAATTCTTCGCACTGGGATGAACATCACCAAGGGGCACGTTCAGAAGTCGCGCTATCAACCGAACATCGACCGTAGCCATCCGGTCTCTACCAAAGAGAATCTTGAACTGCAATGGCTCCAATGTAGTATTCTGGATACGAGCGTAGAAGGCACGAACGGTGCTCACATTAGCACGAGAACGGGCTTCAAAGAGCGGACCCCAATGTGCAGCTTCAATGCGCTCAAACAATAGGAATTCACCGAAGAGTCGCCCTTCCACGTCCACCTCAAAAAACACCTTACGGTCCGTATATTCACCGTGAGGCATCTCAGCTAATATCACTCGCCCAATTTGAGCATGGGGATCCAAATCCCGCTTTGTATGAAACTCCCGGTCTGGGCTTGGACTTGTTGCGGCGCTTAAGCTAGCGGCGCCACCCCTCGGTCTTCTCGATTGTGCCGGGCGACTAGGCCCAGCCTCATCCGCTGTGGTCTTTCTCTTTCCCATCAAAGAGAGGATGGTGGAGAAAGAAAAAACTCAAAATGGCTACAACAATAGCCATGGAAAGTGAGGGAAATGGGGAGAAATGGTTGTCCAAACGGATAGAAGAAAATCTAGACGTTGTAGAGGGATGCTTCAAGCTCCCTAGGGCTAGTTTTCAAAAAGAAAAGAGAAGAATAAAGGGGAATGGAGCTCCACCCGATTTCAGCCATAAATGGAGGTTGTAGGAGCTCCAACGGATGAGATTTGCAAGAGGAGGAGTTGCAAACTGTAATGGAGGGATGGAATGGATTCGTGTAACGCCCGAGAAAAATCCGTACTTGGACTCGAGTACCAACTCGACCCGAAATCGCGTAGGATTAATTCCTTTAGAAAATAAGAGTAAGTTAGCTAGCGCAACGCTAGAGTAGCTAGGAAATAGTCCCTGATCACTTTAAATACATTCTACGAGACCCAAATCGAGTAGAACCAATGACTCTATAATACTCTATAACCTTGGATCAAACTCTAAGCAGGTTTGTTCTCTGGACCACTTTGAAACTTTGTATTGGATCTAGACCGCGCGTCGAAAGTCCGATACCTACTATCTTAGACCACTAGAACCGCCTAGCTGGACTTGACAATCATTTCAAAAATCAAGCCCAATCGATAATTACAGGCTATTTCATTGAGCCCGGACTGAAGAGAGTGTGAATAGGTATAGATTTGAAATTTGAAATTCAAATCTGGCACACGACTTGACGCGTCAGTATTAAGCGTTCTGACCGTCAGAATTTAGCCAAATTAAACCCTCGAATCAGGAAAAATTTCTATTTCATATCATGAGATTTGCAGACCGGATCTACGTGTGGTGACCGCTGAACTGAAACTGGACTGCTACTGGCGATCTACGAACCCTGCCAGACTGAAAACTTGATGTATGCTAGATCCAGTATGCATGAGCTTAAGTCCGACCGCATTTGGCCAGGGGACCACCAGAAATGTACTTTTGGACCGAAACAGCCCCGAAATGGATATGCATCAAGTGAACTTTGTTCCCGAGCCTATTCCGGGCATATTTGGGCTTATAAAAGGGGTTGAAACCCTCACTCCTCTCTCCCATCCGAATTTGAGAAAAACCCTAGATTGGGAGAGAGAAAAGGTGAGAGTTTGTGAGAGAGAGTAGGAGAGAATTTTCCTGCCGTTGCACCACCCGTTGCAAGTGCCTAAGCAACACACTTCGATCACCTGGCTGGTAATTCCTCTGCATTTTCAGGTAAGAAAATACCCTAGAAGTTGCTGATTTGAGGTTACCTTAGATTCATAGCATGTTAGCTGATAAATCTTGTAAAACAGGTTCTCTAGTCGCCGTAGACGAAGCGTATACGCTCCGTTCGAAACGATACGTTTATAAGAGATAAGGTGCGCATTTTAGACGCTTTGATTGACTGTTTCCAACGCTTTCAATGTCGTTTAATAGTAGATTATCGACGGCAACGCCGTTTGACATGTACAACATGCTGTCCGTTTCCTGTTTCGTAAACCCGCGAAGAATATGAGATTTAGGGCATTTTAGTCATTTGTAGGAAGTACTGTTTTCATTCATATTTTGCTGATGTGATTAAAATGGTTTATTGTCGCATTAGAATGTTAGGAATAGGTGCATAATTAGTTTGGGGAAGAGATTCGCCTAAATACGCACTTCGGGTCGACATACTATATGTAGACTTAAGTGTGTAGTGTAAGTGTTTATATAAATGCTTGTATTAGTATGTATTGAATTAAATGGTGTTATGAATTAGTTTGAGATTATTTTCTCAATTAATATGCTGATGTAAATGATTTCCTACATGTTAGCTAAATGTATGATTTCATTATATGCATGAAATGCATGTGCTTGAAGATTTGCTTAAGTTATATATTATAACTTGTGTTAACATGCTCACATGGTTGTATTTCATTTCCAATACTCTCATATAATTGCTGATGTGATTCCATAATTGTTTGGGACTAGACTTAGTCTAGGCAGTCGGTAACCGAGAAATTTCGTGGTTGGTTTATCTTTGCCACGAACGACGCGTCCATGAACGCGAGCCGTGTTTTGGAGTTGGCGGCAGTGGTTAGGCCACGTGAAGTGTTTTACGCACTTCATGTCGTTCAACTTGAGATGCGATCGCGCTAGTCGAGCCCGTTAAGTAACTCGACTGGCCGTTGTATGTTCACCCTGCATGAGTCATAACCGTTTGAACCTAGGGTACTGAACTTACCATTGTAAACCCGGTTAACCATGGTACCTTGATCCATGAAGACTCATGAGCCGGGCATGGTGGTACGGGACACCGTGGTCGAGCTGTCGGCCTACGCTGGGGCCACAAACCTCCCCGTAGTGACCAGTGAGCACCTAGTCTCATGAGCAGATTATGGTGGTATGGGACACTATATTCTTGTTGTCAGCCTACACTGATCAGGCGATGAGTCCTTTGTAGTGACTGCGAGCATATTCTGAGTTTACGGGAGGCGACGACCCTTCAGTAGCAGTAGAGTACAGAAGGCCTGTATTGATAAGGTGATGGGGGAGCGGTACAACGAGTGCGTGCAACAGCCCTGACAACCCTTACAGCGACCTACAAAATATACATCGTATGAGATTACTAGGAGTGACGACCCTAGACAGGATCTGTGTTGGGATTGATATAAGGGAAGTACCTTAGTTTTCTAATCCTGTTGTTTGAATGGACTAATAACAACTTGGCAATCATATCACCATTACATTGGATGTGCCTGGAAGATGTGGAGCACTGAGCGGGATGCACACATGCCGCGGACGAAGATGGTGCCGTATGAGGGAGAATGTCGGTGAGGGAATCCATCATGTCATGTCATATTGCATTAACAACAGTATTAGGATTGTCTGATTTACTGCTTTACTATTATCGCATGATTGATTTGTGAACATGCTAATCTTTGCTCTATGATTCCACTGAGTTGATCACTAACTCCCACGTTACGGGATGGTGTTTGCAACACCCACCAGACCCTGTTTTAGATGCAGGTGATGCAGAGATCCAGGAGGCAGAGCCGGACTATAATGAGGACCAGGACGAATTCTCATACATGCAGTATCACGACGGCTTTGCTTAGGTGACCTAGATTGACGGGACTCTTCAGTGGGACTATTTTGAACATTTGATTTTGTTTATTTACATGTATATGAGACTTAGTGATGTATTCATACTTTAGTGATAGTCGAGATCTACTTTGTTTTTTCGTACAGTGATATATATATTCTTTAGTCTTCCGCTTGCTTTTATCACTGGATCTGGAGTATGAAATACAGTTTTGGTATACTTTTACTCATGTGAATGCTTTAACTCAGACAACATTGAATCATAATCATTTTTGTTACATAAGTGACGGTCTGGAACTCGGGAGTTGAGTTTATACACGACCCCCGATTTTCAGGGTGTTACAATTTGGTTTCAGCAAGAAATGGGTTTGGGAGAGATTTGGAGCATAGATTTGAGATGGGGCAGCAAGAAAAACGTGAAAGGGAGGGCGTTGGGGCATTTTTTGTGAAGGAGGTACCCCATTTAAGGGTTTTTTACGGACGGGCACTGTATGAGAGGGATGCCCGACCTCAAAAACTATGCGTGCCAAAAATTCAGCCCCACGTGGGGCCCACCGTACGACGATGCATCGCCGGATCGGCGATGGCATCGCCGGCCGGTCACCACTCCGACTGGTGGGAACATATGGGTTGGGTCCCCCCTGCCCTAGGGACCTCAAATATGTATGGGCCCCACCTTAGTTGTAACGCCCTGGAAAAATCAGTACTTGGACTCGAGTACCAACTCGACCAGAAATCGCGTAGGATTAATTCCTTTAGAAAATAAGTGTAAGTTAGCTAACGCAACGCTAGAGTAGCTGGGAAATAGTCCCTGATCACTTTAAATACGTTCTACAAGACCCAAAGCGAGTAGAACCAATGATGCTATAATACTCTAAAACCTCAGATCAAACTCTAAACCGGTTTGTTCTCTGGACCTCTTTGAAACTTTGTATTGGATCTAGACCGTGCGTCGAAAGTCCGATACCTACAATCTTAGACCGTTAGAACCGCCTAGCTGGACTTGACAATCATTTCAAAAATCAAGTCCAACCGACATTCGCAGGCTATTTCATTGAGCCTGGACTGAAGAGAGTGAGAATAGGGTTAGATTTGGAATTTGAAATTCAAATCTGGCACACGACTTGACGCGTCAGTATTAAGCGTTCTGACCGTCAGAATTCAACCAAATTACACCCTCGGATTAGGAAAATTTTTTATTTCATATCATGAGACTTGCAGACCTGATCTACGTGCGGTGACCGCTGAACTGAAACTGGACCGTTTTTAGGTAATTTCCTGCTGCTTGTGCTACCTATTGCACGTGCCTAAGCAACACACCTCAATCACTTTTCCAGTGATTTCACCACGTTTTTAGGTAAGAAAACACTCCTAACACTTGCTGATTTGTTGTTCACCCATTTTCATAGCATGTTAGCTTATGGATCTTGTGTATTAGGTTGCCTATTCACCGTAGACGAAGCGTATACGCTCCGTTCGAATTAATACACCTCTAGGAGAAAAGGTGCAGATTTTAGACGCTTTGATTGACTATTTCTAACGCTTTCAATGTCGTTTAATAGTAGATTATCGACGGCAACGCCGTTTGACATGTATAACATGCTGTCCGTTTCCTGTTTCGTAAGCAGACGAAAAATATGAGATTTAGGGCATTTTAGTCATTTGTAGGAAATACTGCTTTCATCCATAATTTGCTGATGTGATTGACATGGTTTCTTGTCACATTAGGATATTAGGAATGTGTGCATAATTAGTTTGGCGAAGAGATTCGCCTAAATGCGCACTTTGAGTCGACATACTATATGTAGACTTAAGTGTGTAGTGTAAGTGTTTGTATAAATGCTTGTATTAGTATGTATTGAATTAAATGGTGTTATGAATTAGTTTGAGATTGATTTCTCAATTAATATGCTGATGTAAATGGTTTTCTACATGTTAGCTATATGCATGATTTCATTATATGTATGAAATGCATGCGTTGGAAGATTTACTTAAGTTGTATGTTATAACATGTGTTAACATGCTCACACGGTTGTATTTCATTTTCAATACTCTCACATGATTGCTGATGTGGATTCATAATTGTTTGGGACTATACCTAGTCCAGGCAGTCGGTAATCGAGCAAGTTTGTGGTTGGCCTATCTTTGCCACGAACTACACGTCGATGAACGCGAGCTGTGTTTTGGAGTTGGCGGCAGTGGTTAGGCCACACGAGGTGTTTTACGCACTTCATGTCGTTCGACTTGAGATGCGATCGTGCTAGTCGAGCCCGTCAAGTAACCCGACTAGCCGTTGTATGTTCACCCTATATGAGTCATAACTGCTTGAACCTAGGATATTGAACTTACCATTGTAAACCCTGTTAACCATGGTACCTTGATCCACAAAGACTCATGAGCCGGGCATGGTGGTATGGGATACCGTGGTCGAGCTGTCGGCCTACGCTGGTGCCACAAACCTCCCCGTAGTGACCAGTGAGCACCTATGACTCGTGAGCAGATTATGGTGGTATGGGACACTATATTCTTGCTGTCGGCTTACACTGATCAGGCGACGAGTCCTTTGTAGTGACCGTGAGCGTATTCGGAGTCTACGGGAGACAACGACCCTTCCGTAGCAGTGAGAGTACAGTAGGCCTATATTGATAAGGTGATGGGGGAGCGGTGCAATGAGTACGAGCAACAGCCCTGGTAGCCCTTGCAGCGACCTATAAAATATACATCGTATGATATTACTAGGAGTGACGACCCTAAACAGGATCTGTGTTGGGATTGATATAAGGAAAGTACCTTAGTTTCCCAATACTGCTATTTGAATGGATTAATAACAACTCAAAAATCATATCACCATTACATTGCATGTGCTTGAAAGATGTGGAGCACTGTGGGGTGATTGCATGCCGCGGTCGTAAGATGGTGCCGTATGAGGGAGATCATCGGTGAGGGCATCCATCACGTCATGTCATATTATATTAACAACAGTATTATGATTGTTTGATTTACTGCTTTACTATTATCGCATGATTGATTTGAGAACATGTTAATCCTTGCTCTATTATTCCACTAAGTTAGCTACTCATTCCCACGTTTCGGGATGGTGTTTGCATCACCCATCAGACCTTGTCTTAGATGCAGGTGAGGCGGAGATCGAGGAGGCAGAGCCGGACTATGATGAGGACCAGGACGAGTTCTCATATATGCAGTACCACGACGGCTTTGCTTAGGTGGCCTGGATTGACGAGACTTCTCAGTGGGACTCTTTTTGGACATTTGATTTTGTTTATTTACATGTATATGAGACTCAGAGATGTATTCATACTTTAGAGACAGTCGAGATCTACTTTATTTTCCATACAGTGATATATATTCCTTAATCTTTCGCTTGCTTTTATCACTGAATCTGGAGTATGAATTGCAGTTTTGGTATACTTTTACTCATGTGAATGCTTTAACTCAGACAACATTGAATCATAATCATTTTTATTGCATAAGTGACCGTCTGAAACTCAGGAGTTAAGTTATACACGACTCCCGATTTTCAGGGTGTTACAAGTTGATATCAGAGCATGAATGAGATTATACCGGGCCTGGGTTATGTTCACGCGACGTACGCTGTCGCTTCCTTTGACTTAGGTGGGTGCGAGAAAGGTCTAGAAACACTTATAGGATCGTAGATTCACCAATAGGCGAAGACTATTCGTATCGATCGCGCGATCGAGTCCGTAACGCATCTAGGGTCGCGTGAAGCGACCTGTGTAGATCCTAGGTTGTAGGTAAGTGGGTTGAGACATTCTTTGAATGATTCTAAACCTATAAATGTGAATCCTTGGGCTGTGGGACAACCACAACCCTTACATTCAATCGCTAGGGCTTAAAAACCCCGTTTCACCTAAATTCTTCAAAATTCTTCTTCTCACCACTCCATTCTTCAATTCTTTCTTATTCTTTTCATGTTAGGCATTGATCCTAATGTGAAAATGATATAAAATCATACTTCAACAAAATTTTACAGTGAATAGTAAAATTTCATGAAAACTGGCCATTAGGCCATTTTAAGTTTGTAATCTTTAGTAACTAACGGGCTAGATGGATGTATTAGCTTCTTATACCCTAAAATCATATGCTGCATGATAGGAGATTGCATTCAGGTTTATAAATTTGCCCCAGAAAGCCCCGAGTGGATGTTTGGGCCTCCCTAGGGAAATCTAGAATGAACTAAGGTGGGGCCCATACATTTTTGGGGTCCCTAAGGTAGGGGGGACCCGACCCATGTGGTCCCACCGGCCACCTTTCAAGATGGCCGGCGATGCCATCGCCGTTCGGTGGGGCCCACTTGCAATGAATTTGGCATCACCGGCCGGTGGGGCCCACTTGCAATGAATTTTGGCACCTGTGGGTATTTTAGGTAGTACACCCCTCCCATGTGTGGTTCGTCCATAGAAAACTCCTAAAAAGAGTACTTCCTTCACAACAGCCCCCTTCCCTAGCTCCTCACGTTTTCTTGCTGCCCTCTCTCAAATCATTGCTCCAAATCCTTCCCAAACCCATTTCTTGCTGAAAATGACTCCATTCCATCACTCCATTGCAGTTTGCAACTCCTCCTCTTACAAATCTCGTCCGTTGGAGCTCCTACAACCTCCAAAATGAGCTGAAATCGTGAGGATCTCCATTCCCATTTTTCGTTCTCTTTTCTTTTTGAAAATCCATCCTAGGGGAGCTTGAAGCATCCCTCTACAACACCTAGATCTACTTTTTTCAGTTTGGGTAGCCATTTCTCCATATTTCTTCCATTTTTCATGGCTTTTGTTGAAGCCATTTTGGGTCTTTTATCTTTCTCCACCATCCTCTCTTTGATAGGAAAGAGAAAGATCGCAGTGGATGAGGCTGGGCCTAGTCGCCCTGCGCAATTAATAAGATCGAGGGGTGGCGCCGCTAGCTCAAGTGCCGCCGCAAGTCCAAGCACAGCCTGAGAGTTCCATACAAAGCGGGATTTGGATCCCCATAGTCAACTTGGGCGAGTGATATTAGCAGAGATGCCTCACGACGAATACACTGACCGTAAGGTGTTATTTGAGGTGGACATGGAAGGAAGACTCTTCGATAAATTCCTGTTATTCGAGCGCATTGAAGCTGCACATTGGGGTCCACTCTTTGAAGCTCGTGCTCGTACTAATGTGAGCACCGTTCGTGCCTTCTACGCTCATATCCAGAGTCCTACACTGGAGCTATTGCAGTTCAAGATTCCTTTTGGTAGAGACCGGATGGCTACGATCGATGTTCGGTTGATAGCGCGACTTTTGAATGTGCCCCTTGGTGATGTTCATCCCAGTGCGAAGAATTTGAGGAGTAGGCGTGAGCGAGATCGTCGTACCAAGTTTCTATGTGGTAGACTGGTTCCATGGCAGCCTAACAATAGCCTCAAGGCATCTCATATGTCTGATGATTTGCGCCTGCTACACTACATTTGCACGTTCAACGTGTATCCCAGGTCGACAAATCGCATTCAGTGTACGCGCCTTATGGTTGATTTCTTGTATCAGGTGGCCCAGGGAGAAAATGTGTGTATGGCCACTTTCGTCTTGCTACAGATTATCCTCATAGCGAAATCAAGAAGAACGTCTGAGTCACTTCCTTTTGGCCGACTTATATGCAAGATCGCGCTTGAGTTTGCTTATAGACTTGGGCCGGAGTTGCCAGTTCTAATTCACTGCATTGATGAGTCTACCATGGTCAAGATGAAGTTCGGGTCTCAGTACCGTGAGACTCAGCTTGAGGAGGATAGCGAGGATGATTTTGATGATGAAGAGGATCCAAGTGAGGGAGAACCTGGAGCAAAAGTTGAGGAAGAAGTCCAGGAAGAGGTAGAAGAGGAGGCTCAGGATACAGATGAGATCCCTCCTCCTTCTGCTCAGGCTACTAGTGATGATCGCATTGCCCGAATTTAGGAGAGCCAGGTCACCTTGCGTAGGGAAGTTCAGGAACTTCGGGCTGAGGTCGAGGATACCAAGGCCGTTATGAAGAGGAAATTCGATAAGGTGACTCGCACCTTGAAGGCGATCCTGTGCTGCTTGCAGGATAAGGGTGCTCCTCCTCCATCACCCGACTCAGACTAGCGATGAGATCTTAGATGTTGTTGGTAGTAGTTAGTCATTTCGTGCTTTATGTTGTGTAAGCCTTTTAAGGCTAGTAGTTTGCTTATGTTGCTGTTGTAACTTTAATTATCTTAGTTCCCATGTACTTCTTGTCATGATTCCTGTAAGGGGATATCCCTTGTATTGCGACAATTTTGATTAAATGAAATGCATGGAATGCCTTTGACTTTTTATGTGAATGATTGCGGTGTGTTTGTGCTATTGAGACTGACAAGGTTGCGCCCTATTTTGAATATAGGGAATGCTGCCGAAGGCTATACGGAGCACAGCTTGGCTTACATTGGTGAGCCTATGGATCAGGCTCCTTCGCAGTCTGATGCTCATGCAGACCCTGCTGTGGGCCTGATTCCTAAGACAGCACGCGCGTCTCAGTCTACTACTGGTCCTGCAGTTGGACCACCGCCTTTCACACCGCCCGTCAGAGAGCAGTACCGTGCTTCTTCTTCGACGCAGTACATGCCACAGCCTGCTCCACCTCCAGATAGATTTGAGCAGATGATGGCCATGATGCAGCAGCAGCAGCAGCTCCTGACTATTATTGTGGGGACTCTAGCCCAGGGTGGGAGTGTGCCTCCACCTGCACCACCTGTGCATCCAGCTGAGGATGCCGATACATATGCTCAAGATGAGGGCATGGCTCATCCTGCACCACCTGCTTACCCTGCAGGGAATGCCACAGACACACGGAGCTTATTAGAGCGATTCTAACGCTTACGACCTCCCACTTTTACGGGTTCTCATAGACCTGAGGAGGTCGAGTATTGGCTCGACCGTGTGTCGAAGATACTGCGGATGTTACATTGTTCAGAGGCTGAGTAGGTCGAGTTGGCTACGTTCTTGTTCGAGCGGGAGGCCAGCTTATAGTGGGACAGTGTGTTGCGGACCGTTACCGCTGATTATATATGGACCTGGGCAGCGTTCGAGTTCCACTTCCACGAGAAATACTATCCCCGGACGTATAGGCATGATCGGGAGAATGAGTTTCTGCGCCTCAGATAGGGAGGCATGACGGTCACTGAGTATGAACATCGGTTCACTGAGTTGGGAAGATACGTCCCGACTATTCTGGCAGATGAGCAGATGCGTATACGGCACTTTTCAGAGGGTTTGCGACCAGATATTCGGTCGAAGATGTGTTGCGTGAGCATTCTCTCCTACGCAGAGCTGATTCACATGTCCATGCGGACAGAGCAGGATGTGGATCGACTTACCCGATCTCGTGGCCCTATTGCTCCTAGGCCACGACCAGAGTTGCAGGATAGGCCCTTTGCGGGCAAGAGGCCTCGCGCCGACCCTCCTTCTAGGGCTACAGTGCCAGTACCCCCGATGCGGCGCCCCAAGTTATTATGTACATATTGTGGGAGATCGGGCCATTTGGCATAGAGTTGTTTTACTCGGATGGGGGACAGTGGGTTCTCGCCGCCCCAGAAGATCGACCGTACACGCTCACAGGCAATATCAGCACCGCCTTTACGATTGGCTCCTACGCACCCTTCCTTCAGACCTCCGGTATCTCAGATCAGGCCGCCTCTACGGCCCATGGCACAGCGGCCGAACCGACCACAGCAGGCACGGGTGCATGCCTTGACAACTGAGGCAGCTGTGACAAAGACTTCTCAGCATTCGGCCTTTGAGGTCACCGCCTACATCGGAGGTATTCCTATTCTTATGATGGTGGACACAGGATCCACGATTTCACTGATATCACGTGCCATAGTCAGGCGCATTGGGTTGTCGACTATTAGGATGGATGGGGTGCGAGTTTATACAGCTCATGGGTCCTTTACAGATGTCACCCTGATGTGTGAGGGCTGTTTGGTGGATCTGGGGGGCAAGACGATGGCTCTTGATCTTATCGTCGACCCCTCTCTTGTTTATCTTGACGTCATTCTTGGCATGGACTGGTTGACCGCAGCGAGGGCCGAGATTGACTGCGAGACTCGTATAGTGACTGCATATGAGCCAGAGGGCGCATCCTTCACGTTCCCAGTACGGGTAAATCTCTCCTTCCGCATACTTAGCTACGCTACTTTACTACAGGATGCTGGTGCCCAGATACTTGAGCATACGCCAGTCGTTTGCGCGTTTGGAGATCTGTTCAAGAAGATCCCTAGTTTGTCGCCTAGACGAAAGATTGATTTCACTATCGATCTAGTGCCTGGTTTCACGCCCGTCTCACTGTCGACGTATCGCATGGCACCGTGTGAGATGGAGGAGTTGAGGACGCAAATTGATGGTTTGCTGGAGCTTGGCCTTATACGACCTAGTGTGTCTCCTTGGGGATCACCAGTCCTGTTCGTAAGGAAGAAGGATGGTTCGATGCGATTGTGTATTGATTATCGCAGGCTGAACCAGATCACGGTGAAGAACAAGTACCCTTTACCTAGGATCGATGACTTGTTTGATCAGTTGAGAGGAGCGCAGCACTTCTCGAAGATTGATCTTCAGTCAGGATATCATCAGTTGCGCGTCAGGGATGAGGACGTGCAGAAGACAGCATTCAGGACCAGCTTTGGCCACTACGAGTTCCTTGTGATGTAGTTCGGTCTCACGAACGCACCAGCCGTGTTCATGGATCTGATGAACGGGGTATTTTGACCTTTTCTCTATCAATTCGTCGTTGTGTTCATTGACGACATTTTGGTATACTCCAGGAGTCGAGAGGAGCATGAGGAGCACTTGCGTTTGGTCTTGGATACGCTCAGACAGCATCAGTTGTTCGCACAGTACAAGAAGTGTGACTTCTGGAAGCAGGAAGTGAAGTTCCTAGGACATGTGGTGTCCAAGGATAGCATGGCAGTTGACCTGTCTAAGGTAGCTGCAGTTCAGGACTGGGAGCAGCCTGGTTCTGTCACTGAGGTGAGGGGTTTCTTGGGTCTCGCTGGCTATTATCGATGCTTCATTCGGGATTTCTCGAAGATCGCAAGACCTTTATCTCAGTTGACACGGAAGGACGTGAAGTTCGCCTGGAATGACAAGGCGGAGTCAGCTTTTCAGGAGCTGAAGGACAGGCTTACGTCCGCCCCTGTGCTAGTATTGCCAGAGCAAGGGGTTAGATATACTATATACACTGACGTGTCTAGCGTTGGTCTGGGTTGTGTCCTTATGCAGAGGAACAGGGTAATTTCGTACGCCTCGAGACAATTAAGGAAGCACGAGAAGAATTACCCTACACACGACCTAGAGTTGGCAGCCGTCATATTCACACTGAGACTCTGGAGACATTACCTCTATGGAGAGGAGTTCGAGCTCTTTTACGACCACAAGAGCCTCAAGTACATATTCACGTAGCGAGACTTGAATATGAGGCAGCGGCGATGGATGGAGACTTTGAAGGACTTCAAGTTCGAAGTCTCTTACCATCCTGGGAAGGCGAACCTTGTGGCTGACGCGTTGAGCCGCAAGAAGGCGATAGAGTTTGCGGCTCCGCTGATGGTTGCTGAGTGGGATATGGTTGAGTTTTTATGAGACTTTGAGCAGAAACTCACTGTAGAGGAGCCGTATGAGCTCATCGCACATGTGCAGGTGCGATCTCAGATCGATGACCGGGTCATCGAGGCGCAGAGGGATGATGCGCATCTGACTGAGCTTCGAGAGCAGGCCAGTGATGATGCAGACGTAGAGTGGCGAGTTGGCATGGATGGGGGCTTACATTTTCGTGGCCGCCTATGCGTCCCAGATGTCCCTGACTTGAGACGAGAGATTCTCGAGGCTGCGCATTGTACCAGACTCGCGATGCATCCAGGCAGTACGAAGATGTATCGCGACGTGAAGAGGACCTATTGGTGGGAAGGTATGAAGACCCACATAGCAGAGTTCATGTCCCGTTGTCTCACTTGCCAGCAGGTGAAGGCAGAGCATCGCCGACCACCTGGACTCTTGCAGCCTATGCAGATCGTAGAGTGGAAGTGGGATTTCATTTCCATGAATTTCATTTCAGGGCTGCCGAAGATGAGGAAGGGACATGATTCCATATGGGTGATCGTCAACCGTCTGACGAAGTCGGCGCACTTCCAACCGATCAGAGTCACGAACTCTGCAGACGAGCTGGCTAAACTATACATCAGAGAGATCGTTTGTCTGCATTGCTGGGCAGAGGTCGGTGACGTCGGAGAAGATCGATATTATTAGACGTCGACTTCTCACAGCAGAGCAGACAGAAGAGTTATGCCGATACGAGACGGCGGCCGCTAGAGTTCACAGTTGGGGATCATGTATTTTTGTGAGTTTTCCCTAAGAAGGGAGTCCTTCGGTTCGGGAAGAAGGAGAAGCTAGCACTGCGATTCATTAGTCCATTCCAGATCCTCGATCGCGTGGGAGCAGTGGCATACCGCTTGGCTTTACCCACGCCTCTCGCGAGCGTTCACAATGTATTTCATGTTTCTTTGCTGAAGAAGTACGTTTCTGATCCTTCCCATATCATCAGATGAGAGCAGGTGCAGTTAGGAGAGGATGTTATATATATCTTGCGACTGACGCGTATCCTAGACAGGAAGGAGCAGGTACTGCGTAGCAAGGTGATTCCCCTTGTGAAAGTATTGTGGACGCATCAGTATGAGGAAGAGGCTACCTGGGAGACAGAAGTCGAGATCAGAAAGAACCACCCACAGCTTCTCAAGGAGTACGAAAAGGTACAAATTTCGAGGAC
The DNA here is from genome assembly GCA_037074715.1 of Magnolia kwangsiensis. NCBI lineage: Eukaryota > Viridiplantae > Streptophyta > Magnoliopsida > Magnoliales > Magnoliaceae > Magnolia > Magnolia kwangsiensis. The sequence goes on from CM073586.1 coordinate 84,617,996, forward strand.
GAAATTATTTGTTAAGGGGGGTAGATTGTAACGCCCTGAAAAAATCAGTACTTGGACTCGAGTACCAACTCGACCAGAAATCGCGTATGATTAATTCCTTTAGAAAATAAGTGTAAGTTAGCTAGCGCAACGCTAGAGTAGCTGAGAAATAGTCCCTGATCACTTTAAATACGTTCTACAAGACCCAAAGCGAGTAGAACCATTGACGCTATAATACTCTAAAACCTCGGATCAAACTCTAAACCGGTTTGTTCTCTGGACCTCTTTGAAACTTTGTATTGGATCTCGACCGCGCATCGAAATTCCGTACCTACAATCTTAGACCGTTAGAACTGCCTAGCTGGACTTGACAATCATTTCGAAAATCAAGTCCAACCGACATTCGCAGGCTATTTCATTGAGCCTGGACTGAAGAGAGTGAGAATAGGGTTGGATTTGGAATTTGAAATTCAAATCTATCACACGACTTGACGCGTCAGTATTAAGCGTTCTGACCGTCAGAATTCAACCAAATTACACCCTCGGATCAGGAAAAATTTCTATTTCATATCATGAGACTTGCAGACCTGATCTACGTGCGGTGACCGCTGAACTGAAACTGGACCGCCACGTGTGATTTACGAACACTGATGGTCTGAAAATGGGATGAAAGCGACATCCTACGTGTATGAACTTAAGTCCGAACGCGTTTGGCCAGGGGACCACCAGAAATACCCTTTTGGACCGAAACTGCCCCGATTTGGTTAGGTATCAAGTAAACATTGTTCCCGAGCCTGTTTAGGGCAAGATTTAGGTTATAAAAGGGGCTTAAACCCTCACTCCTCTCACCCATCCGAATTTTCTAGAAATCCTATCAAGAGTGAGAGAGAAAGTGAGAGTTTGTGAGAGAGAGTGGAAGGAAATTTCCTGCTGCTTGTGCTACCTATTGCACGTGCCTAAGCAACACACCTCAATCACTTTCCCGGTGATTTCACCGCGTTTCTAGGTAAGAAAACACCCCTAACACTTGCTGATTTGTTGTTCACCCATTTCCATAGCATGTTAGCTTATGGATCTTGTGTATTATGTTGCCTATTCGCCGTAGACGAAGCGTATACGCTCCGTTTGAATTAATACACCTCTAGGAGAAAAGGTGCAGATTTTAGACGCTTTGATTGACTGTTTCCAATGCTTCCAATGTCGTTTAATAGTAGATTATCGACGGCAACGCCATTTGACATGTACAGCATGCTGTCCGTTTCCTGTTTCGTAAGCAGATTAAAAATATGAGATTTAGGGCATTTTAGTCATTTGTAGAAAATACTGTTTTCATCCATAATTTGCTGATGTGATTGACATGGCTTCTTGTCGCATTAGGATATTAGGAATGCGTGCATAATTAGTTTGGCGAAGAGATTCGTCTAAATGCGCACTTTGAGTCGACATACTATATGTAGACTTAAGTGTGTAGTGTAAGTGTTTGTATAAATGCTTGTATTAGTATGTATTGAATTAAATAGTGTTATGAATTAGTTTGAGATTGATTTCTCAATTAATATGCTGATGTAAATGGTTTCCTATATGTTACCTATATGCATGATTTCATTATATGTATGAAATGCATGCGTTGGAAGATTTACTTAAGTTGTATGTTATAACATGTGTTAACATGCTCACATGGTTGTATTTCATTTCCAATACTCTCACATGATTGCTGATGTGGATTCATAATTGTTTGGGACTATACCTAGTCCAGGCAGTCGGCAACCGAGCAAGTTCGTGGTTGGCCTATCTTTGCCACGAACGACGCGTCGATGAACGCGAGCCGTGTTTTGGAGTTGGCGGAAGTGGTTAGGCCACATGAGGTGTTTTACGCACTTCATGTCGTTCGACTTGAGATGCGCTCATGCTAGTCGAGCCCGTCAAGTAACCCGACTGGCCGTTGTATGTTCAGCCTGTATGAGTCATAACTGCTTGAACCTAAGGTACTGAACTTACCATTATAAACCCTTTTAACCTTGGTACCTTGATCCACAAAGACTCATGAGCCGGGCATGGTGGTATGGGACACCGTGGTCGAGCTGTCGGCCTAAACTGGGGCCACAAACCTCCCCGCAGTGACCAGTGAGCACCTATGACTCGTGAGCAGATTATGGTGATATGGGACATTATATTCTTGCTGTCGGCCTACACTGATCAGGCGAAGAGTCCTTTGTAGTGACCCCGAGCGTATTCTGAGTCTACGGGAGGCGACGACCCTTCCGTAGCAGTGAGAGTACAGTAGGCCTGTATTGATAAGGTGATGGGGGAGCAGTGCAACGAGTGCGAGCAACAGCCCTGACAGCCCTTGCAGCAACCTACAAAATATACATCGTATGAGATTACTAGGAGTGACGACCCTAGACAGGATCTATGTTGGGATTGATATAAGGGAAGTACCTTAGTTTCCCAATACTGCTGTTTGAATGGATTAATAACAACTCGAAAATCATATCACCATTACATTGTATGTGCCTGGAAGATGTGGAGCACTGTGGGATGATTGCATGCCGCGGTCGTAAGATGGTGCCGTATGAGGGAGATCGTCGGTGAGGGCATCCATCACGTCATGTCATATTATATTAACAACAGTATTAGGATTGTTTGATTTACTGCTTTACTATTATCGCATGATTGATTTGAGAACATGTTAATCCTTGCTCTATTATTCCACTGAGTTAGCTACTCATTCCCACATTTCGGGATGGTGTTTGCAACACCCACCAGACCCTGTCTTAGATGCAGGTGAGGCGGAGATCCAGGAAGCAGAGCCAGACTATGATGAGGACTAGGACGAGTTCTCATATATGCAGTACCACGACGGCTTTGCTTAGGTGGCCTGGATTGACGGGACTTCTCAGTAGGATTCTTTTTGGACATTTGATTTTGTTTATTTACATGTATATGAGACTCAGAGATATATTCATATTTTAGAGACAGTCGAGATCTACTTGTTTTCCATACAGTGATATATATCTTCCTTAATCTTTCGCTTGCTTTTATCACTGAATCTGGAGTATGAATTGCAGTTTTGGTATACTTTTACTCATGTGAATGCTTTAACTCAGACAACATTGAATCATAATCATTTTTGTTGCATAAGTGACGGTCTGGGACTCGGGAGTTGAGTTATACACGACCCCCGATTTTCAGGCTGTTACATTAGTTCATTGTAGATTGGCCTAGGGAGGCCCAAACTTCCCTCCGGGGCATTCTGGGGCCAATCTGTAAACTGGAATATATTCCCCTATCATGTAGCATATGATTTTGGGGTTGAATGAGCTAATACATCTATCTAGCCCATTAGTTGCTAAAGATTGTAAATTTAGATGGCCAAATGGCCAATTTTCATGTATTTTTACTATTCACTATAAAATTTTGTTGAAGTATGATTTTATATCATTTTTACATTAGGATTAATGCCTAACATGAAAATTCAGAGAAGGAATTGAAGAATGGGGTGGTGAGAGGAAGAATTTTGAAGAAATTAGGTGAAACGGAGTTTTTAAGCCCTAGCGATTGAATGTAAGGGTTGTGGTTGCCCCACAGCCCAAGAATTTTCATTTACAGGTCTAGAAACTTTCAGAGAATGTCTCAACCCACCTACTTATAACCTAGGAGCTACTTAGGTCGCTTCGCGCGACCCTAGATGTGTTACGGACTCGATCAAGCGATCGATACAAGTAGACTTCGCCTATTGGCGAAACTGCGATCCTATAAGTGTTTCTAGACCTCCATCGCACCCACCTAAGTCAAAGGAAGTGACAGCGTACGTCGCGTGACCATAACCCAGGCCCAGTATAATCTCATTCATGCTCTGATACCAACTTGTAACACCCTGAAAATCGAGGGTCGTGTATAAACCCGACTCCCGAGTTCCAGACCGTCACTTATGCAAAAAAAATGATTATGATTCAATGTTGTCTGAGTTAAAGCATTCACATGAGTAAAAGTATACCAAAATTGCAATTCATAGAGTAAAAGTATACCAAAACTGCAATTCATACTCCAGATTCAGTGATAAAAGCAAGCGGAAGACTAAAGGATATATATATCACTGTATGAAAAATAAAATAGATCTCAATTATTTTCAAAGTATGAATACATCTCTGAGTCTCATATACATGTAAATAAACAGAAATCAAATGTAAAAAATAGTCCCACTGAGAAGTCCCGTCAATCTAGGCCACCTAAGTAAAGCCGTCGTGGTACTGCATATATGAGAACTCGTCCTGGTCCTCATCATAATCCGACTCTGCGTCCTGAATCGCTGCCTCACCTGCATCTAAGACAGGGTCTGGTGGGTGTTGCAAACACCATCCCGTAACGTGGGAGTGAGTAGCTAACTCAGTGGAATAATAGAGCAAAGTTATCATGTTCTCAAAATCAATCATGCGATAATAGTAAAGCAGTAAATCAAACATTCCTAATACTGTTGTTAATGTAATATGACGTGACATGATGGATGCCCTCACCGACGATCTCCCTCATACGGCACCATCTTATGCTCGCGGCATGCTTTCTTCCCACAGTGCTCCACATCTTCCAGGCACATGCAATGTGATGGTGCTATGATTACCGAGTTATTATTAGTCCTTTTCATACAGCAAGATTGAGAAACTAAGGTACTTCCCTTATATCAATCCCAACACAGATCTTGTCTAGGGTTGTCACTCCTAGTAATCTCATACGATATATATTTTGTAGGTCGCTGCAAGGGCTGTTAGGGCTGTTGCTCGCACTCGTTGCACCGCTCCCCCATCACCTTATCAATACATGCCTACTGTACTCTCATTTCTACGGAAGGGTGCCTCCCGCAGACTCAGAATACGCTCGCGGTCACTACAAAGGGCTCGTCGCCTGATCAGTGTAGGCCAACAGCAAGAATATAGTGTCTCATACCACCATAATCTGCTCACGAGTCATAGGTGCTCACTAGTCACTACGGGAAGGTTTGTGGCCCCAGCGTAAGCCGACAGCTCGACCACGGTGTCCCATACCACCATGCCCGGCTCATGAGTCTTTATGGATCAAGGTACCATGGTTAATAGGGTTTACAATGGTAAGTTCAGTACCCTAGGTTCAAGCAGTTATGACTCATACAAGATGAACATACAATGACCAGTCGGGTTACTTAACGGGCTCGACTGGCACGAGCACATCTCAAGTCGAACGACATGAAGTGCATAAAACACCTCATGTGGCCTAACCACTGCCGCCAACTCCAAAACACGACTTGCATTCATCGACGCGTCGTTCATGGCAAAGATAAGCCAACCACGAATTTGCTCGGTTGCCGACTGCCTGGACTAGGTATAGTCCCAAACATTTATGAATTCATATCAGCAATCATATAAGAGTAATGGAAATGAAATACAACAATGTGAGCATGTTAACACATGTTATAACATACAACTTAAGTAAAACATCTAACACATGCATTTCATACATATAATGAAATCATGCATATAGCTAACATGTAGGATATCCTTTACATCAGCATTTTAATTGAGAATTCAATCTCAAACTAATTCATAACACCATTTAATTCAATACATACTAATACAAACATTTATACAAACACTTAGTCTACACACTTAAGTCTACATATAGTATGTCGACTCAAAGTGCGCATTTGGGCGAATCTCTTCGCCAAACTGATTATGCACGCATTTCTAATATCCTAATGCGACAAGAAGCCATGTCAATCATATCAGCAAAATATGGATGAAAATAGTATTTCCTACAAATAACTAAAATGCCCTAAATCTCATATTTTTCGTCTGCTTACGAAACAGGAAACGGACAGCATGTTGTACATGTCAAACGGCGTTGCCGTCGATAATCTACTATTAAACGACATTGAAAGCGTTGAAAACAGTCAATCAAAGCGTCTAGAATCCGCACCTTTTCCCTAGAGGTGAACCGATTCGAACGGAGCGTATACGCTTCGTCTACGGTGAACCGGGAACCTAATACACAAGATCTATAAGCTACCATGCTAAGGAACTGAAAGAATCATAAATCAGTAAGTGTTTGGGGGTATTTTCTTACCTAGAAACGTGGTGAAATCGTCGGGAAAGTGATTGAGGCGCGTTGCTTAAGTACGTGCAACCGGTAGTGCAAGCAGCAGGAAATTCTCTCACACTCTCTCTCACAATCTCTCACCTTTTCTCTCACACCAGCTAGGATTTCTAGCAAATTCGGATGGGTGAGAGAAGTGAGGGTTTAAGCCCTTTTTATAAACTAAAACATGCCCAAAACAGGCTTGGGAACAATGTTTACTTGATGCCTAACCAAATCGGGGCTGTTTCGGTCCAAAAAGATATTTCTGGTGGTCCCCTGGCCGAACGCGATCGGACTTAAGTTCATGCATGTCGGATGTCGCTCACATCCCATTTTTAGACCAGTAGTGATCGTAGATCGCACGTGGCGGTCCAGTTTCAGTTCAGCGGTCATCGCCCGTATATCAGGTCTACAAGTCTCATGATATGAAATAAAAAATTTTTCTGATCCAAGGGTGTAATTGGCTGAATTCTGACGGTCAGAACGCTTAATAATAACGCGCCAAGTTGTGTGCCAGATTTGAATTTTAAATTCTAAATCTAACCCTATTCTCACTCTCTTCACTCCAAGCTCAATGAAATAGCCTCTGAATGTCGGTTGGACTTGATTTTTGAAATGATTGTCAAGTCCAGCTAGGCGGTTATAACGGTCTAAGATTGTAGGTATCGGACTTTCGACATGCGGTCTAGATCCAATACAAAGTTTCAAAGAGGTCATGAGAACAAACCAGTTTAGAGTTTGATCCGAGATTTTAGAGTATTATAGCGTCATTGGTTCTACTCACTTTGGGTCTTGTAGAACGTATTTAAAGTGATCAGAGACTATTTCCCAGCTACTCTAGCGTTGCGCTAGCTAACTTACACTTATCTTCCAAAGGAATTAATCCTACGCGATTTCTGGTCGAGTTGGTACTCGAGTCCAAGTATGAATTTTTTCAGGGCGTTACAGTTAGGTTTTAGTTATAGGTTTTGGAATTTGGGAATAGTTTTAGGTTATAGGTATAGGTTTAGGTTAGGTTATAGGTTAAGCTTTAGGAATAGGTTATAGGTTTTGGCATTTGAGAATGGGTTCGGGTTTAGGTCATAGGTTTTGGTTTTGTTTTAAGTTATAAGTTTTGGTTTAGGTTATAGGTTATATGTTTAGGATAAGGTTTGGGTTTAGATTATAGGTTTTGGTTTTGGTTTTGGTTATAGGTTTTGGGATTTGAGAATGGGTTCCGGTGTAGGTTATAGGTTTTGGTTTTGGTTTAGGTTATAGGTTTTGGTTAAGGTTATAGGTTATAGGTTTAGATTTAGGTTAAGGTTAGGTTTAGGTTATAGGTTTTGGGATTTGGGAATAGTTTTAGGTTATAGGTATAGGTTTAGGTTAGGTTATAGGTTAAGGTTTAGGGATAGGTTATAGGTTTTGGCATTTGAGAATGGAATCGGGTTTAAGTCATAGGTTTTGGTATTGGTTTAGGTTATAGGTTTTGGGATTTGAGAATGGGTTCGGGTTTAGGTTATAGGTTTTGGTTATGGTTTTGGTTATAGGTTTTGGGATTTGGGAATGGGTTCGGGTTTAGGTTATAGGTTTTGGTTTTGGTTTGGGTTGTTGGTTTTGGTGAAGGTTATAGGTTATAGGTTTAGGCTTAGGTTATGGTTAGGTTTAGGTTACAGGTTTGGGGATTTGGGAATAGTTTGCGGTTATAAGTGTAAGTTTAGGTTAGGTTATAGGTTTTGGGATTTGAGAATGGGTTCGGGTTTGGGATATAGGTTTTGGTTTTGGTTTAGGTTATGAGTTTTAGTATAAGTTTTAGGTTAAGCTTAGGTTTAGGTTATAGGTTTTGTGATTTGAGAATGGGTTCGGGTTTAGTTTATAGGTTTTGCTATTGGTTTAGGTTATAGGTTTTGGGATTTGAGAATGGGTTCGGGTTTAGGTTATAGGTTTTGGTTTTGCTTTAGGTTATTGGTTTTGATTTTGGTTATAGGTTATAGGTTTTGGTTTTGGTTTTGGTTAGGTTTAGGTTATCGGATTTGGGATTTGAGAATGGGTTCGGGTTTAGGTTAAAGGTTTTGATTTTGGTTTAGGTTATAGGTTATAGATTTAGGTTTAGGTTAAGGTTAGGTTTAAGTTGTAGGTTTTGGGATTTGGGAATAGTTTTAGGTTATAAGTATAGGTTTAGGTTAGGTTATAGGTTTTGGGATTTGATAATGGATTTGGTTTAGGTTATAGGTTTTGGTTTAGGTATAGGTTAACGTTAGGTTTATGTTATAGATTTTGGGATTTGAGAATGGGTTCGGGTTTAGGTCATAGGTTTTGCTATTGGTTTAAGTTATAGGTTTTAGGATTTTAAAATGAGTTCGGGTTTAGGTTATAGGTTTTTGTTTTGGTTTAGGTTATAGGTTTTGCTTTAGGTTATAGGTTATAGCTTTAGGTTTAGGTTAAGGTTAGTTTTAGGATATAGGTTTTGGGATTTCGAAATAGTTTTAGGTTATAGGTATAGGTGTAGGTTAGGTTATAGGTTAAGGTTTAGGGTTAGGTTATAGGTTTTGGCATTTGAGAATGGGTTCGGGTTTAGGTCATAGGTTTTGGTATTGGTGTAGGTTATAGGTTTTGGGATTTGAGAATGGGTTCGGGTTTAGGTTATAGGTTTTGGTTTTGATTTAGGTTATAGGTTTTGGTTTAGGTTATAGGTTATAGGTTTAGGTTTAGGTTAAGGTTAGGTTTAGGTTATAGGTTTTGGGATTTGGGAATAGTTTTAGGTTACAGATATAGGTTTAGGTTAGGTTATTGGTTAAGGTTTAAGGATAGGTTATAGGTTTTGAGATTTGAGAATGGATTCGGGGTTAGATCATAGGTTTTGGTATTGGTTTAGGTTATAGGTATTGGGATTTGAGAATGGGTTCGGGTTTAGGTTATAGGTTTTGGTTATAGGTTTTGGGATTTGGGAATGGGTTCGGGTTTAGGTTATAGGTTTTGGTTTTGGTTTGGGTTATAGGTTTAGGTGAAGGTTATAGGTTATAGGTTATAGGTTTAGGTTTAGGTTATGGTTAGGTTTAGGTTATAGGTTTATGGATTTGGTAATAGATTGACGTTATATGTATAGGTTTTTGTTAGGTTATAGGTTTTGGGATTTGAGAATGGGTTCAGGTTTAGGTTATAGGTTTTGGATTTGGGTTTCGGTTAAGGTTATATGTTATAGGTTTAGGTTTAGGTTAAGGTTAGGTTTAGGTTATAGATTTTGGGATTGGGGAATAGTTTTTGGTTGTAAGTATAGGTTTCGGTTAGGTTATAGGTTTTGGGATTTGTTAATGGGTTCGGGTTTAGGTTATAGGTTTTGGTTTTGGTTTAGGTTATAAGTTTTGGTTTTGGTTATATGTTATATGTTTAGGATAATGTTTGGGTTTAGGTTATAGGTTTTGGTTTAGTTTTTGTTATAGGTTTTGGTATTTGAGAATGGGTTCCGATGTAGGTTATAGGTTTTGATTTTGGTTTAGGTTATAGGTTTTGGTTAAGGTTATAGGTTATAGGTTTAGGTTTAGGTTAACGTTACGTTTTGGTTATAGGTTTTAGGATTTGAGAATAGTTTTAGGATATAGGTATAGGTTTAGGTTAGGTTATAGGTTAAGGTTTAGGAATTGGTTATAGGTTTTGGCATTTGAGAATGGGTTCGGGTTTAGGTCATAGGTTTTAGTTTTGGTTTAGGTTATAAGTTTTGGTTTAGGTTATAGGTTATATGTTTAGGATAAGGTTTGGGTTTAGGTTATAGGTTTTGGTTTTGGTTTTGGTTATTGGTTTTGGGATTTGAGAATGGGTTCCGTTGTAGGTTATAGGTTGTGGTTTTGGTTTAGGTTATAGGTTTTGGTTAAGGTTATAGGTTATAGGTTTAGGTTTAGGTTAAGGTTAGGTTTAGGTTATAGGTTTTGGGATTTGGGAATAGTTTTATGTTATAGGTATAGGTTTAGGTTTGGTTATAGGTTAAAGTTTAGGGATAGGTTATAGGTTTTGGCATTTGAGAATGGGATCAGGTTTAGGTCATAGGTTTTGGTATTGGTTTAAGTTATAGGTTTTGGGATTTGAGAATGGGTTCGGGTTTAGGTTATAGGTTTTGGTTTTGGTTTTGGTTATAGGTTTTGGGATTTGGGAATGGGTTCGGGTTTAGGTTATAGGTTTTGGTTTTGGTTTGGGTTGTTGGTTTTGGTGAAGGTTATAGGTTATAGGTTTAGGCTTAGGATATAGGTTTTGGGATTTGAGAATAGTTTTAGGTTATAAGTATAGGTTTAGGTTAGGATATAGGTTTTGGGATTTGATAATGGATTTGGTTTAAGTTATAGGTTTTGGTTTAGGTATAGGTTAACGTTAGGTTTAGGTTATAGATTTTGGGATTTGAGCATGGGTTCGGGTTTATGTCATAGGTTTTGCTATTGGTTTAGGTTATAGGTTTTGGGATTTGAGAATGGGTTCGGGTTTAGGTTATAGGTTTTGGTTTTGGTTTAGGTTATAGGTTATAGGTTTAAGTTTAGGTTAAGGTTAGGTTTAGGATATAGGTTTTGGGAATTGGGAATAGTTTTAGGTTATAGGTATAGGTGTAGGTTAGGTTATAGGTTAAGGTTTAGCTATAGGTTATAGGTTTTGGCATTTGAGAATGGGTTCGGGTTTAGGTCATAGGTTTTGGTATTGGTTTAGGTTATTGGTTTTGGGATTTGTGAATGGATTCGGGTTTAGGTTATAGGTTTTGGGATTTGAGAATGGGTTCGGGTTTAGGTTATAGGTTTTGGTTTCTGTTTAGGTTATAGGTTTTGGTTTAGGTTATAGGTTATAGGTTTAGGTTTAGGTTAAGGTTAGGTTTAGGATATAAGTTTTGGGATTTGGGAATAGTTTTACGTTATAGGTATAGGTGTAGGTTAGGTTATAGGTTAAGGTTTAGGGATAGGTTATAGGTTTTGGCATTTGAGAATGGGTTCGGGTTTAGGTCATAAGTTTTGGTATTGGTTTAGGTTATAGGTTTTGGGATTTGAGAATGGATTCGGGTTTAGGTTATAGGTTTTGGTATTTGAGAATGGGTTCGGGTTTAGGTTATAGGTTTTGGTTTTGGTTTAGGTTATAGGTTTTGGTTTAGGTTATAGGTTATAGGTTTAGGTTTAGGTTAAGGTTAGGTTTAGGTTATAGGTTTTGGGATTTGGGAATAGTTTTAGGTTATAGATATAGGTTTAGGTTAGGTTATTGGTTAAGGTTTAAGAAAAGGTTATCGGTTTTAGGATTTGAGAATGGCTTCGGGTTTAGGTCATAAGTTTTGGTATTGGTTTAGGTTATAGGTATTGGGATTTGAGAATGGTTCAGGTTTAGGTTATAGGTTTTGGTTTTGGTTTTGGTTATAGGTTTTGGGATTTGGGAATGGGTTCGGGTTTAGGTTATAGGTTTTGGTTTTGGTTTGGGTTATAGGTTTAGGTGAAGGTTATAGGTTATAGGTTATAGGTTTAGGTTTAGGTTATGGTTAGGTTTAGGTTATAGGTTTATGGATTTGGTAATAGATTGAGGTTATATGTATAGGTTTAGGTTAGGTTATAGGTTTTGGGATTTGAGAATGGGTTCGGGTTTAGGTTATAGGTTTTAGTTTTGGGTTTTGGTTAAGGTTATATGTTATAGGTTTAGGTTTAGGTTAAGGTTAGGTTTAGGTTATAGATTTTGGGATTTGGGAATATTTTTTGGTTGTAAGTATAGGTTTCGGTTAGGTTATAGGTTTTGGGATTTGTTAATGGGTTCGGGTTTAAGTTATAGGTTTTGGTTTTGATTTAGGTTATAAGTTTTGGTTTAGGTTTTAGGTTATATGTTTAGGATAAGGTTTGGGTTTAGGTTATCAGTTTTGGATTTGGTTTTGGTTATAGGTTTTGGGATTTGGGAATGGGTTCCAGTGTAGGTTATAGGTTTTGGTTTTGGTTTAGGTTATAGGTTTTGGTTAAGGTTATAGGTTATAGGTTTAGGTTTAGGTTAAGGTTAGGTTTTAGTTATAGGTTTTGGGATTTGGGAATAGTTTTAGGTTATAGGTATAGGTTTAGGTTAGGTTATAGGTTAAGGTTTAGGAATAAGTTATAGGTTTTGGCATTTGAGAATGGGTTCGGGTTTAGGTTATAGGTTTTGGTATTGGTTTAGGTTATAGGTTTTGGGATTTGGGAATGAGTTCGGGTTTAGGTTATAGGTTTTGGGTTTGATTTAGGTTATAGGTTTTGGTATAGGTTATAGGTTAAGGTTAGGTTTAGGTTATAGATTTTGGGATTTAAAAATGGGTTCGAGTTTAGGTTATAGGTTTTGGTATTGGTTTAGGTTATAGGTTTTGGGATTTGAGAATGGGTTCGGGTTTAGGTTATAGGTTTTGGTTTTGGTTTAGGTTAGAGGTTTTGGTATAGGTTATTAGTTAAGGTAAGGTTTAGGTTATAGGTTTTGGGATTAGAGAATGGGTTCGAGTTTAGGTTATAGGTTTTGCTATTGGTTCAGGTTATAGGTTTTGGGATTTGAGAATGGGTTCGAGTTTGGGTCATAGGTTTTGGTTTTGGTTTAGGTTATAAGTTTTGGTTTAGGTTATAGGTTAAGGATAGGTTTAGGTTATAGGTTTTGGTATTTGAGAATGGGTTCAGGTATAGGTTGTATGTTTTGGTTTTGGTTTTGGTTATAGGTTTTGGGATTTGGGAATGGGTTCGGATTTAGGTTATAGGTTTTGGTTTTGGTTTGGATTATAGGTTTTGGTGAAGGTTATAGGTTATAGGTTTAGGTTTAGGTTATGTTTAAGTTCAGTTTATGGGTTTGGGGATTTGGGAATAGTTTGAGGTTATAAGTGTAGGTTTAGGTTAGGTTATAGGTTTTGGGATTTGATAATGGGTTTGGGTTTAGGTTATAGGTTTTGGTTTTGGTTTAGGTTATAGGTTTCGGTTAAGGTTATAGGTTATTGGTTTAGGTTTTGGTTAAGGTTAGGTTTAGGTTATAGATTTTGGGATTTGGGAATAGTCTTAGGTTATAAGTATAGGTTTTGGTTAGGTTATAGGTTTTGGGATTTGTTAATGGGTTCAGGTTTAGGTTATAGGTTTTGGTTTAGGTTAAGGTTAGGTTTAGGTTATAGATTTTGGGATTTTTGAATAGTTTTAGGTTACAAGTATAGGTTTAGGTTAGGTTATAGGTTTTGAGATTTGAGAATGGGTTCAGGTTTATGGTATAGGTTTTGGTTTTGGTTTAGGTTATAGGTTTTGGGATTTGGGAATGGGTTCGGGTTTAGGTTATAGGTTTTGGTTTTGGTTTGGGTTGTTGGTTTTGGTGAAGGTTTTAGGTTATAGGTTTAGGCTTAGGTTATGGTTAGGTTTAGGTTATAGGTTTGGGGATTTGGGAATAGTTTGTCGTTATAAGTGTAAGTTTAGGTTAGGTTATAGGTTTTGGGCTTTGAGAATGGGTTCGGGTTTAGGTTATAGGTATTGGTTTAGGTTTAGGTTATAGGTTTCGGCTATGGTTATAGGTTATAGGTTTAGGTTTAGGTTAAGGTTAGGTTTAGGTTATTGATTTTGGTATTTGGGAATAGTTTTAGGTAACAAGTATAGGTTTAGGGTAGGTTATAGGCTTTGGGATTTGATAATGGGTTCGGGTGTAGGTTATAGGTTTTGGTTTTGGTTTAGGTTATAGGTTTTGGATAAGGTTATAGGTTATAGGTTTAGGTTTAGGTTAAGGTTAGGCTTAGGTTATAGGTTTTGGGATTTGGGAATAGTTTTAGGTTATAGGTATAGGTTTAGGGTACATTATAAGTTAAGGTTTAGGGATAGGTTATAGGTTTTGGCATTTGAGAATGGGTTCGGGTTTGGGTCATAGGTTTTGGTACTGGTTTAGGTTATACGTTTTGGGATTTGAGAATGGGTTCGGGTTTAGGATATAGGTTTTGGTTTTGGTTTATGTTATAGGTTTTGGTATAGGTTATAGGTTAAGGTTAGGTTTAGGTTATAGGTTTGGGGATTTGAGAATGGGTTCGGGTTTAGTTTATAGGTTTTGCTATTGGTTTAGGTTATAGGTTTTGGGATTTGAGAATGGGTTCGGGTTTAGGTTATAGGTTTTGGTTTTGCTTTAGGTTATTGGTTTTGATTTTGGTTATAGGTTATAGGTTTTGGTTTTGGTTATGGTTAGGTTTAGGTTATAGATTTTGGGATTTGGGAATATTTTTTGGTTGTAAGTATAGGTTTCGGTTAGGTTATAGGTTTTGGGATTTGTTAATGGGTTCGGGTTTAAGTTATATGTTTTGGTTTTGATTTAGGTTATAAGTTTTGGTTTAGGTTTTAGGTTATATGTTTAGGATAAGGTTTGGGTTTAGGTTATCAGTTTTGGATTTGGTTTTGGTTATAGGTTTTGGGATTTGGGAATGGGTTCCAGTGTAGGTTATAGGTTTTGGTTTTGGTTTAGGTTATAGGTTTTGGTTAAGGTTATAGGTTATAGGTTTAGGTTTAGGTTAAGGTTAGGTTTTAGTTATAGGTTTTGGGATTTGGGAATAGTTTTAGGTTATAGGTATAGGTTTAGGTTAGGTTATAGGTTAAGGTTTAGGAATAGGTTATAGGTTTTGGCATTTGAGAATGGGTTCGGGTTTAGGTTATAGGTTTTGGTATTGGTTTAGGTTATAGGTTTTGGGATTTGGGAATGAGTTCGGGTTTAGGTTATAGGTTTTGGGTTTGATTTAGGTTATAGGTTTTGGTATAGGTTATAGGTTAAGGTTAGGTTTAGGTTATAGATTTTGGGATTTAAAAATGGGTTCGAGTTTAGGTTATAGGTTTTGGTATTGGTTTAGGTTATAGGTTTTGGGATTTGAGAATGGGTTCGGGTTTAGGTTATAGGTTTTGGTTTTGGTTTAGGTTAGAGGTTTTGGTATAGGTTATTAGTTAAGGTAAGGTTTAGGTTATAGGTTTTGGGATTAGAGAATGGGTTCGAGTTTAGGTTATAGGTTTTGCTATTGGTTCAGGTTATAGGTTTTGGGATTTGAGAATGGGTTCGAGTTTGGGTCATAGGTTTTGGTTTTGGTTTAGGTTATAAGTTTTGGTTTAGGTTATAGGTTAAGGATAGGTTTAGGTTATAGGTTTTGGTATTTGAGAATGCTTTCAGGTATAGGTTGTATGTTTTGGTTTTAGTTTTGGTTATAGGTTTTGGGATTTGGAAATGGGTTCAGATTTTGGTTATAGGTTTTGGTTTTGGTTTGGATTATAGGTTTCGGTGAAGGTTATAGGTTATAGGTTTAGGTTTAGGTTATGTTTAAGTTCAGTTTATGGGTTTGGGGATTTGGGAATAGTTTGAGGTTATAAGTGTAGGTTTAGGTTAGGTTATAGGTTTTGGCATTTGATAATGGGTTCGGGTTGAGGTTATAGGTTTTGGTTTTCGTTTAGGTTATAGGTTTCGGTTAAGGTTATAGGTTATAGGTTTAGGTTTAGGTTAAGGTTAGGTTTAGGTTATAGATTTTGGGATTGGGGAATAGTTTTTGGTTGTAAGTATAGGTTTCGGTTAGGTTATAGGTTTTGGGATTTGTTAATGGGTTCGTGTTTAGGTTATAGGTTTTGGTTTTAGTTTAGGTTATAAGTTTTGGTTTCGGTTATAGGTTATATGTTTAGGATAAGCTTTGGGTTTAGCTTATAGGTTTTGGTTTTGGTTTTTGTTATAGGTTTTGGGTTTTGAGAATGGGTTTCGGTGTAGGTTATAGGTTTTGGTTTTGGTTTTGGTTTAGGTTATAGGTTTTGGTTAAGGTTATAGGTTATAGGTTTAACTTTAGGTTAAGGTTAGCTTTTGGTTATAGGTTTTGGGATTTGGGAATAGTTTTAGGTTATAGGTATAGGTTTAGGTTAGGTTATAGGTTAAGGTTTAGGAATAGGTTATAGGTTTTGGCATTTGAGAATGGGTTCGGGTTTAGGTCATAGGTTTTGGTTTTGGTTTAGGTTATAGTTTGGTTTAGGTTATAGGTTATATGTTTAGGATAAGGTTTGGGTTTAGGTTATAGGTTTTGGTTTTGGTTTTGGTTATAGGTTTTGGGATTTGAGAATGGGTTCCGGTGTGGTTTATAGGTTTTGGTTTTGGTTTAGGTTATAGGTTTTGGTTAAGGTTATAGGTTATAGTTTTAGGTTTAGGTTAAGGTTAGGTTTTGGTTATAGGTTTTAGGATTTGGGAATAGTTTTAGGTTATAGGTATAGGTTTAGGTTAGGTTATAGGTTAAGGTTTAGGAATAGGTTATAGGTTTTGGCATTTGAGAATGGGTTCGGGTTTTGGTCATAGGTTTTGGTATTGGTTTAGGTTATAGGTTTTGTGATTTGAGAATGGGTTCGGGTTTAGGTTATAGGTTTCAGTTTTGATTTAGGTTATAGGTTTTGGTATAGGTTATAGGTTAAGGTTAGGTTTAGGCTATAGATTTTGGGATTTAAGAATGGGTTCGAGTTTAGGTTATAGGTTTTGGTATTGGTTTATGTTATAGGTTTTGGGATTTGAGAATGGGTTTGGGTTTAGGTTATAGGTTTTGGTTTTGGTTTAGGTTATAGGTTTTGGTATAGGTTATTAGTTAAGGTAAGGTTTAGGTTATAGGTTTTGGGATTGGAGAATGGGTTTGAGTTTAGGTTATAGGTTTTGATATTGGTTCAGGTTATAGGTTTTGGGATTTGAGAATGTGTTCGGGTTTGGGTCATAGGTTTTGGTTTTGGTTTAGGTTATAAGTTTTGGTTTAGGTTATAGGTTAAGGATAGGTTTAGGTTATAGGTTTTGGTATTTGAGAATGGGTTCGGGTATAGGTTGTATGTTTTGGTTTTGGTTTTGGTAATAGGTTTTGGGATTTGGGAATGGGTTCGGATTTAGGTTATAGGTTTTGGTTTTGGTTTGGATTATAGGTTTTGGTGAAGGTTATAGGTTATAGGTTTAGGTTTAGGTTATGTTTAAGTTCAGTTTATGGGTTTGGGGATTTGGGAATAGTTTGAGGTTATAAGTGTAGGTTTAGGTTAGGTTATAGGTTTTGGGATTTGATAATGGGTTTGGGTTTAGGTTATAGGTTTTGGTTTTGGTTTAGGTTATAGGTTTCGGTTAAGGTTATAGGTTATTGGTTTAGGTTTTGGTTAAGGTTAGGTTTAGGTTATAGATTTTGGGATTTGGGAATAGTCTTAGGTTATAAGTATAGGTTTTGGTTAGGTTATAGGTTTTGGGATTTGTTAATGGGTTCAGGTTTAGGTTATAGGTTTTGGTTTAGGTTAAGGTTAGGTTTAGGTTATCGATTTTGGGATTTTTGAATAGTTTTAGGTTACAAGTATAGGTTTAGGTTAGGTTATAGGTTTTGAGATTTGAGAATGGGTTCAGGTTTATGGTATAGGTTTTGGTTTTGGTTTAGGTTATAGGTTTTGGGATTTGGGAATGGGTTCGGGTTTAGGTTATAGGTTTTGGTTTTGGTTTGGGTTGTTGGTTTTGGTGAAGGTTTTAGGTTATAGGTTTAGGCTTAGTTTATGGTTAGGTTTAGGTTATAGGTTTGGGGATTTGGGAATAGTTTGTCGTTATAAGTGTAAGTTTAGGTTAGGTTATAGGTTTTGGGCTTTGAGAATGGGTTCGGGTTTAGGTTATAGGTATTGGTTTAGGTTTAGGTTATAGGTTTCGGCTATGGTTATAGGTTATAGGTTTAGGTTTAGGTTAAGGTTAGGTTTAGGTTATTGATTTTGGTATTTGGGAATAGTTTTAGGTAACAAGTATAGGTTTAGGGTAGGTTATAGGCTTTGGGATTTGATAATGGGTTCGGGTGTAGGTTATAGGTTTTGGTTTTGGTTTAGGTTATAGGTTTTGGATAAGGTTATAGGTTATAGGTTTAGGTTTAGGTTAAGGTTAGGCTTAGGTTATAGGTTTTGGGATTTGGGAATAGTTTTAGGTTATAGGTATAGGTTTAGGGTACATTATAAGTTAAGGTTTAGGGATAGGTTATAGGTTTTGGCATTTGAGAATGGGTTCGGGTTTGGGTCATAGGTTTTGGTACTGGTTTAGGTTATACGTTTTGGGATTTGAGAATGGGTTCGGGTTTAGGATATAGGTTTTGGTTTTGGTTTATGTTATAGGTTTTGGTATAGGTTATAGGTTAAGGTTAGGTTTAGGTTATAGGTTTGGGGATTTGAGAATGGGTTCGGGTTTAGTTTATAGGTTTTGCTATTGGTTTAGGTTATAGGTTTTGGGATTTGAGAATGGGTTCGGGTTTAGGTTATAGGTTTTGGTTTTGCTTTAGGTTATTGGTTTTGATTTTGGTTATAGGTTATAGGTTTTGGTTTTGGTTATGGTTAGGTTTAGGTTATAGGATTTGGGATTTGAGAATGGGTTCGGGTTTAGGTTAAAGGTTTTGATTTTGGTTTAGGTTATAGGTTATAGGTTTAGGTTTAGGTTAAGGATAGGTTTAAGTTATAGGTTTTGGGATTTGGGAATAGTTTTAGGTTATAAGTATAGGTTTAGGTTAGGTTATAGGTTTTGGGATTTGATAATGGATTCGGTTTAGGTTATAGGTTTTGGTTTAGGTATAGGTTAACGTTAGGTTTAGGTTATAGATTTTGGGATTTGAGAATGGGTTCGGGTCTGGGTCATAGGTTTTGCTATTGGTTTAGGTTATAGGTTTTGGGATTTGAGAATTGGTTCGGGTTTAGGTTATAGGTTTTTGTTTTGGTTTAAGTTATAGGTTTTGGTTTAGGTTATAGGTTATAGGTTTAGGTTTAGGTTAAGGTTAGGTTTAGGATATAGGTTTTGGGATTTCGGAATAGTTTTAGGTTATAGGTATAGGTGTAGGTTAGGTAATAGGTTAAGGTTTAGGGATAGGTTATAGGTTTTGGCATTTGAGAATGGGTTTTGGTATTGGTTTAGGTTATAGGTTTTGGGATTTGAGAATGGGTTCGGGTTTAGGTTATAGGTTTTGGTTTTGGTTTAGGTTATAGGTTTTGGTTTAGGTTATAGGTTATAGTTTTAGGTTTTGGTTAAGGTTAGGTTTAGGTTATAGGTTTTGGGATTTGAGAATGGGTTCGGGGTTAGGTCATAGGTTTTGGTATTGGTTTATGTTATAGGTATTGGGATTTGAGAATGGGTTCGGGTTTAGGTTATAGGTTTTGGTTTTGGTTTTGGTTATATGTTTTGGGATTTGGGAATGGGTTCGGGTTTAGGTTATAGGTTTTGGTTTTGGTTTGGGTTATAGGTTTAGGTGAAGGTTATGGGTTATAGGTTATAGGTTTAGGTTTAGGTTACGGTTAGGTTTAGGTAATAGGTTTATGGATTTGGTAATAGATTAAGGTTATATGTATAGGTTTTTGTTAGGTTATAGGTTTTGGAATTTGAGAATGGGTTCGGGTTTAGGTTATAGGTTTTGGTTTTGGGTTTCGGTTAAGGTTATATGTTATAGGTTTAGGTTTAGGTTAAGGTTAGGTTTAGGTTATAGATTTTGGGATTGGGGAATAGTTTTTGGTTGTAAGTATAGGTTTCGGTTAGGTTATAGGTTTTGGGATTTGTTAATGGGTTCGTGTTTAGGTTATAGGTTTTGGTTTTAGTTTAGGTTATAAGTTTTGGTTTCGGTTATAGGTTATATGTTTAGGATAAGCTTTGGGTTTAGGTTATAGGTTTTGGTTTTGGTTTTTGTTATAGGTTTTGGGTTTTGAGAATGGGTTTCGGTGTAGGTTATAGGTTTTGGTTTTGGTTTTGGTTTAGGTTATAGGTTTTGGTTAAGGTTATAGGTTATAGGTTTAACTTTAGGTTAAGGTTAGCTTTTGGTTATAGGTTTTGGGATTTGGGAATAGTTTTAGGTTATAGGTATAGGTTTAGGTTAGGTTATAGGTTAAGGTTTAGGAATAGGTTATAGGTTTTGGCATTTGAGAATGGGTTCGGGTTTAGGTCATAGGTTTTGGTTTTGGTTTAGGTTATAGTTTGGTTTAGGTTGTAGGTTATATGTTTAGGATAAGGTTTGGGTTTAGGTTATAGGTTTTGGTTTTGGTTTTGGTTATAGGTTTTGGGATTTGAGAATGGGTTCCGGTGTAGTTTATAGGTTTTGGTTTTGGTTTAGGTTATAGGTTTTGGTTAAGGTTATAGGTTATAGTTTTAGGTTTAGGTTAAGGTTAGGTTTTGGTTATAGGTTTTAGGATTTGGGAATAGTTTTAAGTTATAGGTATAGGTTTAGGTTAGGTTATAGGTTAAGGTTTAGGAATAGGTTATAGGTTTTGGCATTTGAGAATGGGTTCGGGTTTTGGTCATAGGTTTTGGTATTGGTTTAGGTTATAGGTTTTGTGATTTGAGAATGGGTTCGGGTTTAGGTTATAGGTTTCAGTTTTGATTTAGGTTATAGGTTTTGGTATAGGTTATAGGTTAAGGTTAGGTTTAGGCTATAGATTTTGGGATTTAAGAATGGGTTCGAGTTTAGGTTATAGGTTTTGGTATTGGTTTATGTTATAGGTTTTGGGATTTGAGAATGGGTTTGGGTTTAGGTTATAGGTTTTGGTTTTGGTTTAGGTTATAGGTTTTGGTATAGGTTATTAGTTAAGGTAAGGTTTAGGTTATAGGTTTTGGGATTGGAGAATGGGTTTGAGTTTAGGTTATAGGTTTTGATATTGGTTCAGGTTATAGGTTTTGGGATTTGAGAATGTGTTCGGGTTTGGGTCATAGGTTTTGGTTTTGGTTTAGGTTATAAGTTTTGGTTTAGGTTATAGGTTAAGGATAGGTTTAGGTTATAGGTTTTGGTATTTGAGAATGGGTTCGGGTATAGGTTGTATGTTTTGGTTTTGGTTTTGGTTATAGGTTTTGGGATTTGGGAATGGGTTCGGATTTAGGTTATAGGTTTTGGTTTTGGTTTGGATTATAGGTTTTGGTGAAGGTTATAGGTTATAGGTTTAGGTTTAGGTTATGTTTAAGTTTAGTTTATGGGTTTGGGGATTTGGGAATAGTTTGAGGTTATAAGTGTAGGTTTAGGTTAGGTTATAGGTTTTGGGATTTGATAATGGGTTTGGGTTTAGGTTATAGGTTTTGGTTTTGGTTTAGGTTATAGGTTTCGGTTAAGGTTATAGGTTATTGGTTTAGGTTTTGGTTAAGGTTAGGTTTAGGTTATAGATTTTGGGATTTGGGAATAGTCTTAGGTTATAAGTATAGGTTTTGGTTAGGTTATAGGTTTTGGGATTTGTTAATGGGTTCAGGTTTTGGTTATAGGTTTTGGTTTAGGTTAAGGCTAGGTTTAGGTTATAGATTTTTGGATTTGGGAATAGTTTTAGGTTACAAGTATAGGTTTAGGTTAGGTTATAGGTTTTGAGATTTGATAATGGGTTCGGGTTTAGGTTATAGGTTTTGGTATTGGTTTAGGTTATAAGTTTTGGTTTTGGTTATAGGTTATAGGTTTAGGAAAAGGTTTGGATTTAGGTTATAGGTTTTGGTTTTGGTTTTATTTATAGGTTTTGGTTTTGGTTATAGGTTTTGGGATTTGAGAATGGGATTCAATGTAGGTTATAGGTTTTGGTTTTGGTTTAGGTTATAGGTTTTGGTTAAGGTTATAGATTATAGGTTTAGGTTTAGGTTAAGGTTAGGTTTAGGTTATAGGTTTTGGGATTTGGGAATAGTTTTAGGTTATAGGTATAGGTTTAGGTTAGGTTATAGGTTAAGGTTTAGGGATAGGTTATAGGTTTTGACATTTGAGAATGGGTTCGGGTTTAGGTCGTAAGTTTTGGTATTGGTTTAGGTTATAAGTTTTGGGATTTGAGAATGGGTTTGGGTTTAGGTTATAGGTTTTGGTATTGGTTTAGGTTATAGGTTTTGGTTTAGGTTATAGGTGAAGGTTAGGTTGTCACGCCCCAAACCCGGATATCAGATTCACAGGAATCGCGATCTCCGAATCCAGTGTCGACAGTCTCCGTAGTACCCCATTCTCGGTTCCTAACATTCATGTGCCAGATTTTCGATCTTGGGATCCTACATGGAGAATTTTTTTTGTACATTTAACTAGTAATGAGCATAACCACAAGTTTATCCAAATCATAAAGGCAATATCATCATCATATATCCACTAATATAATCATTTGAATATAATGCTGAAAGAAAAATATATATGTCAAAATCAAAGCTCCAGAAAGCAGCTGCACGCTCCAAGCTCAATGCTACTGCAACCTAACATCACCTGCACGCATCTATCGTGCATAAGCTTATAGAAATCTTAGAGGGTGGTGTAAGTGTGTGCACGAGATAAGTGCCAAGTATTCAATACAATATCATAATCATACAATACCGGAAAATTATTAATCCATAAACCATACAATGACTGAATAAGCAGAAATACTGATCAGAGCAGGAATTATCAGCGTAAACAGAAATACTAACAAGATTATAATCATGCGATAACAAAATAAGCGGAAATATGAACAAGTCCATAAGTTAATCAATATCAGAATACACAATATTGGACAGCTATACAAATGATAAGTCATAGATAATCAAATGTCGAATGACAAGGATATAATGTAATACACAATTCGAAAGAGCTAACAAATATCATCACTCTCATCTAAGTCACAGTAATATAGAAAAATAACAACCCACAATGCCACACGCCGAAGATGTAATGGAATATGCAGTATATGGTGCTAATGGAATGACCATGCTGGAGTGTGATGTTGGGATGATAGTACGTAGTATCGTAGGCTATGGGGTCCACCACAAGGAACCTCTATCCAAACCAGTCCCATACTGTAACGCCCGTGAAAAATCCATGGACTCGAGTACCAACTCGACCCGAAATTGCGTAGAATTAATTCCTATGGAAATTAAGGGTAAGTTAGCTAGCGCAACGCTAGAGTAGCTGGGAAATAGTCCCTGATCACTTTAAATACGTTCTACAAGACCCAAATCGAGTAGAACCAATGACTCTATAATACTCTATAACCTCGGATCAAACTCTAAGCAGGTTTGTTCTCTGGACCATTTTGAAAATCTGTATTGGATCTATACCGCGTGTCGAAAGTCCGATACCTCCTATCTTAGACCGTTAGAACCGCCTTGCTGGACTTGACAATCATTTCGAAAATCAAGTCCAACCGATAATCACAAGCTATTTCATTGAGCCCGGACTGAAGAGAGTGCGAATAGGGACAGAATTGGAATTTCAAATTCAAATCTGGCACACGACTTGACGCGTCAGTATTAAGCGTTCTGACCATCAGAATTCAGCCAGATTACACCCTCGGATCAGGAAAAATTTCTATTTCATATCATGAGACTTTCAGCCCTGATCTACGTGCGGTGACCGCTGAACTGAAACTGGTCAGCCACGCGCGATCTGCAAACCCTGTCGGACTGAAAACTTAATACGTGCTAGATCTGGTACGCATGAGCTTAAGTCCGATCGCATTGGGCCAGGGGACTACCAGAAAGCATCTTTTGGACCGAAACAGCCCCAAATTGGATATGCACTAAGTGAACCTTGTACCGGAGCCTATTTTTGGCATTTTTAGGCTTATAAAAGGGGTTGAAACCCTCACTCCTCTCTCCCATCCGAATTTGAGAGAAACCCTAGATTTAGAGGGAGAAAAGGTGAGAGTTTGAGAGAGAGTGTAGGAGAGAATTTTCCCATCTTCGTGCCACCTATTGCACGTGCTGTAGCAACACCTTCTGATCACCAAGCCGGTGATTCTTCCGTGTTTTCAGGTATGAAACAACCCTAGAAGTTGCTGATTTGAGGTTTACTAGGATTCGTAGCATGTTAGCTAACGTAACTCGTAAAACAGGTTCTCTTATCGCCGTAGACGAAGCGTATACGCTCCGTTTGAAACAACACATCCATAAGAGATAAGGTGAGGATTTTAGACGCTTTGATTGACGGTTTCTAACGCTTTCAATGTCGTTTAATAGTAGATTATTGACAGCATCACCGTTTGACATGTACAATATGCTATCCGTTTCCTGTTTCGTAAATCAACGAAGAATATGAGATTTAGGGCATTTTAGTCATTTGTAGGAAGTGCTGATTTCATTCATATTTTGCTGATGTGACTGACATGATTTGTTGTCGCATTAGAATGTTAGGAATGCGTGCATAATTAGTTTGGCGAAGAGATTCACCAAATTGTGCACTTCGGGTCGACATACTATATGTAGACTTAAGTGTGTAGTGTATGTGTTTATATAAATGCTTGTATTAGTATGTATTGAATTAAATGATGTTATGAGTTAGTTTGAGATGGATTTCTCAATTTATATGTTGACATAAATGATTTCCTACATGTTGACTATGTACATGATTCCATACTATGCATGAAATGTATGTGCTTGAAGATTTGCTTAAGTTGAATGTTATAACATGTGTTAACATGCTCATATGATTGTATTTCAATTCCAATACTCCTACATAAATTGCTGATGTGAATTCATATGTGTTTGGGACTATACCTAGTCCAGGCAGTCGGTAACCGAGCGAATTCTTGGTTGGCTGGTCTTAGCCACGAACGACGCACCGATGAACATGAGTCATGTTTGGAGTTGGCGGCAGTGGTTAGGCCACGCGAAGTGTTTTACGCACTTCATGTCGTTCGACTTGAGATGCGATGGCGCTAGTCGAGCCCGTCAAGTAACCCGACTGGCTGATGTATATTCACCCTGTATGAGTCATAACTGCTTGAACCTAGGGTACTGAACTTACCATTGTAAACCCTGTTAACCATGGTACCTTAATCCACGAAGACTCATGAGCCGGGCATGGTGGTATGGGACACCGTGGTCGAGCTGTCGGCCTACGCTGGGGCCACAAACCTCCCCATAGTGACCAGTGAGCACCTAGTCTCGTGAGCAGATTATGGTGGTACGGGACACTATATTCTTGCTGTCGGCCTACACTGATCAGGCGACGAGTCCTTCGTAGTGACCGCGGGCGTATTCTGAGTCTACGGGAGGCGACGACCCTCCAGTAGCAGTAGAGTACAGTAGGCCTGTATTGATAAGGTGATGGAGGAGCGGTGCAACGAGTGCGAGCAACAGCCCTGGCAGCCCTTGCAGTGACCTACGAAATATACATCATATGAGATTACTAGGAGTGACGACCCTAGACAGGATCTGTGTTGGGATTGATACAAGGGAAGTACCTTAGTTTCCCAATCCTACTGTTTGAATGGACTAATAACAACTCGAAAATCATATCACCATACCATTGCATGTGCCTGGAAGATGTGGAGCACTTGAGGGTCGATTGCATGCTGCGGTCGTAAGATGGTACCGTATGAGGGAGATCTTCGGTGAGGGCATACATCACGTCATGTCATCTTGCATTAACAACAGTATTAGGATTGTCTGATTTACTGCTTTACTATTATCGCATGATTGATTTGTGAACATGTTAATCTTTTCTCTATGATTCCACTGAGTTGATCACTCACTCCCACGTTACGGGATGGTGTTTGCAACACCCACCAGACCCTATTGTAGATGCAGGTGATGCTGAGATCCAGGAAGCAGAGTCAGACTTCGACGAGGACCAGGACGAGTTCTCGTACATGCAGTATCATGATGGCTTTGCTTAGGTGACCTTGGTTGATGGGACTTCAGTGGGACTATTTTGAACATTTGATTTTGTTCATGTATATGTATATGAGACTCAGAGATGTATTCATACTTTAGAGACAGATGAGATCTACTTTGTTTTTCCATACAGTGATATATATATTGTTTAGTCTTTCACTTGCTTTTATCACTGGATCTAGAGTATGAATTGCAGTTTTAGTATACTTTTACTCATGTGAATGCTTTAAATCAGAAAACATTGAATCGTAATCATTTTTGTTGCATAAGTGACGGTCTGAAACTCGGGAGTTGAGTTTATACACGACCCCTGATTTTCAGGGTGTTACACATACCTAAATTTGGATAGTCTGACTCAACGTGGTAAACTCTTGATCTCAGGTTAGTCGTGCGCCCAACTGAAATCCTTTCCATAACGAAGATACACAACAATTAGTTGCGCACCACCAGCCTGAGTGGATAGTGAATGGATGAATGAATGAGTATGAAACTCCTACTCAGTAGCCTGTCAGCACAGTAGCCTACCAACCACTGGTAGCTCACCCAGTGTGGTAGCTCGCCCAGGCCTCAGCCCCGCCCACATCACACCCGCCCACATCAGCGTCCGCCCACGTGCGCCCTCCCACATATACAACAGTGACGGGGTGTCATAATATCATGTCAGTCCTCATATCAGTACGGTTCCTCTTTGACGAAATCACCGGGGTCTATTACACTTCACACCACCTGCCGCCCCAATCAAGCACACAGCTGGGTAAGTGGAAAAGACCTCACTATCTGCCTATCAGTAGTCTGCCAATACCTACCTAGCTCACCGATAGCGGACCCATTCCTCGAGCTGGTCAAACTCAGCCTAGCCATGCCTACTCCCTCGGGCAGGTAAGGCCGTACCCCCTTCCAACCGACCACGACACAGTGGAGAGCACAGCCATCTAGTAATCGACACTCAACGCTCATCTACCCACTCGGTCTAGACGTTGGAGCATCCTCTGGAATCAAGAGGGTGTTTAGGATTTTCACCCAGGGCCATCTATGGTGGCCCGATGCTCGAACAGATTTTCGGTGTTCCATCTGGCCATCCACGATATTCCTGTGGAGGCTACGACCCTGATGTCACTAGGGCGTATAGTAATCACAACACAATACAAGATGCATGAGTCATACAATCCAATCATGCATCAATCCTGCGCATGTCATGCGCTCATGTAAGATAATCTCCACCTATCAGGGAGTCTCACATCATCCTGCTCAATGACATATGCAATGGTCAATCACATCTCATAATAAACATGTAGATGATGCGAATGGGCATGTATCATGATGTTATGATGTCACATACTCATAAACGGTATCAATAACCGACATCGATAATGTGGACTTTTAACCAACATTGCTCCTAAGGAATGGCTCACATAGAATCAAATATATAATGGGCACATGGCCTCACACAAAGGCCAAATATACGAAACAGGTGAGCCCTGGTCATGGGCCTAACACATATCACAATGGGCCTTGCCCATAGGCCTCAAATACATTTGGATGGGTCGCACCCATGAGCCTCAGATATATCATAATGGGCCTCAAATATACTTCGCAGGTGAGTCACATACCTGGGTCTAATACACATTAGTATGGGCTACATCACATAGGCCTAATATACATCACTATGGTTACAACCCATGGGCTTTAAATACATAATAAGTGGGCCCTACATATGGGCCTCAAATATATACCATGGGTGAGCCTCAATGGACGGGTCACCAATACAACAGGATGTGCCTAATGACATAGACCCCATAAATATATCGAATAGGCCGCACCAATTGGGCCTTACATACATTGCAATGGGCCATGACCCATGGGCCTTGCATACATCACAATGGGCCTTGCAACATGGGCCTCATATATTTTTAAGGTGGGCCTCAACAACGGGCCTCATACACATCAAGGTGGGCCTCAACAACGGGCCTCACACACATCAAGGTGGGCCTCAACAACGGGCCTCATACACATCAAGGTGGGCCTCAACAACGGGCCTCATACACATCAAGGTGGGCCTCAACGACGGGCCTCATACACATCAAGGTGGGCCTCAACAACGAGCCTCATACACATCAAGGTGGGCCGCACCATGGGCCTTATGTACATTGCAATGGGTCATAACCTGTGGGCCTTAGAATGCATCAAAATGGGCCTCATAACGTGGCCTCATATATATCAAATGGCCACACCCATTGGGCCCCATATGTACATCAAATGAGCCTCAACCCATAGGCCCTAGTACATCTCAATAGGCCTTAACCCATGGGCCCCTAATACATCAAATGGGCCTCAACCCATGGGCCTTACATATATATCAAAGTGGGCCTCAACCATGGGCCACAAGTACATCAAATGGCCTCATAACACGGGCCTTACATCCACATTAAAGTGGGCCCCAATGGACTATCGCAGATACATTAAGATGGGCTTCATAACATGCCAAGGTGGGGTCCACTTGGACTATAGACCTGGCTCACCACTATTTTTCATGCTGTAAAATGATCTCACAATTGGTTGAACATCATGGATACAACACATGCATCATGGTAGGATCCACCACCCAAGCGGTGGGCCGTGAAGATAAATACAAACTTCCTTGTGGGGCCTACACATCGAATAATATGAACGGTGTGGATTGCATGCACATGTACAACAGGTCCCTCAGACCTAGCTGACGCCAGGGGAGCAAGAGAAGCTACATAGCTGCTGGACGTGCAGCCTCAACTGCTTAAAGATACAGAGGTGGGTCCCACTTAGGGGCCACCCTCATATGAAATAAGGTACATATATATATTAATATATTATAACTTCAGCTACTATACATGCAGCTTTTCTTTTCTTTTTTTTGCATTAAAAGGGAAGGGTGAGTCCACGTAGGGCCCACCACCCATTCAAGTATACTTTACGATATAATATATAATATATATATGATATATATAATATAATATAATATATATTAATATTATATCTACTATCCCAACCACGTCCAGGCCTTGGACGCATACATCACACGTGGGTGGCTTGGACGTGCATACATTACATGTGGGTGGGTCCTACGTAGGGCCCACCACCTCACATATATATATATATATATATATATATATATATATATATATATATATATATATATATATATATATATAAAATATAATATAATATAAAATATATACTACATGAGGTGTTGACGTCCAGGCCCTTGGACGGCCTGGACAGCCACATACATCAAGGATGGGCCCCACACATGGGCTGTGTCCCACCATTAGATGGACGGTGGACACCATACATGCATCACAATGGGGCCATTTTAAAATGGTGAAAGGCATGGATGGGTCCCCTGGACCCCACTGTCAAACACACACCCATGTCAGGACACACACTCCATGTTAGCCACCTCCACAGGATCGACACCATGACCTCAAGCGTTGAAACGGAGTATCTTTCACTCAAGCCTACAATGTGGGCTATGGAGGCCCACCGTTGAAACAAGGTATCTTTCACTCTGCCCAACACGTGAGACATGGGGGCCGACCGTTCAGATGGTCTGGATCACACGTGGGGTGGCCCACCATGATGGATGGACGCTGCAGGTGGGTCCCATGGACCACACCGTCAGTCCACACTACCCTGTCAGCTACCACACTAGGGATCGCTGCCAAGACCTCAAGTTTTGAAATGAGGCATCTCCACTCAGTCTGTCAGTGAGCTTTGGGTATGGGCGTGGATGCTGCATCAAGGAGGGCCCCACACGGACGTGGGTTCCACCGTCCAAGCGTAGTGGATGGTTTGGATGAAGCACACACACCATGGTGTGGCCCGTTTGCAAGGATGGACGGCGTGGTTGGGTCCCATGGACCCACCGTCAGTTGATACTTCACTTTAGCACCCCGACGTCAGTCCACACTTCCCTGTTATCACACACCCTGTGTCAGTACACCTCCACTGGTGACAGACGGTGTGGATATGCACATCATCAGGGTGGGTCCCACATGGACCACTTGTTTTGGATCAGCTTAATATTTGTGTTTTACCATATCCAGCAGCAGTGGGTGCACATACCACCCATGTAAACCATGGGGTCCACATCAATGGACGACATGGATAGGGTCATGCATCAAAGTGGGCCACATGCCATCATACACAAAAAAAAATAGAGAGAGAGAGGAGAGACATCAGTATGGATGGAGGTGACGGAGGGGCCTCGCCACTATGGGCTCCTCTTTGTTACAAAATGTACATCGAGGTGGGTCCCACTAAATATGGGCCCTTAATCAAATAAATGAATGAAAGGTAAAAATCAAGGATCACCCATCGACTTCTTCTTGCTCCCTTGGCTTCTTTTGCTCCTTAGCTTCGATTTTAACGGAGGAGATGGAGTTTGGATGGTTGAGATGGAAGATGAGAGGGTAGAAAGTGGGCTACACTTGTGGTTTTTGGGAGAGATGGGAGAGGCTTGGACGTGATCACCTCTTGGTTGCTTGGATTGTGTTGGGAAATGAGAGAAAAGGGATTGTAAAGAGAGAGATGTGATAGAGTGATGGATGGGAGAGAGAGGGATAGGTGTGTAAGAGCCTTTTTTGACTTTTGAGGTTTTTGGTGTAAGAAAGGTATAGGTGGTGTAAGAAAACTTTTGACTTTGGAGGTTTCTTGGGGATGGGTGTGAGGTGATGTGTACTTGACATGAGATGTGATGGGATTGATTGATTGATGTGATTGATTAGACAAGTCGTAGAGATTCTCTTGTGTTTTGCAACGTGCGGTGTTTTCCTCGCACCGAACGCTATCATACATCTCCTGACCAGGGTATCGCCTCGGCGCGCGAGTCGCGGCATCGGAACCGCGGCGACGGTGCGGTCGCTATGGTAAAGGTCTCGGGTTGAGTCGACTCGAGTTGACGGCGTGCGAATCAGGGTCGAGTGCAAATACTGAAAAGACTGTAGAAGTCTATGAAATGGTACGGTTTAGGATACGGGGCTTACATAGGTTTAGGTTATAGGTTTTGGGATTTGAGAATGGTTTCGAGTTTAGGTTATAGGTTTTGGTATTGGTTTAGGTTATAGGTTCTGGGATTTGAGAATGGGTTCGGGTTTGGGTTATAGGTTTTGGTTTTGATTTTGGTTATAAGTTTTGGTTTAGGTTATAGGTTAAGATTAGGTTTAGGTTATAGGTTTTGGGATTTGAGAATGGGTTCAGGTTTAGGTTATAGGTTTTGGTTTTGGTTTAGGTTATAGGTTTTGAGATTTGGGAATGGGTTCGGGTTTAGGTTATAGGTTATAGGTTTTGGTTTAGGTTGTTGATTTTGGTGAAGGTTATAGGTTATAGGTTTAGGCTTAGGTTATAGGTTTGGGGATTTGGGAATAGTTTGCGGTTATAAGCGTAAGTTTAGGTTAGGTTATAGGTTTTGGGATTTGAGAATGGGTTCGAGTTTAGGTTATAGGTTTAGGTTATTGGTTTCGGTTAAGGTTATAGGTTATAGGTTTGGGATTTGCTTTATTCATTGATCTTAAAGATATGACTGACAGGTCAGTCACATTTGATGATGGAAGTAATTGCAAGATTATTGGCCAAGGTACGGTTCAGCTTTATAACCTTCCCTTATTTAAGAATGTTTTATATGTTAAGGGCTTAAACACAACCTTCTAAGCATTTCTCAGATATGTGATAACAACCATAGTATAAAGTTTTCTAATCAAGGTTGTGAGATAGTTAATAAAAGGGGTTCTGTTATATTAACTGGTCGCAGAACTTCTAAAAATTGCTACATCGTTAGTGATGTAAACTCATCCACTCAATTATGTTACATGGTCCATACCGGTGAGACTGAATTATGGCATAAACGCCTTGGACATGTATACTATCGGAACTTATTTAGATTGAGCAAAAGAGAACTAATTAGAGGTCTACCAAAATTACAAAAAGTAGACAAAATATGTGGTGAATGCCAGTTGGGCAAACAGATTAGGAGCTCTCACAAGAAAGTGAACTCCAATACCACATCTAGACCACTCGAGCTTCTCCACATGGATCTTATTGGACCAACCATATCGGAGAGTCGAGGAGGCAAAAAATACATCTTGGTTATCATAGATGACTATACCAGATTCACTTGGGTATCGTTCTTAAAAGATAAAACTGAAACCCTAGATGAAGCGAAAAAGGTCATCAAACAAATTCAAAATGAGAAAGGTTCTCTTGTTAGTAAGATCCATAGTGATCATGGATCCGAATTCGAAAACAGTAGTTTTGAGAAATTCTGTAGCCATCAGGGAATATCACATGAATTCTCTGTGCCCAAAACATCGAAATAAAATGGTATAGTTGAAAGGAAAAATAGAGTGCTTCAGGATATGGCTAATGATATGTTGAATAGCATGAAGCTCTCTAGAAATCTTTGGGCTGAAGTAGTTAATACTGCATGTTATATTATTAATCGGGTTTATACCAGTAAATCTGATAATAAGACTGCTTATGAATTATGGTTTGAAAAGAAACCTATTGTCAAATATTTTCGAGTTTTCGGCAGTAAGTGTTATATTTTACGTGATCGAGAAAATTTGGGAATGTTTGATACGAAGAGTGATGAAGGTATTTTTCTCGGTTATTCTTTAAACAGTCGAGCTTATAGGGTTCTAAATAAAAGAACAGGTGTGATACAAGAGTCCATCAATGTGGTCATTGATGATCATTTGAATACACTAGATCCGAGTTCAAATGATGAGGAAGCTCTTATTATCAACAATCAAGATACCTCATCAAGTCAAAAAGAATCTGAACCAAGGACTGTTAAAGATCATCCAACCAATCAAATACTTGGAAACCCTCTCACTGGAGTTCTTACCCACAAACAACTTGAGAACATATGTAATTATGTTTGTTTTACATCTCAAATTGAACCGATCAATGTGAAAGAGCCACTGTGAGACCTGACCCAAGTTTTCATGTGTGCATGTGTGTGTGTAAGTGTGCATTTCATTTTTTGTGGTCTTGCAGTTCTATCGGTTGAATTTTGGTGACCCGCGACCCTCAGATAGTGTTGCGGTCATCCTTGAGTCCAGTCATGTAGACCCAACTCGGATTGAGCTGAGATCTATGCCATTGCGACCGCAATGTTGCCGCGGTTCCAACGCCGCGTCTTGAGCGTCCATCCGATATGTGAATCATAAGTTGTGTACGTTTCATTCTATGGCCCTTGATTTCGATCATGTGGCCCACCTTGGAGTGGTGCATGTGGCCCACACTCCCTCTTTTGCACAAGTTCTAACACACACTACACACACCACCTAAATCTCCATAACTCACACTACCAAGACCTCACACACCACCCACACCTAACCTACCCTAGCAACATTATTTGTATCACCATAGGTTAATGATTACTTTTCTTAAAAAGATTTTTTCTCTCTTTCCCTTTCATTTCTCCAGCCCATTTTCTTCATTTTTTCAGCTACTTTCTTCCTTAATCCCCCACCATCTAATCCTTGAAACCTCATCTCCACCATTGATCCATTTCCCTTGGTGCTAAAGGACCTTCGTGTGAAAGTTTCGTGGTCATCTTTGAGGTGGGTACTCCTTTAGATGTAAAAATCTATTTTCTATAGCCTTGATGTTTTCTTTTTTTCATGAGGGAAGTGTAGGACCCACCAATCAATGGTGGAGATCCCACACAATCCCATGGTTGTGGCCTAATGGCCTATCTTATGCATGCATGATCCATGCATGGGGCCTTTCTCTATGGGCCCCATCATGACCGTTTTCTTTCATATCATATTATGTTTGGGTCATCTAGACCTTATAACCATGGTGGGGATGACATCCTCACCATGCATTTTAATTATAGGCCATGCATGTGCAAGATTCATATTATAAATGTTAATCTATGTATGATGTGTGGGTGTGATTGATCTTGGGAGGGCTCAATAGTGGCGGAGCCCTTTTTCTATGACCGGATTGTCCTTCTATCTCTCTTTTTTCTCATTTTATTTCCTGATGTGTGTGGCTTATTTGGTGGGCCTAGGACATCCATAAATTTCAGCAAGGTGGGATGCCCAAACTGCCCATTGTTTGATTTTGGGTGTCCTACTTGCTGCCTTAATGATGCATGCAAGGTTTGTTGGCTTTAGATTTTGACATGGACATTTGTGGGGCCCACTAATGAAGGCCACACCATCCTCCATTAATGTGTTTTCCTTTTTATTTAACCTATATAATAAATTTTATCTAAGTACGTGTTGTTGTCCAGAATTTTCTAGATAGTTTCTGGTTATTTTTGGACCAAATTTTGGGACTATTTCGGGGACTATTCATACCCATCAAATATACTTTTCTAAAATGTGGGGATCTCATCTTGATGTGTCTCAAATTTCAGCTCCATCTGACCTTGATTGAGGTCCCAAAGGTATGGTCCAAGTGAGGTGGACAGTCTGAATTTTCTACACTATTCCAGCAACATTCCACTATGGACAGTTGGATTTCTGAAATTTATTAAAATATCTATAGGTGTTTAAAAATTATAAAAATTTATACAGTGGTGGCCTACTCAAGTTAGGACCCATCTACAAAATTTGGGGGCCAATGGACACCTGTACGTACCATAGTGGTGGCTGGACTGGCCCACTATAATATAGTGTCCATATCATTCCAATTTTTAGGACAGATTGATTTATCTAAATGAATTAAAATATTTACGGGTGTCTAAAAATTATAAAATTTTGATAGGGATGTGCTCTAATCATGGTAAGACCCACCTACCAAATTTTAGGGCCAATGGACCCCTGTACACACCGTGGCAAGGGCCGGACTGGCCCACCACGTTGGGACGTTTAGGTCTGTCCGATTTCATGGACAGTATATTTTGTTTAAACTAATTAAAATACTTATAAATATCTAAAAATTTTAAAATTTTGTGGGGATGTGTCCCACAAATGGAAGTATCACTCTGTAAAATTTCAGTGTCAAATGACCCCTTTAGGGCATCCAAAAAAAGGTCCAAGATGGCTGGACTCCCAATTTTTCTGTTGTGCAGTCTAGCAATATGCTTGATAAAAACCAAAATTCAAAAATATTTCTTTTGATGGTGGGCCACATTTTTGAGTTTCCTCTCATTGTATGCATAATGAGGGGCCATGACCCTCAATTTCCAGAGTTTTAGAGGCCTTGGGCCCACTCCAATGGAGTGCCCAAATTTAGGACAGCAACATGTTATAATTATGCTTGGACTTGGGCTGAAATTTTGAGGAGTGGGGCCCACCACATTTATGAAGGTATTAGAGGAGATAATTTATACCTTTAGTTTCTTAAATTTTGGGTTTAATAAATACACTTTTGAGGCCCACCACAGTTGAATTTAATTGGGTCCATGAATGTAGCTAGTTGTTGAACTCTTTAGGCCCAATTGGGTTGGAACTTTCTAGATAGACACATTGAACTATTGGGCCATTTTACTATACTATTATGTTGGGTTAGTGGGGCAGATTACACAAGTAGATGAGCCGTTGATTTCCCATCAAATTAACTTTATACTTGGGCCGAGTTGTAGGCCCAACTTACTTGACTAAGGGCATGACATTTTCCCATGTGGTTTGAGCAATGGGCCGCCCACTAGGCCACCATAATATATGAGATTAGTGGCCTTTATATTGGGCCCTAACCTTTCCCTTATGGGCCCATAGTGGGATATATGAGTTGGGTTATGTGTGTTCCCCTTGAACCCATATTTTGGGTAGGCCTTGGGCCGCCCTTTCTGAAGCCCAACATGAGTGTTTGTGGTATAATTATGGCTGCTCATTTCTTATTTTTGATGTTGCATGGGCCTTGGTCCTTGATTCATGATCAATTAGAGATGGATTACCTCTTAGGGACCAATTGTGGTTAGATGTCCATGTTGGTGGCCTTAAGGTAGGCCCATGGGCTTCTATGGGTGGTTAAAGGCCCACCATAGAACCTTGCTAAGCCGTCTCACTATTTAGGCCCATACCATTGTTCGCCTTATTCTTGTGGGCTACCCCAGGTATATGGGCCCCCACTAGAGGTTGTATTCCTTACGAGGAATTAGTTAAGTACCTAGACCCTTCATGGTTAGGTAGAGAATTCATCTCCACCGTATTGGCACCCCTATTCATCTTCATGGCCCACTCCCATACACATCATATGCATGCTTGGTTGAGGAATGATTGGCCATGGTTGTGGCATTGTGTAGGACATGTTGGTATCTCCCTGAGAGATGATTTCTTGGGATTGATGCATGAGTGATTGTGTAATTCATGCATCTGGCATTGCATAGCATGTGGATATCTGCCCTTACTTCATCAGGGCCTTACCTCTACAGGGATATTCATAGTTGGTCGTATGTGTGGACACCGAAAATATTAGTTGAGCATATCGGGTGTATAGGATGCACATGGGTGAAATTCCCAAAACTTCCATGGTACCAAGGATCTGCTCCAACGCCGTGACCGGGTGGAATACATGAGCGTACGAGGGCCTTATACCGTTAGGCTACGACTCCCACTATCGTGTAGTCGGTTGGATAGGGGTGTGGCCTTACCTACCTGGTGTGTAGTGGGTATTGCTAGGCTGAGTCTGACCAGCTCGTAAATGGGTCCGCTACCGTCAGGCCTTGTTGGTGATTGGCTGTCCACAGGCGGGTAGTGAGGTCTCTTATGCTCGTTTGACTGTGCGGGGTCTGTAAAGTGACAGCCATTCAGCAGTGTAATGGACCCCGGTGATTTCTTTATGATTGGAAATGTACTTGACTTATGATTTAGATATGAGCACTGGCATTACTTGCATTGCATTTGCATTAGTTGTACAAGCCCCCTTCATGCATTGCCTTGGTTTGACATCCAGTACTCATTGCATCATATTCATGATAAGCCTTGGTAAGGCTAGTTTTTTTCTCATTGAGCACATTTTCTTTCTTGCATCTCCTACTATTCTTCTGTACACTATTGTCACATACTTTCACCACCCTCTAACCTTCTATAAGCTTATGCACGATTGATGCGTCCAGGAGATTCTAGGCAGGCATCGTAGCAGCAGCGCATGGAGTAGAGCTGAGCTTTTGAGGACTCCAGTGTTGCTGACCTTTTCCTCTTCTCCTTTTATCTCATGTATGTCCTTTTGGACCTTATGGATGATTCTAAAAGTTCAAATTCTTAGTAGATTTTGTGATGTGTACCTTTGTTATTCTCAGATGCATTTGCTGTGATCTTGGGTATGCTCATATTGGTAATGATTATACTATTATGAAAATCCTCCTTATAGGATCTCAGGATCGGAACCTGCCTCAGGAGCTGAGAATGGGGTACTATGGAGGCTGTTACGGCTAGAACCGGTCATCGGGTCCCTTATGATTCCGGTTACCGAGTCTGGGGCATGACAGGCGTTGGTATCGGAGAATAACAAGTGATTCTAGAATGACTCTAGGGAACATCACATGTCTGCCAAGAACATGGGGTAAGTAGTGTCCCGAGATCCTTCCTTTCGCTCCGTATTGAGCCTGTAACTGACCTGATTCCTTGCGTCGTTATTATTTTGTAGACGATGCCGCGTGGTCGTGACACTCGTGGTCGTGGCGCCTGTGGTCGTGGTGCCCGTGGGTGAGGCGCCCGAGGTACCCATCCTACTCGAGTACGTCCTGCTCCAGTAGTTGAGGATCCGATTCCTGAGGTCCCGATCCGGCCTGTTCCTCCAGTTGAGCCCGTAGCGCCTGTACCTCTAGTTGCTCCGGTTCCCCCACCTATTCCCCCTACTCAGCCTGCTGTTCTAGTTACTGAGGCTCCTACCTCGTCGGCTGCACCCGTGCCTCCGCCTGAGGTGAGTGCCTCCCCTACCTTTCCGACAGTACCTATAGAAGCTGAGCATTTTTAGTAGTTGATGAAGCTTGTTGCCACCGCATTGCAGACCCGTCATCCAGCTACCGATAAGGTTTCCAGGTAGTCTGACTTACCCCATGCTAGTGCCATAGCCCAAGAGTTCCGACAGCATAATCCCCCGAGGTTTAGTGGTGATCCTGACCCTTCTGCCGCCGAGGCTTGGCGCACTGAGGTTGCGAGGATTTTTGACACTATACAGTATCCTGCAGGCCAGAGAGTATCCCTTGTGACCTATCTCCTTCAGGGTGAGGCCCGTCATTGGTGGTCATCCATATCAAGGATGGTTGGACCTCAGTTCGTTTGGACATGGGAGGAGTTCGTGACCCGTTTCGACCAAAATTTTTTTCCTGAACATGTTCAGATCCAGCGGATGATTGAGTTTGAGACCTTAGTGCAGGGTGATATGACTGTATCTCAGTATGAGGCCCGTTTCTTGGCCTTGTCTAGATTTTCTCCTCATCTGACCAGTGATGAGAAGATGAGAGCCCGTCGTTTTGTGACTGGTTTACGCCCTACCCTTCGCAGCCATGTTGTAGGGAATTGCTTGGAGACGTTCGACCAGGTTGTGCATCAAGCACTAGTTTATGAGGAGGACTGGGCTACGACCCAAAGGTCGAGAGAGAAGAGTTCTGGTGGAGACTGAAAAAGGAGAGTACCAGCCGGCAGTTCCAGGCAGCACCGTCAGCAGAGATGGAGAGGCAGATCAGGATTTCGACAGCCCGCAGTTCAGACAGTGGCTTTTTCATCATCTTCGGCACCGCCAGCCGCCTCATCTTCTGGCCCCTTTTCAGGTGTGTGCTTCGGCTGTGGACAGACTGGGCATCGGAGGCGTGAGTGCCCTCTCCCCATTCTGTTGTCTCCTCCTCGTCCTCCTCAGCAACAGCAGAGAGCTCAGCTTCCACCCACCGATCATAGGGCTCCTCCTCAGCAGCAGAGGCAACCAGGCAGACCTCCTCAGCAGAGACAGCAGCAGCAGCAGCAGCATCAGCAGAGGGGATATCCATATGTTGTTCGATCCTTAGGTCCAGTGTGTATAGCAGCCCAGCAGGCTCAGACTCAGGACCATCAGTCTTCCGGATTGCTTCCCCTACCAGCTCAGGGCCGCTTTTATTCTGCATAGCAGGCACCAGGCTAGGACCCGCAGTCGTCGACCGGTGGAGTCGTTGAGGGTATTCTTCTTTTTTCTACTTGCATTGCTCATGTTTTGTTTGATTCTGGTGCTTTCCATTCATTTGTGGCCGAGCAGCTTTACCGATCGACCGGTATTCCATCGGAGTCCCTGTCCGAGGCCTTGACCGTTTTGACTCCCATGGGGAAGTCTGTGATATTGACCTGTTGCTGTCCTTCTTGCCCGGTGTTAGTCGGTGAGATGTTCCTTCCTGCCGATTTGTTCGTGATATCGATGGTAGGATTTGATGTGATTTTAGGTATGGACTGGCTTGCGGAGTATCGTGCCGTCTTAGACTGTGCTATGAGGACAGTTACATTTCATATTCCAGGCTTGCCAGTGTTTCAGTTCATCACCGAGCCTAGAAGAAAGCTGTTATCTAGCTTCTTGGCTTCGGTCGTTGAGGATTCTGTGGCAGAGAGTATTGAGCAGCTGCCAGTTGTTTGTGAGTACCCAGATGTGTTTCAGGAGATTCTGGGTTTGCCGTCACATCGATAGGTGGAGTTCCAGATAGATTTGGTGCCTGGTACTGCTCCTATCTCAAAGGCCCCCTACCGGATGGCACCGTTAGAGTTGCGAGAACTGCAGGAGCAGTTGGATGAGCTTCAGG
The DNA here is from genome assembly GCA_037074715.1 of Magnolia kwangsiensis. Lineage (NCBI taxonomy): Eukaryota > Viridiplantae > Streptophyta > Magnoliopsida > Magnoliales > Magnoliaceae > Magnolia > Magnolia kwangsiensis. The sequence goes on from CM073586.1 coordinate 84,657,270, forward strand.
AGTTAGGTTTCATTCGTCCCACCAATTCACCTTGGGGAGCCCCGGTATTGTTTGTGAAGAAGAAGGATGGCTTGTTGCAACTCTGTGTAGATTATCGTGCGCTCAACAGAGTCACCATCAAGAACCGATACCTGCTTCCCCATATTGACGATCTGTTCGATCAGTTGTAGGGTGCGCAGTATTTTTCCAAGATAGACTTACGTTCCGGTTACCATCAGATTCGGGTCCGAGAGGAGGACATTCCGAAGACGACTTTTCAGACACGTTATGGTCACTTCGAGTTCCTAGTCATGTCATTTGGACTGACCAACGCGCTCGCCATATTCATGTAGCTGATGAACGAGATTTTTTGGCCGTTCCTCGATCAGTTCGTGGTGGTATTCATTGATGATATTCTTGTATATTCGAGGAGCCGTGAGGACCATACCGAGCACCTGTGGATTGTACTTGAGACCCTTCGTGCCCACCAGCTGTATGCGAAGCTAGAGAAGTACGAGTTTTGGCAGGAGGAGATTAAGTTCCTTAGTCATGTGGTGACAAGAGAGGGTGTCGCTGTAGACCCCTCGAAGGTTGATGCAGTGCATTAGTGGGGTCAGCCCACGAACGCGTCTGAGATTCGTAGCTTCCTTGGTCTAGCGGGATATTATCGACGATTTATTGAGGGTTTCTCCTGTATTGCGGCACCGCTGACCCGGTTGATGCGGAAGGGCGTCGAGTTCGTCTGGAGTGACGCTTGCGAGAAGGCATTTTTGGAGTTGAAAGATCGCCTCACGTCCGCTCCTGTCCTCACTCTTCCTGATGGGAGTGAGGGTTTTTTGTCTTTACTGATGCCTCTAGAGTTGGCTTGGGTGCTGTACTGATGCAGCACGGGAAGCAAGTAGTGTATGCCTCACGTCAGCTCAAGGTCCATGAGCTGAACTACCCCACTTATGATTTAGAGCTTGCAGCAATTGTATTTGCACTGAAAGTGTGGAGGCATTATCTATATGGGGTCAGGTTCGAGCTATTCTCAGATCATAAGAGCTTGAAGTATCTATTTTCGCAGTCCGAGTTAAACCTGCGGCAGAGGCGATGGATGGAGTTGCTAAAGGATTATGATTTTGACCTTCAGTACCACCCGGGCAAGGCAAACGTGGTGGCGGACGTGCTCAGCCGTCAGACACGAGGCCTGGTGGCACATATGATGGTTAGACAGTGGCAGATGCTCGAGGATGTTTAGAGTTTGACTTTGAGTTCGGTCTGCAGTCTTCCATTGTTCAGCTTTCGAGCTTGTCGATTCAACCCTCCTTGGTGGCTAGGGTGATCGAGGCTCAGCAGACGGACGAGTCACTTCAGGAGTACCGAGCAGAGGCCGCCTCCGTGGAGTAGTCAGATTGGCATATTGGTTCCGATGGTGGGTTACGCTTCAGAGGCCGGTTGTGTGTCCCGGACGTTCTAGAGTTACGTCGTGATCTGATGACCGAGGCACACCGATCGAGACTTACTATCCACCCGGACTGTACGAAGATGTATCGTGGTATGAGGAGGCAGTACTTCTAGTAGGGGATGAAGCGCCAAATTACGAGTTTTGTGGCTGAGTGTGACACATGCCAGCGTGTCAAGGCCGATCATCAAAGACCCCCTGGTCCCTTGCAGCCGTCGAGCGTTCCAGAGTGGAAGTGGGAGCACATATCGATGGATTTCATCGCAGGTTTGCCGAGGACTCAACACGGTCACGATACCATCTGGGTTATCATCGATCGTTTGACAAAGTCAGCTCATTTCATTCTAGTACGTGCTTCCTGGTCTATGGACCGGTTGGCGAGGATATTTATTGAGGAGATAGTGAGACTGCACGGTGTCCCAGTTTCGATTGTTTCAGACCGAGACTCTAGGTTTACATCTCAGTTTTGGAGGAGTTTTCAGCAGGCGCTGGGGGTCACTTTGCATCTCAGTACTGCTTATCATCCGTAAACGGATGGGCAGACCAAAAGGGTCAACCAGATCCTTAAGGATATGCTCAGGGCTTGTGTGATCGACTTTGCGGGCAGTTGGGATGAGCATATGCGCCTTGCCGAGTTTGCATACAACAACAGTTATCAGCCGACTATCGGTATGGCTCCTTTCGAGGCACTTTATGGTAGGCCATGCAGATCTCCTAGTTGTTGGACCGAGGTTGGAGATCGCCGTCTCTTAGGTCCCAAGCTTGTGCAACAGACGTCAGAGGCTATTGATGTTATTAGGCAGAGGATGCGCACAGCTCAGAGCCGGCAGAAGAGTTATGCTGATCGTCGGCGTCGACCCCTCGAGTTCGTAGTCGGAGACATGGTGTATCTCAAGGTCTCGCTTATGAAAGGCGTGGTTCGCTTTGGTGTGAAGGGCAAGCTCGCCCCGAGATTTATTGGACCTTTTGAGATTACCGAGCGCGTAAGCGCTGTAGCCTATAGGCTTGCCTTACCTCCTGAGTTATCCTCGATCCACGATGTGTTCCATGTTTCTATGCTGTAGAAATGTGGGTTGGACACTATTCCTCTGGTTGATTGGCAGCCACTTGAGGTCTGTGAGGATGCTTCTTACATTGAGCAGCCAATTCGTATTCTTGATCAGAAGGAGAAGGTCCTCAGGATCAAGGTCATTCCCTTGGTGAAAGTGCAATGGGGTCATCATTCGGAGGCCGAGGCGTCTTGGGAACGTGAGGCCAAGATTAGAGAGCGTTATCCCCATTTGTTTGATGATTGATAGATATATGATAGTTTGTATTACTTTTCTTGTATGATGATTGTTACATGATGGTGGTGTTTTGTCTCCTCTTTTGTCCTGTATTGGTCAATTTTGAGGATGAAATTCTTTTTATTAGTGGGGAGGGTTGTAAGACCCGACCTAAGTTTGCATGTGTGCATGTGTGTGTAAGTGTGTATTTCATTTCTTATGGTCTCGCGGTCCTATCGGTTGAATTTCGGTGACCCGCGACCCTCAGATAGTGTTGCCGTCATCCTTGAGTCCGGTCATGTAGACCCAACTCGGATCGAGCTGAGATCTATGCCATTGCGACCGCATTGTTGCCGCGGTTCCAACGCCGCGTCTTGTGCGTCCATCCGATATGTGAATCATAAGTTGTGTACGTTTCATTCTATGACCCTTGATTTCGATCATGTGGCCCACCTTGGAGTGGTGCATGTGGCCCACACTCCCTCTTTTGCACAAGTTTCAACACACACTACACACACCATCTAACCCTTGAAACTCCATCTCAACCATTGATCCATCTCCCTTGGTGCTAAAGGACCTTCGTGTGAAAGTTTGGTGGTCATCTTTGAGGTGGGTGCTCCTTTAGATGTAAAAATATATTTTCTATAGCCTAGATGTTTTCTTTTCTTCATGAGAGAAGTGTAGGACCCACCAATAAATGGTGGAGATCCCACACAATCCCATGGTTGTGGCCTAATGGCCTATCTTATGCATGCATGATCCGTGCATGGGGCCTTTCTCTATTGGCCCCATCATGACCGTTTTCTTTCATATCATATTATGTTTGGGTCATCTAGACCTTATAATCATGGTGGGGATGGCATCCTCACCATGCATTTTAATTATAGGCCATACATGTGCAAGATTCATGTTATAAATGTAAATCTATGTGTGATGTGTGGGTGTGATTGATCTTGGGAGAGCTCAATAGTAGCGGAGCCCTTTCCCTATGGCCGGATTGTCCTTCTATCTCTCTTTTTTCTCATTTTATTTCCTGATGTGTGTGGCTCATTTGGTGGGCCTAGGACATCCATAAATTTCAACAAGGTGGGATGCCCAAACTGCCCATTGTTTGATTTTGGGTGTCCTACATGCTGCCTTAATGATGCATGCAAGGTGTGTTGGCTTTAGATTATGACATAGACATTTGTGGAGCCCACTAAGGAAGGCCACACCATCCTCGATTAATGTGTTTTCCTTTTTATTTAACCTATATAATAAATTTTATCTAAGCACATGTTGCTGTCCAGAATTTTTTAGACAATTTCTGGTTGTTTTTGGACCAGATTTTGGGACTGTTTGGGGGACTATTCATACCCATCAAATATACTTTTCTGAAAGGTGGGAATCTCATCTTAATGTTCCCCAAATTTCAGCTCCATTTGACCTTGATTGAGGTCCCAAAGGTATGGTCCAAGTGAGGTGGACAGTCTGAATTTTCTACACTATTCCAGCAACATTCCACCATGGACAGTTAGATTTCTGAAATTTATTAAAATATCTATGGGTGTTTAAAAATTATAAAAATTTATGCAGCGGTGGCCTACTCAAGTTAGGACCCATCTACAAAATTTGGGGGCCAATAGACACCTGTACGTACCATAGTGGTGGCTGGACTGGCCCACTATAATATAGTGTCCAGATCATTTTAATTTTTAGGATAGATTGATTTATCTAAATGAATTAAAATATTTATAGGTGTCTAAAAATTCTGAAATTTTGTAGGGATGTTCTCTAATCATGGTAAGACCCACCTACCAAATTTTAGGGCCAATGGACCCCTGTACACACCGTGGCAAGGGCCGGACTGGCCCACTACGTTGGGACGTTCTGGTCTGTCCGATTTCATGGACAGTCTGTTTTGTTTAAACTAATTAAAATACTTATAAATATCTAAAAATTCTGAAATTTTTTGGGGGCGTGTCCCACATATGGAAGTATCAGTCTATAAAATTTTAGTATCAAATGACCCCTTTAGGACATCTAAAAAAATGGTCCAAGATGGCTGGACTCCCAATTTTTCTGTTGTGCAGTCTAGCAATATGCTTGATAAAAACTAAAATTCAAAAATATTTCTGTTGATGGTGGGCCACCTTTTTGGGTTTCCTCTCATTGTATGCATGATGAGGGGCCATGGCCCTCAATTTTCAGAGTTTTAGAAGCCTTGGGCCCACTACAATGGAGTGCCCAAATTTAGGACAACAACATGTTATAATTATGCTTGGACTTGGGCTGAAATTTTGAGGAGTGGGGCCCACCACATTTATGAAGGTATTAGAGGAGATAATTTATACCTTTAGTTTCTTAAATTTTGGGTTTAATAAATACACTTTTGAGGCCCACCACAGTTGAATTTAATTGGGTCCATGAATGTAGCTAGTTGTTGAACTCTTTAGGCCCAATTGGGTTGGAACTTTCTAGATAGACACATTGAACTATTGGGCCATTTTACTATACTATTATGTTAGGTTAGTGGGGCAGATTATATAAGTAGATGGGCCCTTGATTTCCCATCAAATCAACTTTATACTTGGGCCGAGTTGTAGGCCCAACTTACTTGACTAAGAGCATGACATTTGCCTATGTGGTTTGAGCAATGAGCCGCCCACTAGGCCACTATAATATATGGGATTAGTGGCCTTTATATTGGGCCCTAACCTTTCCCTTATGGGCCCATAGTGGGATATATGAGTTGGGTTATGTGTGTTCCCCTTGAACCCATATTTTGGGTAGGCCTTGGGCCGTCCTTTCTGAAGCCCAACATGAGTGTTTGTGGTATAATTATGGCTGCTTATTCCTAATGTGTGTGGCTCATTTGGTGGGCCTAGGATATCCATAAATTTCAGCAAGGTGGGATGCCCAAACTGCCCATTGTTTTATTTTGGGTGTCCTACTTGCTGCCTTAATGATGCATGCAAGGTGTGTTGGCTTTAGATTATGACATGGATATTTGTGGGGCCCATTAAATAAGGCCACACCATCCTCCATTAATGTGTTTTCCTTTTTATTTAACGTATATAATAAATTTTATCTAAGTACATGTTGATGTCCAGAATTTTTTAGACAGTTTCTAGTTGTTTTCGGACAAGATTTTGGGACTGTTTGGGGGACTATTCATACCTGTAAAATATACTTTTCTAAAATGTGGGGATCTCATATTGATGTTCCCCAAATTTCAGCTCCATCTGACCTTAATTGAGGTCCCAAAGGTATGGTCCAAGTGAGGTAGACAGTCTGGATTTTCTACACTATTCCAGCAACATTCCACCATGGACAGTTGAATTTCTGAAATTTATTAAAATATCTATAGGTGTTTAAAAATTATAAAAATTTATACAGGGGTGGCCTACTCAAGGTAAGACCCACCTATAAAATTTGGGGGCCAATGGACACCTGTACATACCATAGTGGTGGCTGGACAGGCCCACTCTAATATAGTGTCCAGATCATTCTGATTTTTAGGATAGATTGATTTATTTAAATGAATTAAAATATTTATAGGTGTCTAAAAATTCTGAAATTTTATAGGGATGTGATCTACTCATGGTAGGACCCACCTACCAAATTTCAGGGCCAATGGACCCCTGTACATACCGTGCCAATGGTTGGACTAGCCCACCATGTTGGGACGTTCAGGTCTGTCCGATTTCATAGACAATCTGTTTTGTTTAAACTAATTAAAATACTTATAAATATCTAAAAATTTTGAAATTTTGTGGGGGTGTGTCCCACATATGGAAGTATCACTCTGTAAAGTTTCAGTCTCAAACGACCCCTTTAGGGCATCCAAAAAAAAATGGTCCAAGATGGTTGGACTCCCAATCAAGATGAGATTCCCATCTTTGAGAAAAGTATATTTGATGGGTATGAATAGTCCCCCAAACAGTCTCAAAATCTGGTCCAAAAACAACCAGAAATTGTCCAGAAAATTCTGGACAGCAACATATACTTAGATAAAATTTATTATATAGGTTAAATAAAAAGAAAAAAACATTAATCGAGGATGGTGTGGCCTTCCTTAGTGGGCCCCACAAATGTCTATGTCATAATCTAAAGCCAACACACATTGCATGCATCATTAAGACAGCAAGTAGGACACCCAAAATCAAACAATGGGCAGTTTGGGCATCCCACCTTGCTGAAATTTATGAATGTCCTAGGCCCACCAAATGAGCCACACACATCAGGAAATAAAATGAGAAAAAAGAGAGATAGAAGGACAATCCGGCCATAGGGAAAGGGCTCCGCCACTATTGAGCCCTCCCTAGATCAATCACACCCATACATCATACATAGATTTACATTTATAATATGAATCTTTCACATGCATGGCCTATAATTAAAATACATGGTGAGGATGCCATCCCCACCATGGTTATAAGGTCTAGATGACCCAAACATAATATGATATGAAAGAAAACGGTCATGATGGGGCCCATAGAGAAAGGCTCCATGCATGGATCATGCATGCATAAGATAGGCCATTAGGCCACAACCATGGGATTGTGTGGGATCTCCACCATTGATTGGTGGGTCCTACACTTCCATCATGAAAAAAGAAAACATTAAGGCTATAGAAAATAGATTTTTACATCTAAAGGGGCACCCACCTCAAAGATGACCACCAAACTTTCACACTAAGGTCCTTTAGCACCAAGGGAGATGGATCAATGGTGGAGATGAGGTTTCAAGGGTTAGATGGTGGGGGATTAAGGAGGAAGGTAGCTGGAAAAGTGGAGGAAAATGGGCTGGAGAAATGGAGAAAAATTGCTAGAGAAGAAGAGAAGAGAGAGAGAGAAATGAGAGGGAAAGAGAGGGAAAATCTTTTTAAGGAATGTAATCATTAACCTATGGTGATACAAACAATGTTGCTAGGGTAGGTTAGGTGTGAGTGGTGTGTGAGGTCTTGATAGTGTGAGTTATGGAGATTTAGGTGATGTGTGTAGTGTGTGTTGGAACTTGTGCAAAAGAAGGAGTGTGGGCCACATGCACCACTCCAAGGTGGGCCACATGATCGAAATCTAGTGTCATAGAATGAAACGTACACAACTTATGATTCACATATCGGATGGACGCACAAGACGCAGTGTTGGAACCGGGACAACAATGCGGTCGCAATGGCATAGGTCTTAGCTCGATTCGAGTCGGGTCTACTTGATCGGACTCTAGGATGACCGCAGCACTATCTGAGGGTCGCAGGTCGCCAGAATTCGACCGGTAGGACCGCGAGACCACAAGAAATGAAATGCACACTCTCACACACACATGCACATATGTGAACTTGGATCGGGTCTTACAACCCTCCCACCAATAAAGAAATTTTATCCTCGAAATTGACTAATCCAAGACAGAATAAAGGAGAACACCACCATCACATAGTAATTATCATACAAAAAAGGCAATACAAACAATCATATATCTATCAATCATCAAACAAATGGGGATAAGACTCTCTAATCTCAGCCTCGCGTTCCCAAGACACTTCAGCCTCCTAATGATGACCCCATTGCACTTTCACCAAGGGAATGACCTTAGTCCTGAGGACCTGCTCCTTCCGATCAAGAATACGAATCGGCTGCTCAATGTAAGAAGCATCCTCACGGACCTCAAGTGGCTGCTAATCAATCACAGGAATAGTGTCCGACCCACATTTTCTCAACATAAAAACATAAAACACGTCGTGGATCGCGGACAACTCAGGAGGTAAGGCAAGCCTATAGGCCACAGTGCCTACGCGCTCGGTAATCTCAAAAGGTCCAATAAATCTCGGAGTGAGCTTTCCCTTCACACCAAAGCGAACTACACCTTTCATAGGAACCAATATGCCAATCTGACTGCTCCACGGAGGTGGCCTCTGCTCGGTACTCCTGAAGTGACTCGTCCGTTTGCTGCTCCACGGAGGCCACCAAGGAGGATTGAATCGATAAGCTCGAAAGCTGAACAATGGAAGACTGCAGACCGAACTCAAAGTCAAACTCTGAAACATTCTCGAGCATCTGCCACTATCCAACCATCATATGTGCCACCAGGCCTCGTGGCTGACGGCTGAGCGCATCCGCCACCAAGTTCGCCTTGCCCGGGTGGTACTGAAGGTCAAAATCATAATCCTTTAGCAACTCCATCCATCGCCTCTACCGCAGGTTTAACTCGGACTGCGAAAATAGATACTTCAAGCTCTTATGATCCGAGAAGAGTTCGAACCTAACCCCATATAGATAATGCCTCCACACCTTCAGTGCGAATACAATTGCTGCAAGCTCTAAATCATGAGTGGGGTAGTTCAGCTTATGGACCTTGAGTTGACGCGAGGCATACGCTACTGGCTTCCCATGCAACATCAGTACAGCACCCAAGTCAACTCTAGAGGCATCAGTAAAGACAACAAAACCCTCACTCCCATCAGGAAGAGTGAGGACAGGAGCGGACGTGAGGCGGTCCTTCAACTCCAAAAATGCCTTCTCGCAAGCGTCACTCTAGACGAACTCGACGCCCTTCCGCGTCAACCGGGTCAGCGGTGCCGTAATACTGGAGAAACCCTCGATAAATGGTCGATAATATCCCGCTAGACCAAGGAAGCTGCGAATCTCAGACACGTTCGTGGGCTGACCTCACTGACGTACTGCATCAACCTTCGAGGGGTGCACAGTGACACCCTCACTTGTCACCACATGACCAAGGAATTTCATCTCCTCCTGCTAAAACTCGTACTTCTCCAGCTTCACATACAGCTGGTGGGCACGAAGGGTCTCAAGTACAATCCGCAGGTGCTCGGTATGGTCCTCACGGATCCTCGAATATACAAGAATATCATCAATGAATACCACCAAGAACTGATCGAGGAACGGCCGAAAGACCTCGTTCATCGGCTGCATGAATATGACGGGCGCGTTGGTCAGTCCGAACGACATGACCAGGAACTCGAAGTGACCATAACGTGTTCGAAACGTCATCTTCGGAATGTCCTCCTCTCGGACCCGAATCTGATGGTAATCGGAACGTAAGTCTATCTTGGAAAAATACTGCGCACCCTTCAACTGATCGAGCAGATCATCAATACGGGGAAGCGGGTATCGGTTCTTGATGGTGACTCTGTTGAGCTCATGATAATCTACACAGAGTCGTAACGAGCCATCCTTCTTCTTCACAAACAATACCGGGGCTCCCTAATGTGAACTGCTGGGACAAATGAAACCTAACTCTCGAAGCTCATCCAACTGCTCCTACAATTCTCGTAACTCTAACGGTGCCATCCAGTAGGGGTCCTTTGAGATAGGAGCAGTACCAGGCACCAAATCTATCTGGAACTCCACCTGTCGACGTGTCGGCAAACCCAGAATCTCCTGAAATACATCCGGGTACTCACAAACAACTGGCAGCTGCTCAATACTCTCTGCCACAGAATCCTCAACGACCGAAGCCAAGAAGCTAGATAACAGCTCTCTTCTAGGCTCGGCGACGAACTGAAACACTGGCAAGCCTAGAATATGAAATGTAACTGTCCTCGCAGCACAGTCTAAGACGGCACGATACTCCGCAAGCTAGTCCATACCTAGAATCACATCAAATCCTACCATCGACATCACGAACAAATCAGCAGGAAGGAACATCTCACCCCTAACACCGGGTAAGAAGGACAGCGACAGGTCAATATTACAGACTTCCCCATGGGAGTCAAAACGGTCAAGGCCTCGGACACAGACTCCGATGGAATACCGGTCGATCGGTAAAACTGATCGGCCACAAACGAATGGGAAGCACTAGGATCAAACAAAACATGAGCAATGCAAGTAGAAATAAGAAGAATACCCTCAACGACTCCACCGGTCGACGACTGCGGGTCCTGGCCTTGCGCTTGCTGCGCAGAATAAAAGCGGCCCTGAGCTGGTAGGGGAAGAAATCCGAAAGACTGATGGTCCTGAGTCTGAGCTTGCTGGGCTGCTATACATACTGGACCTAAGGATCGAACAACATATGGATATTCCCTCTACTGATGCTGCTGCTGTTGCTGTCGCTACTACTGCTGTCTCTGCTGAGGAGGTCTGCCTGGCTGCCTCTGCTACTGAGGAGGAGCCCTAGGAGCGGCGGGTGGAAGCTGAGCTCTCTGCTGTTGCTGAGGAGGACGAGGAGGAGGCAACTGCGGTGGCCTCTGCTGCTGAATGGGGAGAGGGTACTCACACCTCCAATACCCAGTCTGTCCACAGCCGAAGCATACACCTGAAAAGGGGCCAGAAGATAAGGTGGCTGGCGGTGCCGAAAAAGTCACTGTCTGAACCGCGGGCTGTCGAAATCCTGATTTGCTTCTCTGTCTTTGTTGACGGTGCTGCCTGGAACTGCCGGCTGGTACTCTCCTCTTCCGGTCTCCACCGGAACTCTGCTCTCTCGACCTTTGGACCATAGCCCAGTCCTCCTCATAAACTAGTGCTCGATGCACAACCTGGTCGAACGTCTCCAAACAATGCCCTACAACACGGCTGCGAAGGGCAGGGCGTAAACCAGTCACAAAACGATAGGCTCTCATCTTCTCATCACTGGTCAGATGAGGAGCAAATCTAGACAAGGCAAAGATACGGGCCTCATACTGAGATACAGTCATATCACCCTGCACTAGGGCCTCAAACTCAATTGCCCACTGGATCTGAACATGTTCAGGAAAAAACTTTTGGTCGAAACTGGTCACGAACTCCTCCCATGTCCAAACGAACTGAGGTCCAACCATCCTAGATATGAATGACCACCAATGACGGGCCTCGCCCTGAAGAAAATAGGTCGCAAGGGATACTCTCTGGCCTGCAGGATACTGTATAGTGTCAAAAATCCTCTCAACCTCAGTGCGCCAAGCCTCGACGGCAGAAGGGTCAGGATCACCACTAAACCTCGGGGGATCATGCTGTCGGAACTCTCGGGCTATGGCACTAGCATGGGGTAAGTCAGACCGCCTGAAAACCTCAGCGGTAGCTGGCTGACGGGTCTGCAATGCGGTGGCAAAAAGCTACATCAACTGCTGAAAATGCTCAGCTCCTATAGGTACTGTCGAAAAGGTAGGGGCGGCACTCGCCTCAGGCGGAGGCACGGGTGCAGCCGACGGGGTAGGAGCCTCAGTAACTGGAACAGCAGGCTGAGTAGGAGGAATAGGTGGGGGAACCGGAGCAACTGGAGGTACAGGCGCTATGGGCTCAACTGGAGGAACAGGCAGGATCGGGACCTCAAGAATCGGGTCCTCAACTACTGGAGCAGGACGTGCTCGAGTAGGATGGGTACCTCGGGCACCACGACCACTGGCGCCACGACCCCGAGTGTCACGACCACACGGCATCGTCTACAAAATAATGACGACGTAAGGAATCAGGTCAGTTACAGGCTCAATACGGAGCAAAAGGAAGGATCTCGGGACACTACTTGCCCCATGTTCTTGGCAAACATGTGATGTTACCTAGAGTCATTTCAGAATTACTTGCTATACTCTGATACCAACTCCTGTCACGCACCAGACTCAGTAACCGGAATCACAAGGGACCCGATGGCCGGTTCTGGCCGTAATAGCCTCCATAGTTCCCCATTCTTGGCTCCTGAGGCAGGTTCCGATCCTGGGATCATATAAGGAGGATTTTCATTACAATATAATCATTACCAATATGAGCATACCCAAGATCACAGCAAATACATCTGAGAATAACAAAGGAATACATCACAAAATCCACTAAGAATTTAAACTTTTACAATCATCCATAAGGTCCAAAAGGACATACATGAGATAAAAGGAGAAGAGGGAAAGGTCGGCAATACTGGAGTCCTCAAAAGCTCAGCTCTACTCCACGCGCTGCTTCTACGATGCCTGCCTAGAATCTCCTACACGCATCAATCGTGCATAAGCATATAGAAGCTTAGAGGGTGGTGAAAGTATGTGATAATGGTGCACAGAAGAATAGTAGGAGATGCAAGAAGGGAAATGTGCTTAATGGAAAAATCACTAACCTTACCAAGGCTTATCATGAATATGATGCAATGAGTACTAGATGTTAAACCAAGGCAATGCATGAAGGGAGCTTGTACAACCAATGCTAATACGATGCAAGTAATGCCAGTGCTCATATCCATATCATAAGTCAAGTACATTTCCAATAATAAGGAAATCACCGGGGTCCATTACACTTCTGAATGACTGTCGCTCTACAGACCCTGCACAGTCAAACGAGCATAAGAGACCTCACTGCCCGCCTGTGGACAGCCAATCACTAACAAGGCCTGACGGTAGCGGACCCATTTACGAGCTGGTCAGACTCAGCCTAGCAATGCCCACTACACACCAAGCAGGTAAGGCCACACCCCTATCCAACCGACTACACGACAGTGGGAGTCGCAGCCTAACGGTATAAGGCCCTCGTATGCTCATGTATTTCACCCGGTCACGGCGTTGGAGCAGATCCTTGGTACCATGGAAGTTTTAGGAATTTCACCCATGAGCATCGTATGCACCCGGTATGCTCAACTAATATTTTCGGTGTCCACACATACGACCAACTATGAATATCCCTGTGGAGGTAAGGCCCTGATGAAGTAAGGGCAGATATCCACATGCTATGCAATGCCAGATGCATGAATCACACAATCACTCATGCATCAATCCCAAGAAATCATCTCTCAGGGAGATACCAACATGTCCTACACAATGCCACAACCATGGCCAATCATTCCTCAACCAAGCATGCATATGATGTGTATGGGAGTGGGCCATGAAGATGAATAGGAGTGCCAATACAGTGGAGATGAACTCTCTACCCAACCATAAAGGGTCTAGGTACTTAACTAATTCCTCATAAGGAATACAACCTCTAGTGGGGGCCCATATACCTGGGGTAACCCACAAGAATAAGGAGAACAATGGTATAGGCCTAAATAGTGAGACGGCTTAGCAAGGTTCTATGGTGGGCCTTTAACCACCCATAGAAGCCCATGGGCCTACCTTAAGGCCACCAACGTGGACATCCAACCACAATTGGTCCCTAAGAGGTAATCCATCTCTAATTGATCATGAATCAAGGATCGAGGCCCATGCAACATCAAAAATAAGAAATGAGCAGCCATAATTATACCACAAACACTCATGTTGGGCTTCAGAAAGGGCGGCCCAAGGCCTACCCAAAATATGGGTTCAAGGGGAACACACATAACCCAACTCATATATCCCACTATGGGCCCATAAGGGAAAGGTTAGGGCCCAATATAAAGGCCACTAATCCCATATATTATGGTGGCCTAGTGGGCGGCCCATTGCTCAAACCACATGGGCAAATGTCATGCTCTTAGTCAAGTAAGTTGGGCCTACAACTCGGCCCAAGTATAAAGTTGATTTGATGGGAAATCAAGGGCCCATCTACTTGTGTAATCTGGACCACTAACCCAACATAATAGTATAGTAAAATGGCCCAATAGTTCAATGTGTCTATCTGGAAAGTTCCAACCTAATTGGGCCTAAAGAGTTCAACAACTAGCTACATTCATGGACCCAATTAAATTCAACTGTGGTGGGCCTCAAAAGTGCATTTATTAAGCCCAAAATTTAAGAAAACTAAAGGTATAAATTATCTCCTCTAATACCTTCATAAATGTGGTGGGCCCCACTCCTCAAAATTTCAGCCCAAGTCCAAGCATAATTATAACATGTTGTTGTCCTAAATTTGGGCATTCCATTGGAGTGGGCCCAAGGCCTCTAAAACTCTGGAAATTGAGGGCCATGTCCCCTCATCATTCATACAATGAGAGGAAACCCAAAAATATGGCCCACCATCAAGAGAAATATTTTTGAATTTTGGTCTTTATCAAGCATATTGCTGGACTACACAACAGAAAAATTGGGAGTCTATCCATCTTGGACCATTTTTTTGGATGACCTAAAGGGGTCATTTGAGGCTAAAATTTTATAGAGTGATACTTTCATATATGGGCCATACCCCCACAAAATTTTAGAATTTTTAGATATTTATAAGTATTTTAATTAGTTTAAACAAAATAGACTATCCATGAAATCGGACAGACCTGAACGTCCCAACGTGGTGGGCCAGTCCGGCCCTTTCCACGGTGTGTACAGGGGTCCATTGGCCCTGAAATTTTGTAGGTGGGTCCTAACATGAGTAGATCACATCCTTAAAAGATTTCAGAATTTTTAGACATCTATAAATATTTTAATTCATTTATATAATTCAATCTGTCATAAAAATCAGACTGATCTGGACACTATATTATAGTGGGCCAGTCCAGCCACCACTATGGTATGTACAAGTGTCCATTGGTCTCAAAATTTTGTAGGTGGGTCCTACCTTGAGTAGGCCACCCCTGAATAAATTTTTATAATTTTTTAACACCTATAGATATTTTAATAAATTTCAGAAATTCAACTGTCCATGGTGGAATGTTGCTGGAATAGTGTAGAAAATCCAGACTGTCCACCTCACTTGGACCATACCTTTGGGACCTCAATCAAGGTCAAATGGAACTAAAATTTGGAGACCATCAAGATGAGATTCTCACCTTTCAGAAAAGTATATTTGATGGGTATGAATAGTCCCCCAAACAGTCCCAAAATCTGGTCAAAAAATAACCAGAAATTGTCCAGAAAATTCTGGACAACAACATGTACTTAGATAAAATTTATTATATAGGTTAAATAAAAAGGAAAACACATTAATCGAGGATGGTGTGGCCTTCCTTAGTGGGCTCCACAAATGTCTATGTCATAATCTAAAGCCAACACACCTTGCATGCATCATTAAGGCAGCAAGTAGGACACCCAAAATCAAACAATGGGCAGTTTGGGCATCCCACCTTACTGAAATTTATGAATGTCCTAGGCCCACCAAATGAGCCACACACATCAGAAAATAAAATGAGAAAAAAGAGAGATAAAAGGACAATCCGACCATAGGGAAAGGGCTCCGCTACTATTGAGCCCTCCCTAGATCAATCACACCCATACATCATACATAGATTTACATTTATAACATGACTCTTGCACATGCATGACCTATAATTAAAATTCATGGTGAGGATACCATCCCCACCATGGTTATAAGGTCTAGATGACCCAAACATAATATGATATGAAAGAAAACGGTCATGATGGGGCCCATAGAGAAAGGCCCGATGCATGGATCATGCATGCATAAGATAGGCCATTAGGCCACAACCATGGGATTGTGTGGGATCTCCACCATTGATTGGTGGGTCCTACACTTCCATCATGAAAAAAGAAAACATCAAGGCTATAGAAAATAGATTTTTACATCTAAAGGGGCACCCACCTCAAAGATGACCACCAAACTTTCACACTAAGGTCCTTTAGCACTAAGGGAGATGGATCAATGGTGGAGATAAGGTTTCAAGGGTTAGATGGTGGGGGATTAAGGAGGAAGGTGGCTGAAAAAATGGAGGAAAATAGACTGGAGAAATGGAGAAAAATTACTAGAGAAGAAGAGAAGAGAGAGTGAAATGAGAGGGAAAGAGAGGAAAAATCTTTTTAAGGAAAGTAATCATTAACGTATGGTGATACAAACAATGTTGCTAGGGTAGGTTAGGTGTGGGTGGAGTGAGAGGTCTTGGTAGTGTGAGTTATGGAGATTTAGGTGGTGTGTGTAGTGTGTGTTGGAACTTGTGCAAAAAAGAGAGTGTGGGCCACATGATCGAAATCAAGGGCCATAGAATGAAACGTACACAACTTATGATTCACATATCGGATGGACGCACAAGACGCGGCGTTGGAACCGGGGCAACAATGCGGTCGCAATGGCATAGGTCTTAGCTCGATCCGAGTCGGGTCTACTTGATCGGACTCTAGGATGATCGCAGCACTATCTAAGGGTCGCAGGTCACCAGAATTCGACCGGTAGGACCGCGAGACCACAAGAAATGAAATGCACACTCTCTCACACACATGCACATATGTGAACTTAGGTTGGGTCTCACATCATCTGAGTGTACAGACTTTCAATGTCCATCTCACTTTTAAGGTTTGTTTGACCTTAGATTGACCTTAGGATGAGCTTTACTGTAGGTCATTCTGGATACATAATTCGTATATTTTAATATGCTTGTTCGGGCTGTTCTAAGACCAGTCCTAGGGACTTCAAGACCAGTCCTAGCTCTGCTACGACCAGTCTTAAGTTTTTCAGGACCAGTCCTAGGTTGTTGAAGATTTTTAGATTTTTCTGGTTGTCCTACGATCAGTCCTAGACATCCTACGACCAGTCCTGTGAGCTGTACGATTTGTCCTTCGACCAGTCTTAGCCCTACGACTCAAACTCCAGTAACTAAATTGAGGGTCCTACGACCGGTCATAGGTGACCCATGACCAGTCGTAGGTGGCCCACTGAAAGGGCCTAGCTATATGCCCTAGAGGGGAGGTGAATACGGCAATGCCAAATAAAATAGCAGAATAATAAAAGATATAAAGCACAATGTTGAATATAAAATAATCACATTAGCCTACACCAAAAACCAGAGGTTTAAGGTAGGACAACCTTATTTCTAGAACGTCCTTTGTATCACAAATCAATGACGAATAATAAGTAAGAAAATCAAAATAACTTGCAGAAAATAAATCCTAAGTTATTACAACAATCATCCACACTTGCTTGAAGTGACTACAACATTCATCCACAAACACTCTCCACAAAACAGAATGAATAAAAGAATGAAAGAGTAAAACACATCCACAACACAACGATATATAGTGGTTCGCCTGTGTGTATACCAACTGTTATCCAACAGCCACATAGATTGCTACTCCACTCCTAATATCCTCACACAAGGGATATTAGCATGCACTATCAAAATAGGTTTCATATGTTCACTTAAAACCTTCACAATTGTGTCTTTGATCTCGGGCTTACACAATCCAAAAACTCCACAATCTGAGTTTTCTGGCTCTCCTCAGATAACCAATACAATGAGATTTTTCTGGCGAATCTCAAACAAAAATCAGAGAAAGTAAATTACAAAACATGTAAAATACCTGAATCACCTTTCGAAGAAGCCCGGTAGAACCAATCGGAGTAGAAGTTTGATTCGACGTTCAAAGTCCAATACTCACTTTAAGAATGGTTCTAAGTCTAATTGATTTTAAATCAAACGGGCTAGATCTATTTGATTTTGAATCCAAGAAGAAGGAATATCAGAAATTCCCCTTTTCTAATAAGATTGGAATGTAGATCAAAATCAAATAAGAATAAGCTAGCAAAAGGAATATTAAATAAGCACAAAGCATCTTAAAATAATCACAAACTTATCTTAGAGAATAGCCTAAAGAATGCTTGAATAGAATTGAATTGAAGTACTGAAACTCTGAAGTTCGTATACTATTTATAGCTTGAAAAATCCCGTCTACGACTGGTCTTAGGATCCTAGGACTGGTCGTAGCTTCAAAGATTTTTGAAATATTTTTGCGGGATAAGATTTTCTATTCCACGACCGGTCCTGGGTGGTCTACGACCGGTCGTGAGTCACCTACGACTGGTCGTGGGTCACCCACGACCGGTCGTAGGACCCCAAAAATAGTTGTTGGAGTTTGAGTCGTAGGTCTACGACCGGTCGAAGGATGAGTCGTAGAACTCACAGGACTGTTCATACGATGTCCAGGACTGGTCATAGGACAGCCAAAAAGATTCAAAAATCCTCAACTACCTAGGACTGGTCCTGAAAAACTTAAGACTGGTCGTAACAAAGCTAGGACTGGTCTTAAAGTCCCTAGGACTGGTCTTAGAACACTCCAAACAAGCATATTAAAATATATGAGTTATGTATCCAGAATGACCTACAGTAAAACCCATCCTAAGGTCAATCTAAGGTCAAACAAACCTTAAAAGTGAGATGGACATTGAAAGTCTGTACACTCAGATGACCCTTAAGAGAAGCTTGAGAATATACAAATCTTGTAGTAGGCCTTCTTGAGCTTGATCTTGACTTGACACAGTCTTCTTCTAAACTTGAACTTGATCGAATCTTTGAACAAGCAATCTTGAAAACTTCTATTCTTGAATTCTTCATTCATATCTTGAAAACATTCTTCATTTAAGATCTTATCTTGAAATGCAATGACTTGATATGTCTTTATTGCAATGAATAGTCTTCAAACATTAAACGAAAGTCATACAAGATAGATATAGGTTTTGACACCACAAAATTTGACAATCAAAGGGATATGAAATCATAGCACTTACAATCTCTCCCTTTGTCAAATTTGTGACAAAACACATAGCTAAGAAGATAATAAGGAATGATGAACCATGAAATCACAAAATACTCTACTCCCCCTGAGTAATACGAATACTGTTCATATAAACAGTACATAACATGAAAATTTTAAGACTTCAATCCACATATCCTTCTCAATCTAACAATTCAAACAAATTTACTCCCCCTTTCCATATTACTCTCCTTTTTAGCATTTTTAGCTCTCTTACTACTCCCCCTTTTTGTCACAAAATGACAAGGGAAAGGCACAATAGGAAAGAGAACATAGAAAGTAAAAAACAGATAATGAGAAAGAGATATGAGAGGACATAATATAAACCTAAAGTATCAAGCCAAAATCCATAATCCAAAATACAATATCCAAAAGAAAATGTTATCAAACCAGAATCCATAATACCTATCCAAAATATAAAGCTATCCAGAAGATAACTCACCTAATCTGATCCAGAGGAGGAGGCAGGGATAGTCGGATCAATCTGGTGTAAGCCCCTATTTATGCGACGAAGATATTTTCGCATGTACTTAAATTGTATATCATGGGCTATACTCATGTTATCAACCTTTTCCTCTAATGCACGAAGGTGTGCATCATACCAGGTGGATCATAATCTGGATCATTAGGTGAATCAGTTTCTATATCATTAAATAAGTCATCCATATTAACATCTTGTTGTGGAAGATCGCCAGCTTCCTCTTCGTTTCCAGCTTCACCACCATCACCACCAACATCAATTTGGCCAGGGAGTAGATCCAATTTCATCTTATTAAAATTAAAATTATTGAAAATAAAATGATGAATTGGTTCCTCATTAATAGGTTTATCAACAAGCATGTGAGTGGCTAAAACAGTCATAAGATAACCGAACGGAATATTACTATGACTCGGATGGAAATGAAACTGAATAATGAAATAACAAATCAAAGAAGGAAGGCAGACCTTGGTACCAGAAGCAATAGAATGCAACACACGAACCATGAAAGAAGTCAACTTGATTTTATTACCGGACCGAGGATATACATTTGAAATGAAGAAACGATGTAACACTCTGTAACTAGGTAACAGATACTTTGCAGGGAGCGCATTCCCTTTGTGAGTCCATTGTGCATCAATTTTGCACAAATCTCTAGATAACATGCATTTTTCCGATTCAGATGGTTTGTCGTATAAAGTATGAATCGGTATTCCTTCATCATTAACAGGTATATCCATAATACCTGATATAAAATGACGGTCTACTTCAAATTTCCCTTCTATTGTATCAATTGAAAATGTTAAATTATCAAGAGAAAATTCAGAGATGCATGCAACCATTGATTGAGCAATTGACTGGTAAGCAGGCCCACCCTAAAAAAAAATGTTAGACCAGCCAAAAAAATCAAGGAGGGGGACAACGCCATATGGAGCAATGTGATTAAGATCAGCGGTATGCTCAACGATAATGTTACGGACACGTAAATCTCTTACATCTTGAGAATCATCTTTGGGTGACCGAAGGTGTCGTTTAGTTATCGGTGCAGATCTAGATGAAGATGGACCACGGGATGTTTTCTTTTTCCCTCTAGTATCCATATTCAAAAAGATATACAAAGAACAAGAAAGATGCACAAAAGAAAGAAGGATTTTCTCTAGATCAGCACAATGAGAGAAAACCTTTGAAAAAACTCAACAAGAGATGAAATTTAGCTATAATATGAACAAATCAAAGCATAGAGAGCATGAATCTTCAAGAAAAATGATGAAATAGGACTTACCTTGAAGAAAAACAAGAAATCGTATGACTGGTCGAGCCACGACTCGTCGAAGGTGGAAGTGAAAATGAAGAAGAAGAGGATTTTTCCTAAATTATATCATGCTCACGAGTACCACGACCGGTCAAGTGCTGTGCACGACCGGTTGTACCACGACTGGTCATGTACATCCACGACCGGTCGAGTATCGACCAAAAATACACATTTTATGTAAAAAAAATAATTTAAAATTAAAACAAATATAATATGAAATATAATACACTATGATGCAAGCAAGAATATTCAATGTAAAATGCATATACTCAGATTAAATTTTAATTTATTAAACCTGCTTTTGTCGAGTGGTTTAGTAAATATATCAGCAAGTTAATTTTCAGTTGATATATATTCTAAAGAAATAACTTTTTCTTCAACCAACTCACGTATGTAATGATACCTAATGTCAATATGCTTAGTATGTGAATGCTGGATTGGATTTTTGGAAATGTTTATAGCACTTGAATTATCACAATGTAAGATCATTGAATCTTGATTAATTCCATAATCGTTAAGCATGCGTTTCATCCAAACAAGTTGAGTACATGCATATCCAGCTGCAATATACTCAGCCTCATCAGTGGAGAGAGATATTGAACTTTGCTTCTTGCTGAACCAAGAAACTAAGAAATTTCCAATGTAAAAACAACAACCACTGGTTGATTTTTTATCATCAATATTTTCATCCCAATCAGCATCTGAGTACCCGGCTAATTGAACACTAGTATCAAAAGGGTACCATAGACCCAAATTTATAGAACTTGCGACATATCTAATAATCCATTTAACAGCAGTAAGATGTGATTCCTTGGGATTAGACTAATATCTCGCACAAATTCTAACACTAAATACGATATCAGGTCTACTTGTAATAAGATACAACAAACTACCAATCATACTGCGATATAGTTTATGATCTATATCTTTACCTGTAGAGTCTTTTGAGAGTCTTAATGTTGTACTTATAGGAGTATCAAAGTTCTTACCATTCTCAAATCCAAACCTTTTAACCAAATTTGAAGCATATTTGGTCTGAGAAATGAAAATTTCATCAGGTAGTTGTTTTACTTGCAACCTTAGAAAATAATTAAGTTCGCCAACCATGCTCATTTCGAACCTTGATTTCATTAACTCTGCAAACTCAATAGACATGTTAGAACAAGTAGATCCATAAATAATATCATCAATATATATTTGAACCATCAAAATATCATTGTTATTCTTCTTAACAAAAAGTGTCTTATCGACACTTCCTACTTGAAAGCTATGACTAAGTAAGAATTTAGTCAATTTCTCATACCATGCCCTGGGTGCTTGTTTATGACCATAGAGAGCCTTTTTGAGTTGAAATACATGGTCAGATAGCTTTGGGTCTTCAAACCCTTAAGGTTGT
Source organism: Magnolia kwangsiensis (assembly GCA_037074715.1). NCBI lineage: Eukaryota > Viridiplantae > Streptophyta > Magnoliopsida > Magnoliales > Magnoliaceae > Magnolia > Magnolia kwangsiensis. The sequence continues at coordinate 84,679,417 of CM073586.1, forward strand.
TCAACATACACTTCTTCATGTAAATTGTCATTCAAGAAAGCACTCTTTACATCCATCTGATATATTTTAAATTTTTTAAAGCATGCGATGGAAATAAAAAGTCTAATTGACTTAAGGCGAGCGACTGGAGCAAAGGTTTCATCATAATCGATACCTTCAATCTGAGTGTACCCTTGTACAACCAGTCTAGCCTTGTTTCGTATAATATTTCCAAGCTCATCAGAATTATTTTTAAAGATCCATTTTTTTCCAATAATGTGTTTATCTTTAGGTCTAGGAAAAAGATACCAGACATCATTATGAACAAATTGATTAAGTTCATCCTGCATAGCAACTATCCAATTTTCGTCAGATAGTGCCTCTTTCACACTGATCGGTTCAATTTGGGATGTAAAACAAACATAATTACATATGTTCTCAAGTTGTTTGCGGGTACGAACTCCAGTAAGAGGGTTTCCAAGTATTTGATTGGTTGTATGATCTTTAACAGTCCTTGGTTCAGATTCTTTTTGACTTGATGAGGTATCTTGATTGTTGATAATAAGAGCTTCCTCATCATCTGAACTCGGAGCTAGTGTATTCAAATGATCATCAATGACCACATTGATGGACTCTTGTATCACACCTGTTATTTTATTTAGAACCCTATAAGCTCGACTGTTCAAAGAATAACCGAGAAAAATACCTTCATCACTCTTCGTATCAAACTTTCTCAAATTTTCTCGATCACGCAAAATATAACACTTGCTGCCGAAAACCCGAAAGTATTTGACAGCAGGTTTCTTTTCAAACCATAATTCATAAGCAGTCTTATTATCAGATTTACTGGTATAAACTCGATTAATAATATAACATGCGGTATTAACTGCTTCAGCCCAAAGATTTATAGAGAGCTTCATGCTATTCAACATAACATTAGCCATATCCTGAAGCACTCTATTTTTTCTTTCAACTATATCATTTTGTTGCGGTGTTTTGGGCGCAGAGAATTCATGTGATATTCCCTGATCGCTACAGAATTTCTCAAAACTACTGTTTTCGAATTCGGATCCATGATCGCTACGGATCTTACTAACAAGAGAACCTTTCTCATTTTGGATTCGTTTGATGACCTTTTTCACTTCATCCACGGTTTCAGTTTTATCTTTTAAGAACGATACCTAAGTGAATCTGGTATAGTCATCTACGATAACTAAGATGTATTTTTTGCCTCCTCGACTCTCCGATCTGGTTGGTCCAATAAGATCCATGTGGAGAAGTTCGAGTGGTCTAGATGTGGTATTGGAGTTCACTTTCTTGTGAGAGCTCCTAATCTGTTTGCCCAACTAGCATTCACCACATATTTTGTCTACTTTTTGCAATTTTGGTAGACCTCTAATTAGTTCTCTTTTGCTCAATCTAAATAAGTTCGATAGTGTACATGTCTAAGGCGTTTATGCTATAGTTCAGTCTCACCGGTATGGACCATGTAACATGATTGAGTAGATGAGTTTACATCACTAGCGATGTAGTAATTTTCAGAAGTTCTGCGATTAGTTAATATAACAGAACCCCTTTTATTAACTATCTCACAACCTTGATTAGAAAAATTTATACTATAGTTGTTATCACATATCTGAGAAACGCTTAGAAGGTTGTGTTTTAAGCCCTTAACATATAAAACATTCTTAAACAAAGGAAGGTTATAAAGTTGAATCGTACCTTGGCCAATGATTTTATAATTGCTTCCATCACCAAATGTGATTGACCCTTCAGTCATATCTTTAAGATCGGTGAATAAAGCTTTGTCACCTGTCCTATGCCTGGAGCAACCACTATCTAGATACCACTTTGAATGGCTTATAGCTTTGAAAGCAGTGTGGGCAACCAAGCTGGCAACTTTAGGAACCCATTTCAGAACTGTTTTGGGTTTAGGAGTATAGATGGTCTTTTTCTGTCTATTGTTATAGGAGAGACCTATAGAGTTAGACTTTAATAGCTCCTTGAGAAGATCAATTATTTTTTCAGCCAATGAATTTCGATTTTGAAAATTAAAGTTGACATGGCTACCTTTAGGTTTTTGAAAAGTCCTTGAATTTTTGGAAAAAACTTGAAAAGTATTCTTTTCTTTTGAGTTTGAAGACTCTCCTCTTACAAATTTAGGAGCAATGTTCTTTTGTTTATGAGATGTATTCTTATCATAGCCCAACCCGGATCGATCGCCACATTTTCTTGATCCGGACAATAATTTTTTCAATTTAGGATCACCATGGGCATATCTCCATGTGTTTTTCAAACTCTGAAGGGAAGATACCTCATTTTTGAGTTTCTCATTTTCGGATCTTAGATCTTCAATTTTGGAGGTTTTGAAATCTAAATCACATTTGGTCTTTTCAAAAGAGTCGGAAATATGAGATTTTTCTAAAACAAGAGACTCATAATCTACCTTAAGCTTATAAAATTTTTCTTTTTGTAATTTAAGCTTGACAGCAATTTTACAACTCTCTTTATAAAGGGCATTATAAGCATCCTGAAGATCATCTTCATTATCGCAATCACTATTCGGATTTTCTTCACTAGATATATCATCATTATCTGAAAGGGTGATCTTGGCTAGAGTCATAAGGGCTTTAACATCTTCGCCTGAGTCGGATTCAGAATCTTCTGATTTAGAAGAGGATTCAGAATCAGACGATTCATCCCAAGTAGCCATCATTCTTTTCTTTTTTGATTTGTCCTTTTTAGGACATTTGTTATCTAAGTGCCCATACTCTTGACAGTTGTAACATTGACTATCTTTCAAGGATTTACGAGTTCTAGGTTTAGATCTTCTCTTATCATTTGATTTTTGAAAATCAACCTTTTTCTTATTTTTGAAGATTTTGTAAAACTTTTTTGCTAAAAGTGTCATATCATATTCGGAATTTTCTATATCCGAAGTGCTCTCTTAAGAAATATTTTTAGATGATTTAAGAGCTATTGATTTTCCTTTAGGAGCCTTAAAGGATAACTCATAGGTTTGAAGTGAACCAACTAATTCCTCAACCCTCATGGTATCCGTATCACGAAGTTCCTGAGTCGTGATCACTTTAGAATTGAACCGTTCAGGAAGTGAACGTAGTATTTTTGCGCACACTTTACTTTCTAGGTTTCTATCACCAAGACCCCACATAGAGTTCATAATGTCATTCAATCTAGTGTAAAAGTCCATAAACATCTCATTCTCCTCCATATGAATTTCTTCAAATTTAGTTGTGAGGAGTTGGACTTTAGATTTCTTGACAATAGATGTACCCTCGTGTGTCATTTCTAATACATCCCATGCTTGTTTTGCATTTTCACAAGAGATGATTCTTTTAAATTCATCTGGTGATAATGCACAAGTAATTGCATTTAGTGCTTTTGCATTAGCACTACTTTCACTTTTCTGAAGTGTGGTCCAAAGAGAATAAGCCGTTACTTTCATAGTTTTTGAACCATCATCATTAGCAACTTCAGTGATAGGAGGATTCCATTCATTTACTGTGGCCATCCACACACTTTCATCCAAGGATTTAAGGAAGATCCTCATCCTGGCTTTCCAATAAGCATAGTTTGTGCCATTAAAAGGTGGTGGCCTAGTGACTGATAGGCTTTCAAAATTTGACATCTTAATATAGCTTAGATCGTTAGCTCAGGAAATAAATTCAATAAATAAACAATAAGCACGAGCTATTAGGCTCTGATACCACTTGAAAGGGCCTAGCTATATGCCCTATAGGGGGGGTGAATAGGGCAATGCCAAATAAAACTTATAACAGCGGAATAATAAAAGATATAAAGAATAATGCTGAATATAAAATAATCACAATAGCCTAAAATAAAGAGATTGATACTTTATCAGTTCTAAGGACAACCTTACACTAAAAACCAGAGGTTTAAGGTAGGACAACCTTATTTCTAGAACGTCCTTTGTATCACAAATCAATGAGAAATAATAAGCAAGAAAATCAAAATAACTTGCAGAAAATAAATCCTAAGTTATTACAACATTCATCCACACTTGCTTGAAGTGATTACAACATTCATCCACAAACACTCTCCACAAAACAGAATGAATAAAAGAATGAAAGAGTAAAACACATCCACAACACAACGATATATAGTGGTTCGCCTGTGTGTACACCAACTGTTATTCAACAGCCACACAGATTGCTACTCCACTCCTAATATCTTCACACAGGGGATATTAGCATGCACTATCAAAATAGGTTTCATAGGTTCACCTAAAACCTTCACAATTGTGTCTTTGATCTCGGGCTTACACAATCCAAAAACCCCACAATCTGAGTTTTCTGGCTCTCCTCAGATAACCAATACAATGAGATTTTTCTAGCGAATCTCAAACAAAAACCAGAGAAAGTAAATTACAAAACATGTAAAATACCTGAATCACCTTTCGAAGAAGCCCGGTAGAACCAATCGGAGTAGAAGTTTGATTCGACGTTCAAAGTCCAATACTCACTTTAAGAATGGTTCTAAGTCTAATTGATTTTAAATCAAACGGGCTAGATCTATTTGATTTTGAATCCAAGAAGAAGGAATATCAGAAATTCCCCTTTTCTAATAAGATTGGAATGTAGATCAAAATCAAATAAGAATAAGCTAGCAAAAGGAATATTAAATAAGCACAAAGCATCTTAAAATAATCACAAACTTATCTCAGAGAATAGCCTAAAGAATGCTTGAATAGAATTGAATTGAAGTACTGAAACTCTGAAGTTCGTGCACTATTTATAGCCTAAAAAATCCTGTCTACGACTGGTCTTAGGATCCTAGGACTGGTCGTAGCTTCAAAGATTTTCGAAAGATTTTCGCGGGATAAGATTTTCTGTTCCACGACCGGTCCTGGGTGGTCTACGACCAGTCGTGGGTCACCTATGACTGGTCGTGGGTCACCTACGACCGGTCATATGACCCAAAAAATGGTTGTTGGAGTTTGAGTCATAGGTCTACGACCGGTCGAAGGATGAGTCGTAGAACTCACAGGACTGGTCGTAGGATGTCCAGGACTGGTCGTAGGACATCCAGAAAGATTCAAAAATCTTCAACTACCTAGGACTGGTCCTGAAAAACTTAAGACTGGTCGTACCAAAGCTAGGACTGGTCTTAAAGTCCCTAAGACTGGTCTTAGAACACTCCAAACAAGCATATTAAAATATATGAGTTATGTATCCAGAATGACCTACAGTAAAACCCATCCTAAGGTCATTCTAAGGTCAAACAAACCTTAAAAGTGAGATGGACATCGAAAGTCTGTACACTCAGATGACCCTTAAGAGAAGCTTGAGAATATACAAATCTTGTAGTAGGCCTTCTTGAGCTTGATCTTGACTTGACACAGTCTTCTACTAAACTTGAACTTGATCGAATCTTTGAACAAGCAATCTTGAAAACTTTTATTCTTGAATTCTTCATTCATATCTTGAAAACTTTCTTCATTTAAGATCTTGTCTTGAAATGCAATGACTTGATATGTCTTTATTGCAATGAATAGTCTTCAAACATAAAACACAAGTCATACAAGATAGATATAGGTTTTGACACCACAAAATTTGACAATCAAAGGGATATGAAATCATAGCGCTTACACCCACACCTGTCACGCCCCAAACTCGAAAACCGGGCTCACAAAATTCTCGATCGCCGAATCCGGGGCCGACAACCTCTGTAGAACCCCATTCTCGGCTCCTAACTCCCATTCGCCAGGTTCCGATCCTGTGATGCTACGAGGTGGATTTTCAGTGTCAATTTGATTCGTAACAAGCATAACCAAAGGCATAACCCACAACAACAACCAAGTACTCCATTACATTTTCACTATGATCAAAAACTTTACAAGTACAATGAGCATAAAGGAAAATACAATGGTAAAGAACAAAAACTCCAAAAAGCTCTACAACGTGCTCCTGCCTCAGCGCTGTTGCGATCCAACGTCACCTGCACGCAACGGTCGTGCATAAGCTAACAGAAAGCTTAGAGGGTGGTGAAAGTGTGTGCGCAAGGTAGTAATATGAACATGCAATGATAGAGTGATGCGAAATATGCAGATGGAACCATAATATCATGAGCCGTACCAAGGCTTATGCGATGCAAGACATGAATGGTATCGGCCACCCCAAGGCCATGCGATATATAATGCAACTCAAGCATACAGATCCTCATCTATGTCCATACATCAATACAGCTTAAAGTGTGGGATATCACCGGGGTCTAGTATACTCTAAACCAGATTGCTGCCACATCGCGCGCAATAAGGTAAGTGAAAAAGACCTCACTATCCGTCTGCCAATATCGGGCGCGACTTGTCGATAGCAGACCCATTCCTCGAGCTGGTCAAACTCAGCCTAGCATTGCCCCCTACACTCGGGCGGGTAAGGCCGCACCCCCTTCCAATCGACCACGACATGGTGGAGAGCATAACCGTCTGGTAATCGGCACTCAACGCTCATCTACCCACTCGGTCTAGACGTTGGAGCAACCTCTTGGTATCATAAGGGTTTAGGGACTTTCACCCAGGGATATCAATAGCACCCCATGTAGAATAAGATTTTTGATATTCAATCCTACTAACCACGATGCGCCTGTGGAGGCTACGGCCCTGATGTAGCTAGGGCGTAATAATAACCATGTCACACAAATGCGAAATGCATGATTCACGCTATCCAGTCATGTAACAAATCCTGCGCATATCGTGCGCTCATGTAGGACAACACCGTCTAACCGGGAGCCCATAAACAACCTGCCCGAAGGCAAATGCTATGATTAGACAACTCTCACGTCAAGCATACATATGATGCGTATGATCATGAGTCATGGAACTGTACTAAACATGTTATAATAAAATGAACTATCTTACAATGCAGATGGACCTGGACGGCCTATACACGATAAGTACGGCCCAGTAATGGGCCCTAAGGAGAGTCGTAATGTGGACATCCAACCAATATTACACTCGCAATGTGGACGTCAAACCAACATTGCTCCCAAGGCACGATCTTTGTAAACATGAGTACTTAGTCTGTAATGGATTTACACATTGCAATGGACCGTAGGTTGTCCCCATTGGACCTTACATATATATCAAATGGGCCATATCCTATGGGCTTTTATTCATCAGATGGGCCACATAAATGGGCCACACCAATGGGTCTTATGTGCATTGCAATGGGTCAAACCCGTGGGCCTTGGATTGCATCAAATGAGCTTAGTCTCATGAGTCTAATATATGACCAATGGGCCACACCAATTGGGCCCCACATGTAGATCAAGTGGGCCTCAACCCATAGACCTAACATGAGTTCAATGGGCCTAAACCCCTAGGCCTTAATCAAATAAAATGGGCCTAACTCATGGGTCTCAAATAAATCCAATGGGCCTAATCCCATGGACCCTTTTTATAGTCAAATGGGTTTAGTCCCATGGGCCTTACAATACAACAAATGGGTCCAATTTCATGGGCCTTGAAGTACATCAAATGAGCCTAGTCCTATGGACTTAGAACATAACAAGTGGGCCTAAACCCATAGGCCTTTTACAAGGCAAATGGGCCTAGCCCATAGGCCTTAAAATCATCTTTACAAGTGGATGGACGGTCTGGGTGCATCACATGCACCATGGCGGGTCCAACTATCCAGTGGACAGTGCGGATAGCGCACATACATTACCCAGGACCCCACTGTCCGCTGGACGGTGGAGGCACACATGTAAGGTGGTGCCACCGTCCGCCTGGACGGTGGCCTTGAAATACATACAACCTTGTGGGTCCCATGCGGGGCCCACCGAAATATCTATTTGCCATCCAAGCCGTTCACAAGGTCAGGTGGACGGAAGTGGAAGGAAAACATAAATTTTGCCTTGATCCAAAACTTTTACGGGCCCCAGGAAGAGTTTCAATAGTAGATGTTCATTCACACTATTCCTTATGGTGTGGGCCACCTGAGTTTCGGATTTAATTGAAATTTGGAGGGGGCCCACCTGAGAAGGGGACCCACCTAATGGACGGCGTAGATATGACATATACATTGTGTGGGGCCCACGGCAGCAACCGTGGGTGGCCGCTCGTCGTCCGCCTGCCAAGACGTGCAGCGCCTACTGCACGTCAGAGAGAGGCAGGTTCCTCTGTTGCTATTTTCAATTTAAATGGAAAACCCAGTTTCTGGGGTTTTTCACGTCTGGGACCCACATCAAGCTGATCCACCCCGTCCATTACGTTCAGTGGCACGAGGCCGACCAAATGAGTCTAAAGTTCGAATTTTTTTGATGATAGAAAATGAATAAAATAAGAAAATGGATCCTTGAATGGTAGTGGTACATTCTTTGATGCTATGGCCCACCAGGTCTTCCAATCAGCCCCAAACTCCTACCCAACGGCTAAAATGTTGTAGGTAAGAGGATGGATGGCTTAGATTGTGTAAATACATCGCGGTGGGGCCTAACCAAGTGGACCACCCAAATGCCATTTCTTTTCTTCTTTCCTTTCTTCATTCCTTTGAAACGTCTAGCGTCCCAGACGCTGGACGGTTTTAATACTTTTTTTTTTTGAGAGTGGTGGGCCCTGATGAAGTGGGCCACCACTGATGGGTGATGAATGTACAACGCATACGGTGGGCCCCACTTGAATAAATCTTAAAAAAAATAATGTCAAGGTGGGATCCATTCAAGTGGGCCACACAATCCAATTGCATAAAAATAAAATAAAATAAAATAAAATAAAAGAAATAGAAGAGAGAGAGAGACATGGAGAGTGGGACACGCCTTGTGATGGAGGGACCCCAACATTATGGGCCCTCCCTTACAACGAATCATACATCAAGTGGGCCTTAAAGCATGAGGGACCATCAAACTTAAAATCAACGGTGAGGATCCTTTTCCCACCAATATGGATGGTCAGATAACCTTTTTGTAATGGAATAAACATCATGATGGGGTTCATGGAGAATGGTCCCATCATGGAGTGATCATGATGATCCAAATGGGCCATCGACCACATTTTACAGTCCCAAGTGAGATCCACACCATTGATCGGTGGGCCTCACTTGGCACATCATAAAAATAAGAAAAACTAGAATGATCTAGCACCCACCGTCCGATCTTCTTGCTCCTAGGAGTTCCTTAGCACCTTAGCTTGGTTTTCAACGGTTAAGATGAGGAATGGAGGGTTGAGATGGGAGATCTTGGGATGAAGAGGGGGGCCACACTTGGAGTTTAGGGAGCTTGGAGAATTCCATACGTATGGAGTCTTGGAACTCTTTTGTTGCTTGAAAATTTGAAATGAGAAAGAGAGAAAGAGAGAGAGTGATGTAAGGGTGAGAGAGAGAGTGATGGATGGATGGGGTGAGTGATGGTTGTGTAAGAAAATATTGACTTTTGAGGCTTTTGTGTAAGAGAGGTATGGGTGGTGAAGACTTTTGTGGCTTTTTGTGTAAGAGAGGTATGGTTTTGGGAGACTTTTGTGGTTGCTTGGGAAAATGGAATAAAGTGATGTGTACTTGACATGTGATGGCTTGATGGATTGATTGATTGATGGGATTGATGTGATTGATGTGACACATCGTAGAGATTCCCTTGGGTTTCGCAACGCGCGACGTTTTCTCGCACCGAACGTTGGCCCACATCTCTTGACCAGGGTATCGCCTCGGCGCCCGAGTCGGGGTATCGGAACCGAGGCGACAGCGCGGTCGCTATGGTATTAGTCTTGGGTTGAGTCGACTCGAGTTGTCGGCACATGAATCAGGGTCGCGCGTCGATATCGGTTAAGGGTCGAAGGTTGTCAGAATTCGATCGGTAAGACCGCGGAAGTCTAAGGAAAGGTACGAACCAAGATACGGGTCTTACAACGCCGGTCGTAGGCTACCTAAGACCAGTCGTAGAACAACTAATCCTTATCCCACAAAAATCTTTAAAAATCTTTGAAGCTACGACCAGTCCTAGAATCCTAAGACCATTCGTAGACGGGATTTTTCAGGCTATAAATATAGCACGAACTTCAGAGTTTTTTAATTCAATTCAACTCTATTCAAGCATTCTTTAGGCTATACTCTAAGATAAGTTTGTGTTGTTTTTAAGCTACTTTGTGCTTATTTAATATTCATTTTGCTAACTTGTTTATTATTTGATTTTGATCTACATTCCAATCTTATTTGAAAAGGAGAATTTCGGATATTCCTTCTTCTTGGATTCAAAATCAAATAGAACTAGCCCTTTTGATTTAAAATCAATTAGACTTAGAACCATTCTTAAAGTGAGTATTGGACTTTGAACGTTGAATCGAACTTCTACTCCGATTGGTTCTACCGGGCTACTTCAAAAGGAGATTTAGGTATTTTACATTTTTGTAATTTACTTTCTTTGGTTTTGTTTGAGATTTGTCAGAAAAATCTCATTGAGTCGTTATCTGAGGAGAGCCAGAAAACTCAGATTGTGGGGGTTTTTGGATTTTGTAAGCCCAAGATAAAAAGACACAATTGTGAAGGTTTTAGGTGAACCTATGAAACCTATTTTGATAGTGCATGCTAATATCCCCTGTGTAAGGATATTAGGAGTGGAGTAGCATTTTGTGTGGCTGTTGGATAACAGTTGGTATACACACAAGCGAACCACTATATATCGTTATGTTGTGGATGTGCTTTATTCTTTCATTCCTTTATTCATTCAGTTTTGTGGATTGTGTGTGGATGAATGTTGTAATCATTTTATTTCAAGCAAGTGTGAGAATGTTGTAATAACTTAAGATTTATTTCTGTAAGTTATTTTGGTTTCCTTGCTTTTCATTTATCATTGGTTTGTGATACAAAGGACGTTCTAGAAATAAGGTTGTCCTACCTTAAACCTATAATTTTTTGTGTAAGGTTGTCCTTAGAACTGATATAGTATCATTCTCTTAATTCTAGGCTATTGAGATTATTTATTATTTAGCACTGTGCTTTATTTCTTTGATTATTCCGCTGTTTTAAGTTTTATTTGGCATTACCCTATTAACCCCCCCTCTAGGGCATATAGCTAGGCCCATTCAATAGGTATATGTTTAGGTTAGGTTATAGGTTAAGGTTTAGGGATAGGTTATAGATTTTGGCATTTGAGAATGGGTTCGGGTTTAGGTTATAGGTTTTGGTTTTGGTTTAGGTTATAGGTTTTGGTTAAGATTATAGGTTATAGGTTTAAGATTAGGTTAAGGTTAGGTATAGGTTATAGGTTTTGGAATTTGGGAATAGTTTTAGGTTATAAGTAAAGGTTTAGGTTAGGTTATAGGTTTTGGGATTTGAGAATGGGTTCGGGTTTAGGTTATAGGTTTTGGATTAGGTTTAGGTTATAGGTTTCGGCTAAGGTTATAGGTTATAGGTTTAGGTTTAGGTTAAGGTTAGGTTTAGGTTATAGGTTTTGGAATTTGGGAATAGTTTTAGGTTATAAGTAAAGGTTTAGGTTAGGTTATAGGTTTGGGGATTTGAGAATGGGTTCGGGTTTAGGTTATAGGTTTTGGATTAGGTTTAGGTTATAGGTTTCGGCTAAGGTTATAGGTTATAGGTTTAGGTTTAGGTTAAGGTTAGGTTTAGGTTATAGATTTTGGGATTTGGGAATAGTTTTAGGTTACAAGTATAGGTTTATGTTAGGTTATAGGTTTTGGGATTTGATAATGGGTTCGGGTTTAGGTTATAGGTTTTGGTTTTGGTTTTGGTTTAGGTTATTAGTTTAGGTTTAGGTTGTAGGTTATAGGTTTAGGATAAGGTTTGGGTTTAGGTTATAGGTTTTGGTTTTGGTTTTGGTTATAGGTTTTAGGATTTGAGAATGGGTTCGGGTGTATGTTATAGGTTTTGGTTTTGGTTTAGGTTATAGGTTTTGGTTAAGGTTATAGGTTATAGGTTTAGGTTTAAGTTAAGGTTTGGTTTAGGTTATAGGTTTTGGGATTTGAGAATAGTTTTAGGTTATAGGTATAGGTATAGGTTAGGTTATAGGTTAAGGTTTAGGGATAGGTTATAGGTTTTGGCATTTGAGAATGGGTTCGGGTTTAGGTCATAGGTTTTGGTACTGGTTTAGGTTATAGGTTTTGGGATTTGAGAATGGGTTCAGGTTTAGGTTATAGGTTTTGGTTTTGGTTTTGGTTATAGGTTTTGGTATAGGTTATTGGTTAAGGTGAGGTTTAGGTTATAGGTTTTGAGATTTGATAATGGGTTCGGGTTTAGGTTATAGGTTTTGCTATTGGTTTAGGTTATAGGTTTTGGGATTTGAGAATGGGTTCAGGCTTAGGTTATAGGTTTTGGTTTTGGTTTAGGTTATAGGTTATGGTTTAGTTTATAGGTTATAGGTTTTGGTTTTGGTTAAGGTTAGGTTTAGGTTATAAGATTTGGGATTTGAGAAATGGTTCGGGTTTAGGTTATAGGTTTTGGTTTTGGTTTAGGTTATAGGTTATAGGTTTAGGTTTAGGTTAAGGTTAGGTTTAGGTTATAGGTTTTGGGATTTGGGAATAGTTTTAGGTTATAAGTATAGGTTTAGGTTAGGTTAGAGGTTTTGAGATTTGATAATGGGTTTGGGTTTAGGTTTTAGGTTTTAGTTTTGGTTTAGGTTATAGGTTTTGGTTAAGGGTATAGGTTAACGTTAGGTTTAGGTTATAGGTTTTGGGATTTGAGAATGGGTTTGGGTTTAAGTCATAAGTTTTGCTATTGGTTTAGGCTATAGGTTTTGGGATTTGTGAATGGGTTCGGGTTTAGGTTATAGGTTTTGGTTTAGGTTATTGGTTATAGGTTTAGGTTTAGGTTAAGGTTAGGTTTAGGATATAGGTTTTGGGATTCGGGAATAGTTTTAAGTTATAGGTATAGGTTTAGGTTACGTTTTAGGCTAAGGTTTCGGGATAGGTTATAGGTTTTGGGATTTGAGAATGGGTTTGGGTTTAGGTCATTGGTTTTGGTATTGGTTTAGGTTATAGGTTTTGGGATTTGAGAATGAGTTCAGGCTTAGGTTATAGGTTTTGGTTTTGGTTTTGGTTATAGGTTTTGGTTTACGTTATAGGTTAAGGTTAGGTTTAGGTTATAGGTTTTGGAATTTGAGAATGGGATCAAGTTTAGGTCATAGGTTTAGGTATTGGTTTAGGTTATAGGTTTTGGGATTTGAGAATGGATTCGGGTTTTGGTTTTGGTTTAGGTTATAGGTTTTGGTAAAGGTTATAGGTTATAGGTTTTGGTTTTGGTTAAGGGTAGGTTTAGGTTATAGGTTTTGGGATTTAAGAATGGGTTCGAGTTTAGGTTATAGGTTTTGGTTTTGGTTTAGGTTAAAGGTTATAGGTTTAGGATAAGGTTTAGGTTTAGGTTTATGTTATAGGTTTTGGGATTTGAGAATGGGTTCAGGTTTAGGTTATAGGTTTTGGGATTTGAGAATGGGTTCAGTTTTAGGTTTTAAGTTTTGATTTTAGTTTTGGTTATAGGTTATAGATTTAGGATAAGGTTTAGGTTATAGGTTTTGGTTTTGGTTTAGGTCATAGGTTTTGGGATTTGAGAATGGGTTCGGGTTTAGGTTTTGGGTTTTGGTTTTGGTTTAGGTTATAGGTTTTGGTTTAGGTTATATGTTAAGGTTATGTTTTGGTTATAGGTTTTGGAATTTGAGAATGGGTTTGGGTTTAGGTTGTAGGTTTTGGTTTTGGTTTAGGTTATAGGTTTTGGGATTTGGGAATGAAATCTTGTTTAGGTTATAGGTTTTGGTTTTGGTTTGGGTTATAGGTGTGGGTGAAGGTTATAGGTTATAGGTTTAGGTTTAGGCTTTGGTTAGGTTTAAGTTATAGGTTTGGGGATTTGGGAATAGTTTGAGGTTATAAGTATAGGTTTAGGTTAGGTTATAGGTTTTGAGATTTGAGAATGGGTTTGGGTTTAGGTTATAGGTTTTGGTTTAGGTTTAGGTTATAGGTTTCGGTTAAGGTTATAGGTTATTGGTATAGGTTTCGGTTAAGGTTAGGTTTAGGTTATAAATTTTGGGATTTGGTAATAGTTTTAGGTTATAACTATAGGTTTCGGTTAGGTTATAGGTTCTGGGATTTGTTAATGGGTTCGGGTTTAGGTTATAGGTTTTTGTTTTGGTTTTGGTTTAGGATATAGGTTATAGGTTTCGGATAAGGTTTGGGTTTAGGTTATTGGTTTTGGTTTTGGTTTTGGTTATAGGTTTTGGGATTTGAGAATGGGTTCGGGTGTAGGTTATAGGTTTTTCTATTGGTTTAGGTTAGAGGTTTCGGCTAAGGTTATAGGTTATAGGTTTAGGTTTAGGTTAAGGTTAGGTTTAGGTTATAGAATTTGAGATTTGGGAATTGTTTTAGGTTACAAGTATAGGTTTAGGGTAGGTTATAGGTTTTGGGATTTGATAATGGGTTCGGGTTTAGGTTATAGGTTTTGGTTTTGGTTTTGGTAATAAGTTTTGGTTTAGGTTATAGGTTATAGGTTTAGGATAAGGTTTGGGTTTTGGTTATAGGTTTTGGAATTTGAGAATGGGTTCGGGTGTAGGTTATAGGTTTTGGTTTTGGTTAAGGTTATAGGTTTTGGTTAAGGTTATAGGTTATAAGTTTAGGTTTAGGTTAAGGTTAGGTTTAGGTTATAGGTTTTGGGATTTGGGAATAGTTTTAGGTTATTCGTATAGGTTTATTTTAGGTTATATATTAAGGTTTAGGGATAGGTTATAGGTTTTGGCATTTGAGAATGGGTTCGGGTTTAGGTCATGGGTTTTGGTACTGGTTTAGGTTATAAGTTTTGGGATATGAGAATGGGTTCGGGTTTAGGATATAGGTTTTAGTTTTGGTTTTGGTTATAGGTTTTGGTATAGGTTATAAGTTAAGGTTAGGTTTAGGTTATAGGCTTTGGGATTTGAGAATGGGTTCGGGTTTAAGTAATAGGTTTTTCTATTGGTTTAGGTTATAGGTTTTGGGATTTGAGAATGGGTTCGGGTTTAGGTTATAGGTTTTGGTATTGGTTTTGGTTTAGATTATAGGTTATTGGTTTTTATTTTGGTTAAGGTTAGGTTTAAGTTATCGGATTTGGTATTTGAGAATGGGTTCTGGTTTAGGTTATAGGTATTGGTTTTAGTTTAGGTTATAGGTTATAGGTTTAGGTTTAGGTTAAGGTTAGGTTTAGGTTATAGGTTTTGGGATTTGGGAATAGTTTTAGGTTATAAGTATAGGTTTAGGTTTGGTTATAGGTTTTGGGATTTGATAATGGGTTTGGGTTTCGATTTTAGGTTTTGGTTTTGGTTTAGGTTATAGGTTTTGGTTTAGGGTATAGGTTAACGTTAGGTTTAGGTTATAGGTTTAGGGATTTGAGAATGGGTTCGGGTTTAGGTCATAGGTTTTGTTATTGGTTTAGTTGATAGGTTTTGGAATTTGAGAATAGGTTCGGGTTTAGGTTATAGGTTTTGGTTTTGGTTTAGGTTATAGGTTTTGGTTTAGGTTATAGGTTATAGGTTTAGGTTTAGGTTAAGGTTAGGTTTAGGATATAGGTTTTGGGATTTGGGAATAGTTTTAGGTTATAGGTTTGGGTTTAGGTTAGGTTATAGGTTAAGGTTTAGGGATTGGTTATAGGTTTTGGCATTTGAGAATGGGTTCGGGTTTGGGTCAAAGGTTTTGGTATTGGTTTAGGTTATAGGTTTTAGGATTTGTGAATATGTTGGGTTTAGGTTATAGGTTTTGGTTCTGGTTTAGGTTATACATTATAGGTTTAGAATAAGGTTTGGGTTTAGGTTTTAGGTTTTGGTTTAGGTTTAGGTTATAGGTTTTGGTTTAGGGTATAGGTTAACGTTAGGCTTAGGTTATAGGTTTTGGTAATTGAGAATGGGTTTGGGTTTAGGTCATAGGTTTTGCTATTGGTTTAGGTTATAGGTTTTGGGATTTGAGAATGGGTTCGGGTTTAGGTTATTGGTTTTGATTTTGGTTTAAGTTATATGTTTTGGTTTAGGTTATAGGTTATAGGTTTAGGTTTAGGTTAATGTTAGGTTTAGGTTAAAGGTTTTTGGATTTGGGAATAGTTTTAGGCTATAGGTATAGGTTTAAGTTAGGTTATAGGTTAAGGTTTAGGGATAGGTTATAGGTTTTGGCATTTGAAAATACGTTCGGGTTTAGGTCATAGGTTTTGGTACTGGTTTAGGTTATAGGTTTGGTTAAGATTATAGGTTATAGGTTTAGGTTTAGGTTAGGGTTAGGTTTAGGTTATAGGTTTTGGGATTTGGGAATGGTTTTATGTTATAAGTATAGGTTTAGGTTTGGTTATAGGTTTTGAGATTTGAGAATGGGTTTGGGTTTAGGATATAGCTTTTGTTTTTGATTTAGGTAATAGGTTTTGGTTAAGGTTATAGGTTATAGGTTTAGGTTTAGGTTAAGGTTAGGTTTAGGTTATAGGTTTTGGGATTTGGGAATAGTTTTAGGTAATATGTATAAGTTTAGGTTAGGTTATAGGTTTTGGGATTTGATAATGGGTTTGGGTTTTGGTTATAGGTTTTGGTTTGGGGTATAGGTTAAGGTTAGGTATAGGTTATAGGTTTTGGGATTTGAGAATGGGTTCGGGTTTAGGTCATAGGTTTTGCTATTGGTTTAGGTTATAGGTTTTGGGATTTGAGAATGGGTTTTGGTTTAGGTTATAGGTTTTGGTTCTGGTTTAGGCTATAGGTTTAGGTTTAGCTTAAGGTTAGGTTTTGGTTATAGGTTTTGGGATTTGGGAATAGTTTTAGGTTATAGGCATAGGTTTAGGTTAGGTTATAGGTTAAGGTCTGAGGATAGGTTTTAGGTTTTTGGATTTGAGAATGGGTTCGGGTTTAGGTCATAGGTTTTGGTATTGGTTTAGGTTATAGGTTTTGGGATTTTTGAATGGGTTTGGGCTTAGGTTATAGGTTTTGGTTTTGGTTTAGGTTATAGGTTAAGGTTAGGTTTAGATTATAAGATTTGGGATTTGAGAATGGGTTCAGGTTTAGATCATAGGTTTTGGTCTTAGTTTAGGTTATAGGTTTTGGGATTTGAGAATGGGTTCGGGTTTAGGTTATAGGTTTTGGTTTTGGTTTAGGTTATAGGTTTTGGTTAAGGTTATAGGTTATAGGTTTTGGTTTTGGTTTCGGTTAAGGCTTGGTTTAGGTTATAGGTTTTGGGATTTGCGAATGGGTTCGGGTTTAGGTTATAGGTTTTAGTTTTGGTTTAGGTTATAGGTTATAGGTTTAGGATAAGGTTTAGGTTTAGGTTTATGTTATAGGTTTTGGGATTTGAGAATGGGTTTAGGTTTAGGTTATAGGTTTTAGTTTTGGTTTACGCTATAGGTTTTGGGATTTGAGAATGGGTTCGGGTTTAGGTTATAGGTTTTGATTTTGGTTTAGGTTATAGGTTAGAGATTTAGGATAAGGTTTAGGTTATAGGTTTTGGGATTTGAGAATGGGTTCGGGTTTAGGTTATAGGTTTTTGTTTTGATTTAGGTCTTCGGTTTTAAGATTTGGGAATGGGTTCAGGTTTAGGTTATAGGTTTTGGTTTTGGTTTAGGTTATAGGTTTTGGTTAAGTTTATAGGTTAAGGTTAGGTTTTGGTTATAGGTTTTGGGATTTGAGAATGGGTTCAGGTTTATGTTATAGGTTTTGGGATATGAGAATGGGTTCGGGTTTAGGTTATAGGTTTTGGTTTTAGTTTAGGTTATAGGTTTTGGGATTTGGGAATGGGTTTGGGTTTAGGTTATAGGTTTTGGTTTTGGTTTGGGTTATAGGTTATAGGTTTTGGTTTAGGTTATGGTTAGGTTTAGGTTAAAGGTTTGTGTATTTGGGAATAGTTTGAGGTTATAAGTATAGGTTTATGTTAGGTTATAGGTTTTGGGATTTGAGAATGGGTTCGGGTTTAGGTTATAGGTTTTCATTTAGGTTTAGGTTATAGGTTTCAATTAAGGTTATAGGTTATAGGTTTAGGTTTAGGTTAGGGTTAGGTTTAGGTTATAGATTTTGGGATTTGGGAATAGTTTTAGGATATAAGCATTGGTTTCAGTTAGGTTATAGGTTTTGGAATTTGTTAATGGGTTCGGGTTTAGGTTATAGGTTTTGGTTTTGGTTTTGGTAATAAGTTTTGGTTTAGGTTATAGGTTATAGGTTTAACATAAGGTTTAGGTTTAGGTTATAAGTTTTGGTTATAGGTTTTGGTTTTGATTTTGGTTATAGGTTTTGGGATTTAAGAATGGGTTCTGGTGTAAGTTATAGGTTTTGGTTTTGGTTTAGGTTATAGGTTTTGGTTAAGGTTATAGGTTATAGGTATAGGTTTAGGTTAAGGTTAGGTTTAGGTTATAGGTTTTGGGATTTGGGAATAGTTTTAGGTTATAGGTATAGATTTAGGTTAGGTTTTAGGTTAAGGTTTATGGATAGTATAGGTTTTGGCATTTGAGAATGGGTTTGGGTTTAGGTCATAGGTTTTGGTATTGGTTTAGGTTATAGGTTTTGGGATTTGAGAATGGATTTGACTTTCGGTTATAGGTTTTGGTTTTGTTTTAGGCTTTAGGTTTTGGGATTTGAGAATGGGTTCGGGTTTAGGTTATAGGTTTTCGTTTTGATTTAGGTCTTCAGTTTTGAGATTTGGGAATGGGTTCGGGTTTAAGTTATAGGTTTTGGTTTTAGTTTAGGTTATAGGTTTTGGTTAAGGTTATAGGTTAAGGTTAGGTTTTGGTTATAGGTTTTGGGATTTGAGAATGGGTTCGGGTTTAACTTATAGGTTTTGGTTTTGGTTTTGGTTATAGGTTTTGGGATTTGGGAATGGGTTTGGGTTTAGGTTATAGGTTTTGGTTTTGGTTTGCGTTATAGGTTATAGGTTTTGGTTTAGGTTATGGTTAGGTTTAGGTTATAAGTTTGTGGATTTGGGAATAGTTTGAGGTTATAAGTATAGGTTTATGTTAGGTTATAGGTTTTGGGATTTGAGAATGGGTTCGGGTTTAGGTTATAGGTTTTCATTTAGGTTTAGGTTATAGGTTTCAATTAAGGTTATAGGTTATAGGTTTAGGTTTAGGTTAGGGTTAGGTTTAGGTTACAGATTTTGGGATTTGGGAATAGTTTTAGGTTATAAGCATTGGTTTCAGTTAGGTTATAGGTTTTGGGATTTGTTAATGGGTTCGGGTTTAGGTTATAGGTTTTGGTTTTGGTTTTGGTAAGAAGTTTTGCTTTAGGTTATAGGTTATAGGTTTAAGATAAGGTTTGGGTTTAGGTTATAAGTTTTGGAGATTTGAGAATGGGTTCGAGTTTAGGTTATAGGTTTTGCTATTGGTTTAGGTTATTGGTTTTGGGATTTGAGAATAGGTTCAGGTTTGGTTTATCGATTTTGGTTTTGGTATAGGTTACAAGCTTTGGTTTAAGTTATAGTTTAAGGTTAGGTTTTGGTTATATGTTTTAGAATTTAAAAATGGGTTCGGGTTTAGGTTATAGGTTTTGGTTTTACTTTACGTTATAGGTTTTGGGATTTGGGAATGGGTTCGGGTTTAGGTTATAGGTTTTGGTTTTGGTTTGGGTTATTGGTTTTGGGGAAGGTTATAGGTTATAGGTTTGGGTTTAGGTTATGGTTAGGTTTAGGTTATAGGTTTGGGGATTTGAGAATAGTTTGATTTAGGTTAAGTTATCGGTTTTGGATTTAGAGAATGGGTTCAGGTTTAGGTTATAGGTTTTAGTTTAGGTTTAAGTTATAGGTTTTGACTAAGGTTATAGGTTATAGGTTTAGGTTTAGGTTAAGGTTAGGTTTAGGTTATAGATTTTGGGATTTGGGAATAGTTTTAGGTTACAAGTATAGGTTTAGTTAGGTTATTAGTTTTAGGATTGGATAATGGGTTCGGGTTTAGGTTATAGGTTTTAGTTTTGGTTTAGGTTATAAGTTTTGGTTTAGGATAAGGTTTGGGTTTAGGTTATAAGTTTTGGTTTTGATTTTAGTTATAGGTTTTGGTTTTGGTTTTAGTTATAGGTTTTGGGATTTGAGAATGGGTTCAGGTGAAGGTTATAGGCTTTGGTTTTGGTTTAGGTTATAGGTTATGGTTTAGGTTATAGGTTATGGTTAAGGTTATAGGTTATAGGTTTAGGTTTAGGTTATAGGTTTAGGGATTTAGGAATAGTTTTAGGTTATAGGTATATGTTTAGGTTAGGTTATAGGCTAAGGTTTAGGGATAGGTTATAGGTTTTGGCATTTGAGAATGGGTTCGGGTTTAGGTCATAGGTTTTGGTACTGGTTTAGGTTATAGGTTTTGGGATTTGAGAATGGGTTCGGGTTTAGGTTATAGGTTTTGGGATTTGAGAATGGGTTCGGGTTTAGGTTATAGGTTTTGGTTTTGGTTTAGGTTATAGGTTTTGGTATAGGTTATTGGTTAAGGTGAGGTTTAGGTTATAGGTTTTGGTATTTGAGAATGGGTTCGGGTTTAGGTTATAGGTTTTGGTTTTGGTTTAGGTTATAGGTTTTGGTATAGGTTACAGGTTAAGGTGAGGTTTAGGTAATAGGTTTTGGGATTTGAGAATGGGTTCGGGTTTAGGTTATAGGTTTTGCTATTGGTTTAGGTTATAGGTTTTGGGATTTGATAATGGGTTCGGGTTTAGGTTATAGGTTTTGGTTTTGGTTTAGGTTATAGGTTTTGGTTTAGGTTACAGGTTATAGGTTTTGGTTTTGGTTAAGGTTTGGTTTTGGTTATACGATTTGAGATTTGAGAATGGATTCGGGTTTAGGATATAGGTTTTGCTTTTGGTTTAGGTTATAGGTTATAGGTTTAGTTTTAGGTTAAGGTTAGGTTTAGGTTATAGGTTTTTGGATTTGGGAATAGTTTTTGGTAATATATATAGGTTTAGGTTAGGTTATAGGTTTTGGAATTTGATAATGGGTTTGGGTTTAGGTTTTTGGTTTTGGTTTTGGTTTAGGGTATAGGTTAATGTTAGGTTTAGGTTATAGGTTTTGGGATTTGAGAATGGGTTCAGGTTTAGGTCATAGGTTTTGCTATTGGTTTAGGTTATAGGTTTTGGGATTTGAGAATGGGTTAGGGTTTAGGTTATAGGTTTTGGTTTTGGTTTAGGTTATAGGTTTTGGTTTAGGTTATTGGTTATAGGTTTAGGTTTAGATTTAGGTTTAGGATATAAATTTTGGGATTTGGGAATAGTTTTAGGTTATTAGTATAGGTTTAGGTTAGGTTATCGGCTAAACTTTACGGATAGGTTATAGGTTTTGAGATTTGAGAATGGGTTCGGGTTTAGGTCATAGGTTTTGGTAATAGTTTAGGTTATAGGTTTTGGGATTTGAGAATGAGTTCGGGCTTAGGTTATAGGTTTTGGTTTTGGTTTTATTTATAGGTTTTGGTTTAGGTTATAGGTTAAGGTTAGGTTTAGGTTATATGCTTTGGGATTTGAGAATGGGTTCTAGTTTAGGTCATAGGTTTTGGTATTGGTTTAGGTTATAGGTTTTGGGATTTGAGAATGGGGTCGGGTTTAGGTTATAGGTTTTGGTTTTGGTTTAGGTTATAGGTTTTGGTTTAGGTTATTGGTTATAGGTTTACGTTTAGGTTAAGGTTAGGTTTAGGATATAGGTTTTGGGATTTGGGAATAGTTTTAGGTTATAGGTATATGTTTAAGTTAGGTTATAGGTTAAGATTTAGGGATAGGTTATAAATTTTGGGATTTGAGAATGGGTTCGGGTTTAGGTCATAGGTTTTGGTATTGGTTTAGGTTATAGGTTTTGGGATTTGAGAATGAGTTCGGGCTTAGGTTATAGGTTTTGGTTTTTGTTTCAGTTATAGATTTTGGTTTAGGTTATAGGTTAAGGTTAGGTTTAAGCTATAGGTTTTGGGATTTGAGAATGGATTCGTGTTTAGGTTAGAGGTTTGAGTTTTGGTTTAGGTTAAAGGTTTTGTTTAAGGTTATAGGTTATAGGTTTTGGTTTTGGTTAAGGTTAGGTTTAGGATATAGGTTTTGGGATTTGAGAATGGGTTCGGGTTTAGGTTATAGTTTTTGGTTTTGGTTTAGGTTATAGGTTATAGGTTTAGAATAAGATTTAGGTTTAGGTTTATGTTATAGGTTTTGGGATTTGAGAATGGGCTCTGGTTTAGGTTATAGGTTTTGGGATTTGAGAATGGGTTCGGGTTTAGGTTATATGTTTTGATTTTGGTTTTGGTTATAGGTTATAGATTTAGGATAAGGTTTAGGTTTAGGTTTAGGTTATAGGTTTTGGTTTTGGTTTAGGTCATAGGTTTTTGGATTTGAGAATGGGTTCGGGTTTAGGTTATCGATTTTGGTTTTGGTTTAGGTTTTAGGTTAAGGTTAGGTTTTGGTTATAGGTTTTGGGATTTGTGAATGGGTTCGTGTTTAGGTTTTAGGTTTTGAATTTGGTTTAGCTTATAGGTTTTAGGATTTGGGAATGGGTTCTGGTTTAGGTTATAGGTTTTGGTTTCGGTTATGGTTTGGTTCAGGTTATGTAACACCCTGAAAATCGGGGGTCGTGTATAAACTCAACTCCCGAGTTCCAGACCGTCACTTATGCAACAAATATGGTTATGATTCAATGTTTTCTGATTTAAAGCATTCACATGAGTAAAAGTATACCAAAACTGCAATTCATACTTCAGATCCAGTGATAAAAGCAAGCGAAAGACTAAACAATATATATATCACTGTATGGAAAAACAAAGTAATCTCAACTGTCTCCAAAGTATGACTACATCTCTGAGTCTCATATACATGTAAATAGACAAAAGAATAAGTTCCAAAATAGTCCCACTGAAGTCCCCCTCGATCCAGGTCACCTACGGGAAGCCGTCGTGATACTGCATATACGAGAACTCATCCTGGTCCTCGTCAATCTCCGGCTCCACCTCCTGGATCTCGTCGTCACCTGCAACTACAACAGGGTCTGGTGGGTGTTGCAAACACCATCCCGTAACGTGGGAATGAGTGATCAACTCAGTGGAATCATAGAACAAAGATTAGCATGTTCACAATTCAATCACGCGATAATAGTAAAGCAGTAAATCAGACAATCCTAATACTGTTGTTTAATGCAAGATGATATGACGTGATGTATGCCCTCACCGACGATCACCCTCATGCGGCAACATCTTACGACCGCGGCATGCGACACTCCCTAGAGTGCTCCACATCTTCTAGGCACATGCAATGCTATGGTGATATGATTACCAAGTTGTTATTAGTCCATTCAAACAGCAAGATTGGGAAACTAAGGTACCTCCCTTGTATCAATCCCAACACGGATCCTGTCTAGGGTCGTCACTCCTAGTAATCTCATACGATGTACATTTCGTAGGTCACTGCAAGGGCTGCCAGGGCTGTTGCTCGCACTCGTTGCACCGCTCCCCCATCACCTTATCAATACAGGCCTACTGTACTCTACTGCACGGAAGGGTCGTCGCCTCCCGTGAACTCAGAATACGCTCGCGGTCACTACAAAGGGCTCGTCGCCTGATCAGTGTAGGCCGACAGCTAGAATATAGTGTCCCATACCACCATAATCTGCTCACGAGTCAAGGTGCTCACTGGTCACTACGGGGAGGTTTGTGGCCCCAGCGTAGGCCGACAGCTCGACCACGGTGTCCCATACCACCATGCCCGGCTCATGAGTCTTCGTGGATCAAGGTACCACGGTTAATAGGGTTTACAATGGTAAGTTCAGTACCCTAGGTTCAAGCAGTTATGATACATACAAGGTGAACAAACATCGGCCAGTCGGGTTACTTGACGGGCTCGACTAGCGCGATCGCATCTCGAATTGAACGACATGAAGTGCGTAAAACACTTCGCGTGGCCTAACCACTGCCGCCAACTCTCAACACGAATCACATTCATCGACGCGTCGTTCGTGGCTATGACCAGTCAGCCACGAATTCGTTCGGTTACCGACTGCCTGGACTAAGTCAAGTCCCACACATCTATTGAACTACATTAACGCTACATACCAGGGTATTGGAATTGAAACACATCATGTGAGCATGTTAGCACATGTTATAACATTCAACTTAGGCAAATCTTCAAGGCATGCTTTCCATGCATATTCAACTTAGGCAAATCCTTAAGGCATCATTTCTATGCATGTGATGTAATCATGCATAAGGTCAACATATAGGAAATCATTTAGGTCAGCATATTAATCATGAAATCAATCTCAAACTACTACATAACATCATTCAATGCAATACATACTAATACAAGCATTTATACAAACACATACACTACACACTTAAATCCACATATAGTATGTCGACCCAAAGTGCGCAACTTGGCGAGTCTCTTCGCCAAACTGATTATGCAAGCATTCCTAACTCTCTAATGCGGCGACAAATCATGTCAATCACGTCAGCAAATTATGCATGGAGACCGTACTTCCTACAAATGACTAAAATGCCCTAAATCTCATATTCGTCGTTAATTTGGGAAACGGGAAACGGAGAGCATGTTGTACATGTCAAACGGCGATGCCGTCGATAATCTACTATTAAACGACATTGAAAGCGTTGTAAACCGACAATCAAAGCGTCTAAAATCCTCACCTAATCTCTTACGGTCGCGGGAATTTGAACGGAGCGTGTACGCTTCGTCTACGGCAGTAGGAGAACCTGATTTGTGGATTTAGTTAGCTAACATATTCAGAATCTACATAAACCCTAAATTAGCAAGTTTTTGGGGTTTTTCTATACCTGAAAAAGTGGAAAAATCACCAGCCAGGTGATTGGAATGAAGTGTTGAAGCAGCAACCGTTGGTGGCTCGGAAGCGGGAAAAATCACCTCTTCCCTTTCTCTCAAACTCTCTCTCTCTTATGCTAGGGTTTGTGAAATTCGTATGCAAGGAAGGAATGAGGGTTTCAACCCCTTTTATAAGCTTGGAAACGCCGAAAATAGGCTCCGGGACGAAGTTCACTTATTGCCTATCCATTTCGGGGCTGTTTCGGTCCAAAAACTGATTTCTGGTGGTCCCCTGGTCGATTGCGATCAGACTTAAGCTCATGGGTACCAGATGTACCTCGTATTAAGTTTTCAGTCTGGCAGGGTTCGCAAATCGCACGTGGCGGACCAGTTTCAGTTCAGCGGTCACCGCACATAGATCAGGGCTGAAAGTTCCGTGATAATAAATAGATATTTTTCCTGATCCGAGGGTGTAATCTGGATGAATTCTGACGGTCAGAACGCTTAATACTGACGCGTCAAGTCGTGTGCCAGATCTAAATTTGAAATTCCCAATTCGTCCCTATTTGCGGTCGCTTCAGTCCGGGTTCAACGAAATACTCTGTGATTATCGGTTTGACTTGATTTTTGAGATGATTGTCAAGTCCAGCTGGGCGGTTCTAACGGTCTAAGATAGGAGGTATCAGACCTTCGACGCGTGGTCTAAATCCAATACAAAAGTTCAATATGGTCCAGAGGACAAACCTGCTTAGAGTTGGATCCAAGGTTATAGAGTATTGTAGAGTTGTCTGTTCTACTCGATTTGGGTCTTGTAGAACGTATTTAAAGTGATCAGGGACTATTTCCCAGCTACTCTAGCGTTGCGCTAGCTAACTTACGTTTAATTTCCATGGAAATTATTTATACGCGATTTCGGGTCAAATCGGTACTCGATTCCAAGTACGGATTTTGACGGGCGTTACAATCTACCCCCCTTAACAAATAATTTCGTCCTCGAAATTTGTACCTGTTCGTACTCCTCGAGAAGGTGTGGGTAGTTCTTTCTGATCTCGGCTTCTGTCTCCCAAGTAGCCTCCTCCTCAGAGTGATGCGTCCATAGTACCTTCACAAGGGGAATCACCTTGCTACGCAGTACCTGCTCCTTCCGGTCTAAGATGCGTGATGGTCGCAGGATATAAGTAACATCCTCTCCTAACTGCACCTGCTCCCACCTGATGATATGGGAAGGATCAGCAACGTACTTCTTCAGCATAGAAACATGAAATACGTTGTGGACGCTCGCGAGGGGCGTGGGTAAAGCCAATCGGTAAGCCACTGCTCCCACACGATCGAGGATCTGAAATGGACCAATGAATCGCGGTGCCAGCTTCCCCTTCCTCCCGAACCGAAGGACTCCCTTCATAGGGGAAACTCGCAAAAACACATGATCCCCGACTGTGAACTCTAGTGGCCGTCGTCTCGTATCGGCGTAGCTCTTCTTTCTGCTCTGTGCTGTAAGAAGCCGACGTCGAATAATATCAATCTTCTCTGACGTCGCCTGCACCAACTCTGGGCCAATCAAGCTGCGCTCACCGACCTCTAACCAGCAATGCGGTGCGCGACAAGGTCGCCCATACAGCGCCTCATAAGGTGCCATGCCGATACTCGTCTGGAAGCTATTGTTGTACGCAAACTCCGCATATGCAAGACAGTCATCCCAACTGTCCTTGAAGTCCAATGCGCAAGCCCGCAACATGTCCTCCAGGATCTGGTTCACTCGCTCCGTCTGTCCGTCCGTCTGTGGGTGGAAGGCAGTACTGAACTTCAACTTCACACCCATAGCCTCCTGAATACGAGTCCAGAAAATAGAAGTGAACCGCGTGTCTCTGTCCGACACGATCTCCAACGGAACTCCATGCAGACGCACAATCTCTCGGATATACAATCTAGCCAGCTCATCTGCAGAGTTCGTAACTCTGATCGGTAGGAAGTGCGCAGACTTCGTCAATCGGTCGACGATCACCCAAATGGAATCATGCCCCTTTCTCGTCCTCGGCAACCCAGAAATGAAGTCCATGGAAATGAAATCCCATTTCCACTCTGCAATCGGCATAGGCTGCAAAAGTCCAGGTGGTCGGCGATGCTCTGCCTTCACCTGCTGACAAGTGAGACAACGGGACACGAACTCAGCAATGTGGGTCTTCATACCTTCCCACCAGTACGTCCTCTTCACGTCACGATACATCTTCGTGCTGCCAGGATGCATCGCGAGTCTAGTAGAATGCGCAGCCTCGAGAATCTCTCGTCTCAAGTCAGGGACATCTGGGACGCATAGGCGGCCACGATAACGTAAGCCTCCATCCATACCAACTCGCCAGTCGGCGTCAGCATCATCACTGGCCTGCTCTCGAAGCTCAGTAAGATGCGCGTCGTCCCTCTGCGCCTCGATGACACGGTCATCGATCTGGGATCGCACCTGTACATGTGCGATGAACTCAAATGGCTCCTCTACGGTGAGTTTCTGCTCAAAGTCCCGCAAAAACTCCACCATATCCCACTCGGCAACCATCAGCGGAGCCGCAAACTCTATCGCCTTCTTGCGGCTCAACGCATCAGCCACAAGGTTCACCTTCCCAGGATGGTAAGAGACTTCAAACTTGAAGTCCTTCAGCGTCTCCATCCATCGCCGCTGCCTCATATTCAAGTCTCGCTGCGTGAATATGTACTTGAGGCTCTTGTGGTCGCAAAAGAGCTCGAACTCCTCTCCGTAGAGGTAATGTCTCCAGAGTCTCAGTGCGAATATAACGGCTGCCAACTCCAGGTCGTGTGTAGGGTAATTCTCCTCGTGCTTCCTTAATTGTCTCGAGGCATACGAAATTACCCTGTCCCTCTGCATAAGGACACAACCCAAACCAACGCTAGACGCGTCAGTGTATATAGTGTATCTAACCCCTTGCTCTGGCAATACTAGCACAGGGGCGGACGTAAGTCTGTCCTTCAGCTCCTGAAAAGCTGACTCCGCCCTATCATTCCAGGCGAACCTCACGTCCTTCCGTGTCAACTGAGATAAGGGTCTCGCGATCTTCGAGAAATCCTGAATGAATCGCCGATAGTAGCCAGCGAGACCCAAGAAACTCCTCACCTCAGTGACAGAACCAGACTGCTCCCAGTCCTGCACCGCAGCTACCTTAAACAGGTCAACTGTCATGCCGTCCTTGGACACCACGTGTCCCAGAAACTTCACCTCCTGCTTCCAGAAGTCGCACTTCTTGTACTGTGCGAACAACTGATGTCGTCTGAGCGTATCCAGGACCAAACGCAAATGCTCCTCATGCTCCTCTCGACTCCTAGAGTATACCAAAATGTCGTCGATGAAGACAACGACGAATCGATAGAGGAAAGGCCGAAAAACCTGGTTCATCAGATCCATGAACACGGCCGGTGCGTTCGTGAGACCGAACGACATCACAAGGAACTCGTAATGACCAAAACTGGTCCTGAATGCTGTCTTCTGCACGTCCTCATCTCTGACGCGCAGCTGATGATATCCTGACTGAAGATCAATCTTCGAGAAGTACTGCGCTCCTCTCAACTGATCAAACAAGTCATCGATCCTGGGTAAAGGGTACTTGTTCTTCACTGTGAGCTGGTTCAGCCTGCGATAATCAATACACAATCGCAGCGAACCGTCCTTCTTCTTCACGAACAAGACCGGTGCTCCCCAGGGAGATACGCTAGGCCGTATAAAGCCAAGCTCTAGCAGACCATCAATCTGCGTCCGCAACTCCTCCATCTCACATGGTGCCATGCGATACGTCGGCAGTGAGACGGGTGTAGAACCAGGAATCAGATCGATAGTGAAATCGATCTCACGTCGGGGCGGCAAACCAGGGATCTTCCTGAACAGATCCCCGAACTCAGAAACAACTGGCGTCTGCTCAAGTACCTGGGCACCAGCGTCGCGCAATAGAGTGGCGTAGCTAAGAATGCGGAAAGGAAGATTTATCCGCACTGAAAATGTGAAAGGCGTGCCCTCAGGCTCGTACACCGTCACCACACGAGCCTCGCAGTCAATCTCGGCTCTCGCTGCAGTCAACCAGTCCATGCCAAGAATGACGTCGAGATATACGAGCGAGGGATCGACGACCAGATCAAGAGTCATCGTCCTGCCTCCCAGATCAACTAAACAACCCTCACACATCTGGGTGACATCCGAATAATCTCCATGAGCTGCAAGGACTCGCACGCTATCCATAGTGATAGTCTGCAACCCAAGACGTCTGACTACGGCACGCGATATCAAAGAAATCGTGGAACCAGTGTCCACCATGATAAGAACGGGAGTACCTCCGATATGGCCCGTGACCTCGAAGGCTGAGTGCTGGAAAGTCGGCGTCGTAGCTGCCTCAGCGGTCAGTGCATGAACTCGTGCCTGCTGTGGCCGGTTCGGCCACTGTGTCAAGGGCCGTGGGGGCTGTCGAATCTGCGATACTGTGGGTCTGAAAGAGGGATGCGCAGGAGCTGACCGTATAGGCGGTGCTGATATCGCCTATGGACGTACACGATCAATCTTCTGCGGCGGCGAGAACCCACTGTCCCGTATCCTGGAGAAGCAACTCTGTGATAAATGGCCCGTCCTCCCACAGTACGTGCATGATAAATCAGGGCGCCGAAACGGTCGTACAGGCGCCGTGGTCCTGGTAGGAGGATCAATGCGAGGCCTCTTGCCCGTGAAGGGCCTATCTGGCAACTCCGGTCGCGGCCTGAAAGTAGTCGGGCCTCGAGATCGCGCCAGTCGATCCACGTCCTGCTCTGCCCGCATGGACATATGAACTAACTCCGCATAGGAAGGGAAACTGACGCAGCACATCTTCGACCGAATATCCGGTCGCAAGCCCTCCAAAAAGCGCCGTATGCGCATCTGCTCATCAGCCAGAATCGTCGGGACGTACCTGCCCAACTCTGTGAACCGATGCTCATACTCGGTAACCGTCATCGCTGCCTGTCTGAGACGGAGAAACTCATTCTCCCTCTCGTGCCTGTAGGTCTAGGGATAATACTTCTCATGGAAGCGGAACTCGAATGCTGCCCACGTCCATACGAAATCTGCGGCAACAGTCCGCAATATACTATCCCACCACATATTGGCCTCTCTCTCAAATAGGAAGGTAGCCAGCTCTACCTGCTCTGCCTCGGTACAGTGTAGCATGCGTAGAATCTTCGACACTCGGTCGAGCCAGAACTCTGCCTCCTCAGGTCTGTGAGAACCCGAAAAAGTAGGAGGCCGCAAGCGCTGAAATCGCTCCAGAAGGCCCAGTGTGTCGGCAGGATTCCCCGCAGGGAAAGTAGGCTACGCAGGATGTGCTATGCCCTCATCCTGGGCGTAAGTATAGGCATCCTCAGCTGGATGCGCAGGTGGTACAGGTGGAGTAGAGGTAGTCGCACCCCCACCCTGGGCTAAAGTCCCAACTATAGTGGTCAATAGCTGCTGCTGTTGTAGCATCATAGCCATCATCTGCTCGAATCTATCAGGGGGTGGAGCAGGCTGTGGCGGATGAGGTGCGGAAGTAGATGCGCGCTGTGGCTCTCGAACTGATGGTGTAAATGGCGGTGGTCCATCTGTAGGACCAACAGCAGGCTGAGACGATCAAACAGTCTCAGGAATCGGGCCCACAGCAGGGTCCGGACGAGTGCCAGACTGAGAAGGAGTCTGATCCATCTGCTCAGACAATGAAAGCCGAACCGCGCTCCTCGTAGTCTTAGGTGGCATTCCCTATATTCAAAATAGGGCGCAACCTTGTCAGTCTCAATTGCACAAATACACCACAATCATTCACTTAAAGAGTCAAAGGCATTCCATGCATTTCAATTAATCAAAATTGTCACAATACAAGGGATATATCCTTACAAGCATCATGACTAGAATGACATGGAAATTAAGACAGTTAAGCAACAGCAACATAAGAAAAGCACTAGCCCTAATAGGCTTTACACACATAAAACAGAAAATAGCTAACTACTAATAATCAACATCTAAGATCGCATCGCTAGTCAGAATCTGGTGACGGAGGAGGAGCACCCTTATCCTGTAAACAGCACAGGATTGCCTTCAAGGTGCGAGTCACCTTGCCAAATTTCTTCTTCGTAACGGCCTTGGCATCAGCGACCTCTGCTCGAAGTTCTTGGACCTCCCTTCGCAAAGCGGTCTGACTCTCCTCCATCTGAGCAATGCGATCGTCAATAGTAGTCTGCGCAGAAGGAGGAGGGCTCTCATCAGTATCCTGAGCCTCCTCTTCTGCTTCTTCCTGAACCTCTTCCTGAACCTCTGCTCTAGGTTCTTCTTCGCTTTGATCTTCCTCTTCATCAAAGTCGTCCCCACTATCCCTTTCGAGTTGATTTTCACGGTATTGCGACCCAATCTTCATCTTGAGCATTGTCGACTCATCGATGGTGTGAATCGATACTGGCAATTCGGGTCCAAGTCTATAGGCAAACCCAAGCGCAATCTTACAAATGAGTCGGCCAAAGGGAAGAGATTCGGATGTTTTCCTCGACCTGGCTATGAGAACTATCTGCCGTAAGATGAAAGTGGCCATACATACGTTCTCTCCCTGAGCCACCAGAAATAAGAAATCGACCATAAGACGTGTACATTCAATGCGCTTCGTCGACCTAGGATAAACATTGAACGTGAAGATATGGTGCAGCAGGCGCAGATCCTCAGACATGTACGTCGCTTTGAGGCTATTATTAGGCTGCCATGGAACCAACTTACCGCACAGAAACCTGGTGCGGCGATCTCGTTCACGTCTAGTCCTCAAATTCTTCTCACTTGGATGTACATCACCTAGAGGCACGTTGAGAAGTCGCGCAACCAACCGGACGTCGATCGTAGCCATCCGATCTCTACCAAAAGGGATTTTGAACTGTAAGGGCTCCAAGGTAGGACTCTGGATGTTAGCATAGAAGGCACGAACAGTGCTCACATTAGCACGAGCGCGAGCTTCAAAGATCGGTCCCCAGTGCGCAGCTTCAATGCGTTCGAACAACAGATATTCGCCGAACAATCGCCCATCTACGTCCGCCTCAAATAACACTCTACGGTCAGTGTATTCACCATGAGGCATCTCTGATAGAATGGTTCGTCCAAGGTGTGCATGGGGATCCAAATCCCGCTTTGTACGGCACTCTAGGACTGCAGTTGGACCTGCGGCGGCGCTTGAACTTGCGGCACCACCCCGCGGTCTTCTCGATCGAGCAGGGCGGCTTGGCCCAGCCTCGTCTGTCGCAGTTTTCCTCTTACCCATCAAAGATATGATGGATGAGAGCGACAAAAGGCCCAAAATGGCTTCCACAAAAGCCATGGAAAATGCCGAAAATGCGGAGAAATGGCTGCCCAATCTGACAAAAGGAAATCTAGGCGTCGTAGAGGGACGCTTCAAGCTTCCCAAGGCTGTACTTTCAGGGAAAAATTCAAACAAAAAGATGGAATGGAGCTGCTCACGATTTCAGCACTATTTGGGAGATTTTGGAGCTCCAAATGGGGAAATCTTCAAGGAAAGGGGCTGCCAACACCCAATAATTGATGGGTGGTGGTCGGTTTTGGCCAAGGAAGGGTTTAGGAGGGGTTTGGGTCGCCGAGATTTGGAATGGAGTGCTGAAAATCGAATCTAGGGTATGCAAGGGGGCTGTTTGTGAAGGAGAGGTGGGTTTTGGGGGTTTTCGTGCTATGGGAGTTACATAGGGGTGATGTGGAGGGCATTTAAGTGGGTGCGCCCGAAGGGCAGCACCAACGGAGGTCGCCGGCCGGCGATGCATCGCCCGGCCGGCGATGGCATCGCCGGTCAACTCAAAATTTGACCGGTGGGACCCCATGGGTCTGGTCCCCCATGGTCCCAGGGTCCCAAAAAAGTTGGTCCCACCCCTTGGTTCATAGCATTTTGGTCTCTATGAGCCCAAACATGTGTTCGGGGTTTTCTGAGTCCACATCGTAATCCCGAATACCAAACCATATGATGCAGCATATGAATTTGGGGTAGAAGGAGCCAGTACATCTTTCTAGCTCCTTAGTTGCTAAAGAAAGTGAAGTTAGAATGGCATTATGGCCATTTTTCATGAAATTTTACTATTCACTGTAAAATTTGGTGAATGTGCTAATTTATGTTATTTTCACATTAGGTTTGATGCCTAATATGAAATGGATAAGAAAGAACTGAAGGTTGAAGTGTTTAGAGAAGGAATTTTGAAGATTTTTGGTGAAACGGGGTTTTTAAGCCCTGGCGATTGATTACTGGAGTCGTGGTCATCCCACGGCCCAAAGATTCACTTTTGCGGTTTAAAACCGCTCATAGGACGTCTCCACCCGACTTCCTACAGCTTAGAAGTGATTCGGGTCGCTTTACGCGACTCGAGATACGTTACAGACTCGATCTTGCGATCGATCCTTATAGACTTCGCCTATCGGCGAATCTGTGATCCTAGAAGTGTTTCTATACCCTTCTCGCACCCACCTAAGTCAAAGGAAGCGACAGCGTACGTCGCAAGACCATAACCCAGGCCCAGTATACTCTTATTCATGCTCTGATACCAACTTATAACACCCTGAAAATCGGGGGTCGTGTATAAACTCAACTCCCGAGTTCCAGACCGTCACTTATGCAACAAATATGGTTATGATTCAATGTTGTCTGATTTAAAGCATTCACATGAGTAAAAGTATACCAAAACTGCAATTCATACTTCAGATCCAGTGATAAAAGCAAGCGGAAGACTAAACAATATATATATCACTGTATGGAAAAATAAAGTAATCTCAACTGTCTCCAAAGTATGACTACATCTCTGAGTCTCATATACATGTAAATAGACAAAAGAATAAGTTCCAAAATAGTCCCACTGAAGTCCCCCTCGATCCAGGTCACCTACGGGAAGCCGTCGTGATACTGCATATACGAGAACTCATCCTGGTCCTCGTCAATCTCCGGCTCCACCTCCTGGATCTCGTCGTCACCTGCAACTACAACAGGGTCTGGTGGGTGTTGCAAACACCATCCCGTAACGTGGGAATGAGTGATCAACTCAGTGGAATCATAGAGCAAAGATTAGCATGTTCACAATTCAATCACGCGATAATAGTAAAGCAGTAAATCAGACAATCCTAATACTGTTGTTTAATGCAAGATGATATGACGTGATGTATGCCCTCACCGACGATCACCCTCATGCGGCAACATCTTACGACCGCGGCATGCCACACTCCCTAGAGTGCTCCACATCTTCCAGGAACATGCAATGCTATGGTGATATGATTACCAAGTTGTTATTAGTCCATTCAAACAGCAAGATTGGGAAACTAAGGTACCTCCCTTGTATCAATCCCAACACGGATCCTGTCTAGGGTCGTCACTCCTAGTAATCTCATACGATGTACATTTCGTAGGTCACTGCAAGGGCTGCCAGGGCTGTTGCTCGCACTCGTTGCACCGCTCCCCCATCACCTTATCAATACAGGCCTACTGTACTCTACTGCACGGAAGGGTCGTCGCCTCCCGTGAACTCAGAATACGCTCGCGGTCACTACAAAGGGCTCGTCGCCTGATCAGTGTAGGCCGACAGCTAGAATATAGTGTCCCATACCACCATAATCTGCTCACGAGTCAAGGTGCTCACTGGTCACTACGGGGAGGTTTGTGGCCCCAGCGTAGGCCGACAGCTCGACCACGGTGTCCCATACCACCATGCCCGGCTCATGAGTCTTCGTGGATCAAGGTACCACGGTTAATAGGGTTTACAATGGTAAGTTCAGTACCCTAGGTTCAAGCAGTTATGATACATACAAGGTGAACAAACATCGGCCAGTCGGGTTACTTGACGGGCTCGACTAGCGCGATCGCATCTCGAATTGAACGACATGAAGTGCGTAAAACACTTCGCGTGGCCTAACCACTGCCGCCAACTCTCAACACGAATCACATTCATCGACGCGTCGTTCGTGGCTATGACCAGTCAGCCACGAATTCGTTCGGTTACCGACTGCCTGGACTAAGTCAAGTCCCACACATCTATTGAACTACATTAACGCTACATACCAGGGTATTGGAATTGAAACACATCATGTGAGCATGTTAGCACATGTTATAACATTCAACTTAGGCAAATCTTCAAGGCATGCTTTCCATGCATATTCAACTTAGGCAAATCCTTAAGGCATCATTTCTATGCATGTGATGTAATCATGCATAAGGTCAACATATAGGAAATCATTTAGGTCAGCATATTAATCATGAAATCAATCTCAAACTACTACATAACATCATTCAATGCAATACATACTAATACAAGCATTTATACAAACACATACACTACACACTTAAATCCACATATAGTATGTCGACCCAAAGTGCGCAACTTGGCGAGTCTCTTCGCCAAACTGATTATGCAAGCATTCCTAACTCTCTAATGCGGCGACAAATCATGTCAATCACGTCAGCAAATTATGCATGGAGACCGTACTTCCTACAAATGACTAAAATGCCCTAAATCTCATATTCGTCGTTAATTTGGGAAACGGGAAACGGAGAGCATGTTGTACATGTCAAACGGCGATGCCGTCGATAATCTACTATTAAACGACATTGAAAGCGTTGTAAACCGACAATCAAAGCGTCTAAAATCCTCACCTAATCTCTTACGGTCGCGGGAATTTGAACGGAGCGTGTACGCTTCGTCTACGGCAGTAGGAGAACCTGATTTGTGGATTTAGTTAGCTAACATATTCAGAATCTACATAAACCCTAAATCAGCAAGTTTTTGGGGTTTTTCTATACCTGAAAAAGTGGAAAAATCACCAGCCAGGTGATTGGAATGAAGTGTTGAAGCAGCAACCGTTGGTGGCTCGGAAGCGGGAAAAATCACCTCTTCCCTTTCTCTCAAACTCTCTCTCTCTTATGCTAGGGTTTGTGAAATTCGTATGCAAGGAAGGAATGAGGGTTTCAACCCCTTTTATAAGCTTGAAAACGCCGAAAATAGGCTCCAGGACGAAGTTCACTTATTGCCTATCCATTTCGGGGCTGTTTCGGTCCAAAAACTGATTTCTGGTGGTCCCCTGGTCGATTGCGATCAGACTTAAGCTCATGGGTACCAGATGTACCTCGTATTAAGTTTTCAGTCTGGCAGGGTTCGCAAATCGCACGTGGCGGACCAGTTTCAGTTCAGGGGTCACCGTACATAGATCAGGGCTGAAAGTTCCGTGATAATAAATAGATATTTTTCCTGATCCGAGGGTGTAATCTGGATGAATTCTGACGGTCAGAACGCTTAATACTGACGCGTCAAGTCGTGTGCCAGATCTAAATTTGAAATTCCCAATTCGTCCCTATTTGCGGTCGCTTCAGTCCGGGTTCAACGAAATACTCTGTGATTATCGGTTTGACTTGATTTTTGAGATGATTGTCAAGTCCAGCTGGGCGGTTCTAACGGTCTAAGATAGGAGGTATCAGACCTTCGACGCGCGGTCTAAATCCAATACAAAAGTTCAATATGGTCCAGAGGACAAACCTGCTTAGAGTTGGATCCAAGGTTATAGAGTATTGTAGGGTTATCTGTTCTACTCGATTTGGGTCTTGTAGAACGTATTTAAAGTGATCAGGGACTATTTTCCAGCTACTCTAGCGTTGCGCTAGCTAACTTACGTTTAATTTCCATGGAAATTATTTATACGCGATTTCGGGTCAAATCGGTACTCGATTCCAAGTACGGATTTTTTCACGGGCGTTACAGGTTATAGGATTTGGGATTTGAGAATTGGTTCGGGTTACGGTTATTGGTTTTGGTTTTGGTTTAGGTTATATGGTATAGGTTTAGGATAAGGTTTAGGTTTAGGTTTATGTTATAGGTTTTGGGATTTAAGAATGGGTTCAGGTTTAGGTTATAGGTTTTTGTTTTGTTTTAGGTTATAAGTTTTGAGATTTGAGAATGGGTTCGGGTTTAGGTTATAGGTTTTGATTTTAGTTTCGGTTATGCGTTATAGATTTAGGATAAGGTTTAGGTTTAGGTTTATGTTATAGGTTTTGGGATTTGAGAATCGGTTCGGGTTTAGGTTATAGGTTTTGGTTTTGGTTTAAGTCATAGGTTTTGGGATTTGAGAATGGGTTCGGGTTTAGGTTATAGGTTTTGGTTTTGGTTTAGGTCATAGGTTTTGGGATTTCAGAATGGGTTCGGGTTTAGGTTATAGGTTTTGGTTTTGGTTTAGGTTATAGGATAAGGTTAAGTTTTGGTTATAGGTTTTGTGATTTGAGAATGGGTTCGGGTTTAGGTTATAGGTTTTGGTTTTGGTTTAGGTTATTGGTTTTGGGATTTGGGAATGGGTTCGGGTTTAGGTTATAGGTTTTGGTTTTTGTTTGGGTTATAGGTTTGGGTGAAGGTTTTAGGTTATAGGTTTGGAGATTTGGGAATAGTTTGAGGTTATAAGTGTAGGTTTAGGTTAGGTTTTAGGTTTTGGGATTTGAGAATGGTTCGGGTTTAGGTTATAGGTTTTGGTTTTGGTTTAGGTTTAGGTTATAGGTTTCAATTAAGGTAATAGGTTACAGGTTTAGGTTTAGGTTATGGTTAGGTTTAGGTTATAGATTTTAGGATTTGGGAATAGTTTTAGGTTTTATGTATAGGTTTAGGTTAGGTTATAGGTTTTGGGATTTGATAATGGGTTTGGGTTTAGGTTATAGGTTTTGGTTTTGTTTTAGTTTATTGGTTTTGG
This sequence comes from Magnolia kwangsiensis, assembly GCA_037074715.1. Taxonomy (NCBI): domain Eukaryota; kingdom Viridiplantae; phylum Streptophyta; class Magnoliopsida; order Magnoliales; family Magnoliaceae; genus Magnolia; species Magnolia kwangsiensis. Next base: position 84,716,777 of record CM073586.1, read on the forward strand.
GATTTGGAAATGGGTTCGGGTTTAGGTTATAGGTTTTGGTTTTGGTTTGGGTTATAGGTTTGGGTGTAGGTTTTAGGTTATAGGTTTAGGTTTAGGTTATGGTTAGGTTTAGGTTATAGGTTTCAGGATTTGGGAATAGTTTGAGGCTATAAGTATAGGTTTAGGTTAGGTTATAGGTTTTGGGATTTTAGAATGGGTTCGGGTTTAGGTTATAGGTTTTGGTTTAGGTTTAGGTTATACGTTTCGGTTAAGGTTATAGGTTATTGGTATCGGTTTAGGTTAAGGTTAGGTTTAGGTTATAGATTTTAGGATTTGGGAATAGTTTTTGGTTATAAGTATTGGTTTCGGTTAGGTTATAGGTTTTGGGATTTATTAATGGGTTCAGGTTTAGGCTATAGGTTTTGGTTTTGGTTTAGGTTATAAGTTTTGGTTTAGGTTATAGGTTTTAGGTTTAGGATAAGGTTTGGGTTTAGGTTATAGGTTTTGGTTATAGGTTTTAGTTTTATTTTTGGTTATAGGTTTTGGGATTTGAGAATGGGTTCGGGTGTAGGTTATAGGTTTTGGTTTTGGTTTAGGTTATAGGTTTTGGTTAAGGTTATAGGTTATAGGTTTAGGTTTATGTTTTGGTTATGGTTAGGTTTAGGTTATAGGTTTTGGGATTTGGGAAGAGTTTTAGGTTATAGGTATAGGTTTAGGTTAGGTTATAGGTTAAGGTTTAGGGATAGGTTATAGGTTTTGGCATTGGAGAATGGGTTCGGGTTTAGGTCGTAAGTTTTGGTATTGGTTTAGGTTATAGGTTTTGGGATTTGAGAATGGGTTCGGGTTTAGGTCATAGGTTTTGATATTGGTTTAGGTTATAAGTTTTGGGATATGAGAATGGGTTCGGGTATTGGTTATCGGTCATAGGTTTTGGGATTTGAGAATGGGTTCGAGTTTAGGTTATAGGTTTTGCTATTAGTTTAGGTTATAGGTTTTGGGATTTGAGAATGGGTTTAGGTTTGGGTTATAGGTTTTGGTTTTGGTTTAGGTTATAAGTTTTGGTTTAGGATATAGGTTAAGGTTAGGTTTACGTTATAGTTTTTGGGATTTGAGAATGGGTTCGGGTTTAGTTTATAGGTTTTGGTTTTGGTTTGGGTTATAGGTTATTGGTTTAGGTTTAGGTTATGGTTAGGTTTAGGTTATACGTTTGGAGATTTGGGAATAGTTTGAGGTTATAAGTATTGGTTTAGGTTAGGTTATAGGTTTTGGGATTTGAGAATGGGTTCGGGTTTAGGTTATAGGTTTTGGTTTAGGTTTAGGTTATAGGTTTCAGTTAAGGTTATAGGTTATAGGTTTAGGATTAGGTTATGTTTAGGTTTAGGTTATAGATTTTGGGATTTGGGACTAGTTTTAGGTTATAAATATAGGTTTAGGTTAGGTTATAGGTTTTGAGATTTGATAATGGGTTCGGGTTTAGGTTATAGGTTTTGGTTTTGGTTTAGGGTATAAGTTTTGGTTTTGGTTATAGGTTATAGGTTTAGGATAAGGTTTAGGTTTAGGTTATAGGTTTTGGTTTTGGTTTTGGTTATAGATTTTGGTTTTGGTTTTGGTTATAGGTTTTGGGATTTGAGAATGGGTTCGGGTTTAGGTTATAGGTTATGGTTTTGGTTTAGGTTATAGGTTTTGGTTAAGGTTTTATGTTATAGGTTTAGGTTTAGGTTAGGGTTAGGTTTAGGGTATAGGTTTTAGGATTTGGGAATAGTTTTAGGTTATAGGTATAGGTTTAGGTTAGGTTATAGGTTAAGGTTTAGGGATAGGTTATAAGTTTTGACATTTGAGAATGTGTTCGGGTTTAGGTCATAGGTTTTGGTATTGGTTTAGGTTATAGGTTTTGGGATTTGAGAATGGGTTCGGGTTTAGGTTATAGGTTTTGGTTTTGGTTTAGGTTATAGGTTTTGGTATAGGTTATTAGTTAAGGTTAGGTTTAGGTTATAGGTTTTGGGATTTGAGAATGGGTTCGGGTTTAGTTTATAGGTTTTGCTATTAGTTTATGTTATAGGTTTTGGGATTTGAGAATGGTTTCAGGTTTAGGTTATAGGTTTTGGTTTTGGTTTAGGTTATAGGTTTGGGTTTAGGTTATAAGTTATAGGTTTTAGTTTTGGTTAAGGTTAGGTTTAGGTAAAAGGATTTGGGATTTGAGAATGGGTTCAGGTTTAGGTTTTAAGTTTTGATTTTTGTTTAAGTTATAGGTTATAGGTTTAGGATAAGGTTTCTTTTTAGATTTAGGTTATAGGTTTTGAGATTTGAGAATGGGTTCAGGTTTAGGTTATAGGTTTTGATTTTGGTTTAGGTTATAGGTTTAGGGATTTCAGAATGGGTTCGGGTTTAGGTTATTGGTTTTGATTTTGGTTTAGGTTATAGGTTATAGATTTAGGATACGGTTTAAGTCTAGGTTTAGGTTATTGGATTTGGGATTTGAGAATTGGTTCGGGTTTAGGTTATAGATTTTGGTTTTGGTTTTGGTCATAGGTTTTGGGATTTGAGAATGGGTTCGAGTTTAGGTTATAAGTTTTGGTTTAGGGTTAGGTTATAGGTTTTGGTTTAGGTTATATGTTAAGGTTGGGTTTTGGTTATAGGTTTTGGGATTTGAGAATGGGTTTGAGTTTAGGTTATATGTTTTGGTTTTGGTTTAGGTTAGTGGTTTTGGGATTTGGGAATGGGTTCGGGTTTAGGTTATTGGTTTTGGTTTTGGTTTGGGTTATAGGTTTTGGTGAAGGTTTTAGGTTATAGGTTTAGGATTAGGTTAAGGTTAGGTTTAGGTTATAGGTTTTGGGATTTGGGAATAGTTTTAGGTTATATGTATAGGTTTAGGTTAGGTTATAGGTTGTGGGATTTGAGAATGGGTTCGAGTTTAGGTTATTGGTTTCAGTTAAGGTTATAGCTTATAGGTTTGGGATTTGCTTACGGTTAGGTTTAGGTTATAGATTTTGTGATTTAGGAATAGTTTTAGGTTATAAGTATAGGTTTAGGTTAGGTAATAGGTACGATAACCGCTGAACTGAAACTGGACCGCCACGTACGATCTGGGAACTCTACCAATCTGAAAACTTAGTGTGGACAACATCCAGTGACCATGAGCCTAAGTCCGACCGCGTTCGGCCAGGGGACCTCCCGAAATGCTCTTTTAGTTCAGAAAAGTCCCGATTTGGTTATAACTCAAGTATTCTCTATTCCCAAGTCTATTTAGGTTAGTTTTTAGCCTATATAAGGGCTTTAAACCCTCTCATATCTCTCCCATCCGAATTTGCTTGAAACCCTAGATTGAGAGAGAGAGAAAGTGAGAGATTGTGAGAGACTTTGTGAGAGAACTTCCTGCCGTTTGCTCCATCCTTTGCACGTACCAAAGTAACGTATTCAAATCACTTTTCCGGTGATTTCCAACGCACTTCTTGGTAAGAAAAACACTAACCACTTGCTGTTTTAGGGATTTCTTCGATTCAAATGGCAAAGTAGCTTATGTACTTGTGCATTAGGTCGCATTTACGCCATTGATGAAGCGTATACATTCTATTCGAACCGATACACATCTAAGGTGAAAGGTGAGGATTTTAGACGCTTTGATTGACTGATTTAGAAGCTTTCAATGTCGTTTAATAGTAAATTATAGAAGAGAACGCCGTTTGACATGTAGAATATGTTATTCGTTTTCCATTTCGACTGCGTATGGAAAATATGAGATTTATGGTATTTTAGTCATTTGTAGGAAATACTGTTTACGTCCATATTTTGCTGAAATATTTGCCATGGTTATTTATCGTGTTAGGATATTAGGAATGCGTGCATGATCTGTTTGGCAAAGAGATTCTCCCTAATGCGCACTTTGAGTCGACATACGCTATGTAGACTAAAGTGTGTAGACTAAGTGTTTGTATAAATGATTGTATTAGTATGTATTGAGTAATGGTATCATGAATTAGTTTTGAGATTGAATTCTCAATTAATATGCGGATGTATATGAATTCCATCATGTTGGCTATATGTATTAATTTCATTATATATATGAAATGCGTGTGTTGAATGATTTGCTTAAGTTGTATGTTATAACATGTGTCAACATGCTTGTATTGTTGTATTTCATTTCTCTTACTCTCATATGACACTGATGTTGATTTATAAATGCTTAGGACTATGTTCCAGTCCAGGCAGTCGGCAATGAATCAAATTCGTGGTTGGCTTCTATTTGCCATGAAGGACGCGTCGATGAACGCGAGTCGTGTTTTGGGTTGGCGACAGTAGTTAGGCCACACGAAGTGTTTTATGCACTTCATGTCGTTCAGCTTGAGATGCGATCGTACTAGTCGAGCCCGTCAAATAACCCGACTGACCATTATATGTTCACCATGTATGAGTCATAACTGCTTGAACCTAGGGTACTGAACTTACCATTGAAAACCCTGTCAACCATGGTACCTTGATCCATAAAGACTCATGAGCCAGGCATGGTGGTATAGGACACCGTGGTCGAGCTGTCGGCCTACGCTGGGGCCACAAACCTCCCCGTAGTGACCAGTGAGAACATTTGACTCGTGAGGTGATTGTGGTGGTATGAGACACTACATTCGAGCTGTCGGCCTACACTGATTAGTGACGAGCCCTTTGTAGTGACCTCGAGCGTATTCTGTGTCTACGGGAGGCGACGACCCTTCCGTAGCAACAAGAGTACATTAGGCCTGTATTGATAAGGTGATGGGGGAGCGGTGCAACGAGTGCTAGCAATAGCCCTGACAGCCCTTGCAGCAACCTATAAATATAACATCGTATGAGATTACTAGGAGTGACGACCCTAGACCAGATCTGTGTTGGGATTGATATAAGGAAGGTACCTTAGTTTTCCAATCCTGCTGTATGAAAAGGACTAATAACAACCCGGTAATCATTATCCATATCGCACTGCATGTGCCTGGAAGATGTGGAGCACTGCGGGAAGACAGCATGCCGCGGACGCAGATAGTGCCGCATGAGGGAGTATGTCGGTGAGGGCATCCATCATGTCATTTCATGTATACATTAACAACAGTATCTAGGAATGTTTGATTGATTGATTTGCTATTATCAGGTGATTGATTTGATAACATGCTAATCTTTGTTCTATTATTCTACTGAGTTGATCACTCACTCCCATGTTACGGGATGGTGTTTGCAACACCACCAGACCCTGTCTTAGATGCAGGTGGCGATGCGATTCAGGACGCGGAGCCGGACTACGACGAGGACCAGGACGAGTTCTCGTATATGTAGTTTGCTGACGGCTTTGCGTAGGTGACCTGGATCAGCGAGACATGCTAGTTGGACTATCACCCGACATTTATTTTTGCTTTATGACATGTATATGAGACTTAGAGATGTATTCATTCTTTGGAAACAGTTTGAGATTATTTTATTTTCATACAGTGATATATATATGATAGTCTTCCGCTTGCATTTTATCACTGGATCTGGAGTATGAATTACAGTTTTGGTATAATCTTACTCATGTGAATGCTCTAACTCAAACAACATTGAATCATATTCATTTTATTGCATAAGTGATGGTCTGGAACTCGGGAGTCAGGTTTCTACACGACTCCCGATTTTCAGGGTGTTATAAGTTGGTATCAGAGCATGATTTGGATTAAGCCGGACCTGGGTTATGGCCACACGACGTACGTTGTCCCCCTTTGACTTAGGTAGGTGCGAGAAAAATCTAGAAACCCTTATAGGGTCCCATCTTCGCCAATCGGCGAAGTTTACTCAAATTGATCATCTTAATCGAGTTCGTGTGCATCCGTGGTTGCATGAAACGACCCCGGACCACTTCTAGATGGTGTGTGGATGGGTCTAAACCTCTCTGGACTCAGTTTCAGTTGTTAGAAATCACTGAATACGAATGTGCATCAGTTAGTGTCCGAAGGGTTCGAAATGGTGCGAAACGTGGTCATGGGCCCACCCAAGCTAAAATACAATGAACCAGGGTGGGACCCATATGTATTTAGGACCCCTAGGGTAGGGGGACCATGCCTCATGTGGTCAGCATCACCGGTTTACAGTTTGACCGGCGAGGGCTTGCCGTACGGTGGGCCCCACTCGGGCTGTGCTTCGGGCCGACGCCCTTTTGTGGATGGGGCACCCGCCCTACACGTGGGACGTCCCTTGAAACCTCCCAAAGACCCTATCCCCTTCACAAAAATGTTCTCCAAGCTCTCCCTTTTCAGTTTTTTTGCTGCCTCTCTCTCAAATTTCGGTGCCAAACCTCTCCCATCCCATTTTCTCTCTTAACCGACGCCAACCCATCCATTTAGATCTATTCACAGTCCTCTCTCTCTCTCCATTCTCGTCATTGGAGCTCCTACAACCTCCATTGAAGGCTGAAAATCGTGTAAGCCTCCATTTCATCTTAACTTGCTTTTTTCTCTTTGAAAATCCAGCCTTTGGGAGCCTATTCCACCCCTCCATAGGGCCTAGATTCGTTTCAGTCCATTAGAGCAGCCATTTCTTCCCATTTTCTCTACTTTTCATGGCTTTTGTTGAAGCTATTTTAGCCTTTTTCTCTCTTTCCACCATCTTCTCTCTCATGGAAAAGAGGAAGACCGCCACAGACGAAGCTGGGCCTAGTCACCCTTCACGTTTGAGGAAGCCGAGAGGTGGCGCCACTAGCTCTAGTGCCGCCGCTAGTCCAATTGTTGGGAGGGAGCTACATACAAAGCGGGATTTGGATCCCCACGCTCAGATAGGAAGAGCATTGTTGGCAGACTTGGCCCACGGTGCGTATATTGATCATAAGGTTCTGTTTGAGGCGCATGTGGATGAGCGGCTCTTTGGTGAATTTCTGTTGTTTGAGCGCATTGAAGCTGCCAATTGAGGTCCGCTCTTTGAAGCCCAGTCTCGTGCGAATGTGAGTACCGTTCGTGCCTTCTATGCTCATATCCAGAATCCTACGTTGGAGCCATTGCAGTTTAGGATTCCCTTTAATAGAGATCGGGAAGCCACGATCGATGTTCGGTTGATAGCTCGACTTCTAAATGTGCCTCTTGGCGAGGTACACCAAGTGCTAAGAATCTGAAGAGTGTTCGTGAGTGAAATCACCGCACCAGGTTCCTATGTGGTGGTTTGGTTCCGTGGCAGCATAATAAGAGCCTCTTAGCGTCCCACATGTCGCTTAATTTTTGCCTGTTGCACCACATTTGTACGTTCAATGTGTATCCTATGTCGACCAATCGCAGTGAATGTACGCGTCTCATGATCGATTTCCTGTATCAAGTGGGCCAGGGAGAGAATGTGTGCATGGCCACCTTTGTGTTGCAACAGATCGTCCTCATAGCGAAATTGAGAAGGACGTCTGAGTCACTTCCTTTTAGCCGTCTCCTATGCAAGATCACACTTGAGTTTGCTTATACACTTGGGCCGGAGATGCCTGTGCTGATTCACTTCATTGATGAGTCTACCATGAACCAGATGAAGATAGGGCCTCGGCAGTGTGAGGCTCAACTTGATGATGACAGTGAGGGCGATTATGATAGTGAGGAGGATGCAAGTGAAGAAGAAGCTGGGGCAGAAATAGAGGAAGAGAATCAGGAAGAAGAAGAAGAGGAGGCTTAGGATACTGATGAGAGTCCTCCTACTACGACTCGGGCCACTTGGGATGCTCATATAGCACGACTTGAGGAGAGTCAGGTTGCTTTGCGATGGAAAGTCCAAGAACTTCAGGCTGAGGTGAAACAAGATCTTGAGGATACCAAGGCCATCATGAAATGAAAATTTGACAAGGTGACTCGCACTTTGAAGGCCATCCTGTGTTGTCTGCAGGATAAGGGTGCTCCTCCTCCATCGCCAGACTCGGACTAGCGATTAGGTTTTAGATGTTTGTTGGTTGTAGTTGTTTGTTTCCTACTTTCTGTGTGTAAGCCTGAGAAGGCTAGTAGTTTGTTTATATTGCAGTTGTTACTTTGACTAGCTTAATTTCCCATGTGTTTCTTGTCATGATGCATGTAAGGATATATCCCTTGTATTGTGACAATTTTGATTAAATGAAATGCATGGGGTTTCCTCGGTTTGTTATGTGAATGATTGTGGTGTGTTTGTGCTATTGCTGAAACTGACAAGGTTGCGCCCTATTTTGAATATAGGGAATGCCGCTTAAGGCTACGCGGAGCACGGCACGACTTAGACTTGGAGAGCCTATAGATTGGGTTCCTCTCCAGAGTGATGCTCATACGGACCCTGCTGTGGGCTCGATTCCTGAGACTGCACCTGAGTCTCAGCCCTCTACAGGTCCTATAGTTGGACCGCCGCCTTTCACACCGCCTGTCAGAGAGCAGTATCGTGCGTCTTCCTCGACGCAGTATGTGCCTCAGCATGCTCCACCTCCTGATAGGTTTAAGCAGTTGATGGCCATGATGCATCAGTAGCACAAGCAGCTCTTGACTACGATAGCAGGGGCCTTAGGCCAGGGTGGGAGTGCGACTCCACCTGCACCATCTGTGCATCTAGCTGAGGATGCTGGTACTTCGACTCAAGATGAGGGCATGGCTCATCCTGCACCATCTGCTTACCCTATGGGGCACACTGCTGATACACGGGGCCTACTAGAGCAATTCCAGCGCTTGCGGCCTCCTACTTTTACGGGTTCTCACAGACCCGAGGAGGCCGAGTATTGGCTCGACCGTGTGTCGAAGATACTACGGATGCTGCATTGCTCAGAGTCCGAGCAGGTAGAGTTGGCTACATTCATGTTCGAGCAAGAGGCCAGTCTATGGGGGGATAGTGTATTGCGGACAGTGGCTGCTGACTACGTCTGGACTTAGGCAACATTTGAGTTTCGTTTCCACGAGAAATACTATCCCTAGACTTACAGGCACGAGCGGGAGAATGAGTTTCTACGCCTCAGGCAGGGAGGCATGACAGTCATATAATATGAGCATCGGTTCACTGAGTTGGGCAGATACGTCCCAACTATACTTGATGATGAGCAGATGCTCATACGCCGATTTTCTGAGGGCTTGCGACTGGATATTCGGTCGAAGATGTGCTGCGTCAGCATACCTTCCTATGCAAAGTTGATACATATGTCCATGAGGGCAGAGCAGGATGTTGATCGCTTGGCACAATCTCGTGGCCCTATGGTTGCTAGGCCACGACCGGATATGCAGGATAGGCCATTTTTTGGCAAGAGGCCTCGCATCGACCCTCCTCCTAGGGCTACAGCGCCAGTACTTCCAACAAGGCGCCCCGATTTGTCATGTACTTATTGCGGGAGACCGGGTCACACTGTGGGGAACTGTTTTGCTCTGATGAGAGACAATGGGTTTTCACCGCCGCAGAAGATCGACCATCCACGCCTAAAGGCTTTATCTGCTCCACCCCTACGGTCAGCTCCTGCGCATCCTTCCTTCAAACCTCTCGTACCTCCGTTCCGGCCGCATCAACGGCCCATGGTACCGCGGCCGAACCGTCCACAGCAGGCACGGGTATATGCCTTGACAGCTGAGGCCGCCGAGACAGAGACTACTCATCCTTTAGCTTTTGAGGTCACCGCCCATATTGGAGGTACTCCTATACTTGTAATGGTGGATACTGGATCCACGATTTCTTTGATATCGCATTCCATAGTCAGGCGTCTTGGGCTACCGACTATTCGGATGGATGGAGTGCGATTCCTTACAGCGCATGGGACTTTTTCAGATGCCACCATGATGTGTGAGGGTTGTTTGATGGATCTGAGGGGCAGGACGATGGCTCTCGATCTTGTCGTCGACCCTTCTCTTTAGTATCTTGATGTCATTCTTGGCATGGATTGGCTGACTACAGGGAGGGCCGAGATTGACTGCGAGACCCGTACGGTGATAGTCTATGAGCCAGAGGGCACGCCCTTTACATTTTCAGTACGGGTAAATCTCCCCTTCCGTATACTTAGCTACACATCCTTATTGTGGGACGTCGATGCCCCGACGCTTGAGCATACGCCTGTAGTCCGTGATTTTGGAGATCTGTTCAGGAAGATTCTTGGGTTGCCACCTCGGCGAGAGATCGATTTTACTATCTATCTGGTACCTGGTTCCATGCCTATCTCACTGTTGACGTATCGCATGGCACCGTGTGAGATGGAGGAGTTGAGGAAACAGATTGATGATCTGTTGGAGGTTGGCTTCATTCGACCGAGTGTGTCTCCTTGGGGAGCACCAGTATTTTTTGTGAAGAAGAAGGATGGTTCTATGCGATTGTGTATTGATTATCGCAGGTTGAACCTGATTACGGTGAAGAACCGATATCCCTTGCCAAGGATAGATGACTTGTTTGATCAGTTGAGAGGGGCCCAGTACTTCTCGAAGATTGATCTTCAGTCAGGGTATCACCAGTTGCGCATCAGGGATGAGGACGTGCAGAAGACAGCTTTTAGGACCAGCTTTGGCCACTACGAGTTCCTCGTGATGTCGTTCGATCTTACGAAAGCACCAGCAGTGTTCATGGATCTGATGAACAGGGTATTTAGGCCTTTCCTCTATCGATTCATCATAGTGTTTATAGAAGACATTTTGGTATACTCTAGGAGTCGAGAGGAGCATGAGGAGCACTTGCGATTAGTCCTATATACACTGAGATAGCATCAGTTGTTCGTACAGTATAAGAAGTGCGACTTCTGGAAGCAGGAAGTGAAGTTCCTGGGACATGTGGTGTCCAAGGATGGGATGACAGTTGACCTGTCTAAGGTAGATGCAGTTCAGGACTGGTAGCAGCCTGGTTCTGTCACTGAGGTGAGGAGTTTCTTAGGTTTGGCAAGCTACTATAGACGTTTCATTCGAGATTTCTCGAAGATCGCCAGACCTCTATGTCACGCCCCAAACCCGGGAATCGGATTCATAAGAATCCCGATTACCGAATTTGGTGCCGACAGCCTCCGTAGTACCCCATTCTCGGCTCCTGGCATTCATATGCCAGATTTCGATCCTGAGATCCTAAAAGGAGGATTTTTTTTGTGCATATAACTAGTAATAAGCATAACCACAAGATTACCCAATTCACAAAGGCAACATTATCATCACGTATCCACTAATATAGTCGTTTGAGTACAATACTGAAAGGGAAATACATAAATAAAAATCAAGCTCCAGAAGACCACTGCACGCTCCAAGCTAAACGTTGCTGCAACCTAACATCACCTGCACGCATCTATCGTGCATAAGCTTATAAAAAGTTTAGAGGGTGGTGTAAGTGTGTGCACAAGGTAAGTGCCAAGTATTCAATACAATGCTATAATCATACAATACCGAAAAACTAGTAATCCATAAACCATACAATGTTTGAATAAGCAGAAACACTGACAAGAGCAGGAATTATCAGAGTAAGCAAAAGTATGGACAAGTCCATACGTCAATCAATATCAGAATACGTAATATAGAACAGCTATGCAATAAGGAGTAATAAAGAGTCAGATATCAATGCCGAGGATGCAATGCAATATACAAATCCTGCTAAGTCTGCCTAGGCCATATGAGTGCAGAAACATAGGAAATCAAAATGCCATATACCTGCAAATGTAATGCAATATGCAATGCGAATGGAATGGCCATGCTAGAGTGTGAAGTCGGGATGATAGTACGTAGTATCGCAGGCTACGGGGTCCACCACAAGGGACTTCTATCCAAACCAGTCCCATACCTAAATTTGGATAGTCAGACTCATCATGCTAAACTCCTGATCTCAGGTTAGTCGCGTGCCCAACCGAAATCTTTGCCATAATGAAGGTACACAACAATTAGTTGCGCACCACCAGCCCTAGTGGATAGTGAATGAATGAATGAACGAGCATGCAACTCCTACTCAATAAGTCCACATATCAGTACGGTTCCTCTTTAGAAAATCACCGGGGTCTATTACACTCCATACCAGATTGTCGCCCCATCGCGCCAACAAGGTGAGTGGAAGAGACCTCACTATCCGCCTGTCAATATCTGGCCCGGCTCGTCAATAGCGGACCCATTCCTTGAGCTGGTCAGACTCAGCCTAGCATTGCCCCCTCCTCTCAGGCAGGTAAGGCCGCACCCCCTTCCAACCGACCACGACACAGTGGAGAGCGCAGCCATCTGGTAACCGGCACTCGACGCTCATCTACCCACTCGGTCTAGACGTTGGAGCAACCTCTGGAACCAAGAGGGTTTAGGGACTTTCACCCAGGGATATCTATAGCACCCCATGTAAAACAGATTTTTCGGTGTCCTATCTGTCCATCCACGAAATACCTGTGGAGGCTACGACCCTGATGTCGCTAGGGCGTATAGTAATCACAACACACAGTGCAAGATGCATGAGTCATACAATCCAGTCATACATCAATCCTGCGCATATCGTGCGCTCATGTAAGATAATCTCCACCTATCAGGGAGTCTCATAACAACCAGCACTATGACATATGCAATGGTCAATCATATCTCATAACAGACATGCAGATGATGCGTATGGGCATGTTTCATGATGCTATGCAGTCACATACTCATAATTGGTATAATAACATGCATTGACAATCGACATCGACAACGTGAACATTTAACCAACATTATGCCCTAAGGAACGGCCTACATAAGGCCTAACATATAGTGGACTCATGGCCTCACACAAAGGCCAAATATATAACACCATGGCCTCACTTAAGAGTTTAATACACATCACGATGGGCCTTTCCCATGGGCCTAACATACATTACAATAGGTTTCATCGCCTAGCCCCCAAATGCATCATATTAGGCCTAAAACACGGGCTGGATACACATCACAACCGGCCTCAAATACGGGCCGTATATACATCACATTGGGCCTCGACAATCGAAATCGGCGATCAGCCACGACAATCGGCCATGATAATTGGCCTCGATCAATAATCACCCTCGATAATCAGAATCGATCAATCGGCCATGATAAACAGAATCGGCAATCGGCTACGTCAATCGACAATCAACCACGATCGGTAATCGGTCACGATAATCAGCCTCGATCGGTAATCGGTCAATCGGCCACGACAAACAGAATTGGCAATCGGCCACGATCAGTAATTGGCCACGACAATCGGTAATCAGTCATGACGCAAGACGGGGTTTATAGATGGTCGACCGATGATGGTCCAAGCAATATCAATGGGGCTCATTCATTTGGGTTAACCTACTAGAAAATGATGAGAATGAGCCTAACCAGGCTTAAGGGAAGGTCACAATGTGGACATCCAACCATCATTGCCCATCAATGTGGACATCTAACAAACATTGCTCCCAAGGAGTGGCCTACATAGGGCCAAACATAAGTGGGCCCATGGCCTTATATAGGGGTCTAATATATGACACCATGGCCATAAATATACATCACAGATGGGCCTTGCTAAATGGGTCACAAATACATCGCAATAGGCCGCATCATTTGGGCCAGAATACATCACAATGGGCCTCTACCCATGGGCTCCAAATACATCACAATGGGCCGCAACCCACGGGCCCTAATACATCACAATGGGCCGAATACATGGGCCTAATATACATCCCCATGGGCCACAACCCATGGTCCTCAGATACATCATAATGGGCTACGACCCATGGGCTTCAATATACATTAAGTGGACTGCATTAATAGGTCTCATATACATGACAGGTGGGCCCTGCACATGGGCCTCAAATATACAGTATGCGGGCCCTACACATGGGTCTCATATATATCTAATGGGCCACGTAGCGGGGTCTTGAATACATCAAATTGGGCCTAATACAATCAAGTGAGCCTCAAACTTGGGCCTCAGGTACATTAAAGCGGGCCACATCCCAAGGGTCATACATATATCTGACTAGCCTTATCACATAGACCCCATATACATTACATTGGGCCACCTGACGTGGGCCACAAGTACATCCAGGTGGGCCTCATAGATGAGCCACACCAATGGGCCTCAAGTGGGCTTGGATTACACCAAAATTCATTTCAATAGTTGTAGGTGTAACCTGTGTACCACTGTACAATATCATCCCATGGGGCACATGGCTCATTAATGATGATCAAAACTGTCCCAACATAATCCATGTAAATCAGCACGGTCCAAACATAGGACAGCACTATCCAAACATTGTCTAGCACCGTCCAAATATTCTACACGGTATAAATTAAACAGATACTTCACGGTGCCGGCTAGATAAAACAGATATATCACGCGTGGGCTCCACATGCTGGACAACATATATGTACAACACATAATCAAGGTGGGGCCCAACGAATGGAGGGCGTGGACATACAATACATACATCAACGGTGGGTTACCACTGTCCACATGACCCACCAGATTTGGACTTGTCTCGAATTAGGCTCATACTTGAAAATGATATATCTTAATTTAGATGGACGTTGTGGATACAACACATGCCTCAAGATCAGGCCCTTGGAGCTCGACACGGCAACAGAAAATGGTGGTCCCCACTGCCCAGATGGACGGTGGGATGAAGTACATAAATCATGGTGGGTTCCACAGATGAACGGTCAATGATAAAACACATGCATCATTGTCAGGGCCCACCGTCCAGTCTCTTCTGGACGGTGCAGGTAAAATACATAAACCATGGTGGGTTCCACCATCTGGACAGCCAGATGGATGGACGGGGTGAATGAATCACATACGTCTAGGAGGCGGGTCCCATGGAACTGACTGACATCAAGCCAGCTATATAGCTGGTGCGAATTGGTGTGACATACTCCAGCCAATCTGCCTCATAGTGAGGCCCACAGACGTCACTACAACAGCCATATCTGTTGGTGTGACCAGCAGGTGGACAGTGTAGCAAACACACATCACGGTGGGCCACTACACAGACGGTGCAGGTACAACACGTACCATGGTGGGGCCATACGTGGCACCGTCCATATGGATGGTACGGATGAAACACCTACATTTATAGTGGGTCCCACAAGATAGGCAGATGGTATGGATTATCGTCCATATCACAGCAGCTTTACAGCTGCTGATCAGAGGTCAGTCCCACGTGGGGCCACCACAAATATATAAATATGTATAAGCATATATATATAATATTATATTATTATTATTATTATTATTATAATATAAGATTCAGTCCAGCATCCAACGTCCACACGCTGGACGTTTGGATGGACGGTTTGGATATAAACGTATGCATCGTGGTGGGTCCACACACGTGGCCCACCGATATATAATAATATATATATATATATAAACCTCCAAAGTCAGGAAGAGATGGACGGCTGGAATAAAAAAAATATGTAAAATGGGTGGGTCCCATGCTACTGTGACATGAAATGGGTTTCAAGGATAGACGTTCAACCCCTGCTACTTAGAAGTGTGGTCCACCCGGGTCCCTTGCGTGGCTGATTTTTGGGATGTCCGAATAACAAAAGGGGGCCCATCAAATGGGCGGTGCTGATGTTTAACACGCATCATGGTGGAGCCTGTAGTGGGGCCCACGGTCCCTGCCGGTTTTGTCCATGCGCAGCGGGACGTTGCTGAGGACATTAGCAGCAGCATCCCTGCCTCGTTTGAATTCCATTTTTTTTTAAGGAAATGGGTTTATCCACGATTTTTCTTAGGTGGGGCCCGTATCCAGAAGATCCAACCCACCCATTGGATTCCTTGGCTCGATACCATCCAAAAGAGTCCAATATCCAATATGTTTTCATTGTACAAGGACGTCAAAGTGGATTTTAACGATGAGAACCATTGTTTTCTATGCTGTGGCCCGCTAGAAAGTCAGATTGGCTTCTTTTTTTGGATCGATGCCTAAAATGATCTAGAGAATGGAATGAATGGCGTGGATTAAATTAATGCATCAAGGTGAGGCCTGTACAAGTGGTCCATCAAAAGCCAAACAAATCAAAGTACTTTTTTTTTTTTCAAAGAACACGTCCAGCGTCCAGGGACGCTGGACGGGCGGTGTTTATATGAAATTCATCAAGGTGGGTCCCACATGTGGGGACCACAGCTGGTGGGTCCCACGTGGACGTGGCCCACATGATTTGAATCAATCTGATACCCGTGTTTTCCATCACCAAGGGTAGGGCCCTCATGGCTTAAATGGTTGGATAAGACTCACATTGAGGTGGGGCACATCTGGGTTGGCCACACGGCTACATCATCCACCAAAATATTGAAAGGGAGAGGAAAAGAGAGAGAAAGAAGAACCCACCTCGAGATCTCTTCTTCCATCTTCCGCCTATGCACTCTAGAGCTCCAAGAGAACATTTTCAACGGTTGAGATGATGGTCCAAGGGTTGGATTTTATAGTAAGAAGGTGGGCCACACTAGCTCTCTCATGGGGAGCTTGGATGTGGGTGGCTTGGGAGGAGAAAAAAAATGAGAGAGAGAATGAAAGAGAGAGAAATGAGAGATGTGATGTAAAGAGAGAGAGAGGGATGGGTAAGAGAGTGATGGAGTGATGGGTGAGGTGATGGAAAAGTTGAATTTTGGGGATGAGTAGTTGTACTTAGGGATGGGTGTACTTTTGACAAATGATGTGATTGATGTGATGGATATTCTTGGGATTTGAAACGCGCGGTGTTTTTCTTGAACTGAACACGGGCCCACAACTCCTAGTTTGGGTATCGCCTCTGTGCGTAATACGCGGCGTCAGAATCACGGCTACGGTGCGGTCGTAAGGGTACAAGTCTCGAATTGAGTCGACTCGGGTTAACGGCGTGTGAATCCGGATCGCGTGTAAAAGCCGGTTAAGGGTTGAGGTTGCTGAGATTCGACCGGGAAGACCGCGGAAGTCTACCGAACAATACAGTTTAGGATACGGGTCTTACACTCTATCTCAGTTGACACGGAAGATGTGAAGTTCGTCTGGAATGATAAGGCGGAGACAGCCTTTCAGCAGCTGAAGGACAGGTTGACGTCCACCCCTGTGCTAGTATTTCCAGAGCAAGGGGTTAGATACACGATATATACTGACGTGTCTAGCGTTGGTTTGGGTTGTGTCCTTATGCAGAAGGACAGGGTAATTTCGTATACCTCGAGACAATTAAGGAAGCACGAGGAGAATTACCCTACACACGACTTTGAGTTGACAGCCGTCATTTTCGCATTGAAGCTCTGGAGACATTACCTCTATGGAGAGGAGTTCGAGCTCTTTTGTGACCACAAGAGCCTCAAGTACATATTCACGCAGCGAGACTTGAATATGAGGCAGCGGCGATGGATGGAGACTTTGAAGGACTTCAAGTTTGAAGTCTCCTACCATCCGGGCAAGACGAACCTTGTGGCTGAAGCATTGAGCCGCAAGAAGGCGATAGAGTTTGCGGCTCCGCTGATGGTTACTGAGTGGGACATGGTTGAGTTTTTGTAAGACTTTGAGCAGAAACTCACTGTGGAGGAGCCATATGAGTTTATCACACATGTGCAGGTACGATCTTTTATCGATGACAGAGTCATTGCAGCGCAGAGGGATGATGCGCGTCTGATTGAGCTTCGAGAGCAGGCCAGTGATGATGCAGACCCCGAGTGGTGAGTTGACACGGATGGGGGCTTACGTTATCGTGGCCGCCTATGCGTCCCAGATATCCCTGACTTGAGACGAGAGATTCTCGAGGCTGCGCACTGTACCAGACTTGCGATGCATCCGGGCAGCACCAAGATGTATCACGACGTAAGGAGGACCTATTGGTGGGATGGTATGAAGACCCACATCGCAGAGTTCGTGTCCCGTTGTCTCACTTGCCAGCAAGTGAAGGCAGAGCATCGCCGACCTCCTGGACTCCTTCAGCCTATGCCTATAGCTGAGTGGAAGTGGGATTTCATTTCCATGGATTTCATCTCGGGACTGCCGAAGACGAGGAAGGGACATGATTCTATTTGGGTGATCGTCGACCGTCTGACGAAGTCGGCGCACTTCCTACCGATCAGAGTTATGAACTCTGCAGATGAGTTAGCCAGGCTGTATATCAGAGAGATTGTGTGTCTGCATGGAGTTCCCTTGGAGATCGTGTCGGACAGAGACACGCACTTTACTTCTATTTTCTAGACTCGCATTCAGGAGGCTATGGGTGTGAAGTTGAAGTTTAGTACGGCCTTCCACCCACACACAGACAGACAGACAGAGCGGGTGAACCAGATTCTAGAGGACATGTTGCGGGCTTGTGTATTGGACTTCAAAGACAGTTGGGATGATTGTTTTGCATATGCAGAGTTCGCGTACAATAACAGTTTCAAGGCGAGTATCGGTATGGCACCTTATGAGGCCTTGTATGGGCGACCTTGTCGAGCACCGCATTGCTGGGTAAAGGTCGGTGAGCGCAGATTGATTGGCCCGGAGTTAGTGCAGGCGACATCGGAGAAGATTGATATTATTAGACGCCGGCTTCTTACAGCGCAGAGTAGACAGAAGATTTATGCCGATACGAAGCGGCGCCCACTACAGTTCGTGGTTGTAGATCATGTATTTTTACGCGTTCCCCTATGAAGGGAGTCCTTCGGTTCGGGAAGAAGGGAAAACTAGAACCGCGATTCATTGGTCCGTTTCAGATTCTCGACCGTGTGGGTGCAGTGGCTTATCATCTGGCTTTACCTACGCCTCTGGCCAGCGTACACAACGTATTTCATGTTTCTATGCTGAAGAAATACGTTCCTGATCCTTCCCATATTATTAGATGGGAGCAGCTGCAGTTAGGTGAGGATGTGACATATATACCGCGACCGACGCGTATACTATACAGGAAGGAGCAGGTGCTGCGTAGCAAGGTCATCCCCCCTTGTGAAGGTGTTGTGGATGCATCACTCAGAGGAAGAGGGTACTTGGGAGACGAAAGCCGAGATCAGAAAGAACTACCCACAGCTTCTAGAGGAATACGAAAAGGTACAAATTTCGAGGATGAAATTTATTGTTAAGGGGGGTAGATTGTAACGTCTCAGAAAAATCTGTACAGAGACTCAAGTACCAACTCGACCAGAAATCACGTAGGATTAATTCCTTTAGAAAGTTAACTAGCGCTACGCTAGATTAGCTGTGAAATTAGCATCGATCATTTTAAATACATTCTGCAAGACCCAAAACTTGTAGAATCAATGACGCTATAATACCCTGAAATCTAGGATCAAACTCTAAACCCGTTGCTCTCAGGAACCCTTTGAAACTTCATATTGGATTTAGACCGCGCGTTGGAAGTCCGATATCTACAATCTTAGACGGTTATGACCGCTTAGCTGGACTTGATAATCATTTTGAAAATCAAGCCCAACCGATGTTCTGAGGCTATTTCATTGAGCCTGGAGCGAAGAGAGTGAGAAATGGGTAAAGGTTTAGGAAATTAATTCCAAATCTAGCACGAGTCTTTGCGCGTTATCATTAAGTGTTCTGACCGTCAGAATTCAGCCAAATTTCACCCTCGGATCAGGAAAAATTTCTCTTTCATATCATGAGACTTGTAGACCTGATTTAGGTACGATAACCGCTGAACTGAAACTGGACCGCCACGTACGATCTGGGAACTCTACCGATCTGAAAACTTAGTGTAGACAACATCCAGTGACCATGAGCTTAAGTCCGACCGCGTTCGGCCAGAGGACCTCCCAAAATACTCTTTTGGATCGAAAAAGTCCCGATTTGGTTATAACTCAAGTATACTTTGTTTCCAAGTCTATTTAGGTTAGTTTTTATCCTATATAAGGGCTTTAAACCCTCTCATATCTCTCCCATCCGAATTTGCTTGAAACCCTAGATTGAGAGAGAGAGAAAGTGAGAGATTGTGAGAGACTTTGTGAGAGAACTTCCTGCCGTTTGTTCCATCCTTTGCACGTACCAAAGCAACGTATTCAAATCACTTTTCCGGTGATTTCCAATGCACTTCTTGGTAAGAAAAACCCTAACCACGTGCTGTTTTAGGTATTCCTTCGATTCAAATGGCAAAGTAGCTTATGTACTTGTGCATTAGGTTGCATTTACACCATTGACGATGCGTATACATTCTATTCGAACCGATACACGTCTAAGGCGAAAGGTGAGGATTTTAGACGCTTTGATTGACTGATTTCGAAGCTTTCAATGTCATTTAATAGTAGATTATCGAAGAGAACGCCGTTTGACATGTAGAACATGCTATTCATTTTTCATGTCGACTACGTATGGAAAATATGAGATTTAGGGTATTTTAGTCATTTGTAGGAAATACTGTTTACGTCCATATTTTGCTGAAATATTTGCCATGGTTCTTTTTCGTGTTAGGATATTAGGAATGCGTACATGATCTGTTTGGCGAAGAGATTCGCCCTAATGCACAATTTGAGTCGACATACGCTATGTAGACTAAAGTGTGTAGACTGAGTGTTTGTATAAATGATTGTATTAGTATGTATTGAGTAATGGTGTCGTGAATTAGTTTTGAGATTGAATTCTCAATTAATATGCGGATGTATATGAATTCCATCATGTTGGCTATATGTATTAATTTCATTATATATGAAATGCATGTGTTGAATGATTTTCTTAAGTTGTATGTTATAACATGTGTCAACATGCTTGTATTGTTGTATTTCATTTCTATTATTCTCATATGACACTGATGTTGATTTACAAATGCTTGGGGTTATGTTCCAGTCCAGGCAGTCTGTAATGGATCAAATTCGTGGTTGGCTTCTATTTGCTACGAAGGACGCGTTGATGAACGCAAGTTGTGTTTTGGGTTGGCGGCAGTGGTTAGGTGTAACATTCCCAAAATCGGGAGTCGAGCAAAAACTCCACTTCCGAGTTCCAGAACATCATTTATGCAACATTTTCAATGATGGATGAATGTTGTTCATATTAGTGCAGAAAACATGAGTGAGACTAGACCAAAACAGCATATCATACTCCAGAGACAATTAAATTAGCAAGCGGAAGAATGTAATATATATATAAAGTATATGAACTATTGTGGGTCTCCAGAGTGTGAACATGTTACCAGGTTAAACATATACATGTATACTCCCAAAATGATAAAAAGAATATACGTGGGTGTGTAAGAAAAAGGCAAAATACTAAGTATATTGGCATCTAATCAGTAACCCTTTAACCTCGTCAATTACAACCTGCATATAGGAGGGATCCTCCTCATCATCATCAAGTTCGGCTCTGCTTCGCAAGCATCGTCATCATCTGCAATTAAGATAGGAACTGTTTGGTGTACGCAACACCATCCCGTAATGTGGGAGTGAGTAATTAACTCAGTGGAATCATAGAGCAAATATTAGCATATTCTTAAATCAATCATGCAATAATAGTAAAATAATTAATCAAATATTCCTAGATACTGTCGTTAATGCAATATGACATGACAAGATGGATGCCCTCACCGACATTCTCTCTCATACGGCACCATCTGCGTCCGCGGCATGCTTGCGTACCGCTCAGTGCTCCACATCTTCCAGGCACATACAATGTGATATTGATATGATTACCGAGTTATTATTAGTCTTTTTCATACAGCAATATTGGGAAACTAAGGTACTTTGGTTATATCAATCCCAACACAGATCCTGTCTAGGGTCGTCACTCATAGTAATCTCATACAATGTTATATTTGTAGGTCGCTGCAAGGGCTGTCAGGGCTGCTGCTCGCACTCGTTGCACCACTCCCCCATCACTTTATCAATACAGGCCTAATTATCCTTAAGACTGCATCAGGACTCGTCGCCCCCATGTGGTGTCAGGATAAACTCAAGGTCACTACAAAGGGCTCGTCACCAATCAGTGTAGGCCGACAGCAAGAATATAGTGTCCCATACCACCATAATCTGCTCAGAGTAGGGTGCTCACTGGTCACTACGGGGAGGTTTATGGCCCCAGCGTAGGCCGACAGCTCGACCACGGTATCCCATACCACCATGCCCGGCTCATGAGTCTTATTGGATCAAGGTACCATGGTTAACAGGGTTTTCAATGGTAAGTTCAGTACCCTAGGTTCAAGCAGTTATGACTCATACATGGTGAACATACAATGGTTAGTCGGGTTATGTGACGGGCTCGACTAGCACGAGCGCATCTCAAGCTGAACGACATGAAGTGCATGAAACACCTCATATGGCCTAACCACTGCCGACAACCCAAAACACGACTCGCGTTCATCGACGCGTCCTTTGTGGTACCTAGAAACCAACCACGAATTCGATCCATTACCAACTTCCTGGACTAGGTCATAGCCCCAAGCATTAGTGCATCAACATCAATAAGCATAGGTGAGTAACATAAATGAAGTACAACATTGTAAGCATGTTGACACATGTCATAACATATAACTTAAGCAAATCATCCCACACATGCATTTCATGTATATAATGAAATCAATACATATAACCAACATGATGGAAATAATTTACATCAGCATATTACTTGAGAATTCAATCTCAAAACTCCTACACAACACCATTTACTCAATACATACTAATACAAACATTTATACAAACACTTAGAGTACACACTTTAGTCTACATAGCATATGTCAACTCAAAGTGCGCTTAAGGGCGAATCTCTTCGCCAAACCAATCATGCACGCATTCCTAATATTCTAACACGATAAGTAGCCATGGCAAACATTTTATTAAAATATGGACGTAAGAAGTATTTCCTACAAATGACTAAAATACCCTAAATCTCATATTTACCGTACGTTTACGAAACGAAAAATGGATAGCATGTTGTACATGTCAAACGGCGTTGCCATCGATAATCTA
Source organism: Magnolia kwangsiensis (assembly GCA_037074715.1). Classification (NCBI taxonomy): domain Eukaryota; kingdom Viridiplantae; phylum Streptophyta; class Magnoliopsida; order Magnoliales; family Magnoliaceae; genus Magnolia; species Magnolia kwangsiensis. The sequence continues at coordinate 84,739,481 of CM073586.1, forward strand.
CTATTAAACGACGTTGAAAGCTTTGAAATCAGTGAATCAAAGTGTCTAAGATCCACACATTTTTACCCTAGATGTGCATCGTTCCGAACGGAGCGTATACTCTTCGTCTACGGCGAACAGGCGACCTAAAACACAAGATGTATAAGCCACTTCGCTATTGGAATCGACGGAACCTAAAATCAGCAAGTGTTTAAGATTTTACTTACCTAGAAATGCGTTGAAATGACCGAAAAAGTGATTGGGATGCGTTGCTTAAACACGTGAAGCGGTTGCAGCAAGTGGCAGGAAGATCACTCCCACACTCTCTCACAAACTCTCACTTTCTCTCTCACTCTACCTAGGGTTTCTAGTAAATTCGGATGGATGAGATAAGTGAGGGTTTCAAACCCTTATATAAGCTAAAACCTTCCCAAATTAGGCTTGGGAACAAAGTTCACTTGAGGTATAACTAAATCGGAGCTGTTTCGATCCAAAAGGGCACTTCAGGAGGTCCCCCGGCCGAACGCGGTCGGACTTAAGCTCATGGTCACTGGATGTTTCTCACACGAAGTTTTCAAACCATAAGAGTTCGCAGATCGCACGTGGCGATCCAATTCCAGTTCAGCGGTCATCGCACCTAGATCAGGTCTACAAGTCTCATGATATGAAAGAAAAATTTTTCCTAATCCGAGGGTGTAATTTGGCTGAATTCTGATGGTCAGAACACTTAATAATAATGCGCCAAGTCACGTGCCAGATTTGAATTAAAATTTCCAAATGTAACCCTTTTCTCACTCTCTTCACTCAAGGCTCAATGAAATAGCCTTTGAACGTCGGTTGGCCTTGATTTTCGAAGCGATTGTCAAGTCCAGCCAAGCGGTCATAACGGTCTAAGATGGTAGATATCGGACTTTCGACGCACGGTCTAGATCTAATACAAAGTTTCAAAGGGTTCCCGAGAACAAACCAGTTTAGAGTTTGATCCTGGATTTTAGGGTAATGTAGCATCAACGATTCTACAAGTTTTGGGTCTTGCAGAACGTATTTAAAGCGATCAGGGACAATTTCACAGCTACTCCAGCGTAGCGCTAGCTAACTTACGCTTAATTTCTAAAGAAATTTGGTTCTAAGTGATTTCTTTGGCTTTGAAATTGATTCCTAAGAGTGATGTGGTTGACCCATTGCCTAAGGACGTCTAATCCCAGGTTGGCAAAAATCTGGGGTGTTACAATCTACCCCCCTTAAAATAAAATTTCATCCCCGCAATTGGCTAAGGGTAATGAGTCCTTAAAGAGACTTTCGTATTAACATTTTAAGGAAGGTTCAAATTCTATTTAATGACCTACCCTTACGTATAACCTAAATTAAATGTTTCGATCCTGGGCCAGTGGGGAAGGGACTAACCATGCTTCCACTGCGCTACTCTGATCCAATGGTTGCATTAACTAATCCTAACAAGATTTGGCTCAATACGTTATACCCCCCTTAAAACTTGATTCTACTTAAGGTTCAAGATCCTATGTCCCGATCCGTATATCGGAACGAGGTGTTACTTGGGACCTATCCTTGACATGAAATGAGAAACAACTCTCGCCACATTTGTCGTCCTTTGTTAATGTTGCGTTCTATAGAATTGGTACCTATGGTTGTAGAAAAGAGCTGAAAGGATGGGTGTTGTGGTTGATTTCAAGGACGGATGTGAGTTTGTGGCAAGAGGTCAAATCTCTATTGGCTGCAAGTCCTTACCATTTCCCAAAGGCAAAGCAATAACTTTTGATTGTAGGTGGTCGGGTCAACACGGAAGAAAAGTTGTGTAGTGGGTCTGAGCCGGATACATAAACTTTCTGTCTAGACTATGACAGAAAATTTACTTTATCAATTCTTAATCCGAGTCGATGCTGATCTTCTGCTTGATCAGAGCATTGGATTCATTGATAACTACTAGGATTTAGAAGTCGATTCAAACCGCGAATACATCGCTTACGTGTAGTTCCTTTGCTCCGCGTTCCCGAATGCAATAAGCCCTTGGGGAAGGCAATTCTAAGGGGTGTGTTGGTTCATTCTAAGTTCAATCTTAAGGAAGTAAAAGTTTTCCCTGAGAATGAATAGTTCTAAGGTAAATAATCCTCCTGAGAGTTACTAAAGGCGCCTATGAATGTTATGAGGATCTACCCAAGGAAGAGAGTCCCATTCCAACCAAATCTAACCTATTATTCCTTAGCATATACAGGCTTTAGACTACTTAAAGTAACTAGTAGACTAGTCTGTAATTTACAGCCTAAGCTTATACGCTAAATGGTTTCATACCATTACAAATTCAGGGAATCATTCTATCGCTTAGGGTCAAGATTATCTAAATAGAATTGGATTTCCTATATCGTTAGATCCTTCAAATCTAGGAGTACTAACTCTAGGTCCAAAATGCCAAAGGCCTATATGGCCAGTAGCCTTAAGTTGTATTAATTGGAACTGCATTCCTAATATCCTATGTTGTGATTATGCACTCCATTTAACAAAATTTGTTACAATACATGGAATAAAGTTCCACATGGATTATGACAGGAATGCATTCGGCTATGCTAAGCTCAAAACACTAACACAAACACATTTTCTACCTACGACTTCACTAGACCCAATAACAACAAAACACAAAAATCCCTAACATGGTAATCAAACAATCTACAGGACAACGGCCTACATGGGATTTGAGGTTTGCACAATTGAGACCAAAAAGAGTGTAAAGGCTCAAATAACAGGGACATGAGAGGGAGGATGGTGGAAGGGAGAAAAAGGCTAAAATAGCCTCAACAAAACCATGAAAAAGGAGGGGAAATGGGGAGAAATGGCTGCCCTAATGGGCTGAAACAATTCTAGGCCCTATAGATGACTAGATGTTTAAAGAGAAAGGAGCAAGATAAGATGGAATGGAGGTCCACATGATTTTCAGCCTCAAATGGAGGATGGGAGAGCTCCAACGGATGAAAATGGAGAGGAAAGGGGGCTTGTATTGCTGTGAGTGAAGGGGTAGCATCGATTATGGCCGAAAACAAGATGGGAGAGGTTTGAAGACGGGATTTGAGAGTGATGCAGCAAAAACTTGAAGAAAAGAGAGCTTGGGGTCTTGGATCGTGAAGGTGGTAGGGTTTTGGGGCTGTTTCGAGGGATGACCAACATATAGGAGACCTCCCCTACCCCTTTTAGGGCGTCTGCCCAAAGCACAGCCCAAATGGGGCCCACCGGTCGGCGATGCCATTGCCGGCCATCTCCGAAATCGACTGGTCAGGTCATATGGGTTGGGTCCCCCCTGCCCTAGGAACCTCAAAAAAGTATGGGCCCCACCCCAGTTCATTGTGGTTTGGCCTAGAGAGGCCCAAAACACCATTTGGGGTGTTCCGGGGACAGTCTGTAACCCAGAATGAACTTATACATCATGTAACATATGATTTTGGGGTAGGAGGAGCTAGTCCATCCAACTAACCCATATGTTACGAAATATTTCAAAATTGGAATGGCCAAAAGGCTAATTTTCACGTATTTTTACTATTTATTGTAAAATTTTGTCTAAGTATGATTTTATATCATTTTCACATTAGGATTAATGCCTAACATGAAAATACTGAGAAAGAATTGAAGAATAGGGTGGTGAGAGGAAGGATTCTGAAGGAATTGGGTGAAACGGGATTTTTAAGCCCTAGCAATTGAGTGTAAGGGTTATGGTTGCCCCACAACCCAAAGATTTATATTTTTGAGTTTAGAATTCTTCTGAGAACATCTCAACCCCGCCTACTAACAACCTGGAGGCCACTTAGGTCGCCTTACGCGACCCTAGATGCGTTACGGACTCGATCAAACGATCGATATGAGTAGACTTCGCCTATTAGCGAAACCGGAGTCCTACGAGTGTTTCTAGACTTTTCTCGCACCCACCTAAGCCAAAGGAGTGACAGCGTACATCACGTGTCCATAACCCAGGCCCGGTATAATCCAAATCATGCTCTGATACTAGCTGTAACATCCCGAAAATAGGGGGGCGAGCAAAAACTCCACTCCCGAGTTCCAGAATATCATTTATGCAACATTTTCAATGATGGATGAATGTTGTTCATATTAGTCTAGAAAACATGAGTGGTATTAGACCAAAACAGCATATCATACTCCATAGACAGTTAAATTAGCAAGCAAAAGAATGTAATAGATATATAAAGTATATGAACTGTTGTGGGTCTCCAGAGTGTGAACATGTTACATGGTTAAACATACACATATATACTCCAAAAATGATAAAAAGAATATACATGGGTGTGTAAGAAAAAGGAAAAATACCAAGTATATTGGCATCTAATCAGTAACCCTGTAACCCCGTCAATCAGAACCTACATATAGGAGGGATCCTCCTCATCATCATCAAGTTTGCCTCTGCTTCGCAAGCATCGTCATCATCTACAATTAAGATAGGAACTGTTTGGTGTGCGTAACACCGTCCCGTAACGTGGGAGTGAGTAATTAACTCAGTGGAATCATAGAGCAAAGATTAGCATGTTCTCAAATCAATCATGCAATAATAGTAAAGTAATTAATCAAATATTCCTAGATACTGTTGTTAATGTAATATGACATGACATGATGGATGCCCTCAACGACATTCTCCCTCATACGGCACCATCTGCGTCCACGGCATGGTTGCGTACCGCTCAGTGCTCCACATCTTCCAGGCACATGCAATGTGATGTTGATATGATTACCGAGTTATTATTAGTCCTTTTCATACAGCAATATTAGGAAACTAAGGTACTTTGCTTATATCAATCCCAACACAGATCCTGTCTAGGGTCGTCACTCATAGTAATCTCATACAATGTTATATTTGTAGGTCGCTGCAAGGGCTGTTAGGGCTGTTGCTCGCACTCATTGCACCGCTCCCCCATCACCTTATCAATACAGGCCTAATTATCCTTAAGACTGCATCAGGACTCGTCGTCCCCATGTGGTGTCAGGATAAACTCAAGGTCATTACAAAGGGTTCGTCACCAATCAGTGTAGGATGACAGCAAGAATATAGTATCTCATACCACCATAATCTGCTCAGAGTAGGGTGCTCACTGGTCACTACGGGGAGGTTTGTGGCTCCAGCGTAGGCCGACAGCTCGACCACGATGTCCCATACCACCATGCCCGGCTCATGAGTCTTATTGGATCAAGGTACCATGGTTAACAGGGTTTTCAATGGAAAGTTCAGTACCTTAGGTTCAAGCAGTTATGACTAATACATGGTGAACATACAATGGCCAGTCGAGTTACGTGACGGGCTCGACTAGCACGAGCGCATCTTAAGCTGAATGACATGAAGTGCATGAAACACCTCGTGTAGCCTAACCACTGCCGCCAACCCAAAACACGACTCGCGTTCATCAACGCGTCCTTTGTGGTACCTAGAAACCAACCACGAATTCGATCCATTACCGACTACCTGGACTATGTCATAACCCCAAGCATTAGTGCATCAACATCAATAAGCATAGGTGAGTAACAGAAATGAAGTACAACATTATAAGCATGTTGACACATGTTATAACATACAACTTAAGCAAATCATCCCACACATGCATTTCATGTATATAATGAAATCAATACATATAACCAACATGATGGAAATCATTTACATCAGCATATTACTTGAGAATTCAATCTCAAAACTCCTACACAACACTATTTACTCAATACATACTAATACAAACATTTATACAAACACTTAGACTACACACTTTAGTCTACATAGCGTATGTCGACTCAAAGTGCGCTTAAGGGCGAATCTCTTCGCCAAACCAATCATGCACGCATTCCTAATATTCTAACACGATAAATAGCCATGGCAAACATTTTATCAAAATATGGACATAAGCAGTATTTCCCACAAATGACTAAAATACCCTAAATCTCATATTTACCGTACGTTTACGAAACGGAAAATGGACAGCATGTTGTACATGTCAAACGGCGTTGCCGTCGATAATCTACTATTAAACGACATTGAAAGCTTTGAAATCAGTCAATCAAAGCGTCTAAGATCCATACCTTTTTACCCTAGATGTGCATCGTTCCAAACGGAGCGTATACGCTTCGTTTATGGCGAACAGGCAACCTAAAACACAAGATGTATAAGCCACTTCGCTATTGGAATTGACGGAACTTTAAATCAGCAAGTGTTTAGGGTTTTACTTACCTAGAAATGCGTTGAAATCACCGGTAAAGTGATTGGGATGCGTTGTTTAAACACGTGAAGCGGTTGCAGTAAGTGGCAGGAAGATCACTCCCACACTCTCTCACAAACTCTCACTTTCTCTCTCACTCTAGCTAGGGTTTCTAACAAATTCGGATGGGTGAGATAAGTGAGGGTTTCAAACTCTTATATAAGCTAAAACCTTCCCAAATTAGGCTTGGGAACAAAGTTCACTTGAGGTATAACCAAATCAGAGCTGTTTCGATCCAAAAGGGCACTTCGGGAGGTCCCCCGGCCGAACGCGGTCGGACCTAAGCTCAGGGTCACTGGATGTTGCTCACACGAAGTTTTTAGACTAGAAGAGTTCGCAGATCGCACGTGGCGGTCTAATTTCAATTCAGCGGTCATCACACCTAGATCAGGTTTACAAGTCTCATGATATGAAAGAGAAATTTTTTCTGATCCGAGGGTATAATTTGGATGAATTTTGACGGTCAGAACGCTTAATAATAACGTGCCAAGTCACGTGCCAGATTTGAATTAAAATTTCCAAATCTAACCCTTTTCTCACTCTCTTCACTCCAAGCTTAATGAAACAACCTCTGAATGTCAGTTGGCCTTGATTTTCGAAGCGATTGTCAAGTCCAGCCAAGCGGTCATAACGGTCTAAGATGGTAGATATTGGACTTTCGACGCACGGTCTAGATCTAATACAAAGTTTCAAAGGGTTTCCGAGAACAAACCGGTTTAGAGTTTGATCCTGGATTTTAGGGTAACGTAGCATTAACGATTCTATAAGTTTTGGGTCTTGCAGAATGTATTTAAAACGATCAGGGACAATTTCACAGCTACTCCAACGTAGCGCTAGCTAACTTACGCTTAATTTCTAAAGGAATTTGGTTCTAAGTGATTTCTTTGGCTTTGGAATTGATTCCTAAGAGTGATGTGGTTGACCCATTGCCTAAGGACATCTAATCCCAGTTGGTAAAAATTAAGGGTCTTAAGTATTTTATGCACTTCATGTCGTTCAGCTTGAGATGCGCTCGTACTAGTCGAGCCCGTCAAGTAACCCGACTGGTCATTGTATGTTCACCATGTATGAGTCATAACTACTTGAACCTAGGGTACTGAACTTACCATTGAAAATCCTGTTAACCATGGTACCTTGGTCCATAAAGACTCATGAGCTGGGCATGGTGGTATGGGACACCGTGGTCGAGCTGTCGGCTTACGTTGGGGCCACAAACCTCCCCGTAGTGACCAGTGAGCACATTTAACTCGTGAGCAGATTGTGGTGGTATGGGACACTACATTCGAGCTGTCGACCTACACTGATTGGTGACGAGCCATTTGTAGTGACCTCGAGCGTATTCTGAGTCTACGGGAGGCGATGACCCTTCCGTAGCAACAAGAGTACATTAGGCCTGTATTGATAAGGTGATGGGGCAGCGGTGTAACGAGTGTGAGCAACAGCCCTGATAGCCCTTGCAGCGACCTATAAATATAACATCGTATGAGATTACTAGGAGTGACGACCCTAGACAGGATCTGTGCTGGGATTGATATAAGAAAGGTACCTTAGTTTCCCAATCCTGCTGTATGAAAATGACTAATAACAACCGGGTAATCATTATCCATATCGCACTGCATGTGCCTGGAAGATGTGGAGCACTGCGGGAAGAAAGCATGCCGCGGACGCAGATGGTGCCGCATGAGGGAGTATGTCGGTGAGGGCATCCATCATGTCATTTCATGCATACATTAACAACAGATCTAGGAACGTTTGATTGATTGTTTTGCTATTATCGCGTGATTGACTTAATAACATGCTAATCTTTGCTCTATTATTCCACTAAGTTGATCACTCACTCCCACATTATGGGATGGTGTTTGCAACACCCACCAGACCCTGTCTTAAATGCAGGTGGCGATGCGATTCAGGACGCGGAGCCGGACTATGACGAGGACCGGGATGAGTTCTCGTATATGCAGTTCGCTGACGGCTTTGCATAGGTGACCTAGATCGGCGGGACATGCTAGTTGGACTATCACCTAACATTTATTTTTACTTTATGACATGTATATGGACTCAGAGATGTATTCATACTTTGGAGACAATTTGAGATTATTTTGTTTTCATACAGTGATATATATCGTCTTCCGCTTGCGTTTTATCACTGGATCTGGAGTATGAATTGTAGTTTTGGTATAATCTTACTCATGTGAATGCTCTAACTTAGACAACATTGAATCATATTCATTTTGTTGCATAAGTGATGGTCTGGAACTCGGGAGTCGGGTCTCTACACGACCCTCGATTTTCAGGGTGTTACACTATGACCCATGGGCCCCAATATACATCAAATGGGCTACACCAATGTGCCATAAATACGCAACGGTGGGCCCCGTTCATGGGCCAAAGATACATTATGATGGGCCTTATGTACATTACATCAAGGTGGGCCTTACAAGTCAGCCCATGCCTCGGTAACATGGATGGGTGGCATGTATATACAACAGGGTGGGCCCTACACATATGGTAGGTGGGCTTCAAGGGGTTTCAATGGTGGGTGCCAGCCCACTATTTTCTGCGGTGTGGACCATTGAACTTTGGAACTGCCTCATTTCCAGGCCCATGGTTTAAGTGATATGGAAAATTGGATGGGCGATTTAGGCATACACATACACAAGCTGGGCCCCATACGCCACCAACAGGTCCACAATGAAAGGCCAGTGGGGGTATTCAACACACACACTTGAGGTGGGCCAGCTACTGGATGGTGAACAAGTGGGGTATATGGATGAAATGCTTACATATGGTGGGCCCCACATACAGATGGTCCACCAGAAAGATGGCTACTGCATAACATAAATGGGCCTCAAGTGGACCTAGAACATGCCAAAAGCCATTTCAATGGTGATAGGTGTAACATGTGTATCTATGTACAGTATCATTCCTTAGGGCACCTGGCCCACTAATGATGATCAACACTGTCCAACATTTGTCCGGTGAATCAGCACCACCCAAACATTGTTCAGCACCATCCGACACAATCTGGATGGTATGGATGAAATAAATACATTGAGGTGGTGTCCATGCTAACAAAACATGTGGACGACTTGGGTAAAACACATATAAGGTGGGTACACAATGGATGGACGGTTTGGATAATATATGCATCATGGGAGGACCCACCGTCCCATTTGGACAGTGCGGATGGAACATATACATTACGGTCGTCCCCACCATCCAGATAGACAGTGGGATGAAATACATACCGTGGTCAGACCCTCAAGTCTTGCTGACATCATATACAACAACGATAAAGCTGGGTCAACCAGTAATGGATAGTCTGGATTACATCACATACCTCACAACCAGATTCACAAAACTTACTGACTTCAAATATATCAGCGACACGGTCCACCGTCCATCAGACGGATGATTTAGATTAAACTGATTAGAGTCATCATCTTGCTGACGATGCGGATTAGATCCATATACCAGGTGGACCCCACCCTCACACGTGCCACACATGTGAGGTGGGTCCCCACGCTTTAAAAGCAGACAGCAGGGTTGAAACAAATATATTGCAGTGCATCCCACATCACTACAAATGTTACTGCACCGTCCTAAAAATGGAAGGATGGATGAAATATAATACATATATCAAGGTGGGTCCCACCCAACTGCTGACGTCAGTGCAGCAGCTATGCTGCTCGTCCAGAAAATGGACGGCTCAGATAAAACACATATCTCATGGTGGGACCTGCCGTCATCTGATATCCAAACAGGTGGATGGTAGGGGTATAACACGTACGTCTGGTGGCTCCCACCGTCCACATCTGGATAGTGAGGATATAATACATATAACATGGTGGGTCCATGTACACGTAGCCCACCAGCAGCTGGGAGATCTGCTAGGGTCAGACACCTGTTAGGTGGATCCAACTGTCAATGGACGGTGAGGCTAAACACATACTTCATGATCAAACGCCCAGAATTAAATTGCAGTGGGTCCCACAGTTATATAACTGGTGGTCCCCAGCCAATCTGTTTCTATAGGGGTGGGTCCCATGTGGGGCCATCATAATATATATAATATTATATTATATAATAATAATATATATATTATATAATTAAGGGGGGTGGTACGTCCAACGTCCCATCTGGACAAACGGTGTAGATGAAACAAATACATCACGGAGGGTCCCACCCACGTGCTTACAAAATGGATAGGACGGTTTGGATATAACACATAACTCATGATCAGGTCCCATTATTATTATTATTATTGTTACATTTATTTATTTATTTATTTTAATAGTGTGGGCCACCTGAGTTCCGTGTACGGTTGAAATTTGGGGGTGACCCATTTTCAAATGGGACCCATCAAATGCACGGTGCTAATGTTCTATATGCATCAAGGTGGGGCCTGTGGTGGGGTCCACCTCTTTCCAGCATCAGCAACAGACGCTGCTGCTGCAGCTTTACATTTTTCCTTTTATTTTCATACATGGGGCCCACAACAGGACGATCTAGTCCGTCTGTTGTGTGTGTCCCACGTAGTAAACGGGTCATTCCAAGTTTTAGATGCATTCAAATTTCAGGTGGACCGCAATGAGTGATTTTATATGTTTAAGCATGTCTTTACATGATTTTTGCTAGTGAGGCCTGCTAGGGAACTGGAGTAGATCCATTTTTCGACTCAATGCCTAAAATGATCTTAAAAAGTGAATGGACGGCATGGATTGAACATATACATCATGGGTGGGGTCCATTGTGGACCCATATCCTTCCCTTTCTAAAAAAAATTCCAAAAGCATGCATGCAGAGTCCAGCGTCACTTTGTTTTTTTTTAATATATAGTTTTTTTTTTCGAATATGGGGCCCACAATAAGATGATCCAATCTGTCTATTGTGTGTGTCCCATGTGGTGGACCGTTCAATCAAAGTTTCAAATGTATCCAAATTTTAGGTGGGCCCCAATAAGTGTTTTTATATGATTTTAACATATCTTCGCATGATTTTAGACGGTATGATTTACCAAAGTTTTGGATTGTCTTCATTTTTTGGCTCAATGCCTAAAATGACCTGAGAAATTGAATGAATGGCATGGATTAAATATATACATCGTGGGTGGGGCCCATTGTGGACCCACACCTCTTCCCTTCTTTTTCTTTCAAGCGGTAGGATGTCTGGACGTTGCTTGCAGCAGCGTTCAACCTTTTTATTTTTATTTTATTATTTTAGTTTTATTTTTATTTATATGTATTCTACCATTAATCCACACCATTAAACACATCATTATAATGATCATACAAATAATAAAAAAGAAAACAAACCAAAAGTAGAGTGGGTGTACTCACCTTGATGGATTAGATGGATGGTTGAGATGGATGGAAGAGATGGAATTAATGGTGTTGATGGCCCACCAAGATCACTCTTCTCTCTCTCTCTCTCTCTCTCTCTCTCTCTCTCTATGGAAAAAAATGGTGAAATGCTTAGGGGTGGAGGGGTATATGTAGGAAAATTATAAAAAAAATGTGGTTAGATTCATTTAATGTGATCTTGGTTAGCATATACTAGGATTATATCAATTAATTTATGATTTACAATTAATGGTGGATTAAAGGAGCATTGGATGGCATGATGTGATGATGTCATGCTTAAGGTGTGGCATGGAAAAGAGTTGACTTGGGGAGACATGAGAGATGGGAGGTATGGGTGGGTGACATCACACACATGGGTAGAGATTCTCTCACCCATGTGTGGCATGTGCATGTGTGTATGACATGTGTGGTGCACATGTGTGGAATGAAATGCATGGCGCCTTACGCACATGATACATCAATGATTCTTCACGGCGTATTTCACTAACGGATTATCATATAAATGCACGGGTGGTACCTATGCAGTCGTAGCAACGGGGCAGTCAATATGAGATAGGTTCCAAGGTCTTGGGGTTCTGGTCAGTCGGGTGTGTACTATAAACGGTCAATCCAAGTCTAGCTAAGCGCATCGATCATCGTGTACATAGGCATCGAAAATGGTGTGGAAGGGATGAGGTATTGCAGTTTTGGTTTTGGTTTAGGTTATAGGTTTTGGTTAAGGTTATAGGTTTTAGGTTTAGGTTTACGTTAAGGTTAGGTTTAGGTTATAGGTTTTGGGATTTGGGAATAGTTTTAGGTTATAGGTATAGGTTTAGGTTAGGTTATAGGTTAAGGTTTAGGGATAGGTTATAGGTTTTGGGATTTGAGAATGGGTTCGGGTTTAGGTCATAGGTTTTGGTATTAGTTTAAGTTATAGGTTTTGGGATTTGAGAATGTGTTCGGGTTTAGGTTATAGGTTTTAGTTTTGGTTTAGGTTATAGGTTAAGGTTAGGTTTGGGTTAAAGGTTTTGGGATTTGAGAATGGGGTCATCATAGGTTTTGGTATTGGTTTAGGTTATAGTTTTTGGTTTTGGTCTAGGGTATAGGTTTTGGTTTTGGTTTAGGTTATAGGTTTTTGGTTAGGTTATAGGTTTTGGTTTAGGTTATAGGTTATAGGTTTTGGTTTTGGTTAAGGTTAGGTTTAGGTTATATGTTTTGGGATTTGAGAATGGGTTCGGGTTTAAGTTATACGTTTTGGTTTTGGTTTAGGTTATAAGTTATAGGTTTAGGATAAGGTTTAGGTTTAGGTTTAGGTTATAGGTTTTGGGATTTGATAAAGGGTTCAGGTTTAGGTTATAGGTTTTGGTTTTGGTTAAGGTTAAAGGTTTTGGGATTTGAGAATGGGTTCAGGTTTAAGTTATAGGTTTTGATTTTGGTTTAGGTTATAGGTTATAGATTTAGGATAAGGTTTAGGTTTAGGTTTAGGTTATAGGTTTTGGGATTTGAGAATGGGTTCGGGTTTCGGTTATAGGTTTTGGTTTAGGTTTAGGTTATAGGTTTCAGTTAAGGTTATAGGTTATAGGTTTAGGATTAGGTCAAGGTTAGGTTTAGGTTATAGATTTTGGGATTTGGGAATTGTTTTAGGATATAAGCATAGGTACAGGTTTGGTTATAGGATTTGGGATTTGATAATGGGTTCGGGTTTAGTTTATAGATTTTGGTTTTGGTTTAGGTTATAAGTTTTGCTTTAGGTTATAGGTTATAGGTTTAGGATAAGCTTTGGGTTTAGGTTATAGGTTTTGGTTTTGGTTTAGGTTAAAGGTTTTGGGATTTGAGAATGGGTTCGGGTTTAAGTTATAGGTTTTTATTTTGGTTTAGGTAATAGGTTATAGATTTAGGATAAGGTTTAGGTTTAGGTTTAGGTTATAGGTTTTGGGATTTGGGAATGGGTTCGAATTTTGGTTATAGGTTTTGGTTTTGGTTTAGGCCATAGGTTTTGGCATTTGAGAATGGGTTTGGGTTTAGGTTATAGGTTTTGATTTTGGTTTTGGTTTAAGTTATAGGTTAAGGTAAGGTTTAGATTTTAGGTTTTGGGATTTAAGAATGGGTTCGAGTTTAGGTTAAAGGTTTTGGTTTTGGTTTAGGTTATTCATTTTGGGATTTGGGAATGGGTTCAAGTTTAGGTTATAGGTTTTAGTTTTGGTTTAGGTTATAGGTTTTGGTGAAGGTTATAGGTTTAGGTTTAGGTTATGGTTAGGTTTAGTTATAGGTTTGGGGATTTGGGGATAGTTTGAGGGTATAAGTACAGGTTTATGTTAGGTTATGGGTTTTGGAATTTGAGAATGGATTTGGGTTTAGGTTATAGGTTTTGGTTTAGGTTTAGGTTATAGGTTTCGGTTAAGGTTATAGGTTATAGGTTTATGTTTAGGTTAAGGTTAGGTTTAGGTTATAGATTTTGGGATTTGGGAATAGTTTTAGGTTATAAGTATAGGTTTAGGTTAGGTTATAGGTTTTGGGATTTGATAATGGGTTCGGGTTTAGGTTATAGGTTTTGGTTTTGGTTTAGGTCAAAGGTTTTGGGATTTGGGAATGGGTTCGAGTTTAGGTTATAGGTTTTGGTTTAGGTTATACCTTTTAGGATTTGGAAATGGGTTCGGGTTTAGGTTATAGGTTTTGGTTTTAGTTTAGCTTATAGGTTTGGGTGAAGGTTATAGGTAATAGGTTTTGGTTTAAGTTAAGGTTAGGTTTAGGTTATAGGTTTGGGGATTTGGGAATAGTTTTAGGTTATAAGTATAGGTTTAGGTTAGGTTATAGGTTTTGGGATTTGAGAATGGGTTCGGGTTTAGGTTATAGGTTTTGGTTTTAGTTTAGGTTATAAGTTTTGGTTAAGGTTATAGGTTATAGGTTTAGGATTAATGAGTTCGGATTTAGGTTATAGATTTTGGGATTTGAGAATATTTTTAGGATATAAGTATAGGTTTAGGTTTGGTTATAGGATTTGGGATTTGATAATGAGTTCGGGTTTAGGTTATAGGTTTCGGTTTTGGTTTAGGTTATAAGTTTTGCTTTAAGTTATAGGTTATAGGTTTAGGATAAGCTTTGGGTTTAGGTTATAGGTTTTGGTTTTGGTTTAAGTTATAGGTTTTGGTTTTGGTTTAGGTTTTAGGTTTTGGTTAAGGTTATAGGTTATAGGTTTAGGTTTAGGTAAAGGTTAGGTTTAGGTTATAGGTTTTGGGATTTGGGGATAGTTTTAGGTTATAAGTATAGGTTTAGGTTAGGTTATAGGTTTTGGGATTTGATAATGGGTTTGGGTTTATGTTATAGGTTTTGGTTTTGGTTTAAGTTATAGGTTTTGGTTTTGGTTATAAGTTATAGGTTTAGGATAAGGTTTAGGTTTAGGTAATAGGTTTTGGGATTTGAAAATGGGTTCAGGTTTAGGTTATAGGTTTTGGTTTTGGTTTAGGTCATAGGTTTTGGCATTTGAGAATGGGTTCGAGTTTAGGTTATAGGTTTTGGTTTTAGTTTAGGTTATAGCTTTTCAGATTTGGGAATGGGTTCGGGTTTAGGTTATAGCCTTTGGTTTTGGTTTAGCTTATAGGTTTGGGTGAAGGTTATAGGTTATAGATTTTGGGATTTGGGAATATTTTTAGGATATAAGTATTGGTTTAGGTTTCGTTATAGGATTTGGGATTTGATAATGAGTTCGGGTTTAGGTTATAGGTTTTAGTTTTGGTTTAGGTTAAAAGTTTTGCTTTAGGTTATAGGTTATAGGTTTAGGATAAGCTTTGGGTTTAGGTTATAGGTTTTGGTTTTGATTTAGGTTATAGGTTTTTGGTTTTGGTTTAGGTTATTGGTTTTGGTTAACGTTATAGGTTATAGGTTTAGGTTTAGGTAAAGGTTAGGTTTAGGTTATAGGTTTTGTGATTTAGGGATAGTTTTAGGTGATAAGTATAGGTTTAGGTTAGGTTATAGATTTTGGGATTTGATAATGGGTTTGGGTTTATGTTATAGGTTTTGGTTTTGGTTTAGGTTATAGGTTTTGGTTTTGCTTATAAGTTATAGGTTCAAGATAAGGTTTAGGTTTAGGTAATAGGTTTTGGGATTTGAGAATGGGTTCGGGTTTAGGTTATAGGTTTTAGTTTTGGTTTAGGTTATAGGTTTTGGGATTTCAGAATGGGTTCGGGTTTAGGTTATAGGTTTTGGTTTTGGTTCAGGTTATAGGTTTTGGTTAAGGTTATAGGTTATAGGTTTTGGTTTGGGTTAAGGTTAAGTTTAGGTTATAGGTTTTGGGATTTGAGAATGGGTTCGGGTTTAGGTTATAGGTTTTGATTTAGGTTTAGGTTATAGGTTGTAGGTTTAGGATAAGGTTTAGGTTTAGGTTTAGGTTATAGGTTTTAGGATTTGAGAATGGGTTCAAGTTTAGGTTATAAGTTTTTGTTTTGGTTTAGGTTAAAGGTTTTCGGATTTGAGAAAGGGTTCGTGTTTAAGTTATAGGTTTTGATTTTGGTTTAGGTTATAGATTATAGATTTACGATAAGGTTTAGGTTTAGGTTTAGGTTTAGGTTATTGGTTTTAGGATTTGCGAATGGGTTCGAGTTTTGGTTATAGGTTTTGGTTTTGGTATAGGTCATAGGTTTTGGGATTTGAGAATGGGTTCGGGTTTAGGTTATAGGTTTTGTTTTTGGTTTAGGTTATAGGTTTTGGTTTAGGTTATAGGTTTAGGTTAAGTTTAGGTTTTAGGTTTTGGGATTTGAGAATGGGTTCGGGTTTAGGTTATTGGTTTTGGTTTTGTTTTAGGTTATAGGTTTTGGGATTTGGGAATGGGTTCGGGTTTAGGTTATAGGTTTTGGTTTTGGTTTAGGTTATAGGTTTTGGTGAAGGTTATAGGTTATAGGTTTAGGTTTAGGTTATGGTTAGGTTTAGGTTACAGGTTTGGAGATTTGGGAATAGTTTGAGGTTATAAGTATAGGTTTAGGTTAGGTTATAGGTTTTGGGATTTGAGAATGGGTTAGGGTTTAGGTTATAGGTTTTGGTTTAGGTTTAGGTTATAGGTTTCGGTTAAGGTTATAGGTAATAGGTTTAGGTTTAGGTTAAGGTTAGGTTTAGGTTATAAATTTTGGGATTTGGGAATAGTTTTAGTTATAAGTACAGGTTTAGGTTATAGGTTTTGGGATTTGATAATGGGTTCGTGTTTAGGTTATAGGTTTTGGTTTTGGTTTAGGTCATAGGTTTTGGGATTTGAGAATGGGTTAGAGTTTAGGTTATAGGTTTTTATTTTGTTTTAGGTTATAGCTTTTGGGATTTGGGAATGGGTTCGGGTTTAGGTTATAGGTTTGGGTGAAGGTTATAGGTAATAGGTTTAGGGTTAGGTTAAGGTTAGGTTTAGGTTATAGGTTTGGGGATTTGGGAATAGTTTTAGGTTATAAGTATAGGTTTAGGTTAGGTTATAGGTTTTGGGATTTGAGAATGGGTTTGGGTTTAGGTTATAGGTTTTGGATTAGGTTTAGGTTATAGGTTTCGGTTAAGGTTATTGGTTATAGGTTTAGGATTAGGTCAAGGTTAGGTTTAGGTTATAGATTTTAGAATTTGGGAATAGTTTCAGGATACAAGTATAGGTTTAGGTTTGGTTATAGGATTTGGGATTTGATAATGGGTTAGGGTTTCGGTTATAGGTTTTGGTTTAGGTTATAAGCTTTGCTTTAGGTTATAGGCTATAGGTTTAGGATAATCTTTGGGTTTAGGTTATAATTTTTAGTTTTGGTTTAGGTTATAGGTTTTGGGATTTGAGAATGGGTTCGGGTTTAGGTTATAGGTTTTGGTTTTGATTTAGGTTATATGTTTTGGTTTAGGTTATAGGTTATATGTTTTGGTTTTGGTTTAGGTTATAGGTTTTGGTTTTAGTTTAGGTTATAGGTTTTGGTTAAGGTTATAGGTTATAGGTTTAGGTTTAGGTTAAGGTTAGGTTTAGGTTATAAGTTTGCGGAATTGGGAATAGTTTTAGGTTTTAAGTATAGGTTTAGGATAGGTTATAGGTTTTGGGATTTAATAATGGGTTCGGGATTAGGTTATAGGTTCTGGTTTAGGTTTAGTTTATTGGTTTTGGTTAAGGTTATTCGTTATGGGTTTAGGTTTAGGTTAAGGTTAGGTTTATGTTATAGATTTTGGGATTTGGGAATAGTTTTAGGTTATAAGTATTCGTTTAGGTTAGGTTATTGGTTTTGAGATTTGACAATGGGGTCGGGCTTAGGATATAGGTTTTCGTTTTGGTTTAGGTTATAGGTTTTGGTTAAGGTTATAGGTTATAGGTTTAGGTTTAAGTTAAGGTTAAGTTTAGGTTATAGGTTTTGGGATTTGGGAATAGTTTTAGGGTATAAGTATAGGTTTAGGTTAGGTTATAGGTTTTGGGATTTGATAATGGGTTTGAGTTTAGGTTATATGTTTTGGTTTTGTTTTAGGTTGTAGGTTTTGATTTTTGTTATAGGTTATAGGTTTAGGATAAGGTTTGGTTTAGTTTTAGGTATTAGGTTTTTGTATTTGAGAATGGGTTCAGGTTAAGGTTATAGCTTTTGGTTTTGGTTTAGGTTATAGGTTTTGGGATTTTAGAATGGGTTCGGGTTTAGGTTTTAGGTTTTGGTTTTGGATTAGGTTATAGGTTTTGGTTAAGGTTATAGGTTATAGGTTTAGGTTTATGTTAAGGTTAGGTTTATGTTATAGGTTTTGGGATTTGGGAATAGTTTTAGGTTATAGGTATAGATTTAGGTTAGGTTATATGTTTAGGTTTAGGGATAGGTTATAGCTTTTGGGATTTGAGAATGGGTTCGGGTTTAGGTCATAGGTTTTGGTATTGGTTTAGGTTATAGGTTTTGGGATTTGAGAATGGGTTCGGGTTTAGGTTATAGGTTTTGGTTTTGGTTAAGGTTACAGGTTAAGGTTAGGTTTAAGTTTTAGGTTTTGGGATTTGATAATGGGGTCAGGTTTAGGTCATAGGTTTTGGTATTGGTTTAGGTTATAGGTTTTGGGATTTGAGAATGGGTTCGGGTTTATGTTATAGATTTTGGTTTTGGTTTAGGTTATAGGTTTTGGTTTAGGTTATAGGTTATAGGTTTTGGTTTTGGTTAAAGTTAGGTTTAGGTTATAGGTTTTGGGATTTGAGAATGGGTTCGGGTTTAGGTTATAGGTTTTGGTTTTGGTTTTGGTTTAGGTTATAAGTTATAGGTTTAGGATAAGGTTTAGGCTTACGTTTAGGTTATAGGTTTTGGGATTTGAGAATGGGTTTAGGTTTTGGTTTTGGTTTAGGTTAAAGGTTTTGGGATTTGGGAATGGGTTCAGTTTTAAGTTATAGGTTTTGATTTTGGTTTAGATTATAGGTTATATATTTTGGATAAGGTTTAAGTTTAGGTTTAGGTTATAGGTTTTGGGATTTGAGAATGGGTTCAGGTTTTGGTTATAGGTTTTGGTTTTGGTTTAGGTCATAGATTTTGGGATTTGAGAATGGGTTCGGGTTTAGGTTATAGGTTTTGATTTTGGTTTTGGTTATAGGTTTTGGTTTAGGTTATAGGTTAAGGTTAGGTTTAGGTTTTAGGTTTTAGGATTTGAGAATGGGTTCAGGTTTTAGGTTACAAGTATAGGTTTAGGTTAGGTTATAGGTTTTGGGATTTGAGAATGGGTTCAGGTTTAGGGTATAGGTTTTGGTTTTGGTTTAGGTTATAGGTTTTGGGATTTGGGAATGGGTTCGAGTTTAGGTTATAGGTTTTGGGTTTGGTTTAAGTTATAGGTTTTGGTGAAGGTTATAGTTTATAGGTTTAGGTTTAGGTTATAGGTTTGGGGATTTGGGAATAGTTTGAGGTTATAAGCATAGGTTTAGGTTTGGTTATATGTTTTGGGATTTGAGAATGGGTTCGGGTTTAGGTTATAGGTTTTGGTTTAGGTTTAGCTTATAGGTTTTGGTTAAGGATATTGGTTATACGTTTAGGTTTAGGTTAAGGTTAGGTTTAGGTTATAGATTTTGGGATTTGGGAATAGTTTTAGGTTATAAGTATAGGTTTAGGTTTGGTAATAGGTTTTGGGATATGAGAATGGGTTCGGGTTTAGGATATAGGTTTTGATTTTGGTTTAGGTTATAGGTTTTGGTTAAGGTTATAGGTTATTGGTTTAGTTTTAGGTTAAGGTTTGGTTTAGGTTATAGGTTTTGGGATTTGGGAATAGTTATAGGTTATAAGTATAGGTTTAGGTTAGGTTATAGGTTTTGGGATTTGATAATGGGTTTGGGTTTAGGTTATAGTTTTTGGTTTTGGTTTAGGTTATTGGTTTTGGTTTTGGTTATAGGTTATAGGTTTAGTTTTAGGTTAAGGTTTGGTTTAGGTTATAGGTTTTGGGATTTGGGAATAGTTTTAGGTTATAAGTATAGGTTTAGGTTAGGTTATAGGTTTTGGGATTTGATAATGGGTTCGGGTTTAGGTTATAGGTTTTGGTTTTGGTTTAGGTCAAAGGTTTTGGGATTTGGGAATGGGTTCGAGTTTAGGTTATAGGTTTTGGTTTTGGTTTTGGTTTAGGTTATACCTTTTAGGATTTGGAAATGGGTTCGGGTTTAGGTTATAGGTTTTGGTTTTGGTTTAGGTTATAGGTTTTGGTATTTGAGAATGGATTCGGGTGTAGGTTATAGGTTTTGGTTTTGGTTTAGGTTATAGGTTTTGGTTAAGGTTATAGGTTATAAGTTTAGGTTTAGGTTAAGGTTAGGTTTAGGTTATAGGTTTTGGGATTTGGGAATAGTTTTAGGTTATTCGTATAGGTTTAGTTTAGGTTATATGTTAAGGTTTAGGGATAGGTTATAGGTTTTGGCATTTGAGAATGGGTTCGGGTTTAGGTCATGGGTTTTGGTACTGGTTTAGGTTATAAGTTTTGGGATATGAGAATGGGTTCGGGTTTAGGATATAGGTTTTAGTTTTGGTTTTGGTTATAGGTTTTGGTATAGGTTATAGGTTAAGGTTAGGTTTAGGTTATAGGCTTTGGGATTTGAGAATGGGTTCGGGTTTAGGTTATAGGTTTTTCTATTGGTTTAGGTTATAGGTTTTGGGATTTGAGAATGGGTTCGGGTTTAGGTTATAGGTTTTGGTATTGGTTTTGGTTTAGATTATAGGTTATAGGTTTTTATTTTGGTTAAGGTTAGGTTTAAGTTATCGGATTAGGTATTTGAGAATGGGTTCTGGTTTAGGTTATAGGTATTGGTTTTAGTTTAGGTTATAGGTTATAGGTTTAGGTTTAGGTTAAGGTTAGGTTTAGGTTATAGGTTTTGGGATTTCGGAATAGTTTTAGGTTATAAGTATAATTTTAGGTTTGGTTATAGGTTAAGGTTTAGGGATAGGTTATAGCTTTTGGGATTTGAGAATGGGTTCGAGTTTAGGTCATATGTTTTGGAATTGGTTTTGGTTATAGTTTTTGGGATTTGAGAATGGGTTCTGGTTTAGGTTATAGGTTTTGGTTTTGGTTTTGGTTATAGGTTTTGGGATTTGAGAATGGGGTCAGGTTTAGGTCATAGGTTTTGGTATTGGTTTAGGTTATAGGTTTTGGGATTTGAGAATGGGTTCGGGTTTAGGTTATAGGTTTTGGTTTAGGTTATAGGTTATAAGTTTTGGTTTTGGTTAAGGTTAGGTTTAGGTTATAGGTTTTGGGATTTGAGAATGGGTTCAGGTTTAGGTTATAGGTTTTGAGAATTGAGACTGGATTCGGGTTTAGGTTATAGGTTTTGGTTTTAGTTTTAGTTATAGGATATATGTTTTGGAGAAGGTTTTGGTTTCGGTTTAGGTTATTGGTTTTGGGGTTTGAGAATGGGTTCGAGTTTAGGTTATAGGTTTTGATTTTAGTTTAGGTTATAGGTTATAGATTTAGGATAAGGTTTAGGTTTAGGTTATAGGTTTTGGGATTTGATAATTGGTTCGGGTTTAGGTTGTAGGTTTTGATTTTGGTTTAGGTCATAGGTTTTGGGATTTGTGAATAGATTCGGGTTTAGGTTATAGGTTTATATTATTGGTTTCGGATAAGGTTATAGGTTATAGGTTTAGGTTTTGGTTAAGGTTAGGTTTAGGTTATAGCTTTTGGGATATGAGAAAAGTTTTAGGTTATAAGTATAGGTTTAGTTTTGGTTATAGGTTTTGAGATTTGATAATGGGTTCGGGTTTAGGTTATAGGTTTTGGTTTTACTTTAGGTTATAAGTTTTGCTTTAGGTTATAGGTTATAGGTTTAGGATAAGGTTTGGGTTTAGGTTATAGGTTTTGGTTTTGGTTTAGGTTATAGGTTTAGGTTATTGGTTTCGATTATGGTTTTAGGTTATAAGTTTAGGTTTAGGTTAAGGTTAGGTTTAGGTTATAGGTTTTGGGTTTTGGGTATAGTTTTAGGTCATAGGTATAGGTTTAGGTTTGGTTATAGGTTAAGGTTTTGGGATAGGTTATAGGTTTTGAGATTTGAGAATAGGTTCGGGTTTAGGTTATAGGTTTTGGTTTAGGTTTAAGTTATAGGTTTCGGTTAAGGTTATTGATTATAGGTTTAGGTTTAGGTTAAGGTTAGGTTTAGGTTATAGATTTTGGAATTTTGCAATAGTTTTAGGTTATAAGTATATGTTTAGTTTAGGTTATAGGTTTTGGGATTTCAGAATGGGTTCGGGTTTAGGATATAGGTTTTGGTTTTGGTTTAGGTTATAGGTTTTGGTTAAAGATATAGGTTATAGGTTTTCGTTTAGGTTAAGGTTTGGTTTAGGTGATAGGTTTTGGGATTTGGGAATAGTTTTAGGTTATAAGTATAGGTTTAGGTTAGATTACAGGTTTTAGAATTTGATAATGGGTTTGGGTTTAGGTTATAAGTTTTATTTTTGGTTTAGGCTATAGGTTTTGGTTTTGGTTATAGGTTATAGGTTTAGAATGAGGTTTAGGTTTAGGTTTTGGTAATAGGTTTTGGTATTTGAGAATATGTTCGGGTTTAGATTATAGGTTTTGGTTTTGGTTTTGGTTTTGGTTATAGGTTTTGGGATTTGAGAATGGGTTCGGGTTTAGGTTATAGGTTTTGGTTTTGGTTTAGGTTATAGGTTTTGGTTAAGGTTATAGGTTTTAGGTTTAGGTTTAGGTTAAGGTTAGGTTTAGGTTATTAGTTTTGGAATTTGGGAATAGTTTTAGGTTATTGGTATAGGTTTAGGTTAGGTTATAGGTTAACGTTTAGGGATAGGTTATAGCTTTTGGGATTTTAGAATGGGTTCGGGTTTAAGTCATAGGTTTTGGAATTGGTTTAGGTTATAATTTTTGGGATTTGAGAATGGGTTCTGGTTTAGGTTATAGGTTTTGGTTTTGGTTTAGGTTATAGGTTAAGGTTAGGTTTTGGTTATAGGTTTTGGGATTTGAGAATGGGGTCAGGTTTAGGTCATAGGTTTTGGTATTAGGTTATAGGTTTAGGATAAGGTTTGGGTTTAGGTTATAGGTTTTGGTTTTGGTTTAGGTTATAGGTTTAGGTTATTGGTTTTGATTAAGGTTTTAGGTTATAGGTTTAGTTTTAAGTAAAGGATAGGTTTATGTTATAGATTTTGGGTTTTGGGAATAGTTTTAGGTTATAGGTATAGCATTAAGTATGGTTATAGGTTAAGGTTTAGGGATAGGTTATAGGTTTTGGCATTTGAGAATGGATTCGGGTTTAGGTCATTGGTTTTGGTATTAGTTTAGGTTATAGGTTTTCGGATTTGAGAATGGATTCGGGTTTAGGTTATATGTTTTGGTTTTGGTTTAGGTTATAGGTTTTGGTTTAGGTTATAGGTTATAGGTTTTAGTTTTGATTAAGGTGAGGTTTAGGTTATAGGTTTTGGGATTTGAGAATGGGTTTGGGTTTAGGTTATAGGTTATAGGTTTAGGAGAAGGTTTAGGAGAAGGTTTAGGTTTCTGTTTAGGTTATAGATTTTGGGATTTGAGAATGGGTTCGAGTTTAGGTTATAGGTTTTGATTTTGGTTTAGGTTATAGGTTAAAGATTTAGGATAAGGTTTAGGTTTAGGTTTAGGTTTAGGTTATAGGTTTTGGGATTTGATAATTGGTTCGGGTTTAGGTTATAGGTTTTGGGATTTGGGAATGGGTTCGGGTTTAGGTTATAGGTTTAGGTTATTGGTTTCGGTTAAGGTTATAGGTTATAGGTTTAGGTTTTGGTTAAGGTTAGGTTTAGGTTATTGCTTTTGGGATTTGGGAATAGTTTTAGGTTATTAGTATAGGTTTAGGTTAGGTTATAGGTTTTGGGATTTGATAATGGGTTCGGGTTTAGGTTATAGGTTTTGGTTTTGGTTTAATTTACAAGTTTTGCTTTAGGTTATGAAAGGGCCTAGCTATATACCCTAGAGGGGGGGGGGGGGTGAATTGGGCAATGCCAAATAGAACTTATAACAGTGAAATAATAAAAGAAATAAAGTACAATGCTGAATTTAAAATAATCTCTATAGCCTAGAATTAAGAGAATGATACTATATCAGTTTTAAGGACAACCTTACACAAAAAACCATAGGTTTAAGGTAGGACAACCTTATTTCTAGAACATTCTTTGTATCACAAGCCAATGAGGAATTAAAAGCAAGGAAATCAAAATAACTTACAGAAAATAAAGCATAAGTTATTACAACATTCATCCACACTTGCTTGAAATAAAATGATTACAACATTCATCCACAAACACAAACCACAAAACTGAATGAACAAAGGAATGAACGAATAAAGCACATCCACAACACAACGATATATAATGGTTCACCTGTGTGTACACCAACTGTTATCCAACAGCCACACAGAATGCTACTCCACTCCTAATATCCTCACACAGGGGATATTAGCATGCACTATCAAAATAGGTTTCACAGGTTCACCAAAAACCTTCACAATTGTGTCTTTGATCTTGGGCTTACACAATCCAAAAACTCACACAATTTGAGTTTTCTGGCTCTCCTCAGATAACCAATACAATGAGATTTTTCTGGCAAATCTTAAATAAAACTAAAGAAAGTAAATTATACAAATGTAAAATACCTGAAACACCTTTTGAAGTAGCCCGGTAGAACCAATCGGAGTAGAAGTTCGATTCAATGTTCAAAGTCCAATACTCACTTTAAGAATGGTTCTAAGTCTAATTGATTTTAAATCAAAAGGGCTAATTCTATTTGATTTTGAATCCAAGAAAAAGGAATATCAGAAATTTTCCTTTTCTAATGAGATTTGAATGTAGATCAAAATCAAATAAAAAACAAGCTAGCAAAAGGAATATTAAATGAGCACAAAGTAGCTTAAAATAAACACAAACTTATCTCAGAGTATAGCCTAAAGAATGCTTGAATAAAATTGAATTGAATTGCTAAAACTCTGAAGTTCGTGCTCTATTTAACCTAAAAAATCCCGTTTACGACTGGTCGTAGGATCCTAGGACTGGTCGTAGCTTCAAAGATTTTTAAAGATTTTAGCGGGATAAGAATTTACTGTTTCACGACCGGTCCTGGGTAGCCTACGACCGGTCGTGGGCCACCTACGACTGGTCGTGGGTCACCTACGACCGGTCATAGGACCCCTAATTTAGTTGCTGGAGTTTGAGTTGTAGGGCTAAGACTGGTCGAAGGATGAGTCATAGAACTCACAGGACTGGTCGTACGATGTCCAGGACTGGTCGTAGGACAACCAGAAAGATCTAAAAATCTTCAACAACCTAGGACTAGTCCTAAAAAACTTAAGACTGGTCGTAGCAGAGATAGGACTGGTCTTGAAATCCCTAGGACTGGTCTTATAACAGCCCAAACAAGCATATTAAAATATATGAGTTATGTATCCAGAATGACCTACAGTAAAACCCATCCTAAGGTCAATCTAAGGTCAAACAAACCTTAAAAGTGAGATGGACATTGATAGTATGTACACTCAGATGACCCTTAAGAGAAGCTTGAGAATATACAAATCTTGTAGTAGGCCTTCTTGAGCTTGATCTTGACTTGACAAAGTCTTCTACTATACTTGAACTTGATTGTATCTTGAGCATGCATACTTGAAAACTTCTATTCTTGAATTCTTCATCCATGGCTTGAAACGTTCTTCATTTAAGTTCTTGTCTTGCAATGCGATGTCTTGATTGCAATGAATAGTCTCAAACATGAAACACAAGATATACAGGACATAGATATAGGTTTTGGCACCACAAAATTTGACAACCAAAGGGATATGAAATCATAGCACTTACAGGTTATAGGTTATAGGTTTTGGATAAGGTTTGGGTTTAGGTTATAGGTTTTGGTTTTGGTTTTAGTTTAGGTTATAGGTTTAGGTTATTGGTTTCAATTAAGGTTTTAGGTTATAGGTTTAGGTTTAGGTAAAGGATAGGTTTAGGTTATAGGTTTTGGGTTTTGGGAATAGTTTTAGGTTATAGGTATAGGTTTAGGTTTGGTTATAGGTTAAGGTTTAGGGATAGGTTATAGGTTTTGGCATTTGAGAATGGGTTCGGGTTTTGTAACGCCCGTGAAAAATTCGTACTTGGGCTCGAGTACCAACTCGACCCGAAATCGCGTAGAAATAATTTCCATGGAAATTAAGCGTAAGTTAGCTAGCGCAACGCTAGAGTAGCTGGGAAATAGTCCCTGATCACTTTAAATACGTTCTGCAAGACCCAAATCGAGTAGAACAAACAACTCTACAATATTCTATAACCTCGGATCAAACTCTAAGCGGGTTTATTCTCTGGACCACATTGAAATTTTGTATTGGATTTAGACCACGCGTCGAAGGTCCGATACCTCCTATCTTAGACCGTTAGAACCGCCCAGTTGGACTTTACAATCATCTCGAAAATCAAGTCAAACCGATAATCACAGACTATTTCGTTGAACCCGGACTGAAGCGACCGCGAATAGGGACGGATTTGGAATTTCAAATTCAAATCTGGCACACGACTTGACGCGTCAGTATTAAGCGTTCTGACCGTCAGAATTCATCCAGATTACACCCTTGGATCAGAAAATTTTTTTATTTATTATCATGAGACTTTCAGCCCTGATCTACGTGCGGTGACCGCTGAACTGAAACTGGTCCGCCACGTGCGATCTGCGAACCCTGCCAGACTGAAAACTTAATACGAGCTACATCTGGTACACATGAGCTTAAGTCCGATCGCAATCGACCAGGGGACCACCAGAAAGCAGTTTTTGAACCGAAACAGCCCCAAAATGGATAGGCACCAAGTAAACTTCGTTCCGGAGCCTATTTCCGGCGTTTTTAAGCTTATAAAAGGGGTTGAAACCCTCATTTCCCTCTTCCATCCGAAAATTGCAACCCTAGGAGAAAAGGAGAGAGACTTTGAGAGAGAGATTGGAAGGGATTTTTCCCGCTTCCGAGCCGCCGATTGCTGCTGCTTCAGCACTTCTTTCCAATTACCTGGCTGGTGATTTCTCCACTTTTTCAGGTATAAAATAACCCTAGAACTTGCTGATTTAGGGCTTACCTAGATTCATAGCATGTTAGCTAACGTATTCCATAAATCAGGTTCTCCTACTGCCGTAGACGAAGCGTACACGCTCCGTTCAAATCCCGCAACCGTAAGAGACTAGGTGAGGATTTTAGACGCTTTGATTGACGGTTTACAACGCTTTCAATGTCGTTTAATAGTAGATTATCGACGGCATCGCCGTTTGACATGTACAACATGCTCTCCGTTTCCTGTTTCGTAAATTAACGAAGAATATGAGATTTAGGGCATTTTAGTCATTTGTAGGAAGTACGGTCTACATGCATATTTTTCTGACGTGATTGACATGGTTTGTTGCCGCATTAGGGAGTTAGGAATGCTTGCATAATCAGTTTGGTGAAGAGATTCGCCTAGTTGCGCGCTTTGGGTCGACATACTATATGTAGACTTAAGAGTGTAGTGTATGTGTTTGTATAAATGCTTGTATTAGTATGTATTGGATTAAATGATGTTATGTAGTAGTTTGAGATTGATTTCTTGATTAATATGCTGACCTAAATGATTTCCTACATGTTTACCTTATGCATGATTGCATTACATGCATGGAAGTATGCCTTGAAGATTTGCTTAAGTTGAATGTTATAACATGTGTTAACATGCTCACATGATGTATTTCAATTATAATACTTTTACATGTAGTGCTAATGTGATTCCATAGATGTGTGGGACTAGACTTAGTCCAGGCAGTCGGTAACCGAACTAATTCGTGGCTGACTGGTCATAGCCACGAACGACGCGTCGATGAACGTGATTCGTGTTTAGAGTTGGCGGCAGTGGTTAGGCCACGCAAAGTGTTTTACGCACTTCATGTCGTTCGACTTGAGATGCGATCGCGCTAGTCGAGCCCGTCAAGTAACCCGACTGGCCGATGTATGTTCACCTTATATGAGTCATAACTGCTTGAACCTAGGGTACTGAACTTACCACTGAAAACCCTGTTAACCGTGGTACCTTGATCCACGAAGACTCATGAGCCGGGCATGGTGGTATGGGACACCGTGGTCGAGCTGTCGGCCTACACTGGGGCCACAAACCTCCCCGTAGTGACCAGTGAGCACCTAGACTCGTGAGCAGATTATGGTGGTATGGGACACTATATTCTAGCTGTTGGCCTACACTGATCAGGCGACGAGCCCTTTGTAGTGACCGCGATCGTATTCTGAGTCCACGGGAGGCGACGACCTTTCCGTTGCAGTAGAGTACGGTAGGCCTGTATTGATAAGATGATGGGGGAGCGGTGCAACGAGTGCGAGCAACAGCCCTGGCAGCCCTTGCAGTGACCTACGAAATACACATCGTATGAGATTTCTAGGAGTGACGACCCTAGACAGGATCTGTGTTGGGATTGATACAAGGGAAGTACCTTAGTTTCCCAATCCTGTTGTTTGAATGGACTAATAATAACTTGAAAATCATATCACCATAGCATTGCATGTTCCTGGAAGATGTGGAGCACTCTAGGGAGTGTGGCATGCCGCGGTCGTAAGATGTTGCCGCATGAGGGTGATCGTCGGTGAGGGCATACATCACGTCATATCATCTTGCATTAACAACAGTATTAGGATTGTCTGATTTACTGCTTTACTATTATCGCGTGATTGAATTGTGAACATGCTAATCTTTGCTCTATGATTCCACTGAGTTGATCACTCATTCCCACGTTACGGGATGGTGTTTGCAACACCCACCAGACCCTGTTGTAGATGCAGGTGAGGCCAAGATCCAGGAGGTGGAGCCAGAGATCGACGAGGACCAGGATGAGTTCTCGTATATGCAGTATCACGACGGCTTCCCGTAGGCGACCTGGATCGAGGGGACATCAGTGGGACTTTCTTTTTTGAACATTATTCTTTTGTTATGTATATGTATATGAGACTCAGAGATGTAGTCATACTTTGGAGACAGATGAGATTACTTTGTTTTTCCATACAGTGATATATACATTGTTTAGTCTTCCGCTTGCTTTTATCACTGGATCTGAAGTATGAATTGCAGTTTTGGTATACTTTTACTCATGTGAATGCTTTAAATCAGACAACATTGAATCATAATCATTTTTGTTGCATAAGTGACGGTCTGGAACTCGAGAGTTGAGTTTATACACGACCCCCGATTTTCAGGGTGTTACAGGTTTAGGTCATAGGTTTTGGTATTGGTTTAGGTTATAGGTTTTGGGATTTGAGATTGGGTTCGGGTTTAGGTTATAGGTTTTAGTTTTGGTTTAGGTTATAGGTTAAGGTTAGGTTTAGGTTATAGGTTTTGAGATTTGAGAATGGGTTCGAGTTTAGGTCATAGGTTTTGCTATTGGTTTAGGTTATAGGTTTTGAGATTTGAGAATGGGTTCGGGTTTAGGTTATAGGTTTTGGGATTTGGGAATGGTTCGGGTTTAGCTTATAGGTTTTGGTTTTGGTTTAGGTTATTGGTTTTGGTTAAGGTCATAGGTTATAGGTTTAGGTTTAGGTTAAGGTTAGGTTTAGGTCATAGGTTTTTGGATTTGGGAATAGTTTTAGGTTGTAGGTATAGGTTTAGGTTAGGTTATAGGTTAAGGTTAAGGGATAGGTTATAGCTTTTAGGATTTGAGAATGGGTTTGGGTTTAGGTCATAGGTTTTGGAATTGGTTTAGGTTATAGTTTTTGGGATTTGAGAATGGGTTCTGGTTTAGGTTATAGGTTTTGGTTTTGGTTTAGGTTATAGGTTAAGGTTAGGTTTAGGTTATTGGTTTTGGGATTTGAGAATGGGGTCAGGTTTAGGTCATAGGTTTTGGTATTGGTTTAGGTTATAGGTTTTGAGATTTGAGAATGGGTTCGGGTTTAGGTTCTAGGTTTTGGTTATGGTTTTGGTTATAGGTTATAGGTTTAGGAGAAGGTTTAGGTTTCGGTTTAGGTTATAGGTTTTGGGATTTGAGAATGGGTTTGAGTTTAGGTTATAGGTTTTGATTTTGGTTTAGGTTATAGGTTATAGATTTAGGATAAGGTTTAGGTTATAGGTTTTGGGATTTGATAATTGGTTCTGGTTTAGGTTATAGGTTTTAGTTTTGGTTAAGGTCATAGGTTTTGGGATTTGAGAAAGGGTTCGGGTTTAGATTATAGGTTTAGGTTATTGGTTTCAGTTAAGATTATAGGTTATAGGTTTAGGTTTTGGTTAAGGTTAGGTTTAGGTAATAGCTTTTGGGATTTGGGAATAGTTTTAGGTTATAAGTATAGGTTTAGGTTAGGTTATAGGTTTTGAGATTTGATAATGGGTTCGAGTTTAGGTTATAGCTTTTGGTTTTGGTTTAGGTTATAATTTTTGCTTTAAGTTATAGGTTATAGGTTTAGGATAAGGTTTGGGTTTAGGTTATAGGTTTTGGTTTTGGTTTAAGTTATAGGTTTAGGTTATTAGTTTCGATTAAGGTTTTAGGTTTTAAGTTTAGGTTTAAGTAAAGGATAGGTTTAGGTTATAGGTTTTGGGTTTTGGAAATAGTTTTAGGTTATAGGTTTAGGATTAGGTGTGGTTATAGGTTAAGGTTTAGGGATAGGTTATAGGTTTTGGCATTCGAGAATGGGTTTGGGTTTAGGTCATAGGTTTTGGTATTGGTTTAGTTATAGGTTTTGGGATTTGATAATGGGTTCGGGTTTAGGTTATAGGTTTTGGTTTAGGTTATAGGTTAAGGTTAGGTTTAGGTTATAGGTTTTGGGATTTGAGAATGGGTTCGGGTTTAGGTCATAGGTTTTCCTTTTGATTTAGGTTATCGATTATAGATTTAGGATAAGGTTTAGGTTTAAGTATAGGTTATAGGTTTTTGGATTTGATAATTGGTTCGGGTTTAGGTTATAGGTTTTGGTTTTGGATTAGGTCATAGGTTTTGGGATTTGAGAATGGGTTCGGGTTTAGGTTATAGGTTTATTTTATTGGTTTCAGTTAAGGTTATAGGTTATAGGTTTAGGTTTTGTTTAAGGTTAGGTTTAGGTTATAGCTTTTGGGATATGGGAATAGTTTTAGGTTATTGGATTAGGTTATTGGTTTCGTTTAAGGTTATAGGTTATATGTTTAGGAATAGGTTAAGGTTAGGTTTAGGTTATAGGTTTTGGGTTTTGGGAATAGTTTTAGGTTATAGGTATAGGTTTAGGTTTGGTTATAGGTTAAGGTTTAGGGATAGGTTATAGGTTTTGGGATTTGAGAATGGGTTCGGGTTGAGGTTATAGGTTTTGGTTTAGGTTTAGGTTATAGGTTTCGGTTAAGGTTATTGGTTATAGGTTTAGGTCTAGGTTAAGGTTAGGTTTAGGTTATAGATTTTGGGATTTGGGAATAGTTTTAGGTTATAAGTATAGGTTTAAGTTAGGTTATAGGTTTTGGGATTTGAGAATGGGTTCGGGTTTAGGATGTAGGTTTTGGTTTTGGTTTAGGTTATAGCTTTTAGTTAAGGATATAGGTTATAGGTTTAGGTTTAGGTTATGGTTTGGTTTAGGTTATAGGTTTTGGGATTTGGGAATAGTTTTAGGTTATAAGTATAAGTTTCGGTTTGGTTACAGGTTTTGGGATTTGATAATGGGTTTGGGTTTAGGTTATAGGTTTTGGTTTTGGTTATAGGTTGTAGGTTTAGGATAAGGTTTAGGTTTTGGTTTATATAATAGGTTTTGGGATTTGAGAATAGGTTCGGGTTTAGGTTATAGGTTTTGGTTTTGGTTTAGGTTATAGGTTTTGGGATTTGAGAATGGGTTCGGGTTTAGGTTATAGGTTTTGGTTTTGGTTTAGGTTATAGGTTTTGGTTAAGGTTATAGGTTATAGGTTTAGGTTTAGGTTTAGGTTAGGTTTAGGTTCTAGGTTTTAGGATTTGGGAGTAGTTTTAGGTTATAGGTATAGGTTTAGGTGAGGTTATAGGTTAAGGTTAAGGGATAGGTTATTGCTTTTGGGATTTGGGAATGGGTTTGGGTTTAGGTCATAGGTTTTGGAATTGGTTTAGGTTATAGTTTTTGGGA
Source organism: Magnolia kwangsiensis (assembly GCA_037074715.1). Lineage (NCBI taxonomy): Eukaryota > Viridiplantae > Streptophyta > Magnoliopsida > Magnoliales > Magnoliaceae > Magnolia > Magnolia kwangsiensis. Next base: position 84,771,514 of record CM073586.1, read on the forward strand.
TTTGTGAATGGGTTCTGGTTTTGGTTTAGGTTATAGGTTAAGGTTAGGTTTAGGTAATAGGTTTTGGGATTTGAGAATGGGGTCAGGTTTAGGTCATAGGTTTTGGTATTGGTTTAGGTTATAGGTTTTGGGATTTAAGAATGGGTTCAGGTTTAGGTTATAGGTTTTGGTTTAGGTTATAGGTTATAGGTTTTGGTTTTGGTTAAGGTTAGGTTTAGGTTATAAGTTTTGTGATTTGAGAATGGGTTCGGGTTTAAGTTATAGGTTTTGGTTTTGGTTTTGGTTATAGGGTTTAGGAGATGGTTTAGGTTATAGGTTTTGGGATTTGAGAATGGGTTCGTGTTTAGGTTATAGGTTTTGATTTTGGTTTAGGTTATATGTTATAGATTTAGGATAAGGTTTAGGTTTAGGTTATAGGTTTTGGGATTTGATAATTGGTTCTGATTTAGGTTATAGGTTTTGGTTTTGGTTTAGGTCATAGGTTTTGGGATTTGAGAAAGGATTCGGGTTTAGGTTATAGGTTTAGGTTATTGGTTTCGGTTAAGGTTATAGATTATAGGTTTAGGTTTTGGTTAAGGTTAGGTTTAGGTTATAGCTTTTGGGATTTGGGAATAGTTTTAGGTTATGAGTATAGGCTTAGGTTAGGTTATAGGTTTTGGGATTTGATAATGGGTTTGGGTTTAGGTTTTAGGTTTTGGTTTTGGTTTAGGTTATAAGTTTTTCTTTAGGTTATAGGTTATAGGTTTAGGATAAGGTTTGGGTTTAGGTTCTAGGTTTTGGTTTTGGTTTAGGTTATAGGTTTAGGTTATTGGTTTCGATTAGGGTTTTAGGTTATAGGTTTAGGTTTAGGTTAAGGTTAGGTTTAGGTTATAGGTTTTGGGTTTTGGGAATAGTTTTAGTTTATAGGTATATGTTTAGGTTTGGTTATAGGTTAAGGTTTAGGGATAGGTTATAGGTTTTGGCATTTGAGAATTGGTTTGGGATTAAGTCATAGGTTTTGGTATTGGTTTAGGTTATAGGTTTTGGGATTTAAGAATGGGTTTGGGTTTAGGTTATAGGCTTTGGTTTTGGTTTAGGTTATAGGTTTTGGTTTAGGTTATAGGTTATAGGTTTTGGTTTTGGTTAAGGTTAGGTTTAGGTTATAGGTTTTGGGATTTAAAAATGGGTTCGGGTTTAGGTTATAGGTTATAGGTTTAGGAGAAGGTTTAGGTTATAGGTTTTGGGATTTGAGAATGGGTTCGTGTTTAGGTTTTAGGTTTTGATTTTGGTTTAGTTTATGGGTTATAGATTTAGGATAAGGTTTAGGTTTAGGTTTTGGTTATAGGTTTTGGGATTTGATAATTGATTCTGATCTAGGTTACAGGTTTTGGTTTCAGTTTAGGTCATAGGTTTTGGGATTTGAGAAAGGGTTCGGGTTTAGGTTATAGGTTTAGGTTATTGGTTTCGGTTAAGGTTATAGGTTATAGGTCTAGGTTTAGGTTATAGCTGTTGGGATTTGGAAATAGTTTTAGGTTATAAGTATAGGTTTAGGTTGGGTTATAGGTTTTGGGATTTGATAATGGGTTCGGGTTTAGGTTATAGGTTTTGGTTTTGGTTTAGGTTATAAGTTTTGCTTTAGGTTATAGGTTATAGGTTTAGGATAAGGTTTGGGTTTAGGTTCTAGGTTTTGGTTTTGGTTTAGGTTATAGGTTTAGGTTATTGGTTTCGATTAAGGTTTTAGGTTATAGGTTTAAGTTTAGGTTAAGGTTAGGTTTAGGTTATAGGTTTTGGGTTTTGGGAATAGTTTTAGGTTATAGGTATAGGTTTAGGTTTGGTTATAGGTTAAGGTTTAGGGATAGGTTATTAGTTTTGGCATTTGAGAATGGGTTTGGGTTTAGGTCATAGGATTTGGTATTGGCTTAGGTTATTGGTTTTGGGATTTGAGAATGGGTTCAGGTTTAGGTTATAGGTTTTGGTTTTGGTTTAGGTTATAGGTTTTGATTTAGGTTATAGGTTAAGGTTAGGTTTAGGTTATAGGTTTTGGGATTTATGAATGGGTTCAGGTTTAGGTCATAGGTTTTACTATTGGTTTAGGTTATAGGTTTTGGGATTTGAGAATGGGTTCAGGTTTAGGTTATAGGTTTTGCTTTTGGTTTATGTTATAAGTTTTGCTTTAGGTTATAGGTTATAGGTTTAAGATAAGGTTTGGGTTTAGGTTCTAGGTTTTAGTTTTGGTTTAGGTTATAGGTTTAGGTTATTGGTTTCGATTAATGTTTTATGTTATAGGTTTAGTTTTAGGTTAAGGTTAGGTTTAGGTTATAGGTTTTGGGTTTTGGGAATAGTTTTAGGTTATAGGTATAGGTTTAGGTTTGGTTATAGGTTAAGGTTTAGAGATAGGTTATAGGTTTTGGCATTTGAGAATGGGTTTGGGTTTAGGTCATAGGTTTTGGTATTGGTATAGATTATAGGTTTTGGGATTTGAGAATGGGTTCGGGTTTAGGTTATAGGTTAAGGTTAGGTTTAGGTTATAGGTTTTGGTTTAGGTTATAGGTTAAGGTTAGGTTTAGGTTGTAGGTTTTGGGATTTAAGAATGGGTTCGGGTTTAGGTTATAGGTTTTGGTTTTGGTTTAGGTTATAGGTTTTGGCTTAGGTTATAGGCTATAGGTTTTGATTTAGGTTAAGGTTAGGTTTAGGTTAAATTTTTTATGATTTGAGAATGGGTTCGGGTTTAGGTTGTAGGTGTTGGTTTTGGTTTAGGTTATAGGTTTTGGTTTGGGTTATAGGTTATAGGTTTAGGATAAGGTTTATGTTTAGGTTTAGGTTTTAGGTTTTCAGATTTGAGAATGGGTTCGGGTTTATGTTATAGGTATTGGTTTTGGTTTAGGTTATAGGTTTTGGGATTTGAGAATGGATTCGAGTTTAGGTTATAGGTTTTGGGATTTGAGAATGGGTTCAAGTTTAGGTTATAGGTTTTGGTTTTGGTTTAGGTTAAAGGTTTTGGGATTTGGGAATGGGTTCGGGTTTAGGTTATAGGTTTTGGTTTTTCTTTAGGTTATTGATTTTGGTTAAGGTTATAGGTTATAGGTTTAGGTTCAGGTTAAGGTTAGGTTTAGGTTATAAGTTTAGGGATTTGGGAATAGTTTTAGGTTATATGTATAGGTTTAGGTTAGGTTATAGGTTTTGGGATTTGAGAATGGGTTCGGGTTTAGGTTATAGGTTTCAGTTTAGGTTTTGGTTATTGGTTTTGGTTAAGGTTATTGGTTATAGGTTTAGGTTTAGGTTAAGGTTAGGTTTAGGTTATAGATTTTGGGATTTGGGAATAGTTTTAGGTTATAAGTATAGGTTTAGGTTAGGTTATAGGTTTTGGGATTTGATACTGGGTTCGGCTTTAGGTTATAAGTTTTGGTTTTGGTTTAGGTTATAAGTTTTGGTTTAGGTAATAGGTTATAGGTTTAGGATAAGGTTTTGGTTTAGGTTATAGGTTTTGGAATTTGAGAATTGGTTTGGGTTTAGGGTACAGGTTTTGGTTTTGGTTTAGGTTATAGGTTTTGGGATTTGATAATGGGTTTGGGTTTAGGTTATAGGTTTTGGTTTTGGTTTAGGTTATAGGTTTTGGGATTTGAGAATTGGTTTAGGTTTAGGGTATAGGTTTTGGTTTTGGTTTAGGTTATAGGTTTTGAGATTTGATAATGGGTTTAGGTTTAGGTTATAGGTTTTGGTTTGGGTTTAGGTTATAGGTTATGATTTAGGATAAGGTTTAGGTCATAGGTTTTAGGATTTGAGAATGGGTTCGGGTTTAGGTTATAGGTTTTGGTTTTGGATTAGGTTATAGGTTTTGGGAGTTAAGAATGGGTTCGGGTTTAGGTTATCAGTTTTGGTTTTGGTTTAGGTTATAGGTTTTGGTTAACGTTTTAGGTTATAAGTTTAGGTTTTGGTTAAGGTTAGGTTTAGGTTATAGGCTTTAGGATTTGGGAATAGTTTTAGGTTATAAGTATAGTTTTAGGTTAGGTCATAGGTTAAGGTTTAGGGATAGGTTATAGGTTTTGTTATTTGAGAATGGGTTCGGGTTTAGGTCATAAGTTTTAGTATTGGTTTAGGTTATAGGTTTTGGGATTTGAGAGTGGGTTCTGGTTTAGGTTATAGGTTTTGGTTTTATTTTAGGTTATTAGTTTTTTTTTAAGGTTATAGGTTATAGGTTTAGGTTTAGGTTAAGGTTAGGTTTAGGTTATAGGTTTTGGGATTTGAGAATGGGTTCGGGTTTAGGTTATTGGTTTTGGTTTTATTTTAGGTTATTGGTTTTGGTTAAAGTTATAGGTTATAGGTTTAGGATAAGGTTTAGGTTTAGGTTTAGGTTATAGGTTTTGGGATTTGAGAATGGGTTCGGGTTTAGGTTATAAGTTTTGGAATATGAGAATGGGTTCGGGTTTAGGTTATAGGTTTTGGTTAAGGTTATATGTTATAGGTTTAGGTTTAGGTTTAGGTTAGGTTTAGGTTATAGGTTTTGGGATTTGGGAATAGTTTTAGGTTATAAGTATAGCTTTAGGTTAGGTTATAGTTTAAGGTTTAGGGATAGGTTATAGGTTTTGGTATTTAGGAATGGGTTCGGGTTTAGGTCGTAGGTTTTGGTATTAGTTTAAGTTATAGGTTTTAGGATTTGAGAATGGGTTTAGGTTTAGGTTATAAGTTTTGGTTTTGGTTTAGGTTATAGGTTTTTGGATTTGAGAATTGGTTCGGGTTTAGGTTAAGGGTGTGGTCCCTGCAAAGACAAATATAAACACGGCCTATCCAAATGGCCAGGCCCTTCCAATGTCATCCATAGGAAATGGACCGCTTCATCATGGTCATAACAGCGGTTCTCACATTCCACGGACCCCCGCTCTTCCGGAATGCTCCGACCACATCCGAGTTTACTCTATTAATTTCGAGCAAATACATAAACACGGCCTGTCTTAATGGTCAGGCCCCTCCAATGCTGTCCATAGGAAATGGATAGCTTCATCATGGTCATAACAGCGGTTCCCACCTTCCAGGGAACCTCGCTCATCCGAATAGCTCCGACGCACATCCGGGTCTACTCCATTAATTTCAAGTAAATAAATAAACACGGCCTGTCCAAATGGTCAGGCCCCTCCAATGCTGTCCATAGGAAATGAACGGCTTCATCATGGCCATAACAGCGGTTCTCACCTTCCATGGACCTCCGTTCAACATCCAGATAGTTCCGACGCACATCCGGGTCTACTCCATCAATTTTGAGCTATACATATATAAATAAAACATATAACATATAAATTTACCTGAAGGCGCTGACGGATGAGCTGTCGCACATCATCTGTCACGTCTGCCCAATGGGAAGTGATGGCGGGGATCATAGATTAGCATAAGACACCAACCTCCGATGTAAACAATCTAGCATTGTTCCTAATAGGTCTAATATAGTCCTGTGGGAACTCTACGTCACCCTACCCTCACGTGTAAGTCACTGTAAAAGCAACCTACGTATGGGTCCATGTCCTCGTCGGCTGGTTGACGACGCTGCTACAAAAGAAATATGTAAGTCTAAACATAAACCAAAGTCATTAAAAGAAACATATATTTAAACTTACATGTAATGCCCGGTGTATGCGTGACTAAGGGATCCGACGACTGCTATGCAACATGTGGTAGTGATGTTGGTTCCGTCCCATCATGGGTAGAAGGGGTAGATCCAGTGCGTGAACGATGTACTCTTCCACCTGGTGCCATCACTGAATATGTGCGAGCTACGAACTTATAAATTTAAACAATGTGAATACAAGTAAAATATACTAAAACATTATACAAGTAGTGTTCACGGTACAATGCATTTATGCTTATGCTTAGAGAGATAATTAAAATATGATTAGACCATTACACTATAATGCAAGCAGAATATATTAAAAGTGTAAACTTTAATCTATAATCCTGTTAAATTCCATTACACATTATCATTCTATATTAAATATACATATTCGAATTAAAAAATGACATGTAAATCAGTGTACATTTAATAATCGTCGTCTGTATGACTATCGCTTAGGACTATTTCTTCATCATCATCACTATCGTTGATCAGTATTTCGTCTTCATCGTCTGCAATGAATCCCTTAATGAAACCGCTAACATCTCTAATAATGTCACATGCTATTGATGCATCAACATGATCAGGTGGCACATCATCTCTATCCAATTGCACCACATCAATATCAACACTTGAATCAGTCCCTTTATCCATAGATGGCACGTCTTCTTGATATACTTGTTCAACCCTAGACGTGTCATTTTCTCCGTCCTCGCTATCGTCAACTTCTGGTTCGAGAACATCAAATACGTTCCTGAGCTTTATTTTCTGCACCACGTGTCAAGAGCCGCCTAACTTGGTGTCAGCGAGGTAAAATACTTATTCGGCTTGGCTGGCGAGGACAAATGGGTCGTCCTTAAACCACTTTTGAGATAAATTTATGCTCATAAAGTAGTTATCAGTCTGTATTTCCAACTTCTTATTTCCAACGTCCCACCAATCGTATCTAAATAAGTACACTCGCTTTCTCATATAATAATTTAGCTCAATAATATCTGTTAAAATGCCATAAAAGTCAATTTCATCCTCCTCATTCATTCCCTTCACAACCACCCCACTATTTTGTGTGGTCCTATACTTGTCACGTTTTTCAGTGTGGAATCGAATCCCGTTTACAATACGACTTATATATCTAGATACACGTCTATCAAGGCCACATGCCAGCGAGTATAGTACATCAGACGCATTCGCAGAGTTGCTTGTAGGCAACGTCTTCATCTATTATCATGTACAGAATGTAATTATTTAGAGATTTTCTTAGGTTCAAATAATGTGCAATACAATGAAAATTCTAAGTGTGGAGAAATACAGTACGAAATCTTACACGTTTTTTGAACCATTATGAAAACTGATCCTGATGCATTCGATTATAACTTGTTGAGAATTTGGACTTCATCTCGTCTATGTGTTCGCTACACATAAATGACACGACATCAACAAGAAACATTAAGGTTCTAAGTTTACAGAGAAAATAATAATCAGGTGGAAGACTTACTCCAAGTACGACTCTATTTCTTCACAATTATGCAACACATACCACCTCACCTTTGTTAGATCCCCAATATCCATATCTTGAAACGTCAGGGATCCTAAAGGACGAACGTTATGTGCAAACACAGAAATGTAAGGAGTAAAATGTAAGGCACTCATTATCAATATACGCCTCAGCTATGGATCCCTCCGGGCATGCCCTGTTCCTCACAAATCATTTGAGTGTGTGAAGGTATCTGTACACAAAACCAATATATTAAGAGCATGAAAACATGGATATATGTAGTTTACGGAATGAATAAAACTTTTAATAGGTTCTACCACCTTTCGACCGGATATATCCAACGATATTGTACTAGGCCTGCAAGCTTCGTCTCGTTCAGTAAGTGAATCGTTAGGTGTACCATGACATCGAAAAATGTAGGTGAAAATATTCTTTCAAGTTTACAAAGGATTACGGCAATGTCCCTCTCCAGTCGTTTAATAACAGCTACATTTAACAATTTCAAATACAAATCCTTAAAGAATATCCTCAACTCAATCAATGCCACACTGATATCTTCCTCAGGAATCTATGAATCATAATGGGCAGTAGGCATTGCAAAAGGACGTGACAATCATAACTTTTCAGGCCTGTTACCTTACAATCTGTAACGTTTACGCGCCGAGATATGTTTGACGCATACCCATCGGGAAACTTCACCAATCTCAACCATTCACATAAACGCTTTCTCTTTAGTTTCGTCAATGTGTAGCAGGCTGCTGGTATAGTATACGAATTTTCATGTGGTTGCAAGTGCAACTCTTTCCTTAAACCCATTTCTTATAGATTCAATCGAGCCTTAACACTGTCTTTTATTTTCTTTTTTATATTCATCAATGTTTCAAAGACATTGTCACATATATATTTTTCTCAATATGCATGACATCCAAGTTATGTCACAATTTCAAATCACTCCAATAGGGCAACTCAAAAAAGATGCTCTTCTTCCTCTATTTATAATCCAATATTGTACGTTTCCTCTTCTTCAAGTGCAATGCCTTACCAAATGTAACTTCTCTAATGTTACTCAGTTGTTGTATCACATCTTCTCTATATAGCTCTTTCGGAGGTGACCTATGATCTTATTTGCCATCAAAGATCATCGTCTTCCTGTGCCAACTATGATCGCTCGGAAGGAAGCGACGATGGCCCATATAATACATTTTTCTACCATGCTTCAATGACAATAAACAAGTCTCAATACCACATGTAGGACAAGCCAACTTGACCTTCGTGCTCCACCCAAAAAAATTTTCATACGCGGAAAAGTCATTTATTGTCCACAAGATTGCTGCGTGCAATCGAAATGTCTGTCCTGCAAATGTGCCATACGTTTCTACACCTTGACTCCACAACTCGTTTAACTCATCTACTAACGGTCATAAATACACATCAATGTCATTCTTAGGTGACCTGGGTCCACGAATAAGCAATGACATCATGAAAAATTATGAGACCCGACCCAAGTTTGCATATGTGCATGTGTGTGTGAGAGTGTACATTTCATTTCTTGTGGTCTCGTGGTCCTACCGGTCGAATTCTGGCGACCTGCGACCCTCAGATAGTGCTGCGGTCATCCTAAAGTCCGATCAAGTAGACCCGACTCGGATCGAGCTGAGACCTATGCCATTGCGACCGCATTGTTGCCCCAGTTTCAACGCCGCATCTTGTGCGTCCATCCGATATGTGAATCATAAGTTGTGTACGTTTTATTCTATGGCCCTTGATTTCAATCATGTGGCCCACCTTGGAGTGGTGCATGTGGCCCACACTCCCTCTTTTGCACAAGTTCCAATACACACTACACACACCACCTAAATCTCCATAACTCACACTACCAAGACCTCACACACCACCCACACCTAACCTACCCTAGCAACATTGTTTGTATCACCATAGGTTAATGATTACTTTCCTTAAAAATATTTTCTCTCTCTTTCCCTCTCATTTCTGTCTCTCTTCTCTTCTTCTCTAGCAATTTTTCTCCATTTCTCCAGCCCATTTTCCTCCATTTTTTCCAGCCACCTTCTTCCTTAATCCCCCACTATCTAACCCTTGAAACCTCATCTCCACCATTGATCCATCTCCCTTAGTGCTAAAGGACCTTAGTGTGAAAGTTTGGTGGTCATCTTTGAGGTGGGTGCCCCTTTAGATGTAAAAATCTATTTTCTATAGCCTAAATATTTTCTTTTTTTCATGATGGAAGTGTAGGATCCACCAATCAATGGTGGAGATCCCACACAATCCCATGGTTGTGGCCTAATGGCCTATCTTATGCATGCATGATCCATGCATGGGGCCTTTCTCTATGGGCCCCATCATGACCATTTTCTTTCATATCATATTATGTTTGGGTTATCTATACCTTATAACCATGGTGGGGATGGCATCCTCACCATACATTTTAATTATAGGCCATGCATGTGCAAGATTCATGTTATAAATGTAAATCTATGTATGATGTATGGGTGTGATTGATCTAGGGAGGGCTCAATAGTGGCGGAGCCCTTTTCCTATGGCCGAATTGTCCTTCTATCTTTCTTTTCTCTCATTTTATTTCCTGATGTGTGTGGCTCATTTGGTGGGCCTAAGACATCCATAAATTTCAGCAAGGTGGGATGCCCAAACTGCCCATTGTTTGATTTTAGGTGCCCTACTTGCTGCCTTAATGATGCATGCAAGGTGTGTTGGCTTTAGATTATGACATGGACATTTGTGGGGCCCACTAAGGAAGGCCACACCATCCTCCATTAATGTGTTTTCCTTTTTATTTAACCTATATAATAAATTTTATCTAAGTACATGTTGCTGTCCAGAGTTTTCTAGATAATTTCTAGTTGTTTTTGGACCAGATTTTGGGACTGTTTGGGGGACTATTCATACCCATCAAATATACTTTTCTGAAAGGTGGGGATCTCATCTTGGTGTTACCCAAATTTCAGCTCCATCTGACCTTGATTGAGGTCCCAAAGATATGGTCCAATTGAGGTGGACAGTCTGGATTTTCTACACTATTCCAGCAACATTTGACCATGGACAGTTGGATTTCTGAAATTTATTAAAATATCTATGGGTGTTTAAAAATTATAAAAATTTATTCAGGGGTGACCTACTCAAGGTAGGACCCACCTACAAAATTTGGAGACCAATGGACACCTGTACGTACCATAGTGGTGGCTGGACTGGCCCACTATAATATAGTGTCCAGATCAGTCCGATTTTTAGGACAGATTGATTTATCTAAATGAATTAAAATATTTATAGGTGTCTAAAAATTTTGAAATTTTTTAGAGATATGATATGCTCATGGTACGACCCACCTACCAAATTTCAGGGCCAATGGACCCCTGTACACACCGTGACAAGGGCTGGACTGGCCCACCACGTTGGGACGTTCAGGTCTGTCCGATTTCATGGACAGTCTATTTTGTTTAAACTAATTAAAATACTTGTAAATATCTAAAAATTCTAAAATTTTGTGGGGGTGTGTCCCACATATGGAAGTATCACTCTGTAAAATTTTATCCTGAAATGACCCCTTTAGGGCATCCAAAAAAAAATGGTCCAAGATGGCTGGACTCCCAATTTTTCTGTTGTGCAGTCCAGCAATATGCTTGATAAAAACCAAAATTCAAAAATATTTATATTGATGGTGGGCCATATTTTTGGGTTTCCTCTCATTGTATGTATGATGAGGGCCATGACCCTCAATTTCAGAGTTTTAGAGGCCTTGGGCCCACTCCAATGGAGTGCCCAAATTTAGGATAACAACATGTTATAATTATGCTTGGACTTGGGCTGAAATTTTGAGGAGTGGGGCCCACCACATTTATGAAGGTATTAGAGGAGATAACTTATACCTTTAGTTTTCTTAAATTTTAGGCTTAATAAATGCACTTTTGAGGCCCACCACAGTTAAATTTAATTGGGTCCATGAATGTAGCTAGTTGTTGAACTCTTTAGGCCCAATTGGGTTGAAACTTTCCAGATAGACCCATTGAACTATTGGGCCATTTTACTATACTATTATGTTGGGTTAGTGGGCTAAATTACACAAGTAGATGAGCCCTTGATTTCCCATCAAATCAACTTTATACTTGGGCCGAGTTGTAGGCCCAACTCACTTGACTAAGAGCATGACATTTGCCCATGTGGTTTGAGCAATGGGCCGCCCACTAGGCCACCATAATATATGAAATTAGTGACTTTATGTTGGGCCCTAACCTTTCCCTTATGGGCCCATAGTGGTATATATGAGTTGGGTTATGTGTGTTCCCCTTGAACCCATATTTTGGGTAGGCCTTGGGCCGCCCTTTGTGAAGCCCAGCATGAGTGTTGTGGTATAATTATGGCTGATCATTTCTTATTTTTGATGTTGCATGGGCCTTGGTCATTGATTCATGATCAATTAGAGATAGGCTACCTCTTAGGGACCAATTGTGGTTGGATGTCCACGTTGGTGGCCTTAAGGTAGGTCCATGGGCTTCTATGGGTGGTTAAAGGCCCACCATAGAACCTTGCTAAGCCTTCTCACTATTTAGGCCCATACCATTATTTCCCTTAGTCTCGTGGGCTACCCCAGGTATATGGGCCCCCACTAGAGGTTGTATTCCTTATAAGGAATTAGTTAAGTACCTAGACCCTTCATGGTTAGGTAGAGAGTTCATATCCACCGTATTGGCACCCCTATTCATCTTCATGGCCCACTCCCATACACATCATATGCATGCATGGTAGAGGAATGATTGGCCATGGTTGTCGCATTGTGTAGGACATGTTGGTATCTCCCTGAGAGATGAATGCTTGGGATTGATGCATGGGTGATTGTGTGATTCATGCATCTGGCATTGCATAGCATGTGAATATCTGCCCTTACTTCATCAAGGCCTTACCTCCATAGGGATATTCGTGGATGGTCGTATGTGTGGACACCGAAAATATTAGTTGAGCATACCGGGTGCATACGATGCCCATGGGTGAAATTCCTAAAACTTCTATGGTACCAAGGATCTGCTCCAACGCCTTGACCGGGTGGAATACATGAGCATACGAGGGCCTTATACCGTTAGGCTGTGACTCCCACTGTCGTGTAGTCGGTTGGATAGGGGTGTGGCCTTATCTGCCTAGTGTGTAGTGGGCATTGCTAGGCTGAGTCTGACCAGCTCGTAAATGGGTCCGCTACCGTCAGGCCTTGTTGATGATTGGCTGTCCACAGGCTGGTAGTGAGGTCTCTTATGCTCGTTTGACTGTGCGAGGTCTGTAGAGCGACAGTTATTTAGCAGTGTAATGGACCCCGGTGATTTCCTTATGATTGAAAATGTACTTGACTTATGATTTGGATATGAGCACTGGCATTACTTGCATCGCATTAGCATTGGTTGTACAAGCCCCCTTCATGCATTGCCTTAGTTTAACATCCAGTACTCATTGCATCATATTCATGATAAGCCTTGGTAAGGTTAGTGATTTTTCCATTGAGCACATTTCCCTTCTTGCATCTCCTACTATTCTTCTGTGCACCATTGTCACACATTTTCACCACCCTCTAAGCTTCTATAAGCTTATGCACGATTGATGCATGCAGGAGATTCTATGCAGGCATCGTAGCAGCAGCGTGTGGAGTAGAGCTGAGCTTTTGAGGACTCCAGTGTTTCCGACTTTTCTCTCTTCTCCTTTTATATCATGTATGTCCTTTTGGACCTTATGGATGATTGTAAAAGTTCAAATTCTTAGTGGATTTTGTGATGTGTTCCTTTATTATTCTCAGATGTATTTGTTGTGATCTTGAGTATGCTCATATTGGTAATGATTATACTGTTATGAAAATCCTCCTTATAGGATCCCATGATCGGAACCTACCTCAGGAGCCAAGAATGGGGTACTATGGAGGCTGTTACGGCCAGAACCGACCATCGGGTCCCTTGTGATTCCAGTTACCGAGTCTGGGGCATGACAAAAATGACTCCTTCATACACCATTAAGGAGGTAAATTGTAGGGCATAAGTACCACTGGCCACATACTGTACAAGCTACTCATATTACCAAATGGATTAAAACCATCACTTACAAGACCTAGTTGAATATTGTGAGAATCCTATACAAACCAGTTGTGTTACTTGTCAAAATTTTGCCAGGCTTCAGAGTCCACAAGGTGCCTTAGGGTACTATCATCATGAACGCGTTTCTCCTTATGGCACCTCATATCTTCAGTCGTCTTACGAGACATAAATAATCTTTACAATCTGGGTTTCAATGGGAAGTACCTTAATACCTTTTGCGGGATTTTCTTATGCCCAACTTTGTCATACTTCCACCTAGACTCTCCACAATTTTGACACTGTTCAACCTTATCATGTTCTTCCCTATACAATAAACAATCATTTATACATGCATGTATGAGTTCATAACCAAGGCCCAAGTCTCGCATCAAAGATTTTGCCTCCTAATGAGACTTGGGCAATGTCTCACCAACCGAAAATGCTTCTTTTAGCAACTCAAGCAACATGTCAAACGATTTGTTACTCCAACAATTTATTATCTTCAAATGAAGTAACTTTATAAGAAAATTCAACTTGGAGAAGTTCTCACACCCCGGATAAAGTGGATGTTGCGCATCCCTCAACAACCTACTAAACTTTTCTGATTCGACATCACTCATTGGAAGAATATCTTGGCTACTGCTTGTAGCTGCAAAATCAGTATCCGCAATTGTTCCCCTGAACACATCACCTATGATATTTTGCATTTCATCAACGTCTTCACCCTCGTCATCCGGGACAATTGGGTCTTCGTTGACTTCAGTGGCCTCAACTCTATGGGTCATATCTTCACCATGATGGACCCACCAAGTGTAACCCGGGTCAATCCCAACTATGAAAAAATCATCCTCTACTTTGTTTAAAGTCTTGTATATTAAGTTCATGCATTTTCGACATGGACACCTAATCTTATTCCCTGAATCTGCCCCATTTTGCGCAAATTCCATAAACTCTTGAACCCCTTGTTTATACTCTAGGCCAAACCTGATCTTAGCTCGCATCCAACTCTTATCCATTTCTACAATGAAAAGACTAGAGTCAGTCTATGGAGATAGCTTTAAGATTAGGCTATGTTATAGGTTTAACTTATATGTTTAGGTTAAGGTTAAGGTTATGAGTTTAGGTTAAGGTTATAAGTTTAGGTTTAGTTTATAGTTCTAGGTTTTAGGTATGCGAATAGGTTATAGGTTATGGGATAAGGTTTAGGTTATTGGTTATAAGTTAAGGTTCGGGTTCGGGATCGGGTTTAGGTTATAGGTTTAGGTTATAAGTTTAGGTTTAGGTTTTTAAGTTTAGGCTTAGGTTTTTAAGTTTAGGTTTAGGTTTTGGTTAATGTTTAGGTTTAGGTTATAAGTATGGGTTTAGGTTAAGGTTGAGGTTATAAGTATAGGTTATAAGTTTAGGTTAAGGTTATAAGTATAAGTTTAGGTTATAGGTTATAAGTTTTAGGTTTAGGTCATAGGTTTAGGTTTAGATTATAGGTTTAGGTCATAGGTTTAGGTTTAGGTTATAGGTTTAGGTCTATGTTTAGGAAATCAGGTTCGGTTTCGGGTTCGAATCTGGTTTAGGTGTTCTCTAGTATTATCTACTATTGAACCTAGTATTATCTACTACATACTAGTAACATACAACTTATATTGGGGCACCATACCATAAGCTACAAGAATTTCATGTCCCCCTAACCAAGGTATCCTCTATTGATAACATATATATATATATATATATCATAAGTTGTTTATTTTCATTTACAGTTGCAAATACATTCATCATTCATCCAAGAAAATTGAAACAAGTACTGTCAGTCTATGACAAACAGTTGAAAAGGAAAATCATGCATCTTATCTTACCTGAACATAAACACCGGTTCCCACCTTCCAAGGACCCCCGCTCAACATCCGGATAGCTCTGATGCACATCCGGGTCTGCTCCAACATTTTCTAAGCTAATACAATGAAATCCTAAATTAGTTACTCATCCAAGGTTAGATAGATTGTAATACTTTTATATTCCCATTTAAACGTCCACGCCGAAAATCCAGCAGCATCTCCCCATGTCTCTTTAGATAAGTTTATCTTACATTACATTTTGATGTCAAATATCTAAAGCAATGTAAAGATATTTGGCATTGGATACGGAACGGAAGAAACATATCTAGAGAGAAATGAGAAGATGGACCGAGGATCAGGCATGAACATTGAAATAGATTATATGAAAGCATACTATCCATTTAACCTTGAACTGTCCAAAATGGGACAATTTGAGCGATTTCTATGCCACCAAGAACACACCATATCTATGTATGGCCCCATAGAAATTCTCAAATGAGTAACTAATTATCTAACTTACAAAACTATAAATTACAAGTCACAACTATAAACTAACTAATCACAATAATAATTTAAGGCAAGAAAATGTAATATACAAGCTCATTAAGGTTTGTAAGGATAATTATATGCAATAGAAGGAAATGGAACAAGCTCATTAAGCTGCATTAGTAACAGAGGGAGATCATTCATCAAAGAGAGATCATTCATGTTAAGGGACGAACCTAAAAATGAGATTGATCTAAAGCCTAAGTTATCCTTTCCAAAAAAAAAAAGGGAAACGTTCACCATTGAGGTCTTTCTAGAGCTGGCCATGGTGTTTATATGCCATCCAAACCATTTTAGAGGGTTATTACCACTCAAATAAATTATAGCCACAAATATCATACTTATACAAAACTTCCCTCACCCATTTAATCCCCATTGTTAGGCATAAATATGATACTGACAGAATACAAAATATAATGTGTTGAAAGGTTAGATAGCATGCTCATGCACCTCGGTTAATACTAGTCTAATCTCTCATGTTTGTTTTTCATTGGAGATATCCATAAATTTCCCAAATTGCACCACAATTAAATGAGGAAAAAAAAGATTATACAAACAGTTTATCCAATGCCCTACAATTGCTATAATTCTCTTCCAAAGGATTCCTAGCTTGGCCAATTATGAACTTTGAGACTTGCTAAATCCAAATCCAATGCAAATCCATGTATTTAAAACATTTATGGATTTAGAAAATTCATAATCTCATTTTTCTAATTCCAAACACCAACAAATGCTCGAAAATCTGAATCCAACACTGGTAGTTGCAATTTTCTTTTCCTACGGGTAGTTGCACCTGCCAATGTTGCAAGGTACTACACTGGTAATCACACCTACCAACTCTATATGAGTTACATATGGCATGGAGCTCAATTCCAGACAGCACGATGGAGGCTCCTACATGTCACAAAAATCAGGTTTGCCTATTACCAGGATCCTAATCAGTAATCGATCAGTGCTTGTAGCCCACATGTTGGATTTCTCAAATATTAATTCCCATATTGGCACATCCACTACTGTGTAGTTAGGTAGGATTAGTGAATATCTATATTTGTATCCTAAAACCTGTGGAATACAAAGTTACATTATCCTATAACCTGTGGATTTCTCAGATATACATCTTACATTATAAATGATTCATATTCAAGCTTATAGTTATGACAACCATCGTGTACCATATATATATATATATATATATATATATATATATATATATATATATATATATATATATATATATATGATTTAGGATTACGGCCAAATAATTTTGCACATACTTTAATTCTACACGTATTTTGCAGTCATTCTTTGATGCCAAAATGACTATGTAAGTCTATTAAATAATGTTTCCTTTCTTTTGATATCTTCTATTTTTCTGGTGAAACCATTTGGAATCTTCTTGTTGCAAATGAGTTTTATTTGAAATGCTTTGTGTTTTAGTTATTCTATACATCATGAATAATGTTTTGTTGTCTTTGGAGGATAATGATTACAACTGATCCGTTTCACAAGACTTGCATTATATGTATTGTTTTGGATGAAAAATGTGACACTAGAGTATGAAATGTGGATGTAAATATGTAAATGTGACAATGGAGTATGAGACTTGGATGATCAATAAGGAGATCTCAAATTTGAGAGTTCAAGACTATAAGCACATGAAATTAAGAAATTTTCATTCATCTACTGTACTAGTGGCTTGGACTTAGTGATGCATTTTTGATGTCTACAAGTTCTTCTGATGACCATCCAAAATGCCCCACCTGGACTTGATTATGACTGAGATAAAAGATTTTCCAAGGTATCAGTTGTCTTTTTAAATAAAGACTGGCTTTGAAGGTTAACCATATCCATGCCATTGATATTCTGTTTTATCTCCATTTTGTGCCTGTTTATGACATGCATAAGTGGAATACATTAGGAGATGACAAATCAGAAGTTGAAGAGATGTGTTTGTTTAACGGTTACATTATGATATCTGGTATACATTGATTTGCTATATGGTATAACTGTTAAATCAGAAGTTGAAGGATGCTCAAACCTGATGTATTTTGAACATTGTTCTTGATGGATGAGTCCAAGGAATTAAGAGGGACATCCAAATATCATGCCATTCCAAAATAATAGTGGACCACACCATGTGATTAATGATGGATTCGCTTTTGTTGTTTCCATGGTGCGGCCACCTGATGTTTTGGATCAGCCTATTTTTTGGGGTTGTGCAGTGAACTGAGAGAGTGAGAGAGAGAGAGAGAGAGAGAGAGAGAGAGAGAGAGAGAGAGATGCTCAAAGCTGCATCAGGACACTGCGATAGTCCAATTGACACACACACACTTCATTGTTTACTGCATGAAAATCACAATAATCAGATGATTTGATCCATCTATGAGTTGGGATTTTCTTTTATAGCCAATCCATTCTCCAAGCCATAGATGGGATGGTTAGGATTCTCTAACAAATTCCACTCTTTAGAACCATCAACAATCCATGATGGACAAAACCTATAGATGGATCAAATTACTTGTTAGGCACATTTTCACAAGTAATCTTGATCATCAATTTTATAGCCTATTACCATATGATTTTATGATCAAGTCCTATTTACATCTTTCAAAACAGATGGAGGGGACACGGCTTCTATGGATCCCTGACTGTGGAGCACACTTTGATGTATTTTCCTTAAATCCATGTTGTCTATCCGTTTGGAAAGCTCAGTTTAGGGCATGATTCCAAAATTGAAGAAAATCTAAATCTTAGGTGGAACACACAACAGGAAACTAGAGTATAAAAATCCATAAATTACTAATTCCCAAAATCCATAAATCGGCATTTAGAGAGAGAGAGAGAGAGATTAACCGTTGTTTTGAGGAGCTAGAGATCGTAAATGGTTCGCAGGATTTCCTCTCCTTCTTCTTCTTCTTCTTCTTCTTTCAAGTGTTGGGATTTCAAAACCCTACCAAGAGAGAGAGAGAGAGAGGTGTTGGGAAACAGAGGGCCGGGCGCATTTCAAAACCCTACCAAGTTGTTGAGGATTTTTAAAATTTTCTGGTTATTCTTCGACCAATCCTGGAAACTGTTAGACCAGTCCTGTGAACAGTGTCGACTGGTTCTTCGACCGGTCATGGTTCTTCGACACAAAGTTCAGCGTTGATATTGGGCCTCCTATGGCCAATCGTATGGAACCTACGACTAGTCAAAGGGGACCTTCGACTAGTCGTAGGGTAGCCACGACTGGTCATGCAACTGAAAATCTTATCATGCCCGATTTTTTTAAAATTTTGTTGGTTCTTCGACTAGTCGTAGAAGTCGACCAATCGAAGACGTGTTTTGGTCAGCTATAAATAGAGCACAAATCTTAGATTAATCATATATAGAAAAAGTAATTAATCCGGCCTTCTGAGAGATAAGTCTGTGCTCCATTTTAAGCTAAGTGTGCTTATTGAATATTCTCTTTGGCTTTATTTAATTGATTTTGTTTCTTGTATTACAATTTAATCTGAAAAGAGGAATTGTTATTTCCCTTTCTTTGGAATCAAAATCAATTAAGGCTAGCCTTATGTTAGTTTAATTTTAAAATCAATTATAACTAGAACCTTTGTAATCGAGTACTGGACATTGAACTTGGACATTCAATCATCTACTCTAACTTGGTTCTTCTGGGCTGTTACATCGAAGGAGAAAATCAAGTATTTTACATTTAATTGTAAATTCCTTTATGTTTTGGTTTCTTTCAAGATTTTCCAGAAAAATCTCGTTGCTTTGGTTATTTGAGGAGAGCCAGTAAAACTCAGAAGTGGAGTTTTTTAATTGTGTAAGACCACAGACAAAGACACAATTATAAAGGTTTTTGGTCAACCTGTGAAAACCTACATTGTTAGTGAGCGCTAATATCCCCTGTGTGAGGATATTAGGAGTGGGGTAGCATTCTATGTGGCTGTTGTATAACAGTTGGTGAACACACAGGCGAACCACTGTAATCCCTTGTGTTGTGGTTAAATGGTTTACATTTTATATCTTTATTTATTCATTTGTGGGATGTATATGTGGTTGTGAATGTTGTAATAGTTTAAAATTTATTTCTTGCTATTCATTTATCAGCTTGATATTAAATTGTTCCAATAAGGTTGCCCTGCCATTCTTATGGAGCATGGTTGTCCCTAGAATAATACATATTTATGATTACAAGTTACTCTTCAGTGCAGTTTGTATTTATTTTTTATTCCTCTTCGGTTTGAGACTTGATACAAAGATCTTTCTAGAAATCAGGTTGTCCTACCATAAACTCTGGTTTTTGGTGTAAGGTTGTCCTTAGAACAACATTGGTATCAACCTCTCAAGATCTGAATTTTGAGGTTGCTTTAAAATCTTGCATTGTGGTTCATTTTGTTATCTTATTGGCTATCATATTCCTTTAATTTCTGCTGTTATAAATTTTTATTTAGCTTAGTCCTATTCACCCCCCCCCCCCTCTAAGACATATAGTTAGGCCTTTTTCACATGGATGAAGAGAAAAATCAAATATCAGCTTTATCCAAGACTTTTGTAGCTTTTTAGGATTTTTTTTGGTAGGCGTTCAATCTCAACATTTTTATTTTTTATTTCTTTGTGGTGGGTCAACTTGAGATTTTGATCTGCCTCATTCTTTGACCCTTGCCCTAGAATGATCTGTATAGATGAATTTATGGTGTGGATACAACACATACATCATGGTGGGGCATGTATAACTTGTTGACGTCATTTCATTAGCAAACCTATTCTCATTTAACAATATCGTCTTCGCCTTTATCGCCACTCTCTAACCAGTGTGTGTCGCTGCCACGGGTCCCAACCTCATGCTGAGTGGTAATAGGGGGGTTGAGAAGTGATATGCTGACATAAATGCTTAAAATATTGTTATAATGCAAATGAGTGGAACAATGTACAACTTAGTAGTGGGAGTGAAGGATAGGAGATGCAATCCAACAAGACTTGTTTACCCGACGAGGGATGGTAAATAACTGGAATATTCCAGTCAATCCGAATTTTTGATGGGTGAAATTTATGAGACCAGTTGATTTGAGCATTTTGGATGATCCAATCTTCGATTCGAAAAATTACTAGACTTATTCCCCATCATAGATGGATCATACTCAATTTATCAACTAGTTGATTTGAGCATTTTGGATGATCCAATCTTCAATTTGGACTTTCCATTCATTCCATACAATAATGGGCAATGCTCTTGAAAAAATCACAATGATTGGATAATGCAATGAAATGCCAAATATATCAGGAAATGATTAACAAAATAGCTAGTAGAAATTTACAAGTTAAATGAACTAAGTGGAAAAAAATTATAATTATTGATTTTCATAGCTACATGTGGATACTTCAAAACCATTTTCATTTATATGATTAAAATAAGGAAATACCAACATAACTTTTTTTTTAAGGTATAAAAATAAATAAATAAAACAACATTACCCATGAAGATCCTAATCTCCTCTTTCCTTCGCACACATCTCGAATAGACGGAGGAACATTTCCATCAGTGGGCCACATTGAATTATGGCCACACAAATGTGGTTTTGGGACAACACAACCATCAGCTTGATCCAAAACTGTTGTGTGCCCGCCCCGAGAAACAGTGTTGATGGAACATCCACCGCTGTGTGCTTTGAGAAACAGTGTTAATGGAACATCCACCAAGATTCGGGATGTCCTTTAACGTCCTAAAATATCTCACTTAAGATCTTTAGAGGATAATATCGGATCCTGATGATCTTGAGAACCACTCATCTCGTGGACATCCCAGATTACAACCAAGATATCAGGCGAGAATCCTCCTGAAATTGTATTCTGGTTCTCCTATAAATATAAAGGTACCTCCACTATCCAATGTATGTTCACTGAGAAACCCTAACCTACTTGATTGATATCTCTTTTATGGAGATCCTACCCTACAATATAAGACTTCGATATTGACTTAGGCATCGGAGAGTCCCCTATATTGGCCAGGGCCTCCTATGTTCTTCTTTCTACTTGTGTAGGTCTAGGAAAGGTTTATACAAAGGGTCTACTGAAAAACTGCATCAACACATTTCATGTACTCCCATCCAAACTGAAATGGCCTAGCTATATGTCCTAGAGAGGGAGGGGGGGTGAATAGGACTATGCCAAATTAAAAGAATTACAGCGAAATAAAAATAAGAGATAGCCAAATAAAAATAATTCAATTCTGAAAGCTGAAATGAAAGCAACCTCAATATACTAGTATTGAGAGGTTGATGCAAATTCAGTTCTAAGGACAACCTTCCACCATAAAAACCAAGGGTTTATGGCAGGACAACCTTATTTATAGAACGTCCTTTGTATCAAAAACTCAAACCAAGGAGGAATAAATAAATAGTAAGCAATTGAAATAAATTGTAGAAATTTAAATCTAAATTATTACAACATTCCCCACTGTGCTTGAAATGAAAAGATTACAACATTCACATCCACACTTACATTCCAAGTTATGAATGATAAAAGATAGAAAGAATAAATCACACATCCACAAAATACAAAGAGTTATACTGGTTCGCCTGTGTGTATACTAACTGTTATAAAACAGCCACATAGATTGCTACTCCACTCCTAATATCCTCACACAGGGGATATCAGCGTTCACTATCAAAATAGGTTTCACAGGTTCACCAAAAACCTTCACAATTGTGTCTTTTTGACTTGGGCTTACACAATTCAAAAAATCTCTCTGTCTGAGTTTTCTGGCTCTCCTCAGATAACCACACAATGAGATTTTTCTGGCTCTATCTCAATATAAACCAAAAAGAAATATAAATTTTAATAAATGTAAAATACCTGAATTTCTCCTTTCGTAGTAGCCCGAAAGAATCAATCGGAGTAGATGATTGAATGTAAAAGTTCAAAGTCGAATACTCACTTTAAAATGGTTCTAAGTTCTAATTGATTTTAAGTTAAACCATATGGACTAGCTGTATTTGATTTTGATTCAAAGAAGAAAGAATTACAGAATTTTCCTCTTTTCAAATAAGATTGGAATACAAATCAAAATCAAATAACCATAAGTTAACAAAAGGAATATTAATTATGCACAAAGTAGCTTAAAATGAACACAAACTTATCTCAAAGTAGATCCTTGATTTTTCTTGAATTTCTATATAAAACTCTGAAATTCATGCTCAATTTATAGTAACAGAAACCTTGTCTACGACTGGTCTTAAGGACACTACGACTGGTAATAACAGAATAGATTTTTGAATATTTGGACGAGATCGGATAAAACCGTTCTTCGACTGGTCGTAGGTTGTCTATGACTGGTCGTAGGATGTTCACGATTGGTCGAAGGTACCCCAAATACATCGCTAGAGTTTGAATCATAGATACAGGACAGGTCGTAGGTCAAGTAGATACTGTTCACACGACCGGTCGAACAGTCTCCAGGACTGGTTGTAGCTTAACTAGAAATTTCTGAAAATTTGTAACAACTTACGACTAGTCTTGAAATATCTAGGACTGGTCGAGGCAAAGCTAGGTGTAAGACCCGTATCATAGCTCATACTGTTCCGTAGGCTTCTGCTGTCCTTTCGGTCGATTTCTGGCAAACCTCGACTTGTATCAGACTTTTGCGCATGATCTTAGGCCGAGTTTCGCATATCAGAGTCGACTCGACTCAAAACCTATACCCCTGCGACCACGCCGTCGCCGCGGTTCCAACACCGTGATTCACACACCGACCCAATATCTAGGCCAGGAGATGTGGGCCTGTGTTCAGTTCGAGGAAAATGCCGCACATTACAAATACTGAGAGAATCTCTACGACACATCACATCAATCACCTCAGTTATCAAAAGTACACAACCCATCAAGTCAAGTACCCTATCCCATTCCCAAGTACACAACACCATCCCCAAAGTCAACATTTTCATCCCATCTCTTACACACCCCATCACTCACTCCATCAATCTCTCTCTCATCTCTTTCTCATTTTCAAAAAAAAAACCATCTCCCAAGCAACCATGGGAGAGGTGGACGTCCATGGGAGAGAGGTCATGTGTGGCCCACCTTCCTACCAACATATCCAACCTCCATCATCCTCCGTCAAAGCCGAAGCTAAGGAGTTTGGCGTTCCATCGGACCAAGAAGGCGACCAATAGGTGGGTGATCTTAGATCTTTATTTTTCATTCATTTTGTTTGATTAAGGGTCCATATGTGTGGGACCCACCTTGATTTATATTTGTATGCAAAAGGAGCCCATAGTGGCGGGGCCCCTCCATCCTCACTGATCTCTCTCTCTCTCTCTCTCTCTCTCTCTCTCTCTCTCTCTCTCTCTCTCCCTTTTTCCTTGTGTATGATGGCTTGTGGCCCACTTGATGTATGTATCTCATCCATACCAATGGTGGGCCACCTTGATTTTTGTTGTTATTTTTGGTATGGGCCATCCAAATAGAGGGCCACCTGGATGAAAGGGAAACACAAATATTAGCTGGATCCAAAATAAGTGGGCCATGTGGACCCACCATGATGAGGCATGCCACCCCGACCATCAGTGGGGGTAGCTAACAGTGAAGTGTTAATTGACAGTGGGTATGCACTGATAGTGGGTGTGGCCGCCAGTGAAGTGTGATCCATGTGGGCCCACCCAGCCCCATAGTTCACTGGCAAATCGAGTGAAGATACCTCGTTTTGACGCTGGGCCCACCCAGCTCCATAGCTCGGTGGTTGACTGTGTGAAAGATGCCTCGTTTCAGCACCAGAGGTCTCTGTGAGATGGCTGACTTGGAGAGTGTACTGACATGAGGAGTAAGCACTAATAGTGGGTGTGCACTGACAATGGGTGTGGACTGGAGTGGGTCCATGTAACACCCCAGATTTTGGTTAATATGGGATTAGACGTCCTTAGGCAATGGGTTAACTAAAACACCTGAGAAATCGCTCAGAACCCAATTCCATAGCCAAAGAAATCACGTAGGATAAATTCCTTTGGAAAATAAGTGTAAGTTAGCTAGCGCGACGCTAAAGTAGCTGGAAAATAGTCCCTGATCACTTTAAATACGTTCTACAAGACCCAAATCGAGTAGAACCAATGACTCTATAATACTCTATATCCTGGGATCAAACTCTAAACCGATTTGTTCTCTGGACCGCTTTGAATCTTTGTATTGGATCTAGACCGCACGTCGAAAGTCCGATACCTCCTATCTTAGACCGTTAGAACCGTCTAGCTGGACTTGACACTCATTTTGAAAATCAAGTCAAACCGATAATCACAGGCCATTTCATTGAGCCCGGACCGAAGAGAGTGCGAATAGGCATAGAATTGGAATTTCAAATTCAAATCTGGCACACGACTTGACGCGTCAGTATTGAGCGTTCTGACCGTCAGAATTCAGCCAGATTACACCCTCGGATCAGGAGAAATTTCTATTTTATATCATGAGACTTTCAGCCCTGATCTATGTGCGGTGACCGCTGAACTGAAACTGGTCCGCCACGTGCGATCTGCGGACCCAGCCGGACTGAAAACTTTATACGTGCTAGATCTGGTACGCGTGAGCTTAAGTCCGATCGCATTCGGCCAGGGGACCACCAGAAAGCATCTTTTGGACCGAAACAGCCCCGAATTGGATATGCACTAAGTAAACTTCGTTCCCGAGCCTATTTCGGGCATTTTTAAGCTTATAAAAGGGGTTGAAACCCTCACTCCTCTCTCCCATCCGAAATTGCAAAAAGCCCTAGATTGGGAGAGAGATAAGGTGAGAGTTTGTGAGAGAGAGTGGGAGTGATTTTCCTGCCACCTGTTGCTGCTGCTGCACGTGCTTAGGCGACGCACTCCGATCACTTTTCCGGTGATTCCAACGCACTTCTAGGTAAGGAAAACCCTAACCACTTACTGATTTGGGGATTTCTTCGATTCAAATAGAATAGTAGCTGATGTACATGTGTATCAGGTTGTCTGATCGCCGTAGACGAAGCGTATACGCTCCGTTCGAATCACTTCACCTATAAGGGAAAAGGTGCGGATTTTAGACGCTTTGATTGACTGTTTCCAAAGCTTTCAATGTCGTTTAATAGTAGATTCTTGATGGCAACATCGTTTGACATGTACAACATGCTGTCCATTTTCTGTTTCGTAAACCAACGAAGAATATGAGATTTAGGGCATTTTAGTCATTTGTAGGAAGTACTGTATTTACTCATATTTTGCTGATGTAATTGACATGGTTTATTGTCGCATTAGAATGTTAGGAATACGTGCATAATTAGTTTGACAAAGAGATTCGCCTAAATGCGCACTTGGGGTCGACATACTATATGTAGACTTAAGTGTGTAGTGTAAGTGTTTGTATAAATGCTTGTATTAGTATGTATTGAATTAAATGGTGTTATAAATTAGTTTGAGATTGATTTCTCAATTAATATGCTGGTGTAAATGGTTTCCTACATGTTATCCATATGCATGATTTCACGATATGAATGAAATGCATGTGCTTGACGATTCGCTTAAGCTGTATGTTATAACATGTGCTTGATGATTTCATTTTGATTTAGTTTGAGATAGAATTCTCAATTAATATGCTGATGGAAATGATTTCCTATATGTTGGCGATATGCATAAGTTCATTATATGTATGAAAGGCATGTGTTAGATGATTTACTTAAGTTGTACGATATAACATGTGTTAACATCCTCACATGGTTGTGTTTCATTTCCAATACTCTCACATGATCGCTGACGTGGATTCATATGTGTTTGGGACTATACGTAGTCTAGGAAGTCGGCAACCGAGCGAATTCGTGGTTAGCTTATCTTGACCACGAAGGACGCATCGATGAACGCGAGTCGTGTTGGAGTTGGCGGCAGTGGTTAGGCCACGCGAAGTGTTTTACGCACTTCATGTCGTTCGACTTGCGATGCGATCGTGCTAGTCGAGCCCGTCAATTAACCCGACTGGCCATTGTATGTTCACCCTGCATGAGTCATAACTGCTTGAACCTAGGGTACTGAACTTACCATTGTAAACCCTGTCAACCATGGTACCTTGATCCACGAAGACTCATGAGCCGGGCATGGTGGTATGGGACACCGTGGTCGAGCTGTCGGCCTACGCTGGGGCCACAAACCTCCCCGTAGTGACCAGTGAGCACCTATGACTCGTGAGTAGATTATGGTGGTATGGGACACTATATTCTTGCTGTCGGCCTACATTGATAAGGTGATGGGGGAGCGGAGCAACGAGTGCGTGCAACAGCCCTGGCAGCCCTTTGTAATGACCGCGAGCGTATTCTGAGTCTACGGGAGGCGACGACCCTTCAGTAGCAGTAGAGTACTGTAGGCCTGTATTGATAAGGTGATGGGGGAGCGGTGCAATGAGTGCGAGCAACAGCCCTGGCAGCCCTTGCAGCGACCTACAAAATATACATCGTATGAGATTACTAGGAGTGACGACCCTAGACAGGATCTGTGTTGGGATTGATACAAGGGAAGTACCTTAGTTTTCTAATCCTGCTGTTTGAATGGACTAATAACAACTCAAAAATTATATCACCATAGCATTGCATGTGCCTGGAAGATGTGGAGCACTCTAGGGAGTGTGGCATGCCGCGGTCGTAAGATGTTACCGTATGAGGGAGATCGTCGGTGAGGGCATACATCACGTCATGTCATATTGCATTAACAACAGTATTAGGATTGTTTGATTTACTGCTTTACTATTATCGCATGATTGATTTGATAACATGCTAATCTTTGCTCTCTTATCCCACTGAGTTGATCACTCACTCCCACGTTACGGGATGGTGTTTTCGGACACCCACCAGTCCCTTTTTGTGGTTGCAGATGATGGCACTGCTCGAGAAGCGGAGCTGGACCTGATGATGATGAGGAGGATTCCTCCTTCATGTGTGTTCTGATTGACGGGATTATAGGGAGGTTGATTAGATACCTTGACACTTGTCATTTTATATTTTAAGAACACTCATGTATATCCTTTTGGTTTACTTTTGGAGCATATATGTATGTATATAACCTGGTAACATGTTCACACTCTGGAGACACACAACAGTTTATATATGTTATACATACCATCACAGTCTTCCGCTTGTTAATTTAATTATCTCTGGAGTATGATATGCTATTCTGGCTTAATCTCACTCATGTTTAATACATTATCACAGACAACATTCAATCATACATATCTATGTTGCATAAATAACATTTTGGAACTCGGGAGTGGAGTTTTTACTCGACCCCCCGATTTTCAGGATGTTACAGTCCATGAGGCCCATCCACGTCATCCATCCATTTTTGTGGGCCACACCATCACATGGTGGGACCCACTTCCTCGTGTGGGGACCTCCCCGACGCCCAAATCCATAGCTCAAGTGGCAGACCGAGTGAAAGATACCTCATTTCAAAGTGAGGTGTGAATGGACGGTGGAGGAGTGGCTAACAGTGAAGTGTGGGCTGACTGTGAGGTCCATGGGACCCATCCACGTCATCCCTCCATCTAGTCGGACCACACCATTGTGCGCGTGGTGCATCCAAGTGGGGCCCACCCACGTGAGGACCCACCATGTGAGTATGCATGGATCTGCACCGTCCAGAACATTCAGGGTCTGGACGGTGACTCTTTATAATTTATGTATATTATATTATATTATATTATCATATGATATATTTATATCATATCATATTATATTATATTATATATATAAGGTGGGCCACGTGTGTGGGACCCACTAATAGTATATGTTTATACGCACGTCGTCCTGTAATCTGGACGGATGGAGTCACGTGATGTATGGGCCTTAATCCACACCGTCCGTCCCTTTGGACGGGTCCCACCATGATGTGGATTTCATCCACGCCGTGTACCTATTTTTCAGCTGCCACAACAGCTGCTGCTGGCGTCCGCAGGTGGGTTGGACCCCACCGTAAATGTATGTTTTGTATCCCACCGTCCAGATGGCTGGACGGTGGGCCCTTTCATGACGTATGTATGTCATCTAACCCGTTTACCCATTTGGTGAGCTCGTGCTATGGTGGGCCACGTTCGTGGACCCCACCCTGATTGATGTGGTTCATCCAATCGTCCATCCATTTGGTGAGCCAATCTTAAGGCTTGGGACTAAAAATAAGACAGATCTAGTGTTATGTGGACCACACTGTCTACCATTGAAACTCTCTTGGCGTCACAAAAGTTCTGGACCAATATGATATTTATTTATTTTATTATTTTATTTTATTAGTTCAGGTCCTTGTGACCTTATAAACAGATTGGATGAAAAATAAATACTATGATGGGCCCCTCTAAATTTTAAATGTGGAAAATCAATATCACCACTGCCATTTGTGGTATGGTCTAGATGATCCTTTGGATATAATTCTTTTATATATATGTGCTCTATAATGATCTTTAACATTGGATGAATGACCCATCTTGATTCGGCCCATTCGACTCGGCCCATGTGACCCAGCCAATTTGAGTCAGCCCATTTGATTCGGCCCATTCGACTTGACTCATTGATCGGCCCATTTGATTCGACCCATTGGTTCGGCCCATTGATTTGGCCCATTGATCGGCCCATTGATTCAGCCCATTAGATCGACCCATTTGATTTGGCCCATCGAATTGGCCCAATTGAATCGGCCCATCTGATTAAGATTCCACCATGATGTATGTGATGATGTTTTTTTTTTGGCGGTCATGCCTTGGGATCAATGATGGTTTGACGTCCACATTGATGGGCAATGATGGTTAGATGTCCTCATTGTGACCTTGCCTTAGGCCTTGTTAGGCCCTTTCTCTTTGTGGGTTAACCCAAATAAGTGGGCCCCATTCATCGTAGATAAATGACTCTACATTATCGAATTTGATATAATCACGGTCGAGTGTCTATCATTATACTATGGTTGATCAACTGATCATCTATGGACCCCGCTTTATTTATCTACTGATTATCGGTGTCAATTTTTTACGCCGATTATCGACCCTGATTATCGGTGCTGATTATTGACCCTGATTATCAGTGCCAACTGTCGATGCTGATTATCGATTACGATTGTCGTAACTGATTTTTCGATTCTGATTAGTGATCGATTTTGATTGTCATGGTAGATTATCAATTTTGATTGACTTGACCGATTACCGTTCGAGGCCGATTATCGTGACTAATTATCGATCGTGGCCGATAATCGATTGATGTGGCTGATTGCCAACTCTGCTTGCTGTGGCCGATTGACCGATTATCGATTATTGAGGCTGATTATCGTGACCGATTACCGATCGTGGCCGATTATCGATTGACGTGACCGATTGCTGATTCCGATCGACGTGACCGATTTGTCGATCTTGATTATCGATCGATTCCGATTGTCATGACCGATTGCCGATTCTGATTGTCATGACCGATTGCTGATTCCAATTTATGTGACCGATTTTTCGAGTTTGATTATCGATCGATTTTGATTATCGTGACCAATTTTCGATGGACGTGACCAATTTATCGATTCTGACTATCGATCGATCCTGATTATCATGACCGATTGTTGATTCTGAGTAACATGACCGATTTATCAATTCTGAGTATCGATCGATTTTAGTTGTCGTGACAGATTCTGACTATTAAGGCCTACTCCGATTCTTATTTCGATTGCCAAGGCTGATTGCCGAGACCTATATGATGTACGTGTGACCTGTAATTGAGGCTCATTGTGACTCGTATTAGGCCCATGATGCATGGCCCATTTGATGTATTCAAGACCCATGTGTAGGGCCCACATGTCATGTATTTGGGGCCAATGGGCAAGGCCCATTGTGATGTATTCATGGCTTATAGGCAAGGCCCATTGTGATCTATGTTAGGCCCATGTGAAAGGCTCATCGTGATGTGTATTAAACCCTTGAGTAAGGCCCATCGTGTTGTATATTAGGCCTTTGTATGAGGCCGTGGGCCCATTATGTGTTTGGCTCTATGTGGGCCATCCCTTGGGGAAATGTTGGTTAGATGTCCACATTGTCGAGGCCGATTGTGATACCGATTATGAGTATGTGACTGCACAGCATCATGGTACATACTCATACGCATCATCTGTATGTTTGTTATGAGATGTGATTGATCATTGCATATGTCATTGGGCAGGATGATATGAGACTCCCTGATAGGCTGAGGTTCTCCCACATGAGCGCACGACATGCGTAGGATTGATGCTTGATTGGATTGTATGACTCATGCATCTTGCATTGTGTTATGATTACTGTACGCCCTAGTGACATCAGGGTCATAGCCTCCACAGGCATATCGTGGATGGCCAAATAGGACACCGAAAATCTGTTTGAGCATCGGGCTGTTATAGATGGCCCTGAGTGAAAATCTCTAAACACCCTCTTAGTACCAAAGGATGCTCCAACGTCTAGACCGAGTGGGTAGATGAGCGTTGAGTGTCGATTCCAGGTGGTTGCGCTCTCCACTGTGTCGTGGTCGGTTGGAAAGGGATGCGGCCTTACCCGCCCGAGCGCAGGGGGCAAAGCTAGACTAATTTTGACCAGCTCGCAGAATGGGTCCGCTATCGACATGCTGGATAGGTATTGGCAGACTATTGGCCAGGTAGATAGTGAGGTTTCTTACGCTCACTTGGACTGTGCAGTTAGGGAGAGCGGTAGTTCCATTTGGAGTGTAATAGACCCCGGTGATTTTTCAGAGAGGAACCGTACTGATATGTGGACTTATTGAGTAGGAGTTGCATGCTCATTCATTCATTCATTCACTATCCACTCGGGCTGGTGGTGCGCAACTAATTGTTGTGTACCTTCGTTATGGCAAGGATTTCGGTTGGGCGCGCGACCAACCTGAGATCAGGAGTTTACCACGTTGAGTCTGACTATCCAAATTTAGGTATGGGACTGGTTTGGATAGAAGTCCATTGTGGCGGACCCCGTAGCCTATGATACTACGTACTATCATCCCGACTTCACACTCCAAGCATGGTCATTTCATTCGTACTTGTATATTGCATTACATCCTCGGCATCTGATATTTAGCTCTTTATGATTCTCTATTGCATAACTGTTCTATATGGCATATCCTGATATTTATTGACTTATAGACTTGTCCATACTTCCACTTACTCTGTTATCGTATGATTTATGATCTTGTCAGCATTTCTGCTTATTCCGATGATGTACGAATTATGAATTACCAGTATTTTTAGTATTGTATGATTATGACATTGTATTGAATACTTGACACTTACCTTGTGCACACACTTACACCACCCTCTAAGCTTTCTATAAGCTTATGCACGATAGATGCGTGCAGGTGATGTTAGGTTGCAGCAGTGTGGAGCTTGGAGCATGTAGCTGACTTCTGGAGCTTTATTTTTTTTTTACATATGTATTTTCCTTTCAGCATTATATTCAAATGTTTATATTAGTGGATATGTGATGATGATGTTGCCTTTATGATTTGGGTATACTTGTGGTTATGCTTATTACGAGTTAAATGTACAAAAAATAAAAATAAAAATCTTCCTTGCAGGATCCCAGGATCGGAATCTGGCGGATGAACGCTAGGGGCCGAGAATGGGGTACTACGGAGGCTGTCGGCACCGGATTCAGCGATCGAGATTCCTGTGAATCCGATCTCCGGGTTTGGGGCGTGACACTAGGACTAGTCGAACAAGGTCCAGAACTAGTCTTAGAACAGACCAAAATCATGTATAATAATATAGTTTGAATTATGTATTCAAAATGACCTACTCTAAGGTCAATCTAAGGTCTATTATACCTGTAATATGAAGTATGAACATTGAACTTCATTCATTCAGTGAATGTAGTCCTTTGAACCTTATTAAGCTTGAGCTCTCGCACATGATGTAGCTTAGTCTTGAGATACACAAAAGCTTGAACTCACACTTTTCTTGAGTTACACTTGAGACTTAAAGTGTACTTTAGTCTTGTAATCTTTATCGAAGTAGCTTTGAACATTTACGCTTACAGATGCTGACAAAGTACATGGCTTGACTTGACTTGTAGTTGATTAATGTACTTGACTTGAAGCACTTGCAAAGCAGTGTCTTGAACATACATAAATCAACATACAAATGCAAGACAGAGATAAAGGTTTTGGAACCACAAAATTTGACAACCAAAGGAGCATGTGACTACTGCACTTACAATCTCCCCCTTTGTCAAATTTGTGACAAAACACTCAATAACAACATAACCAGTATGAATATAACCAATATGAATACGAAAAAATTATGCACAGGTTATAATAGAAAAAACCAGTTACAGCCTGGTTAAAGAATCATGCACCAGTTGTCATATAACAACTAGCACACCTCGAATGAAATAGGCAAAAAACTTCACACCTTCTAACTCCCCCTGAATTACTCCCCCTGAGTAGCACGCATTTATTCAAAAAAATGCTTCACAAAATGCTTCTACTACTCACAAATCGATTCATCTCCAAAAAAATCAGAGAAATTCTCCCCCCTTTTGTCACAATATGACAAAGGAAGAACAAAACAATAGAAAACATGAGTAATCAAGGAGGCAAGATATATAAAAATAAAGATCATAACTATTAAAATATTTCAATCCACAGCCAATAAACCATAGTCAGCAGACCATATAAAGTTCATAATCCAAAATAAATATAAAGTTATGACAGACCAAAGAGTTAATCAATCAATTTGATCCTGAAGAAGGAGCAGGTATGGAAGGATCAAGTTGATGCATGCCCTTTGTAACATCCCGAAAATCGGGGGGTCGAGCAAAAATCCAACTCCCGAGTTCCAAAATGTTATTTATGCAACATAGATATGTATGATTGAATGTTGTCTATGATAACGCATTAAACATGAGTGAGATTAAGCTAGAACAACATATCATACTCCAGAGACAGTTAAATTAACAAGCGGAAGACTGTGATAGTATGTATAACATATATAAACTGTTGTATGCCTCCAGAGTGTGGATATGTTACCAGGTTATATACATACATGTATACTCCAAAAGTAGACAAAACGAATATACATGAGTGCGCTAAAAATATAAAATGACAAGTGTCAAAGTATCTAATCAACCTCCCTGTAATCCCATCAATCAGAACACGCATAAAGGAGGGATCCTCCTCATCATCATCAAGTCCAGCTCCGCCTCGCAGGCCGCGCCATCATCTGCAATCACAAAAGGGTCTGGTGGGTGTCCAGGAACACCGTCCCGTAACGTGGGAGTGAGTAGCTAACTCAGTGGAATAATAGAGCAAGGATTAACATGTTCTCAAATCAATCATGCGATAATAGTAAAGCAGTAAATCAAACAATCCTAATACTGTTGTTAATGCAATTATGACATGACGTGATGTATGCCCTCACCGACGATCTCCCTCATACGGCAACATCTTACGACCGCGGCATGCCACACTCCCTAGAGTGCTCCACATCTTCCAAGCACATGCAATGCTATGGTGATATGATTTCCAAGTTGTTATTAGTCCATTCAAACAGCAGGATTGGGAAACTAAGGTACTTTCCTTGTATCAATCCCAACACAGATCCTGTCTAGGGTCGTCACTCCTAGTAATCTCATACGATGTATATTTCGTCTGTCACTGCAAGGGTTGCCAGGGCTGTTGCTCGCACTCGTTGCACCGCTCCCCCATCACCTTATCAATACAGGCCTACTGTACTCTACTGCAACGGAAGGGTCGTCGCCTCCCGTGGACTCAGAATACGCTCGCGGTCACTACAAAGGACTCGTCGCCTGATCAGTATAGGCCGACAGCTAGAATATAGTGTCCCATACCACCATAATCTGCTCACGAGTCTAGGTGCTCACTGGTCACTACGGGGCGGTTTGTGGCCCCAGCGTAGGCCGACAGCTCGACCACGGTGTCCCATACCACCATGCCCGGCTCATGAGTCTTCATGGATCAAGGTACCATGGTTAACAGGGTTTACAATGGTAAGTTCAGTACCCTAGGTTCAAGCAGATATGACTCATGCAGGATGAACATACAACGGCCAGTCGGGTTACTTGACGAGCTCGACTAGCACGAGCGCATCGCAAGTCGAACGACATGAAGTGCGTAAAACACTTCGCGTGGCCTAACCACTGCCGCCAACTCTAAACACGACTCGTATTCATCGACACGTCGTTCGTGGCAAAGATAGGCTAACCACGATATTTCTTGGTTACCGACTGCCTGGACTACGTATAGTCCCAAACACATTTGAATCCACGTCAGAGATCATGTGAGTGCATTGGAAATGAAATACAACCATGTGAGCATGTTAACACATGTTATAACGTACAACTTAAGTAAATCATCCTACACATGTCTTTCACACATATAATGAAATTATGCATATCGCCAACATATAGAAAATCCTTTCCATCAGCAAATTAATTGAGAATTCAATCTCAAACTAAATCATAAGGAAATCATCAAGCACATGTTATAACATATAACTTACATGAATCATCAAGCGCATGCATTTCATTCATATAATGAAATCATGCATATGGCTAACATGAAGGAAACCATTTACACCAGCATATTTATTGAGAAACCAATCTCAAACTAATCCATAACATCATTTAATTCAATACATACTAATACAAGCATTTATACAAAGACTTACACTACACACTTAAGTCTACATATAGTATGTCGACCCGAAGTGCGCATTTAGGCGAATCTCTTCACCAAACTAACTATGCACACATTCCTAACATTCTAATGTGACAACAAACCATGTCAATCACGTCAGCAAAATATGAATGTAGACCGTACTTCCTACAAATGACTAAAATGCCCTAAATCTCATATTCTTCGTTAATTTACGAAACAGGAAACGGAGAGCATGTTGTACATGTCAAACGGCGATGCCGTCGATAATCTACTATTAAACGTCATTGAAAGCTTTGGAAACAGTCAATCAAAGCGTCTAAAATCCGCACCTTTTCCCTTTTTGGGGTGAGAGTTCGAACGGAACGTATACGCTTCGTCTACGGCGAATAGAGAACCTAATTTATGAGTTATATCAGTTTACATGCTATGGAACGGAACGAATGCCAAATCAGCAACTTCTAGGGCTATTTCTTACCTGAAAACGTGGAGGAATCGCCGGGAAAGTGCTTGGATCGCGTGGCTTAAACACGTGTAGCAGGTAGCACCAGCAGCAGGAAATTCTCTCCCACCTCTCTCACAATCTCTCACCTTTTCTCTCCCTCAATCTATGGCTTTTCCCAAATTCGGATGGGAGAGATATGAGAGGGTTTCAACCCCTTTTATAAGCTTAAAAATGCCCGGAATAGGCTCGGGAACAAAGTTCACTTGATGTTTAACCAAAGCGGGGCTGTTTCGGTCCAAAAGATGATTTCTGGTGGTCCCCTAGTCGAATGCGATCGGACTTAAGCTCATGCGTACCAGATATAGCACGTATTAAGTTTTCAGTCCGGCAGGGTTCGCAGATCGCGCGTGGTGGACCAGTTTCAGTTCAGCGGTCACCGCACGTAGATCAGGGCTGAAAGTCTCATGATATAAAATAGAAATTTTTTCTGATCCAAGGGTGTAATCTGGCTGAATTCTGACGGTCAGAATGCTTAATACTGACGCGTCAAGTCAAGTGCCAAATTTGAATTTTAAATTCCAAATCTGTCCCT
Organism: Magnolia kwangsiensis; assembly: GCA_037074715.1. NCBI lineage: Eukaryota > Viridiplantae > Streptophyta > Magnoliopsida > Magnoliales > Magnoliaceae > Magnolia > Magnolia kwangsiensis. The sequence goes on from CM073586.1 coordinate 84,807,712, forward strand.
ATTCGCACTCTCTTTGGTCCGGGCTCAATGAAATAGCCTGTGTTTATCGGTTGAACTTGATTTTTGACATGATTGTCAAGTCCAGCTAAGAGGTCATAACGGTCTAAGATTGTAGGTATCGGACTTCCGACGCGCGGTCTAAATCCAATACAAAGTTTCAAAGAGGTCTAGAGAACAAACCGGCTTAGAGTTTGATCCAAGGTTATAGAGTGTTATAGGGTCATTGGTTCCACTCGCTTTGGGTCTTGTAGAACGTATTTAAAGTGGTCCAAGTTAATTCTACTGAGTATTCAGTTTGGTACTCAACCAAATTCTACCCTAATTATGACAGAATACGGTCCTAGGGCCATTCTATCCCCCATCTTGGGAACTTCTAGGTATCATATTATTTTTATTATTTTTCTAGGGGTTCATCATCAAGTTTACCCTAACTCCTCCAAATTTCATAAGATTTTGAGTTGTAGAAAAATTCTAAAAATTCCAGAAGCAGCAGCTGTCCAATAAGTGATTATCGGATAGTTGCTCACAATGACCTACTTTAAACTATATTAAATATTTTATTATATTTTTTACATATTTTTATATAAAACTAGACTCATTTAGCTTCAATCTGGTTTTTGAATCACCTAAATCGGAGTTATAACGAAGGAGATATGATTTTTCAAAGTCTGAAGAAACGCGCAGGAAAAAAAGGTACAGAAACTCGCTGTACGGACGAGTTCGGCGATGCATCGCCAAACCGGCGATGGCATCGCCGACCACTAACCTGTTTGGGGTGATTTCTCCATCTGATATTTAAAATGGGTGTATTTTAGAACCTGAGATGAGTTATTTGACATGCAATATATGATTTTGGGGTAGGAGAAGCTGATCTATCCAATTAGCCTACTTATTTAGTGAGACTTCAAAAGGTTAATGGCTAAAAACCCTTTTCATTTATTTATTTACTATTCATAGTACTTTTTAGCTTAAGTATTGATCAACATCACCTAAACTTTAAGATTTGTGTCTAATGTGAGAGCTCTTAGAAAATTTTGAAGGATAAAGTAGTAAAAGGTGAGATTTTCGAAGGAAATAGGGATTTGAGACTTTTGGATTGAGTTTTGAGAAGTTAATCAAGTGTTAGGATAGACTCATTGCCTAAGGACGTCTAATCCCAGGTTGACAAAAATCCGAGGTGTTACACCCTTATTTAAGCGCCTAAGATACTTGCACGTATATTTAAATTGTAAATCATGGGCAATATTCATGTTATCAACTTTAACACCCATATGCTCTATCTTCTCTTCTAGTGGACGCAAATGTGCATCAAACCTAGATGGTTCATAATCAGGGTCATTAGCAGAATCAGACTCAATTTCATCAAAAATATCATCCATGTTTATGTCGTCTGGAGGAAGATCATCAACATCTTCTTCATTTCCAGCTTCAGCTCCACCAACACCATCCACTTGGCCAGGAGCCAATTCCAACTTCATTTTGTTTATATTTGTGTTGTTAAAAATCAGATTACGGATAGGAGCCTCTCCAACAGGCATAGCGACTAACATATGAGAAGCTAAAATAATCATAAGGTAGGAAAAAGGTATATCACTATGACCTGTATGGAGACAAAATTAAATGATGAAATGACATATTAAGGATGGAAGGCAGACTTTATTACCAGTAACGACAGAGTACAAAACACAAACTATAAAAGCAGTCAACTCTATTTTGTTACCAGAGCGAAGATACAGATTTGAAGTAAAAATCCTGTGGAGGACTCTGTATCTGGGTAACAAGTACTTTGAGGGGAGCACATTCACCTTGTGAGTCCATTGCACATTCATGTTACATAATGCTCTAGTGAGCATCCGTTTTTTAGTCTCAAAGGGTTTTTCAGATAGAACATGAATGGGGATACCCTCATCATTAACTAGAATATCCATAAGGCCAGATATTAAATGACAGTCTACATTAAAAGGCCATTCTCTAGCATCTATTTTAAAAGTTTAATTATCAGTAGAGAAATCTGATATACATGCAAACATAGATTGTGCAATAGATTGGTATGCAGGCCCACTCCAATGTAAAATGTAGTCCCAACCTACAGCTTGGAGGAGAGGAACGATACTAAATGGAGCAATGTGGTTAAGATCAACAGATTTTTCAACAATAACCTTGCGCAAACCCAAATCCCGTACATATGAAGGATTATTTTTGGGAGAACGAAGATGAAGCCTGAGTTATTGGAGCTGATCTAGAGGATGATGGACCACGAGCTTTTTTCTTTTTTTCTCTAGCATCCATTACCACAAAGGAATACAAAGGAGCAAAAAATCACAAGGAAATAGAGATGGGTTTTTCTAGATCAGCAAATGGAGAAGAAAAACCCTCAAAACTAAAAAAAAAACTTTAGAACAAGTACTCCAATGATAATAAAGGAGAGAATAGAACTTGAATCTACTATTTTGACCAAAAGTATGCACTAACCTTGAAGATCAGGTCGATGGGTTCGACTGGTCGAATGAAGGCTCGTTGGAGAGGAGGTTAGAAATGAGGAAGATGAGATTTTTCCCAATTTTAAAACAACCAATGCACTCCACGACCGGTCATACTAAGACCGGTCGTGTACATCCACGACTGGTCGAGTACTAACAAAAATAAAATCTCAAATATATTTACACTATGATACACAAATGCATGAGTAATCAATTTTGTATGCACATACCAAGATCAAATCTTAATTTATTAAGCCTACTTTTGTCAAGGGATTTAGTGAAAATGTCAGCAAGTTGAGTCTCGATTGGAATGTATTCTAAATATATTATTTTTTCTTCCACTAATTCACGAATATAATCATACCTAATATCAATGTGCGTAGTACATGAATGTTGGATTGGATTTTTTGAAATATTTATAGCACTGGTATTGTCACAATATAACACCATTGAATCTTGTACTATTCCATAATCACTTAACATACGTTTCATCCAAACAAGCTGAGTATACGCATTTTCAGCTGCGATGTATTCAACCTCAGTAGTAGAAAGTGATATAGAACTTTCTTTCTTGCTAAACCAAGAAACTAGACAATTTTTGATATAGAAACAACCACCACTGGTTGATTTTCTATCATCGATATTTCTAACCCAATCAGCATCAATGTACCCTGCCAACTGAATACTAGTATCATATGGATACTAGAGACCCATATAAACTGAACTTGCGACATATCGCATAATCCGCTTAACAGCAGTTAAATGCGATTCTTTGGGATTAGACTGATATCTCGTGCAAATACCAACACTTAAAGCAATATCAAGTCTAATAGCAGTTAAATAAAGAAAACTGTCAATCATACTACGATATAACTTAGGATCAACATTTTTACTTGTAGAGTCCTTTGAGAGTCTTAGGGTTGTACTCATAGGAGTATCAAAAACTTTATCCTTCTCAAATCTGAAATTTTTGATCAAGTTCAGAGAATATTTGGTCTGAGAAATAAAAATTCTATCAAGTTGTTGTTTTACTTACAACCCTAGAAAATAGTTCATTTCCCTAACCATGCTCATTTGGAACTTAGATTTCATTAAATTTGCAAACTCAACAGTCATGTTAGCACAAGTTGATCCATAAATAATATCATCAACATAGATTTGAACCATCAAGATATCATCGTTATGTTTCTTAACAAAGAGTGTCTTATCGACACTGCCTATTTAAAAGTTATGACTAAGTAAGAACTTAGTCAATTTCTTGTACCATATCCTGGGAGTTTGTTTTAGACCATAGAGAGCTTTTTTAAGATGGTATACATGATCAGTAAACTTAGGGTCATCAAACCCTGTAGGTTGTTCAACATATACTTCTTCATGTAAATCACCATTCAAAAAGGCACTCTTTATATCCATTTGATAAATTTTAAACTTTCTATAGCAAGCAATGGATATAAAAAGTTTGATTGATTTAAGACGAGCAACTAGTGCAAAGATTTCATCGTAATCAATTCCTTCAATTTGAGTGTACCCTTGTATAACCAGTCTTGCCTTGTTTCGAATAATATTACCAAGGTCATCAGACTTATTTTTAAAAATTCATTTTATTCCAATAATATGTTTATCTTTAGGTCTAGGAACAAGACACCAACATCATTTCGAATAAATTGATTAAGTTCTTCCTGCATAGCAACTATCTAATTTTCATCAGAAAGAGCTTCCTTTACATTACTCGGTTCTATCTGAGATGTAAAACATACGTAATTACATATATCTTCAAGTTGACTACGAGTGCGTATAATAGTGAGAGGGTTTTCAAGAATTTGAGAAGTTGGATGATCTTTAACAGTCCTTAATTCTGAATTAGTTTGAATTGATGAAGTATCTTATTTGTCAGTCAAAAGAACTTCATCATTATCTGAACTTGGGGTAGGTGTATTCAAGTGATCGTCTATGACCAGATTTATAGACTCTTGAATGACACCAGTCCTTTTGTTCAATACACGATATGCACAACTGTTTAAAGAGTATCCTAAAAAGATACCTTCATCACTCTTAGTGTCAAACTTTCTCAGAATTTCCCGATCACGTATAATATAGTACTTGCTGCCAAAAACTCAAAAGTATTTGATAGTGGGCTTCTTATCAAACCAAAATTCATACGTCATTCTAGTATTAAATTTACAAGTTTAAACATAGTAGGCGGTATTCACTGCTTCAACCCAAAGATTTCTAGGGAGCTTCATACTATTTAACATTACATTTTTCATTTCTTGAAGCACTCTATTTTTCCTTCCCACAATTTCATTTTGTTGTGGTGTTTTGGGTACAGAGAATTCATGTGATATTCCCTGATCACTACAGAATTTCTCAAAACGACTATTTTCGAACTCAGATCCATGGTCACTACGGATCTTACATACTTGAGAACCTTTCTCAATTTGAATTCGTTTGATAATCTATTTCACTTCATCAAGGGTTTTTGATTTGTCCCTTAAGAATGCTACCCAAGTAAATTTGGTATAATCATCCATGATTACGAAGATGTAATTTTTTACCACCACGACTCTCCGTTTTGGTTGGTCTAACAAGATCCATGTGGAGAAGCTTGAGTGGTCTTAATGTGGTATTGGAGTTCACCTTTTTGTGAGAGCTCCTAGTTTGTTTACCATACTGACATTCACCACATATTTTGTCTACCTTTTGCAACTTAGGTAGACCTCTAATAAGTTCTCCTTTGCTCAACTTGTATAAGTTACGGTAGTGCACATGTCCAAGGCGTTTATGCCATAATTCTGTCTCATTGGTATGGACCATGTAGCACGATTGATTAGATGAGCTACCATCACTTACAATATAATAGTTTTCAGATGTTCTGCGACCAGTTAATATTACAGAACCCTTTTTGTTTATAATTTCACAACCTTAATTGGAAAATTTCACACTATGGTCATTATCGCATATTTGAGATATGCTCAACAGGTTGTGTTTTAGTCCCTCAACATATAAAACATTCTTAAATAAAGGAAAGTTATAGAGTTGGACCGTACCTTGACCAATAATCTTACAATTGTTACCATCACCAAATGTGACTGATCCATCAGTCGTATCTTTAAGATTGGTGAATAAAGCCTTGTCACCTGTCATATGTCTGGAACATCCACTATCCAAGTACCACTTTGAATGACTTATTGCTTTGAAAGCAGTGTGGGCAACTAGGCAGGCAACCTTAGGAACCCATTTCAGAACTGTTTTGGGTTTAGGAGTATAGTTGGTCTTCTTATGTCTGTTGTTGTAAGAATGACCTATAGAGTTAGATTTTAAGAGCTCCTTGAGTAGATCAACTATCTTTTCAGCTAGTGGGTTTCGATTCTAATTTTTGAAGTTGACATAGCTGCTTTTAGGTTTTTAAAAAGATTTTTTAGAAAAACTTTGATAAGTACTTTTCTCTTTTGAGTTTGAGGACTCTCCTTTCACAAACTTAGGAGGAGTATTCTCCTATTTAGGAGGTATATTCTTATCATATCCCAACCCATATCTATCACCACATTTTCTTGATCTGGATAATAGTTTTTCTAACTTTGGATCACCTTGGGCATATCTCTATGTGTCTTTTAAACTCAGAAGAGAAGATACTTCATTTTTAAGTTTCTCATATTCAGATTTTAGATTTTCAATCAGGGATGTTTTGAATTCTAAATCGCATTTTAATTTTTCAAAACAATCTGAAATTTAGGATTTTTCTAAAACAAGTGATTCAAAACATTCTTTGAGTTTAGAAAACTTTTCTTTTTGAAGTTTAAGTTTGATAGCAATTTTATAACTTTTCTTGTATAGGGCATTGTAAGCATCTTGAAGATCATCTTCATTTTCACATTCACTATTTAGATTTTCCTCACTAGTTGGATCATCATGATCTGAAAAAGTGAACTTAGCTAGAGTTATAAGGGCTTTTACTTCATTGCCCGACTCGGTTTTAGAATCTTCTAATTCAGAAGAGGCTTCAGAATTAGATGATTCATCCCAAGTAGCCAACATATCCTTCTTTTTAGATTTGTCCTTTTTAGGACATTTGTTTGCTAAATGCCCATATTCTTGGCAGTTATAACATTGACTATTTTTCAAAGACTTTTAACATTTAATTTTAGGTTTAAATCTTTTCCTATCATGTGATTTTTGAAAATCTACCATTTTCTTTCTTTTAAAAATTTTATAAAACTTCTTTACTAAAAGAGTCATATCATCTTCAGAATCAGAATTTTCTTCAGAAATACATTTAGAAGATTTTAGAGTGATAGATTTACCTTTAGAAGCTTTAAAGTTTAACTCATAGGTTTGTAAAGAACCAACTAGTTCTTCTACCCTCATATTATCCGTATCACGAAGTTCCTGAATCGCGGTTACTTTAGAGTTGAACCATTCAGGAAGAGAGTGTAGTATCTTTGCACACACTTTACTTTCTGAGATTTTATCGCCAAGACCCCACATCGAGTTTACAATGTCATTTAATCTTGTGTAAAAGTCCATAAACATTTCATTTTCCTCCATATGAATTTCTTCAAATTTGGTTGTGAGGAGTTGGACTTTAGATTTTTTGACAATTGTAGTACCTTCATGTGTCATTTCTAATATATCTGAAGCTTGCTTTGTAGTATCACAGGATATGATTCTTTTAAACTCATCCGGTGATAGTGCACAAGTGATTGCATTTAGTACTTTTGCATTGGCACTACTCTCATTTTTCTGAAGGTTGGTCCAAGAGAAATAAGGAGTTACTCTCATTGATTTTGAACCATCGATTCCAATTACTTCAGTGGTATAAGGATTCTATTCAGTCACTGTGGCTTGCCACATACTCTCATCCATTGATTTGAGGAAGATCCTCATCCTGGCTTTCCAATAGGTATAGTTGGAGTCATCAAAGGGTGGAGGCCTAGTGACTGATAGGCTATCAAAATTCGACATCTTTTTATAGCTTAGATCATTAGCTCAGGAATTAAATCCAAATAAAAAGCAATAAGAGCGGGCTATTAGGCTCTGATACCACTTGAAATGCCCTAGCTATATGTCCTAGATGGGGGGGGGGGGGGGGGGGGGGGATGAATAGGACTATGCCAAATTAAAAGAATTACAGCGGAATAAAAATAACCCCAATATACTAGTATTGAGAGGTTGATATGAATTCAGTTCTAAGGACAACCTTACACCATAAAAACCAAGGGTTTATGGCAGGACAACCTTATTTCTAGAACGTCCTTTGTATCAAAAACTCAAACCAAAGAGGAATAAATAAATAACAAGCAATTGAAATAAATTACAGAAATTTAAATCTAAATTATTACAACATTCCCCACTGTGCTTGAAATGAAAAGATTACAACATTCACATCCACACTTACATTCCACAATTATGAATGATAAAAGATAGAAAAAATAAATCACACATCCACAAAACGCAAAGAGTTATACTGGTTCGCTTGTGTGTACACTAACTGTTATAAAACAGCCACACAGATTGTTACTCCACTCCTAATATCCTCACACAGGGGATATCAGCGTTCACTATCAAAATAGGTTTCACAGGTTTACCTAAAACCTTCACAATTATGTCTTTTTGACTTGGGCTTACATAATTCAAAAAACCCCTCTGTCTGAGTTTTCTGGCTCTCCTCAGATAACTACACAATGAGATTTTTCTGGCTCTATCTCAAAACAAATCAAAAAGAAATGTAAATTACAATAAATGTAAAATACTTGAATTTTTCCTTTCATAGTAGTCCGAAAGAACCAATTAGAGTAGATGATTGAATGTAGAAGTTCAAAGTCCAATACTCACTTTAAAATGGTTATAAGTTCTAATTGATTTTAAGTTAAACCATATGAGCTAGCTGTATTTGATTTTGATTCAAAGACGAAGGAATTACAGAATTTTCCTCTTTTTAAATCAGATTGGAATGCAAATCAAAATCAAATAACCATAAGCTAACAAAAGGAATATTAATTATGCACAAAGTAGCTTAAAATGATCACAAACTTATCTCGGTGTGGATCCTTAATTTTTCTTGAATTTCTATATGAAACTCTGAAATTTGTGCTCAATTTATAGTAGCAGAAACCTCATCTATGACTGGTCTTGAGAACACTATGACTGGTTGTAGCAGAACGAATTTTTGAATATTTGGGCGCGATCGGATAAAACCGTTCTTCGACTGGTCGTAGGCCCTGTACGACTGGTCGTAGGACGCTCACGACTGGTCGAAGGTACCTCAAATACATCAATGGAGTTTAAATCGTAGATACAGGACTGGTCGTAGGTCAGTTTGACACTGTTCATAGGACCAGTCGAACAGTCTCCAGGACTAGTCGTAGCTTAACCAGAAATTTTTGAAAATTTGTAATAACTTACGACTAGTCTTTGAATATCTAAGACTGGTCAAGGCAATGCTAGGACTAGTCAAACAAGGTCCAGGACTAGTCTTAGAACAAACTAAAATCATGTATAACAATATAGTTTGAATTATGTATTCAAAATGACCTACCCTAAGGTCAATTTAAGGTCTATTATACCTAGAACATGAAGTATAAACATTGAACTTCATTCATTCAGTGAAGGTAGTCCTTTGAACCTTTTCAAGCTTGAGCTCTCCCACTATATGTAGCTTAGCCTTGAGATACGCAAAAGCTTGAACTCACACTTCATCTTAAGTTGCACTTGAGACTTGAAGTGTACTTTAGTCTTGTAATCTTTATCGAAGTAGCTTTGAACATATACGCTTACAGATGTTGACAAAGTACATGGCTTGACTTGACTTGTAGTTGATCAATGTACTTGACATGAAGCACTTGCGACGCAGTGTCTTGAACATATATAAATCAACATACAAACGCAAGACAGAGATAAAGGTTTTGGAACCACAAAGTTTGACAACCAAAGAAGCATGTGACTACTGCACTTACACAAACACAACTAGTAAGTCATTTATTTTCAATTCATTTACCTCCATTTTCATTTTCCAATAAACTTTATTTATAGGTTACCGTATGTGCCCTATATTTGATTTGCAGCCAAGTGTTTTTATCTTTTCAATTTTTTGATGCAAGTAAACTCCTCAAACTTCTTCTCTGTGTGGAGCCATTATGGAGCATAGAAGTAGGTATACTGTGTAACTAATTAGTCGTTGCAGGGCCATTGCAATGGCATTGTAAAATCCATATCACACATGTTTGCTGGTTAATGTTATGATGTGAAACGAAAAATCTCGAGTAGGCTATAACACCAGGAAATGTACAATCACCTATCATTGCAACCAATTACATACATCTGGAGGGGCCCCATGGCAAGGGCCATCACTACCCAATCTGAGTCCCAGATCAAGCTGATGTTTGTGTTTAATCCATGCTAATGTTTATGGTTAATGTAAGGGCCATAAAAGTTTTGGAATGAGATGATTTTTGTTTTTCCCCTTCATCTAGGTGTGTATGAGCTAACAAACAGATTGGATGCCAAATAAACAGTACAGTGGGCCTTATGAGGATTTTAATGATGGACATCCAATCACTATTATTTTCATGTGGTGCCGTCCACTTGATATTTATATACCTCTCATTTTTGGGCCCCACCAAGATGTATGTTTTATATCCAAACCTTTCATCCATCTGAAGAGATCTTTTTAGGGCAATATCCATATTTAAATCCAGAGCTCCAGTGGACCCCGCCACAGAAAACAGTGGGGACAGTGATATCCACCATTAAAAACTTATAAAGGCCACAAAAGTTTTAGATCAAGTTGATATTTGTGTTTTACCTTATTTCATGTCTTTTTTAACTTTTGAATAGATTGGATTTCAAATAAAAATTATGGTGAGCCTTAGGATACTTTCAATGGTGGGAATCACTCTCTCCCATGTTTTCTATGGTGAGGTCCACTATATGTTTTTATCTGCCTCATTCTTTAGGTCATGCCCTAAAATAATATCTCGCGTAGATACAACACATACATCATAGTGGGACCCACACAACTTGGTGACGTCATTGCAGTAGCTGCTAACCCGCGTCCGTGAGAGAGACTGCCCTAATCAGCGGTAGTCTCCTCTCTCTCTCTCTTTCTCTCGCACCCTCTCCCTCCTCTCGCTCTCTATCTCTCTCTTCCTCTCTCTCTGTCTCTCTCGCCTCCTGTCCCTCCTCTCTCCAAACTATCTCTCTCTTCCTCTCTCGTTGTCTCTCTTACCAAATGGGAGTGGATGAGGTGCGGACCGTTGTCGAACGCCCACACCCTCTCTCTCTGTGTGAAGCTCGGTTGAAGGTCATTCATGACAGTGAGGTATCTCTCTCTCTCTCTTAATCTCTCTCAATATTAATGCCCATTTAGGAAATTGGGAGTTATTAGTTTGTAGATTCTCGATTTGAATGTGGACCCCAAATTCAGTTTTTCTGATTTTACAAATTGGAGATTTAGGGATTTTAGGAATTTTAGGGATTTGAGGACTTTTGAAATTGGGGATTTTCGGATTTTACAAAACCCATAAAACCCAATTGATGGGAGAAAGGCTAAGATGGTTATAGTGGCGTTGGTGGTGGTGGGAGTCTAATATCTATATCAAAAATGCTTGAATGTTGGTTGGGGTTTTAAAGTTTTAGTGCCGATGTTAGGTATAACTGTAGAGCATCCTGTGTAATCCGGCATGAAAGGAAAATGTCTTTTAGCATTAGAAATTATGATACAATTATATGAAGAAAGACTTCCACATTTCATTATTTGGGTGGATTGACAAAGGATTCTCTGATTTCCTATTTGAGGAATGTTACCATGACAATGTGGTTTATGATGAACTCCATGAAGCACACAGCAAAGCATCTCTAGTATAAAATTGGTTCCCTTCTCCACTAGCAGCCAATACATGAATTTTAACATTCTTAATGGCAGTTAAAACATTTGCACTACCAATATAATGGGTCTTTTGGGATTTTTCATGTCACGCCCCAAACCCAAAAATTGAATTCACATGAATCCCGATTGCCGAATCCGGTGCCGACAGCCTCCGTAGTGCCCCATTCTCGGCTCCTGACAATCCAATGCCAGATTCCGATCCTGGGATCCTACAAGGAGGATTTTCAGAATGAATTTTTTTTTTTTTAATGGAGCATAACCACAAGCATAACTAAGTCACAAAACAATATTACCACATATCCACTATATCAAAAACTTTAAGTACAATGCGGAAAGGGAAATACAAGGTGATCAAAAGCTCCAAAAGGTCCTGATATACACTCCTGTCTCAGTGCTGCTGCCGTCCAATGCTACCTGCACGCAACTATCGTGCATAAGCTTACAAAAGCTTAGAGGGTGGTGTAAGTGTGTGCAAAAGGAAAACGTCATGTGTGCAGTATCAGAACAATGCGGAAGTACGTGGTAAGTCCATAGAATCAACCATGCCAAAGCTATGCGATGAGATATGAATGTCATCGGCCACACCGATACAATGCAAGGCCTATATGGCCGAATGTCATATGAAAAATGCAATCCAAGCAAGTCGGTACTCATCAAGTACATATATTAGTACAGTTCCTCTCTGGATATCACCGGGGTCTAATACACTTCGCAGTGACTGCCACCTCTCTAGCTGCGCAGTTAAGCAAGCGGAAAGACCTCACTATTTGCCTGACCAGTAGTCTGCCAATACCTACCCGGCTCGTCGATAGCAGACTCATTTGCGAGCTGGCCAAACTCAGCCTAGCTTATAGTCCCCTCACTCAGGCGGATAAGGCCACACCCCCTTCTAACTGACCACGACACAGTGGGAGATGCGGCCTACTGGTAGTAAGCACTCGGGCTCTCGTGTATCCACTCGATTTAGACGTTCGAGCATCTCCTGGTACCAAAAAGGTTCTGGAACTTTTATCCAAGGACATCCTAAGTGCCCACAGTACTAGAATAAGTATTTTCGGTATCCAATACGGCCATCCACGATATACCTGTGGAGCCACGGCCCTGATGTCGCTAGGGCGTGAGTGATCAAGTCACACATATGCGAGGTGCATGAATCACATGGTCAAATCATGCAGAAATCCAGTGCGTACAGCGTGATTATGTGGGGCGCTCCGTCTCATAACGGCTCCCATAGGTAGTCTACCCAACGGCATATGCTATGATCAGTCACTACTCAAATCAAGCACACACATGATGCGTATGGGCATGAGTCATGGGATTATACTAAGCATGTTATAAAGCGATGAATAGTAATGAGTACGGACCTATCAATGGGCCCTAAGGAGAGTTACAATGCGGACATTTAACCAACATTATATATACAATGTGGACGTCAAACCAATATTGTTCCTTAGGCACGACCTGCCATAAATATCATTTCCTGGACCATGAGAAACGTACATTGCAATGGACCCTAAGGACATCCGTTGGGCCTCGATTCATGGGCCTTAGATATATCAAATGGGTTGTGTTACATGGGCCTCACATTCATCAAATGGGTCGCATTAATGGGCCTCACCAATGAGCCTTATGTACATTACAATGGTCCATGATCCACGGGCCTTGAAATACATCAAAGTGGCCTCACAACTTGGGCCTTAAATATGTCAGATGGGTCTATACACATGAGCTTTAAATATATCAACTAGGCCACTCCATTTGTGCCCCATGCACATCGAATGGGCTTAATCCCATGGGCTTTAATATGTATCAAATGGGCTTGAATCCCGTGGGCCTTATATAGAATAAATGGGCCGGATCCCAAGGGCATTGCATATGTCAAATGGGCCGAAACCCATGGGCATTGGATGTGCACCAAGGTGGGCCTAAATGAATGGCCATAAATGGATCAACATGGGCCCTATATACATACCAAAGTGGGCCCATTTGAACCATAGATCTGACTCATTTTTTTCTCAAGAAATGAGTTTTTGAACTGAATAGACGGTGAGATGCAACGCATGCATCATGGTGGGGGGGGGGGGGGGGGGGGGGTCCTCATAAAGGTTGGATGACCTGGATGCAATACATGCATCAAAGGTGGGGTCCACAGACCGTCCAACACTAAGCCAGGTGGCTGGACGGTTTGATAAAACACATACATCAAAAGGGGGTCCCACCGTCCACTGGACGGTGGCAACATCACAGGGACCTCCACCGTCGCCTGGACGGTGAATGGAAAAACACCTACATCATTGTGGGTCCCATGTGGGGCCCACCATAACATTTATTTTCCATCCAACACGTTGATAAGGTCACGCAGACCTGAATGAATAGGAAAAATAAATTTCAGCTTGATCCAAAACTTGTGTGGACCCCAAAGGAGTTTTAATGGTAGAATCCAATTCACACTATTTCAGCTAGTGTGGGCCACCTGAAGCTAAGATCAACCTGATATTTTTATGGGGCCCACCTCAGGGGGTGACCCACCTAATGAACGGATTGGATGGAACATAAACATCAAGGTGGGGTCCACGTGCAGGGTCGTGGGACCCTGCCCACCGCTCGTTCGCCCATGGCGCAGGACGCCTGGGCGTCCTCTCTTCTGACACAGCAGCAGCAATGCTGCTGTTGATGTTTATTTATTTTTTGAAAATGCTATTTCTATGATTTTACAAACGTGGGGTTCGCATCTGCTGCATCCACTCCAACCATTAGATTGTATGGCTCAATACAAACCAAATGAGTCTAATATACAAAATTTTTTGGACTCAAGGTGGGCCCTATCTAACTTTTAACGGTAAGGACGATGTTTGCTAAGCTATAGCCCGCCTGAATGTCGGATTGATACCATTTTTCAGCTCAACGCCTAAAATGAGCCGGGAAAGAGGATGAACGGCATGGATTAGAAACATACATCAAGGTGGGGCCTATACCAGTGGTCCCTTCCAAAGGCTTTGGACAAGCCAATATTTGTGTTTTCATTCCAGTGACGTCCAGACGTCACTGGACTCTTTTGGACTAAATACAAAATTTAAGTGGGCCTTGCCTAGGTGGACCACCACATAATAGGTGGTGTGGTTACAATACATATAAGGTGGGCCCACTCATGGATGACTTGGATAAAATACTTACTTCAAGGTGGGGTCCATCCAAGTGGGCCATACAGCCATTTCATCGCACACAAGGAAATAACAAAAAAAAAATAAATGGAAAGAGAGGGAGAGAGAGATAGAGTGAGACACGCGTGATGGAGGGACCCCGGCACTATGGGCCCTCCGTTTCAATCATCCAATCATACATCAAAGGGCCCATTGCATATGGACCATCAAATAAGAGATCAACGGTGGCGATCCCACTCCACTAAAAATGGACGGTCTTGATGACCTCTTTAATACAAAGAAAGTAAATATCATGATGGGGTCCATGGAGAATGGCCCCATCATGGAATGATTTGATGATCAAGATGGGCCATCGGCCACATCTTATGGTCCCAAGTGAGATCCACACCATTGATCGGTGGGCCTCACTTGGCCCATCATAAAAACATAAAAAGTAGTCTAAAGAAACACCCACCACTTGATCTTCTCGGTCCGTTGGAAAGCTACACTCCTAGAGCTTCACTTGGATGGTGGAGATGGAAAATGGATGGCTAAGATGAGAGATTTGGGATGGGAAGTGGGCCACCAAAATCACACTTTCCCTTGGAAAAAATTTGGACGTGGGATGCTCTCTTGGTTGCTTGGGTTTGGTGTGAGAAAAGAGAGAGAGAGAGAGAGAGAGAGAGAGAGAGAGAGAGAGAGAGAGAGAGATGAGATATAGGGAGATGTGAGGTGAGTGATGGGGTGATGGTTGATGGATGTGAGTGATGAGTGAGGTGATGTGTTAGTTGACTTGGGTGGTTGCTTGACTTGTGGAGAAAGGAAGCATGGGTGTTTGTACTTAACATAAAGTGATTGATGGTTGATTGATTGATGGGATTGATTTGACACTTTGTAGAGATTCTCTTGGGATTTACAACGTGCGGTGTTTTTCATCGAACTGAACGCGGGTCCGCATCTCATCGTCTGGGTATCGGATCGGTGCGTGAGTTACGGCGTTGGAACTGCGGCGACGGTGCGGTCGCAATGATACAAGTCTCGAATTAAGCCGGCTCAAATGAATAGGATACGACTTACGGTCGTGCGCAACATCAACTATAGGTCGCGGATTGCTGGAATTTGACGAGAAGGATCGCGGAAAGCGACGGAACAGTACGGATTATGATACGGGTCTTACATTTCATGTGTAATCATGTTTTTTAACTTATTATTACTATTTTGAATCATCCATTATCACAACTTTTACACTTTGTTGTTCCACAATGGTCACCATATTTGTATGATTCCTAATATTTTGAACTTTAGGTTTATACAAAGCAGAAGCAACAATAATTTATTTTTGTTGAAGCTTATCCCTTGTACATTTTATTGTTATTTTAGTGATAAAAAGATATCCACTTTGGGGCATGGAATCTGTCATTGCTACAGTGAGCGGCTACCATGCATTAGAGACGTTTTTAAACTTATTGAGCTCATCAATCAAATCGGTGTTAATTATGTAAGGACAATGTCTAAATTGGCGACACATTTGGTGAGTTTTGAAATGAAGGAATTAATTATAGTACCAGTTTGAGTGATTAGCTTGATGAGTTTGAAGGACAGAAATATAGTCTGACTAAGGATGTAGGAACAAAAATAGTTAACTAGCTACTTGTTTGAGAATTGCATGAAGGAAGGGAAATGCCTACCAGAGGGTCCATATACCATGCAAAGGTATTTGTCAAATCTTTGGTTCATCATCTTGTATAGCCATTTGGTTGCATTATTCTTGTATTTCTCATTTTTCTTTTTTTTTTTTCTTATGATATTTTCACATTTTAACGTATTTGCTCGAAATTATGGAGCAGACCCGGATGTGCGTCGGAGCTATCCGAATGAGTGGGGGTCCCTGGAAGGTGAGAATCGCTGTTATGACCATGATGAAGCTGTCCATTT
The DNA here is from genome assembly GCA_037074715.1 of Magnolia kwangsiensis. Taxonomy (NCBI): domain Eukaryota; kingdom Viridiplantae; phylum Streptophyta; class Magnoliopsida; order Magnoliales; family Magnoliaceae; genus Magnolia; species Magnolia kwangsiensis. The sequence continues at coordinate 84,824,151 of CM073586.1, forward strand.
CCTATGGACAGCATTGGAGGGGCCTGTCCATTTGGACAGGCCGTGTTTATGTATTTTCTTGAAATTAATGGAGCAGACCCGGATGTACGTCGGAGCTATCCGGATGAGCGGGGGTCCCTGGAAGGTAAGAACAACTGTTATGACCATGATGAAGCTGTCCATTTCCTATGGACAGTATTGGAGGGGCCTAGCCATTTGGACAGGCCGTGTTTATGTATTTGCTCAAAATTAATGGAGTAGACTCGGATGTGCGTCGGAGCTATCTGGATGAGCGGGGGTCCCTCGAAGGTGGGAACCGCTGTTATGATCATAATGAAGCTGTCCATTTCCTATGGACAACATTGGAGGAGCCTGGCCATTTGGACAAACCGTGTTTATGTATTTGCTTGAAATTAATGGAGCAAATCCGGATGTGCATCAGAGCTATCCAGATGAGAGAGGGTCCTTGGAAGGTGGGAACCATTCTTATGACCATGATGAAGCTGTCCATTTCCTATGGACAATATTGGAGGGGCCTGGTTTTTTGGACAAGCCATGATTATATTTGTATTTATTCGAAATTAATGGAGCAGACCCGAATGTGCATCGTAGCTATCCGGATGAGCGGGGGTCCCAGGAAGGTGAGAACCGCTGTTATGACCATGATGAAGCTGTCCATTTCCTATGGACATCATTGGAGGGGCCTGACCATTAGGACAGACTGTGTTTATATCTGTATTTGCAGGTACCACACCCTCAACCTAAACCTTTAACCCCAAACCTGTAACCTAAACCCATTCTCAATTCCTAAAAGCTATAACCAACCCCTAACCCTAAACCAAAACCTATATCCTATAACCTAAAAACCTAAACCTTAACATAACCCATACTTATAACCCTAACCTAAACCTATTCTCAAATCCCAAAACCTTAACCTATAACCTAAACTTAGACCTTAACCTTAACCTATAACCTAAACCTTAACCTAAACTCAAATCCCTAAACCTTAACCTACAACCCAACCTAAACTTATACTTATAACCTAAACCTATTCTCAAATCCCAAAACCTATACTTATAACCTTAACCTAAACTCAAATCTCTAAACCTTAACCTATAACCCAACATAAACCTATTCTCAAATTGTAAGACCCGTATCCTAATCCGTACTATTCCATCGCTTCCCGCGATCCTTCTCATCGAATTCCGACAATCCGCGACCTGTAATCGATATTGCGCACAACCGTAAAACATATCCTATACATTTGAGTCGGCTTAATCCGAGACTTGTATCATTGCGACCGCACAGTCGCGGTGGTTCCAACGCCACGACTCATGTACCGATCCGATACCCTGACTAAGAGATGTGAGTCAGCGTTTATTTTGAGAAAACGCCGTGCATTGGCAATCCCAAGAGAATCTCTACAACATGTCCCATCAATCCCATCAATCAATCACATCAATCACCTCTCATGTCAAGTACAAAGCACCCATACTTTCTTTCTCCACAAGTCAAGCAAACCCCAAAGTCAACCAACCTTTCACCTCACCCATCACTCACCTCACCCATCACTCCATCACTCTTTACATCCCATCTCTCTCTCAATTCTCAACATTTTCAAAGCCAAGCAAGAGGCTCCAACGTCCAAGGTTTTCCATGAGAGAAAAGTGCATTTGTGAGGCCCACTTTCCACTCCATAACCCATCATCCTAGCCATCCATTTCTCATCTCCACCATCAAAGTGAAGCATAAGGAGAGTGGCTTTCCAACGGATCGAGAAGATCGATAGGTGGGTGCTTCTATAGGCTAGTTTTCATACTTTTATAATGGACCAAGAGAGGCCTACCGATCAATGGTATGGATCTCACTTTGGACCCTAAGATGTGGCCGATGGCCCATCTTGATCATCAATATCATTTCATGATGGGACCATTCTCCATGGACCCCATCATGATGTTTACTTCCTAGCTTGAATAGAGGTCATCTAGACCGTCTATTTTAGTGGAGAAGGGATCTCCACCGTTGAATTTCGATTTAATGGGCCCACATGAATTGGGACCCACTTATTGTATATTGAATGCATGGAAGGGAGGGCCCATAGTACCGGGGTCCCTCTATCACGTGTGTCCCTTTTTTTTTCTTTCTCTCTCCCTTTTTATTTATTTATTTATTTATTTTGTATGTGAAAATATGGCCTTATGGCCCACTTGGATGGACCCCACCATGAAGTATGTATTTTACCTAAGCCACCTAGAAGTGGAGCTCACTTTATAGGTGTTGCATCGACATCATTCATCATCTGGTGGCCCACCTGAGAAGGCCCACATCTTTGGCACCTGGGAGCCAAATCGTCTAGTGTCTGGACGTCATTTGAAAAACATAGATATAAGCTTGGTTTGAAGCTTTGTGTGGACCACTCATATGGGCCCACGTTGACATATGTTGTTAATCCAAGCCGTCCATTCCATTCCTTAGATCATTTTAGGCGTTGAGCCGAAGAATGAGACTGATCCGACTAGTTGGTGGGCCATGCCTTAGGAAAGACGATTTTTACCATTCAAGTTCATTTTAAATTTTTGTATAAGCCAAGAGATGCCTAATATTGTTCTTGATGAATGGGGCATGGACTGAAGAGTTCATTGGACGGTGTAGATTCCCTTGAAGCGGGCCCCACATATGAAAAACCGCTGAAAAACTATTTTTTTAAAAAATCCAAATATTTTGTAAAGAGGGTGCAGCGCCTGCTGCTGTTGTGCAGCAGGACGCTGCTAGCGTCCAGGAAGATGGCGGACGTGCCTGGGGTCCTGTATATGGCCCCCATCATAATGTATATTTTGTATCCACGCCATCCATGAGGTGGACCACCCCCTGAGGTGGGTCCCCTCCAAATTTCAGCCGTATCCAAATCTCAGGTGGCCCACACTACAAGAAACAGAGGTGATTGAACTCTACCATTGAAACCCTTTTTGGGCCCACTGAAGTTTTGAATCAATCTGATATTTATTTTCCTGTCCACCCAGGTCACGTGTGACCTTATCAACGGGTCAGATTGCAAATAACATTATGGTGGGCCCCATGTGGAACCCACAACTATGTATGTGTTTTATGTACACCGTCCAGGCGGATGGTGTGCTGTACGTGGCTTACGCACCACCGTCCAGTGGTGTGGACAGTGGGACCCCCACTGATGTATGTGTTTTTGTTCACCACCGTCCAGTGGTGTGGACGGTGGGACCCATCATGATGCGTATGTTGCATCCAAACCATCTATCCATTTTGGAAATATCATTTTTTTGCATGAGCTTGAGAATAAGACAGATCTAAAGTCTTGTGGACCGCACTATAAAAATAGTGTTGGATTTAATGTCCACCATTAGAACCTTTGAATTGCAAGGTTGGACTAGTATGATATTTGCTTTCCCTCCAAATCCAGGTGCTTGTGACCTTATGAATAGATTGGTCAGGAAATAATGTTATGGCGGGCCTTGGAAATTTTAATGGTGGAAATCATTGCCACCACCGCTATTTGGGATGCGGTCCAGTTGATCTTTTGATATGACTCGAGGCCCATTTGAGGAGGCCCATCTTGATTTACTTATGGTCATCCTGTAACACCCCGAATTTTTTCCAACCTGGGATTAGACGTCCTTAGGCAATGGGTCAACCAAAACACCTGGGTAACTGCTCAGAACCCAATTCCAAAGCCAAAGAAATCACTTAGGATTAATTCCTTTAGAAATTAAGAGAAAGTTAGATAGCGCTACGCTAGAGTAGCTGTGAAATTGTCCCTGATCGCTTTAAATACGTTCTACAAGACCCAAAACTTGTAGAATCGTTGATGCTACGTTACCCTAAAATTCAGGATCAAACTTTAAACCGGTTTATTCTCGGGAACCCTTTGAAACTTTGTATTGGATCTAGACCGCGCGTCGGAAGTCCGATACCTACAATCTTAGACCGTTATGGCCGATTAGCTGGACTTGACAATCGTTTCGAAAATCTAGCCCAACTGACGTTCAGAGGCTATTTCATTGAGCCTGGAGTGAAGAGAGTGAGAAATGGGTTAGATTTGGAAATTTTAATCTAAATCTGGCACATGACTTGGCGTGTCATTATTAAGCGTTCTGACCGTCAGAATTCAGCCAAATTACACCCTCGGATCAGGAAAAATTTCTCTTTCATATCATGAGATTTGTAGACCTGATTTAGGTGCGGTGACCGCTGAACTGAAACTGGTCCGCCACGTGCGATCTGGGAACTCTACAGGTCTGAAAACTTCGTGTGAGCAAGATCCAGTGACCATGAGCTTAATTCCGACCGCGTTCAGCCAGGGGACCTCCCGAAACACTCTTTTAGATCGAAAAAGTCTCGATTTGGTTATAACCCAAGTATACCTTTGTCCCAAGTCTGTTTCGGTGAAGTTTTAGCCTATATAAGGGCTTGAAACCCTCTCATATCTCTCCCATCCAAATTTGGATAAAACCCTAGATTGAGAGAGAGAAAGTGAGAGATTGTGAGAGAGTTGTGGGAGAGAATTCCCTCCACTTGCTGCAGCGTTTACACATATCGAAGCACCGGATCCCAATCACGTTCCCGGCGATTCCAACGCACTCCTAGGTAAGAAAAACCCTAACTACTTGCTGTTTTGGAGTTTCATTCGATTCGTTAGTGAAGTAGCTTATACATCTTGTGCATTAGGTCGCCTGTACGCTGTTGACGAAGCGTATACGTTCCGGTTGAAGCGATACACGTCTAGGGCAAAAGGTGAGGATTTTAGACGCTTAGATTGATTGATTTCAAAGCTTTAAATGTCGTTTAATAGTAGATTATCGACGGCAACGCCGTTTGACATGTACAACATGCTGTCCATTTTTCATTTCGTAAATGTACGGTAAATATGAGATTTAGGGTATTTTAGGCATTTATAGAAAATACCGTATACGTCCGCATTTTGCTGAAATGCTTGACATGTAAATTTATCGTGTTATGATATTAGAAATACGTGTATGATCGGTTTGGCGAAGAGATTCGCCCTAATACGCAATTTCAGTCCACATACGCTATGTGGCCTAAAGTGTGTAGACTAAGAGTTTGTATAAATGTTTGTATTAGTATGTATTGAGTAAAATGGTGTTGTGAATTAGTTTTGAGATTGAATTCTCAATTAATATGTTGATGTAAATGATTTCCATCATGTTGGCTATATGTATTGATTTCATTATACATATGAAATGCATGTGTTGGATGATTTTCGTAAGTTGTATGTTATAACATGTGTCAACATGCTTACATCATTGTATTTCATTTCTGTTACTCACATATGCTTACTGATGTTGATACACAAATGCTTGGGGCTATGACCTACTCCAGGCAGTCGGTAATGGATCGAATTCGCGGTTGGTTTCTATTTTCCACGAAGGACGCGTCGACGAACGCGAGTCATGTTTTGGGTTGGCGGTAGTGGTTAGGCCACACGAAGTGTTTCATACACTTCATGTCGTTCAGCTTGAGATGTGCTCATACTAGTCGAGCCCGTCAAGTAACCCGACTGACCATTGTATGTTCACCATGTATGAGTCATAACTGCTTGAACCTAGGGTACTGAACTTACCATTGAAAATCCTGTCAACCATGGTACCTTGATCCATAAAGACTCATGAGCGGGGCATGGTGGTATGGGACACCGTGGTCGAGTTGTCGGCCTACGCTGGGGCCACAAACCTCCCCGTAGTGACCAGTGAGCACCCTACTCTGAGAAGATTATGGTAGTATGGGACACTATATTCTTACTGTCGGCCTAAACTGATCAGGTGACGAGCCCTTTGTAGTGACCTTGAGTTTATCCTGACACCGCATGGTGGCGACGAGTCCTGATGCAGTCTTAAGGATAATTAGGACTGTATTGATAAGGTGATGGGGGAGAGGTGCAACGAGTGCAAGCAACAGCCCTGGCAGCCCTTGTAGCGACCTACAAATATAACATCATATGAGATTGCTAGGAGTGACGACCCTAAACAGGATCTGTGTTGGGATTGATATAAGCAAGGTAACCTAGTTTCCCAATCCTGCTGTATGAAAAGGACTAATAACAACCCGATAATCATTATCCATATCGCATTGCATGTGCCTGGAAGATGTGGAGCACTGTGGGAAGAAAGCATGCCACGGACGCAGATGGTGCCGCATGAGGGAGTATGTCGGTGAGAGCATCCATCATGTCATTTCATGCTTGCATTAACAACAGTATCTAGGAATGTTTGATTGTTTGTTTTACTATTAACGCGTGATTGATTTGATAACATGCTAATATTTTCTCTATGATTCCACTGAGTTAATTACTCACTCCCACGTTACGGGACGGTGTTCCGGACACCACCAGACCCTTTTGTAATTGCAGATGATGGCGCGGCCTGCGAGGCAGAGCCGGACTTGATGATGATGAGGAGGATCCCTCCTTTATGCATGTTCTGATCGACGGGATTACAGGGAGGCTGATTAGACGCCGTAACACTTGTCATTTTATATTTTTAGAGCATTCATGTATATTCTTTTCTTTCCATTTTTTGAGTATACATATATTTAATTAACTTGGTAACATGTTCACACTCTGGAGACTTACGAGTAATTATATATTTTATGTATTTATCACAGTCTTCGGCTTACTAATTTAACTGTCTCTGGAGTATGATATGTTGTTTTGGCTTAGTCTCAATCTTATTTAATACCATTCTACAGACAACATGCATTTATCATTATCTATGTTGCATAAGTGACGTTTTGGAACTCGAGAGTTAGGTTTCTACCTAACCCCCAATTTTTGGGGTGTTACTGTAACACCCTGAAAATCGGAGGTCGTGTATAAACTCAACTCCCGAGTTCCAGACCGTCACTTATGCAACAAAAATGATTATGATTCAATGTTGTCTGATCTAAAGCATTCACATGAGTAAAAGTATACCAAAACTGCAATTCATACTCCAGATCCAGTGATAAAAGCAAGTGGAAGACTAAACAATATATATATCACTGTAAGGAAAAACAAAGTAGATCTCATCTGTCTCTAAAGTATGAATACATCTCTGAGTCTCATATACATATACATGAACAAAATCAAATGTTTAAAATAGTCCCACTGAAGTCCCATCAACCCAGGTCGCCTATGCAAAGCCATCATGATACTGCATGTACGAGAACTCGTCCTGGTCCTCGTCGAAGTCTGGCTCTGCCTCCTGGATCTTAGCCTCACCTGCATCTACAATAGGGTCTGGTGGGTGTTGTAAACACCATCCCGTAACGTGGGAGTGAGTGATCAACTCAGTGGAATCATAGAGCAAAGATTACCATGTTCACAAATTAATCATGCGATAATAGTAAAGCAATAAATCAGACAATCCTAATACTGTTGTTAATGCAAGATGACATGATGTGATGTATGCCCTCACCGACGATCTCCCTCATACGGCAACATCTTACGACCGCGGCATGCAATCGACCCTCAAGTGCTCCACATCTTCCATGCACATGCAATGGCATGGTGATATGATTTTCGAGTTCTTATTAGTCCATTCAAACAGCAGGATTGGAAAACTAAGGTACTTCCCTTGTATCAATCCCAACACAGATCCTGTCTAGGGTCGTCACTCCTAGTAATCTCATACGATGTATATTTTGTAGGTCGCTGCAAGGGCTGCAAGCGCTGTTGCTCGCACTCGTTGCACCGCTCCCCCATCACCTTATCAATACAGGCCTACTGTACTCTATTGCTACTGAAGGGTCGTCGCCTCCCGTAGACTCAGAATACGCTCGTGGTCACTACAAAGGACTCGTCGCCTGATCAGTGTAGGCCGACAGCTAGAATATAGTGTCTCATACCACCATAATCTGCTCACGAGACTAGGTGCTCACTGGTCATTACGGGGAGGTTTGTGGCCCCAGCGTAGGCCGACAACTCGACCACGGTGTCCCATACCACCATGCCTGGCTCATGAGTCTTCGTGGATCAAGGTACCATGGTTAACAGGGTTTACAATGGTAAGTTCAGTACCCTAGGTTCAAGCAGTTATGACTCATATAAGGTGAACATACATCGGCCAGTCGGGTTACTTGACGGGCTCGACTAGCGCGATTGCATCTCAAGTCGAACGACATGAAGTGCGTAAAACACTTCGCATGGCCTAACCACTGCTGCCAACTCCAAACACGGCTCGCGTTCATTGACGCGTCGTTCGTGGCCAAGACCAGCCAACCACGAATTCGATCGGTTATCGACTGTCTGGACTAAGTATAGTCCCAAACAGTTATAGAATCACATCAGCAATTTATATAGGAATATTGGAATTGAAATACAATCATGTGAGCATGTTAACACATGTTATAACATTCAACTTAGGCAAATCTTCAAGCACATATATTTCATGCATGTAATGAAATCATGCATATAGTCAACACGTAGGAAATCATTTAGGTGAGCATATTAATTGAGAAATTAATCTCAAACTATTTCATAACATTATTTAATTCAATACATACTAATACAAGCATTTATACAAACACATACACTACACACTTAAGTCTACATATAGTATGTCGACCCGAAGTGCGCAATTAGGCGAATCTCTTCGCCAAACTAATTATGCACGTATTCCTAACTTCCTAATGCGACAACAAACCATGTCAATCACATCAGCAAAATATGAATGTAATCTGTACTTCCTACAAATGACTAAAATGCCCTAAATCTCATATTCTTCGTTGATTTACGAAACAGGAAACGGATAGTATGTTGTACATGTCAAACGGCGATGCCGTCAATAATCTACTATTAAACAACATTGAAAGCGTTGGAAACCGTCAATCAAAGCGTCTAAAATCCTCACCTAGTCTCTTATGGATGCGTAAATTTGAACGGAGCATATACGCTTCATTTACGGCGATAAAAGAACCTGTTTTACAAGATCTATTGGTTAAAAAGCTATGAATCCTAGTGAACCTTAAATCAGCAACTTCTAGGGTTGTTTCATACCTGAAAACGTGGAAGAATCACCGGCTTGGTGATCAGGAGGTGTTGCTTAGGCACTAGCAACAGGTGGCACAAAGACTGAAAAAATTCCTTCTACACTCTCTCGCAAACTCTCACCTTTTCTCTCTCCCAATCTAGGGTTTCTTGCAATTTCGGATGGGAGAGAGGAGTGAGGGTTTCAACCCCTTTTATAAGCTTAAAAACGCTCGAAATAAGCTCGGGAACGAAGTTTACTTAGTGCATATCCAATTCGGGGCTGTTTCGGTTCAAAAGATGCTTTCTGGTGGTCCCCTGGCCGAATGCGATTGGACTTAAGCTCATGCGTACCAGATCTAACACGTATTAAGTTTTCAGTCCAGCTGGGTCCGCAGATCGCACGTGGTGGACCAGTTTCAGTTCAGCGGTCACCGCACGTAGATCAGGGCTGAAAGTCTCATGATATAAAATAGAAATTTCTCCTGATCCGAGGGTGTAATCTGGCTGAATTCTGACGGTCAGAACACTTAATACTGACCCGTCAAGTCGTGTGCCAGATTTGAATTTAAAATTTCAATTCTGTCCCTATTCGCACTCTCTTCGGTCCGGGCTCAATGAATAGCCTGTGATTATCGGTTTGACTTGATTTTAGAAATGATTGTCAAGTCCAGCTAGGCGGTCCTAACGGTCTAAGATAGGAGGTATCGAATTTTCGACACGCGGTCTAGATCCAATACAAAGATTCAAAGTGGTCCAGAGAACAAACCTGCTTAGAGTTTGGTCCGAGGTTATAGAGTATTATAAAGTCATTGGTTCTACTCGATTTGGGTCTTGTAGAACGTATTTAAAGTGATCAGGGACTATTTCCCAGCTAGTCCAGCATTGCGCTAGCTAACTTAGTCATATTTTCTAAAAGAATTAATTCTACGCAATTTCGGGTTGAGTTGGTACTCAAGCCCAAGTATGGATTTTTCATGGGCGTTACATTCTACCCCCCTTAACAAATAATTTCATCCTCGAAATTTGTACCTTTTCGTACTCCTCAAGAAGCTGTGGGTAGTTCTTTCTGATCTCGGCTTCTGTCTCCCAGGTAGCCTCCTCCTCAGAGTGATACATCTACAATACCTTCACAAGGGGAATCACCTTGCTACGCAGTACCTGCTCCTTCCTGTCTAGGATACGTGTCGGTCGCAGGATATAAGTAATATCCTCTCCTAACTGCACCTGCTCCCATCTGATGATATGGGAAGGATCAGCAACGTACTTCTTCAGCATAGAAACATGAAATACGTTGTGAACGCTCGCGAGAGGCATGGGTAAAGCCAATCGGTAATCCACTGCTCCCACACGATCGAGGATCTGGAATGGACCAATGAATCGCGGTGCTAGCTTTCCCTTCTTCCCGAACCGAATGACTCCCTTCATAGGGAAAACTCGCAAAAACACATGATCCCCAACTGTGAACTCTAGTGGCCTCCGTCTCATATCGGCATAACTCTTCTGTCTGCTCTGCGCTGTAAGAAGCCGACGTCGAATAATATCGATCTTCTCTGACGTCGCCTGCACTAACTCTGGGCCAATCAAGCTACGCTCACTGACCTCTATCCAGCAATGCGGTGCGCGACAAGGTCGCCCATACAGTACCTCATAAGGTGTCATACCGATACTCGTCTAAAAACTGTTGTTGTACGCAAACTCCACATATGCAAGACAATCATCCCAACTGTCCTTGAAGTCCAATGCGCAAGATCGTAACATGTCCTCTAAGATCTGGTTCACCCGCTCTGTCTGTCCGTCTGTCTCTGGGTGGAAGGCAGTACTGAACTTCAACTTCACACCCATAGCCTCCTGAATGCGAGTCCAGAAAATAGAAGTGAACCGCGTGTCTCTGTCCGACACGATCTCCAGCGGAACTCCATGCAGACGCACAATCTCTCTGATGTACAGTCTAGCCAGCTCGTCTGCAGAGTTCGTAACTCTAATCGGTAGGAAGTGCGCCGACTTCGTCAGACGGTCGACGATCACCCAAATGGAATCATGTCCCTTCCTCGTCTTTGGCAATCTAGAAATGAAGTCCATGGAAATGAAATCCCACTTCCACTCTGCGATCGGCATAGGCTGCAAAAGTCTAGGTGGTCGGCGATGCTCTGCCTTCACCTGCTGACAAGTGAGACAACGGGACACGAATTCAGCTATGTGGGTCTTCATACCTTCCAACTAATACATCCTCTTCACATCACGATGCATCTTCGTACTGCATGGATGCATCGCGAGTCTAGTACAATGCGCGGCCTCGAGAATCTCTCGTCTCAAGTCAGGGATATCTAGGACGCATAGGCGGCCACGATAACGTAAGCCCCCATCCATACCAACTCGTCAGTCGGTGTCTGCATCATCACTGGCCTGCTCTCGAAGCTCAGTCAGATGCGCATCATCCCTCTGCGCCTCGATGACTCGGTCATCGATCTGAGATCGCACCTGTACATGTGCGATGAACTCAAACGGCTCCTCTACGGTGAGTTTCTGCTCAAAGTCTCGCAAAAACTCAACCATATCCCACTCAGCAACCATCAGCAGAGCCGCAAACTCTATCGCCTTCTTGCGGCTCACATCAGCCACAAGGTTCGCCTTCCCAAGATGGTAAGAGACTTCAAACTTGAAGTCCTTTAACGTCTCCATCCATCGTCGCTACCTCATATTCAAGTCTCGCTGCGTGAATATGTTCTTGAGGCTCTTGTGGTCGTAAAAGAGCTCGAACTCCTCTCCGTAGAGGTAATGTCTCCAGAGTCTCAGTGCGAATATAACGGCTACCAACTCTAGGTCGTGTGTAGGGTAATTCTCCTCGTGCTTCCTTAATTGTCTCGAGGCATACGAAATTATCCTGTCCCTCTGCATAAGGACACAACCCAAACCAACGCTAGACGTGTCAGTGTATATAGTGTATCTAACCCCTTGCTCTGGTAATACTAGCACAGGGGCGGACGTAAGTCTGTCCTTCAGCTCCTGAAAAACTGACTCCGCCTTGTCATTCCAGGCGAACTTCACGTCCTTCCATGTCAACTGAGATAAGGGTCTCGCGATCTTCTAGAAGTCCTGTATGAAGCACCGATAGTAGCCAGCGAGACCCAAGAAACTCCTCACCTCAGTGATAGAACCAGGCTGCTCCCAGTCCTGCACCGCAGCTACCTTAGACAGGTCAACTGTCATGCCATCCTTGGACACTACGTGTCCTAGGAACTTCACCTCCTGCTTCCAGAAGTCTCACTTCTTGTACTGTGCGAACAACTGATGCTGTCTGAGCGTATCCAGGACCAAACGCAAGTGCTCCTCATGCTCCTCTCGACTCCTAGAGTACACCAAAATGTCATCAATGAATACAATGACGAATCGATAGAGGAAAGGCCGAAATACCCAGTTCATCAGATCCATGAACACGGCTGGTGCGTTCGTGAGACTGAACGACATCACGAGGAACTCGTAGTGGCCAAAACTGGTCCTGAATGCTGTCTTCTGCACGTCCTCATCCTTGACGCGTAACTGATGATATCCTGACTGAAGATCAATCTTCGAGAAGTACTGCGCTCCTCTCAGCTGATCAAACAAGTCATCGATCCTGGGTAAAGGGTACTTATTCTTCACCGTGACCTGGTTCAACCTGCGATAATCAATACACAATCGCATCGAACCGTCCTTCTTCCTCAAGAATAGGACCGGTACTCCCCAAGGAGACACACTAGGCCGTATAAGGCCAAGCTCTAGCAGACCATCAATCTGCGTCCTCAACTCCTCCATCTCACACGGTGCCATGCGATACGTCGACAGTGAGACGGACGTAGAACCAGGAACCAGATCGATAGTGAAATCGATCTCTCGTCAAGGCGGCAAACCAGGGATCTTCCTGAACAGATCCCCGAACTCGAAAACGACTGGCGTATGCTCAAGTATCTGGGTACCAGCGTCGTGTAATAAAGTGGCGTAACTAAGTATGCGGAAAGGGAGATTTACCCGCACTGAAAATGTGAAGGATGCACCCTCTGGCTCGTACACAGTCACTATACGAGTCTCGCAGTCAATCTCGGCTCTCGCTGCAGTCAACCAATCCATGCCAAGAATGACGTCGAGATAAACAAGAGAGGAGTCGACGACAAGATCAATAGCCATCGTCCTGCCTCCCAGATCCACCAAACAACCCTCACACATCTGGGTAACATCTGAATAATCTCCATGAGCTGCAAGTACTCGCACCCTATCCATGGTAATAGTCTGTAACCCAAGACGCCTGACTATAGCACGTGATATCAAAGAAATTATGGAACCAGTGTCCACCATCACAAGAATAGGAGTACCTCCAATATGGGTTGTGACCTCGAAGGCTGAATGCTGAAAAGTCAGTGTCGCAGCTGCCTCAGCTGTCAATGCATGAACCCGAGCCTGCTGTGGCCGGTTCGTCCGCTGTGTCAAGGGCCGTGGAGGCTGTCTAATCTGCGATACCGGAGGTCTGAAAGAAGGGTGCGTAGGAGCTAACCGTATAGGCGGTGCTGATATCGCCTGTGAACATGCACGGTCAATCTTCTGCGGTGGCAAGAACCCACTGTCCCGCATCCGAAAAAAATAGCTCTGCGCCAAGTGGCCCGTCCTCCCACAATATGTGCACGATAACTCGGGGGGCCGAAACGATGGTGCTGGCACTAGAGCCCGAGTAGGAGGGTCGACGCGAGGCCTCTTGCCCGCGAAGGGCCTGTCTTGCATGTCTGGTCGCGGCCTAGAAACAACAGGGTCACGAGATCACGCAAGTCGATCCACATCCTGCTCTGCCCGCATAAACAAGTGAATCAACTCCGCATATGAGGGAATGCTCACACAGCACATCTTCGACCGAATATCCGGTCGCAAACCCTCCAAAAAGCACCGTATGCGCATCTGCTCATCAGCCAAAATAGTCGGGACGTATCTGCCCAATTCCGTAAATTAATGCTCATACTCCGTGGCTGTCATGGCTCCCTGTCGGAGGTGGAGAAACTCCTTCTCTCGATCATGCCTGTAAGTCTGGGGATAATACTTCTCGTGAAAGTGGAACTCAAACGCTGCCCATGTCCATATATAGTCAGTGGCAACGGTCCGCAATACGCTATCCCACCACAGGCTGGCCTCTCGCTCAAACAGGAATGTAGCCAGCTCTACCTGCTCGGCCTCTGTGCAATGAAGCATCCGTAATATCTTCGACACACGGTCGAGCCAGTACTCGGCCTTCTCGGGTCTGTGAGAACCCGTAAAAGTGGGAGGCCATAAGCGCTGAAATCGCTCTAATAGGCCCCGTGTATCTGCGGCATTCCCCGCAGGGTAAGCAGGCGGTACAGGATGAGCCATGCCCTCATCCTGGGCGTATGTATAAGCATCCTCAGCTGGATGCGCAGGTGGTACAGGTGGAGTCACACCCCCACCCTGGGCTGATGTCCCCATAATGGTAGTCAGAAGCTGCTGCTGCTACTACATCATAGCCATCATCTGCTCAAATCTGTCAGGAGGTGGAGCAGGCTATGGAGGGTGCTGCGTCGAAGTAGATGCACGATAAGGCTCTCTAACTGACGGTGTGAACGGTGGTGGTTCAACTGTAGGACCAGCAGTAGGCTGAGACGCACGAACTGTCTCAGGAATTGGGCCCACAGCAGGGTCCGCATAGGTGTCAGACTGCGAGGGAGTCTGATCCATATGCTCACTCAATGCAAGCTGAACCGTGCTCCGCATAGCCTTAGGCGGCATTCCCTATATTCAAAATAGGGCGCAACCTTGTCAGTCTCAATAGCACAAATACACTGTAATCATTCACACAAGGAGTCAAAGGCATTCCATGCATTTCATTTAATCAAAATTGTCACAATACAAGGGATATATCCTTACAAGCATCATGACGAGAAATACATGGGAACTAAGACAGTTAAAATTACAACAGCAAAATAAGCAAAGCACTAGCCCTAACAAGCTTACACAACAAAAGTAAAAAATGACTAACTACTAACAACAACATCAAGGTCGCATCGCTAGTCTGAGTCGGGTGACGGAGGAGGAGCACCCTTATCCTGCAAGCAACACAGGATCGCCTTCAAGGTGCGAGTCACCTTGCTGAATTTCCTCTTAGTAACGGCCTTGGCATCCTCGACTTCAGCGCGAAGTTCCTGAACTTTCCTTCGCAAGGCGATCTGGCTCTCCTCAATCCGAGCAATGCGATCATCGCTAGTAGCCTGCGCAGAAGGAGGAGGGCTCTCATCTGTATCCTGAGCCTCCTCTTCTGCCTCTTCCTGGACTTCTTCTTGAACTTCTGCTCTAGGTTCTCCCTCACTTTGATCTTCCTCATCATCAAAGTCATCCTCGCTATCCTCCTCAAGTTGATTTTCATGATACTGAGACCCAATCTTCATCTTGACCATAGTCGACTCATCAATGCTATGAATTGAAACTGGCAATTTCGGCCCAAGTCTGTAAGCAAACTCAAGCGCGATATTGCATATCAGTCGGCCAAAAGGAAGCGATTTGGATGTTCTTCTTGACTTGGCTATGAGGATTATCTGTCGTAAGATGAAAGTGGCCATACATACGTTCTCTCCCTGGGCCACCAGATACAAGAAATCGACCATAAGGCGTGTACATTCAATGCTATTCGTCGACCTGGGATAAACATTGAACGTGTAGATATGGTGCAGCAGGCGCAAATCATCAGACATATACGTCGCCTTGAGGCTATTATTAGACTGCCATGGAACCAACTTACCACACAGAAACCTGGTGCGGCGATCTCATTCACGCATACTCCTCAGATTCTTCTCACTAGGATGAACATCACCAAGAGGCACGTTCAGAAGTCGCGCAATCAGTCGCACATCAATCGTAGTCATCCGATCTCTATCAAAAGAGATTTTGAACTGCAATGGCTCCAAGGTAGGATTCTGGATACAAGCGTAGAAGGCACAAATGGTGCTCACATTCACGAGCGTGAGCTTCAAAGATCAGACCCCAATGCGTAGCTCCAATGCGCTCGAACAACAAAAATTCACCGAACAGTCGCCCTTCCACGTCCTCCTCAAACAACACTTTACGATCAGTGTATTGGCCGTGAGGCATCTCTGATAGAATTACTCGCCCAAGGTGGGTATGGGGATCCAAATTCTGCTTTGTACGGCACTCTCGGGCTGTAGCTGGACCTGTGGCGGCGCTTGAACTTGCGGCACCACCCCGCGGTCTTCTCGATTGAGTAGGGTGACTTGGCCCAGCCTCGTCTACTGCAGTCTTCCTTTTACCCATTAAAGATAAGATGGAGGAGAGTGATAAAAGGCCTAAAATGGCTTCCACGAAAGTCATGGAAAATGAAGAAAATGCGGAGAAGCGGCTGTCCAATCTGAAAAAGGGAGATCTAGGCATCGTAGAGGGATGCTTCAAGCTTCCCAAAGATGTATTTTCAAGGAGAAATGAGAATGAAAAAGTGGAATGGAGCACCCCACGATTTCAGCTCGATTTGGGGGTTTTTGGAGCTCCAAAAGATGAAATCTTCAAGAAGGAGGGCTGTCAACTTCAAAGGAACTATGGAGGGTGGTCGTTTTTGGCCAAGGATGGATCTAGGGGTGGTTTGGAATCCTGAATTTTGGAGATAGTTGCTGGAAAATACAAATAGGGCTATGGGGAGGGCTGTTTGTGAAGGAGATGCAAGTTTTAGGAGTTTTCTTTAGTCGGGCAGCACGTGGGGGTTATGTAGTACCCAAAACACCCCCACATCTCAAAGCTCACATCCAACGGGGAAGGTTGGTCGGCGATGCATTGCCGGATCGGCGATGGCATCGCCGGCCAACCACCTATTCGGTCAGTGGGACCACATGGGTTTGGTCTCCCATGGTCCAAGGACCCCAGATATGTACGGTCCCAACCTTGGTTCATAGTATTTTGACCTACATAGGCCCAAACATGTGTTCGGGGCTTTCTGGGACCAATCCATAATTCTGAATATAAAATCCTATCATGCAGCATATGATTTTGGGGTATAAGGATCTATTACATCCATCTAGACCCTTATTTGCTAAAGAAAGTGAAGTTAGAATGGCCTTATGACCATTTTTCATGAAATTTTACTATTCACTATAAAATTTGGTGAAAGTATTATTTTATATTATTTTCACATTAGGTTTGATACCTAACATAAAATGGATAAGAAAGAAATGAAGATTGGAGTGGTGAGAGGAAGAATTTTGAAGATTTTTGGTGAAACGGGGTTTTTAAGCCCTGGCGATTGAATACAGGAATCGTGGTCATCCAACGGCCCAAGGATTTACTTTTACGGGTTTAAAATCATTCAAAGAATGTCTCAACCTGACTTCCTACGACCTAAGAGCTATTTAGGTTGCTTCACGCGACCCGAGATGCGTTACAGACTCGATCATGCGATCGATTCGAATAGACTTCGCCTATTGACGAATCTGCGATTCTAGAAGTGTTTCTAGACCCTTCTCGCACCCACCTAAGTCAAAGGAAGTGACAGCGTACGTCGCGAGACCATAACCCAGGCCCAGTATACTCTTATTCATGCTCTGATACCAACTTGTAACACCTTAAAAATCGGAGGTCGTGTATAAACTCAACTCCCGAGTTCCAGACCGTCACTTATGCAATAAAAATGATTATGATTCAATGTTGTCTGATTTAAAGCATTCACATGAGTAAAAGTATACCAAAACTTCAATTCATACTCCAGATCCAGTGATAAAAGCAAGCGGAAGACTAAACAATATATATATCACTGTAAGGAAAAACAAAGTTGATCTCATCTGTCTCTAAAGTATACATATACATGAACAAAATTAAATGTTCAAAATAGTCCTACTGAAGTCCCATCAACCCAGGTCGCCTACGCAAAGCCATCATGATACTGCATGTACGAGAACTCGTCCTGGTCCTCGTCGAAGTCTGGCTCTGCCTCCTGGATCTCAGCCTCACCTGCATCTACAACAGGGTCTGGTGGGTGTTACAAACACCATTTCGTAACGTGGGAGTGAGTGATCAACTCAGTGGAATCATAGAGCAAAGATTACCATGTTCACAAATCAATCATGCGATAATAGTAAAGCAGTAAATCAGACAATCCTAATACTGTTGTTAATGCAAGATGACATGACGTGATGTATGCCCTCACCGACGATCTCCCTCATACGGCACCATCTTACGACCGCGGCATGCAATCGACCCTCAAGTGCTCAATATCTTCCATGCACATGCAATGGTATGGTGATATGATTTTCGAGTTGTTATTAGTCCATTCAAACAGTAGGATTGGGAAACTAAGGTACTTCCCTTGTATCAATCCCAACACAGATCCTGTCTAGGGTCGTCACTCCTAGTAATCTCATACGATGTATATTTTGTAGGTCGCTGTAAGGGCTGCCAAGGCTGTTGCTCGCACTCGTTGCATCGCTCCCCCATCACCTTATCAATACAGGCCTACTGTACTCTACTGCTACTGAAGGGTCGTCGCCTCCCGTAGACTCAGAATACGCTCGCGGTCACTACAAAGGACTCGTCGCCTGATCAGTGTAGGCCGACAGCTAAAATATAGTGTCCCATACCACCATAATCTGCTCACGAGACTAGGTGCTCACTGGTCACTACGGGGAGGTTTGTGGCCCCAGCGTAGGCTGACAGCTCGACCACGTTGTCCCATACCACCATGCCCGGTTCATGAGTCTTCGTGGATCAAGGTACCATGGTTAACAGGGTTTACAATGGTAAGTTCAGTACCCTAGGTTCAAGCAGTTATGACTCATACAAGGTGAACATACATCGGCCAGTCGGGTTACTTGACGGGCTCGACTAGCGCGATTGCATCTCAAGTCGAACGACATGAAGTGCGTAAAATACTTTGCGTGGCCTAACCACTGCCGCCAACTCCAAACACGGCTCGCGTTCATCGACGCGTCGTTCGTGGCCAAGACCAGCCAACCACGAATTCGATCGGTTACCGACTGCCTGGACTAAGTATAGTCCCAAACAGTTATGGAATCACATCAGCAATTTATATAGGAATATTGTAATTGAAATACAATCATGTGAGCATGTTAACACATGTTATAACATTCAACTTAGGCAAATCTTCAAGCACATATATTTCATGCATGTAATGAAATCATGCATATAGTCAACACGTAGGAAATCATTTAGGTGAGCATATTAATTGAGAAATCAATCTCAAACTATTTCATAACATCATTTAATTCAATACATACTAATACAAGCATTTATACAAACATATACACTACACACTTAAGTCTACATATAGTATGTCGACCCGAAGTGCGCAATTAGGCGAATCTCTTCGCCAAACTAATTATGCACGTATTCCTAACTTCCTAATGAGATAACAAACTATGTCAATCACATCAGCAAAATATGAATGTAATCTGTACTTCCTACAAATGACTAAAATGCCCTAAATCTCATATTCTTCGTTGATTTACGAAACAGGAAATGGATAGCATGTTGTACATGTCAAACGGCGATGCCGTCGATAATCTACTATTAAACGACATTGAAAGCGTTGGAAACCGTCAATCAATGCATCTAAAATCCTCACCTAATCTCTTATGGATCCGTAAATTTGAACGGAGCGTATACAATTCGTCTACGGCGATAAGAGAATCTGTTTTACAAGATCTATTGGTTAAAAAACTATGGATCCTAGTGAACCATAAATCAGTAACTTTTAGGGTTATTTCATACCTGAAAATGCGGAAGAATCACCAGCTTGGTGATCAGGAGGTGTTGCTTAGGCACTAGCAACAGGTGGCACGAAGACTGGAAAAATCCCTTCTACACTCTCTCTCAAACTCTCACCTTTTCTCTCTCCCAATCTAAGGTTTCTTGCAATTTCGGATGGGAGAGAGGAGTGAGGGTTTCAACCCCTTTTATAAGCTTAAAAACGCCTGAAATAGGCTCGGGAACGAAGTTTACTTGGTGCATATCCAATTTGGGGCTGTTTTGGTTCAAAAGATGCTTTCTGGTGGTCCCCTGGCCGAATACGATCGGACTTAAGCTCATGCATACCAGATCTAGCACGTATTAAGTTTTCAGTCCGGTTGGGTCCGCAGATCGCACGTGGCGGACCAGTTTTAGTTCAGCGGTCACCGCGCGTAGATCAGGGCTGAAAGTCTCATGATATAAAATAGAAATTTCTCCTGATCCGAGGGTGTAATTTAGCTGAATTCTGACGGTCAGAACGATTAATACTGACGCGTCAAGTTGTGTGCCAGATTTGAATTTAAAATTCCAATTCTGTCCCTATTCGCACTCTCTTCTGTTCGGGCTCAATGAAATAGCCTGTGATTATCGGTTTGACTTGATTTTCGAAATGATTGTCAAGTCCAGCTAAGCGGTCCTAACGGTCTAAGTTAGGAGGTATCAGATTTTCGACGCGCGGTCTAGATCCAATATAAAGATTCAAAGTGGTCTAGAGAACAAACCTGCTTAGAGTTTGGTCCGAGGTTATAGAGTATTATAGAGTCATTGGTTCTACTCGATTTGGGTCTTGTAGAACGTATTTAAAGTGATCAGGGACTATTTCCCAGCTACTCCAGCGTTGCGCTAGCTAACTTAGTCATATTTTCTAAAAGAATTAATTCTACGCAATTTCGGATCGAGTTGGTACTCGAGCCCAAGTATGGATTTTTCACGGGCGTTACAGTTACACATCCATTGAGGCCCACCTTGGTATGTGTATAGGGCCCATGTTGACTTAATTGTGGCCATTCGTTGAGGCCCACCTTGGTGCACATATAAGGCCCATGGGATTAGGCCCATTTGACACATATAAGGCCCATGGGATAAGGCCCATTTTGATGTCTTTTAATGCCCATGTGTCGAAGTCCATTGTGAAGTATTAAGGCCCGTGGGTTGAGACCCATTGTGATGTGTATAGGGCCTATAGGTTGAGGCTCATCTCGACTCATTTGTGGCCCATTATTGAGGACCACCCTGGTATATGCATGAGGCCCATTGTTGAGGCTCACCTTGATATGTATGAGGCCGTGTTGAGGCCCACTTTGATGTGAATGTAAGGCCCATGATATGAGACCCATTTGATGTATTTGTGGCCCGTGATTGGGGCACACTTTGATATATAAGGCCCATGGGTTGAGGCCCATTGTGATGTATTCAAAGGCCCATGGGATATGACCCATTGTAATGTACATAAGGCCCCTTTAATGCGGCCCACTTGATTTACCAAAGGCCCATATGATGTGACCCATTTCATGTATTTAAGGACCATGGGTCGAGGCCTAACGAGTTGTCCTTAAAGTCCATTACAATGTGGGATTTCTCCATGGGTTGTGTAATGTTTTATGGTGGGTCGTGCCTTGGGAGCAAATGTTAGTTTGATGTCTACATTGTAAGTATAATGTTGGTTAAATGTCCGCATTACGACTCTCTCTATGGCCCATTGATAGGCCCATACTAGTTGTGTGTAGATCGTAGTCCATCTGCATTGTAAAGATAGTTCATCACTTTATAACATGCCTAGTATAATTTCATAATTCATGACCATACGCATCATATGTATGCTTGATATGAGTAGTGACTGATCATAGCATATGTCATTGGGCAGACCATTTGCGGGACTCGTTATGAGACGGAGTGCCCCACATCATCACGCTGTACGCACTGGATTGCTGCATGATTTGACGGCATGATTCATGCATTTTTTATTTGTGTATCATGATCTATAACACCCTGAAAATCGGGGGTCGTGTATAAACTCAACTCTCGAGTTTCAGACCGTCACTTATGCATCAAAAATGATTATGATTCAATGTTGTCTGATTTAAAGCATTTACATGAGTAAAAGTATACCAAAACTGCAATTCATACTTCAGATCCAGTGATAAAAGCAAGCGGAAGACTAAACAATATATATATCACTGTATGAAAAAATAAAGTAAATCTCATCTGTCTCTAAAGTATGACTACATCTCTGAGTCTTATATACATATACATGAACAAAAATGTAATGTTCAAAATAGTCCCACTGAAGTCCCAACGATCCAGGTCGCCTACGGGAAGCCATCGTGATACTGCATGTACGAGAACTCGTCCTGGTCCTCGTCGATGTCTAGCTCCACCTCCTGGATCTCAGCCTCACCTGCATCTACAACAGGGTCTGGTTGGTGTTGCAAACACCATCCCGTAACGTGGGAGTGAGTGATCAACTCAGTGAAATCATAGAGCAAAGATTAGCATGTTCACAATTCAATCATGCGATAATAGTAAAGCAGTAAATCAGACAATTCTAATACTGTTGTTAATGCAAGATGACATGACGTGATGTATGCCCTCACCGACGATCTCCCGTCATACGGCAACATCTTACGACCGCGGCATGCCACACTCCCTAGAGTGCTCCACATCTTCCAGGCACATGCAATGCTATGGTGATATGATTTCCAAGTTGTTATTAGTCCGTTCAAACAGCAGGATTGGAAAACTAAGGTACTTTCCTTATATCAATCCCAACATAGATCCTGTCTAGGGTCGTCACTCCTAGTAATCTCATACGAGGTATATTTATGTAGGTCGCTGCAAGGGCTGCCAGGGCTGTTGCTCGCACTCGTTGCACCGCTCCCCCATCACCTTATCAATACAGGCCTACTGTACTCTACTGCAACGGAAGGGTCGTCGCCTCCCGTGGACTCAGAATACGCTCGCGGTCACTACAAAGGGCTCGTCGCCTGATCAGTGTAGGCCGACAGTAAGAATATAGTGTCCCATACCACCATAATCTGCTCACGAGTTTAGGTGCTCACTGGTCACTACGGGGAGGTTTGTGGCCCCAGCGTAGGCCGACAGCTCGACCACGGTGTCCCATACCACCATGCCCGGCTCATGAGTCTTCGTGGATCAAGGTACCATGGTTAACAGGGTTTACAATGGTAAGTTCAATACCCTAGGTTCAAGCAGTTATGACTCATACAAGGTGAACATACATCGGCCAGTCGGGTTGATTGACGGGCTCGACTAGCGCGATCGCATCTCAAGTCGAACGACATGAAGTGCGTAAAACACTTCGCGTGGCCTAACCACTGTCGCCAACTCCAAACACGAATCACGTTCATCGACGCGTCGTTCGTCGCTATGACCAGTCAGCCACGAATTCACTCGGTTACCGACTGCCTGGACTAAGTGTAGTCCCAAACATTTATGGAATCACATCAGTAATTTAAGTGAGAGTATTGAATTGAAATACAATCATGTGAGCATATTAACACATGTTATAACATTCAACTTAAGCAAATCTTCTAACACATATATTCCATGCATGTAATGAAATCATGCATACAGTCAACATGTAGGAAATCATTTAGGTCAGCATATTAATTGAGAAATCAATCTCAAACTATCTCATAATATCATTCAATTCAATACATACTAATACAAACATTTATACAAACACATACACTACACACTTAAGTCTACATATAGTATGTCGACCCAAAGTGCGCAACTAGGAGAATCTCTTCGCCAAACTAATTGTGCATGCATTCCTAACTCCCTAATGCGACAAAAAACCATGTCAATCACATCAGCAAAATATGAATGTAGACCGTACTTCCTACAAATGACTAAAATGCTCTAAATCTCATATTCTTCGTTAATTTACGAAACAGGAAACGGAGAGCATGTTGTACATGTCAAACGGTGATGCTGTCAATAATCTACTATTAAACGACATTGAAAGCGTTGTAAACCGTCAATCAAAGCGTCTAGAATCCTCACCTTAGGTCTTACGGATGCGTGATTTTGAACGGAGCGTGTACGCTTCGTCTACAGCAGTAGGAGAACCTATTTTACAAGTTACGTTAGCTAACACGCTATGAATCTAACTAAACCCTAAATCAGCAAGTTCTAGGGTAGTTTTATACCTGAAAGAACGGAGAAATCACCAGCCAGGTGATTGGGAAGAGTTGCTGAAGCACCAGCAATCAGTGGCTCGGAGACGGGAAAAATTCCTTCCACTCTCTCTCTCAAACTCTCTCTCCTTTTCCTAGGGTTTGCAATTTTCGGATGGGAGAGAGAAATGAGGGTTTCAACCCCTTTTATAAGCTTAAAAATGCCGGAAACAGGCTCCGGAACGAAGTTTACTTGGTGTCTATCCATTTCGGGACTGTTTCGGTCCAAAAGTTACTTTCTGGTGGTCCCCTGGTCAATTGCGATCGGACTTAAGCTCATGCGTACCAGATATAGCACGTATTAAGTTTTCAGTCTGGCAGGATTCACAGATCGCACGTGGCGGACTAGTTTCAGTTCAGCGGTCACCGCACGTAGATCAGGGCTGAAAGTCTCATGATATGAAATAGAAATTTTTCCTGATCCGAGGGTGTAATCTGGATGAATTCTGACGGTCAGAACGCTTAATACTGACGCGTCAAGTCGTGTGCCAGATTTGAATTTGAAATTCCAATTCTGTCCCTATTCGCGGTCTCTTCAGTCCGAACTCAATGAAACAGTCTGTGATTATCGGTTTGACTTGATTTTCGAAATGATTTTCAAGTCCAGCTGGGCAGTTCTAACGGTCTAAGATAGGAGGTATCGGACTTTCGACGCGCGGTCTAAACCCAATACAAGAATTCAAAGTGGTCCAGAGAACAAACCCGCTTAGAGTATGGTCCGAGGTTATAGAGTATTGTAGAGTTGTTTGTTCTACTCGATTTGGGTCTTGTAGAACGTATTTAAAGTGATCAGGGACTATTTCCCAGCTACTCTAGCATTTCGCTAGCTAACCTACGCTTAATTTCCATGGAAATTAATTCTATGCGATTTCGGGTCGAGTTGGTACTCGAGCCCAAGTACGGATTTTTCACGGGCGTTACATGATCACTGCACGCCCTAACGACATCAGGGCTATGACCTCCACAGGCACATCGTGGATGGCTAGATGGGACATCGAAAATATTTAGTTCTAACACTATGGGGCACGTAGGATGTCCTTGGGTGAAAATCTCAGAACCTCCGAGGCTAGGAGTAGCCCCAACGTCTAGACCGAGTGAAACATGAGCGCCCAAGTGCCGAATACCAGTAGGCCATGTCTCCCACTATGTCGTGGTCAGTTGGGAGGGGGTGTGGCATTACCCGCCCGAGGGAGGAGGCTATAAGCTAGGCTGAGTATGACCAGATCGTAAATGGGTCCGCTATCGACGAGCCGGGTAGGTATTGGCAGACTACTGGCTAGGCGGATAATGAGGTCTCTTCCACTCGCAGGGCTGTGCAGTCAGGGAGGAGGCAGTCGGTGTGGAGTGTAATAGACCCCGGTGATGATCCTAAAGAGTAACCGTATTGATACGTGGACTTGATATGAGGACTGACATGATAATATGATACCCCATCACTGTTGCACATGTGGGCGGGCGCACGTGGGCGGACGCTGATGTGGGCGGGTGTGATGTGGGCGAGGCTGAGGCCTGGGAGAGCTACCACACTGGGCGAGCTACCAGCGGTTGGCAGGCTACTGAGCAAGAGTTACGCACTCATTCATTCATCCATTCACTATCCACTCGGGCTGGTGGTGCGTAACTATTTGTTACGTGTACCTTCGCATAGTTAGGATTTCAGTTGGGCGCGCGACTAACCTGAGATCAGGAGTTTATCATATTGTGTCTGACTATCCAAATTTAGATATGGGACTGGTTCAATAGAATTCCCTTGTGATAGACCCCATAGCTTGCGATACTTCGTACTATCATCCCGACTTCACGTTTCAGCATAGTCATTTTATTCGCATCGCATATTACATTGTATTCGCAGTACTTAGTATTATGGGTTACGATGTTTTGCACTTATATGGCCTTGATGAGATTGATGATATTTATGGCTCGTCTGGATTTGTATATTGCATTGCATCCTCAGCATCTGTTATTTTCTTATTAAGTTTTACATTGCATGGCCTTGGTATGGCCGATAACATTCATGCCTTGTATCACATAGCTTTGGTACAACTAATTGAATTCATGGACTCACCGTATATTTCCACATCACTCTGATATCGTATGATTCATGATCTTGCCAGTATTTCTACTTATTTCGATTTTGTATGATTTATCATCCATATGGTATACTTGACGCTTATCTTGTGCACACACTTTCACCACCCTCTAAGCTTTCTATAAGCTTATGCATGATAGATGCATGCAGGTAGCGTTATGTTGCAGCAGCGTTAAGCTTGGAGCGTGCAGCTGTCTTCTGGAGCTTGAATTCGATATATGTATTTCTCTTTCAGCATTGTATTCAAATGATTATATTAGTGGATATGTGATGATGATGTTGCCTTTGTGAATTGGGTAAACTTGCGATTATACTTCATTACAAAAATATATATATATATACTGAAAATCCTCCTTTTAGGATTCCAGGATCGAAATCTGGCATGCGAGTGTCAGAATCCGAGAATAAGGTATTACGGAGGCTGTCGGCGCTGAATTCGGGGATCGAAATTCTTATGAATCCAATTTCTGGGTTTGGGGCGTGACACAAATCCCAAAACTTATGCTTATAATCTTAACCTAAACCTAAACCTTAACCTATTCTCAAATCCTTAAACCTTATAACCTATAACATATAACCTATAACCTAAACCCGATCCCGAACACAAACCCGATTTCCTAAACCTAAACCTTAACCTATAACCTAAACCTATACCTATAACCTAAACCTAAACCTTAACCTATAACCTAAACCTATACCTATAACCTAAACCTAAACCTAAACCTAAACCTTAACCTTAACCTAAACCTATAACCTATAACCTAAACTAAAACTTATAACCTAAACCCGATCCCAAACCCGAACCCAAACCTGAATCCCTAAACCTACACTTAGAACCTAAACCAAAATCTATAACCTATAACCTAAACCTAGACTTATAACCCTAACCTAAACCTATTCTCAAATCCCAAAACCTATACCTATAACCTAAACCTAGAACTCAACCTTAACCTATAACCTATACCTATAAACTAAACCTAAACCTAAATCCATAACCTAAAACCTAAACCTATGCTCAAATCCCAAAACCTAAACCTACACATATTCCTAATCTCAACTCCCTAACCTAAACCTAAACCTAAACTCGATCCCAAACCCGAACTCGATTTCCTAAACCTAAACCTTAACCTATTCTCAATTCCCTAAACTTAAACCTTAACCTAAACTCAAATCCCTAAACCTTAACCCATAACCCAACCTAAACCTATTCTCAAATCCCAAAACCTATGCTAATAACCTTAACCTAAACATAGACCTTGACCTATTCTCAAATCCCTAAACCTTATAACCTATAAACTAAAACCTAAAACCTAAACCCAATCCCAAACCCGAACCCAATTTCCTAAACCTAAACCTTAACCTATAACCTAAACATATACCTATAACCTAAACCTAAACCTATACCTATAACCTATAACCTAAACCTGATCCCAAACCCGACCCGAACCCAAATCCCTAAACCTACAATTAGAACCTAAACCTAAATCTATAACCTATAACCTAAACCTAGACTTATAACCTTAACCTAAACCTATTCTCAAATCCCAAAACCTATACCTATAACCTATACCTAGACCTTAACCTTCACCTATAACCTATAACCTAAACAAATTCTCAATTCCCTAAAGTTATAACCTAAACCAAAACCTATATCGTATAACCTAAACCTAACAACTCCCTAAACCTATAACCTACACTTATAACCTAAACCCTTTCTCAAATCCCAAAACCTATACCTATACCCTAAAACTAGACCTTAACCTAAACATAAACCTATACTTATAACCTATAACTTATAACATAAACCTAAACCCATAACCTAAAACCTAAACCTAAACCTATTCTCATATCCCTAAACCTAAACCTACACCTATTCCTAATCTCAACTCCCTAACCTAAACCTAAACCTAAACTTGAAAACCCAAGCCTAAACCCGATCCCGAACCCGAACCCAAACGCGATTTCCTAAACCTAAACCTTAACATATTCTCAATTCCCTAAAGATATAACCTAAAACCTATAACCGATTCTCAAATCCCTAAACCTTAAACTATAACCCAACCTAAACCTATACTTATAACCTAAACCTATTATCAAATCCCAAAACCCATAACCTAAACCTAAACCTTAACGTATAACCCAACCTAAACCAATACTTATAACCTAAACCTATTATTAAATCCCAAAACCCATAACCTAAACCTAACCATTCCCTAAACCTATAACCTACACTTATAACCTAAACCCTTTCTCAAATCCCAAAACCTATACCTAAAACCTAAACCTAGACCTTAACCTAAACCTAAACCTAAACCTATTCTCAAATCCCTAAACCTAAACCTACACCTATTCCTAATCTCAACTCCCTAACTGTAACATCCTAGATTTCCACTGTTTTGGATTTTCAAAAAAAAATAAAAAATCCTTGAATTTTATTTTATAAATTAACTTATAATATCACTTAAATGACCATTAGCACTCAATGTTAGTCTATACGGGGGTGGTACCAGTAAAAAACCCCACGAGTCTGATTAATCAACCGTAGGAAACCACCGAATCCGTCCGATCAGTTGAACATCAAGTGTAGCCCCATGATTTACTCACATAGGACCCAAATCTAACCGACCTATCACTAACTAATCAAGACTAGCATAACTAAATTAAAAATCTAACCGAAGCCGAGTCAGATAAGGCCCGGATCTTAACAATAGACCAAATCAACCCTTGTAACGTCTCATCCAACCAGCATAGTATCCTGGGGCGTCTACATAGGATTTGTTGCAGGACCATTCATTTAAGTCACTCGTGGTGGGGTACTACAAGTTAATTAACCTAAGATTAGCCCATTAGAGTAGACCGGATAGGTCATGATAGGGCCTAGTGCGGGCCGCCAAGCCAGATGACCGTTTACACTTAGCATCAGCACGTACGGGCTATACCACGGCATAAAAAGGTCAGAGAATTATAAAAATTTAAGGAAACATATATCTCACTGGGCTTATGGTCCATCGTAGACCACAAACTCATTGGACACCCAAAAGTTGATTATTCGAGCTGTTACTACAACACATGTCAACCCACCCAAGGCCAAAGTTGAAATCTGCCATGGGATAATGAAACTATGACTCTAAGCTTTTCAGCCGTCAGATTCTTTCCAAATTTATGATAAAGGTCTAATGTAGTGTCCTACACCCGTCCACAAAATCTGAGACCCGATCGTGACACGATGACCGTTGATCACAAACTGGACTCGTACGACAAACCCTATATCCGATCGTTTTCAAATTTTTCATGGCCCATCATCGGGCCATGGACCACCTACCCTATAAGTTTCATGGCTAGGGGACCACCAGAACTGCCTCAACAACTGGAATGGACCCACAGGGCCATTTAAATATTAGAAATCATATGATCAAACCCCATACTGTTCATCCGTTTGATCCCAAACTTTGCTTGAACCCTGGTTAGGCCATGAGGCTCCTACACACCTAATTTGGTGGCCAAAGGAGTGTTGGGACCACCCCAACACTAATAGTTAGTCCTAGTGGGCTATTTTAGGCAATTGAAGAAACTTAAGGCCAAAAGGCCCAAGTCTAGGGAATAAACCCTAGCTCTCTCATAACTCCTTCATTTACCCCAACCACCAAGGAGTGAGAGAGAGAGAGAGAAAGAGATAGTAAAGGAGAAGAAAGTGAGAGTGGCGGTGAGCTAGGCAGACCCTAAATCGAGGTGGGGTCCAAGAAGAGCAACCCCCCACAACTTCCTACATCTCCTCCAAGAAGAATCACTCATCCATGACCGATCTCTCGTCTCGTTGAGCATCTAGGTAAGAACCATCACCTTTTCTCCTTAAAACCGTTGTGATGAGGGGATTTTACATAGAAACCTAACCTCCAAATTTTGATTTAGGGATTTCGGCTGATCAACCCCCGAAATCCACATCGCCTAGGTCGTTTTCAAGCCTCCAACAAATTCATAGGTGCCGACTATTGCTCTTAAGTGGCTTAGCACCAATTCTATTATGAGTTTAATGATTTTGCTCTTAAGTTGCTTGTATGTCATTTTTGGAGAACCTAGAGAATCCCTAGAAATTGCATGGTTACTGAAATTGTATGGAATGGTATATTTGATTCTCATGATGTTATCCTTATTTTCACATGATTTGGTGTATGATTGATTTATGCTCATGCCTTGTTAATTTTTTCCATGAGTTGCCACTTCATAGCATGTATGATTTCATTACTCTTATGTATGTGAATTCTTGAGATGGAGGAAGTGCTTAACTTCCTCACCCACACACACACACTCACATGCACTTATTTCTTGATATGGTTAGCCTAGCTTGCTATGAGAATATGAATTATATGTTGATATGTGTGAGAATATGAGTTTGTTTATTCTAGCGATACATTGTTAGTCGGCATGCTATGAACCTCTATTCGTGCCCTTGGGTTGGCCAGAATCATGAGGAGAGCGAAGGTGGTCCCGATGGTAGAATCTCCTCGAGACTAAACCTATGGATTTGGGTGGGTGTGTTCGGGTGATTGTAGTTCAACTACATGGGTTTCTTGAGCATAATGTCACTCGTCTCACGCTCGCCTGACTCTTACGGTTTAATCTACTGTCTGACAAACCTTGAATGTTAATCCTAATTGCTCACATATGTATAGAACCTGAACCTCCCTATAACCATTGTAGCCCTTCAATAACCCACTTGAAACTGGTTTACAGCCTCATGAGCTGGACATGGTGGAATGGGACACTATGTCCAAGCTGTCGGCCTACGCTGGGGTGTTGCACCTCCCCGTAGTGACCGCGAGTGATCCCTTTCTCTCGGTACTCCTCATGTGCTTGAAGTCGGGGATGAGGAACCCGACGGGATCACGGACCGCAAGGTCTCGGCCTCATGCATTGGAGGGTCTTAGCTTCGCAACCCGTTTAGGGCATTGATACATGGAGTGTATCAGATTCCCCAACCTACTGGATGAATGGATTTAACTAATAACTCGGCTAACACGATCGCATTATATCGCATTAGTTAGGGTGAAAACTCGGAACTCAAGCTCGCTCTGAGGGAGTGGTGACATACATGATCGTTAGATGGAGTTGCTCGAGGGAGCGTTGTGGTGAGAGCATGCATTATATCATTACGCATGCATGTATTCTAATAAGAGTTGCTAGGTGTTGATGATTGGCTACGTTTCATTATATTTATATTATAATTGATGCCTATTGTAACTTAAGATTAATAACACCCACTGAGTTGATCACTCACTCCCACTCTGGGATGGTGTTTTAAAACACTAACCAGACCTGTTCATAGATGCAAGTGATTCAGGGCATGAGGAGCCTAGTGAGGCGGAGCTCGATAAGCCGAGTGAGGTAAGCAAGGATAGGGAAGAGGAGTTTTCCTGCTTCCAGACTTTCGGCGGATCCTTTTTAGTTGAGTTCGGGCTATCATGGGGTATGGACCAAGGCCCTAGTCGCCGTGAGTCATGTATGGGTGGGACTAGTTCCTTATTTAAATGATTTGAATTTATCATTTGAATATTTTTATTTAATAGCAATTAATACTGTTTTATGACGTATTTATAATTCATGCCTTGTTAAATCCTTCATTGTTTATGAGATCATCCAAATGTAATTAAAATATGAAGCCCATTAGGGCACCCATAACACCTGAGAATTCAGGAGCCGAGTTCTTACATGGCCCTTAAAAACCTGGAGTGTTACAGATGGTATCAGAGCAATAGTTTGGATTAAATTAGGTTATGGATTATGAACTCGCCATAACGCATTCGCTGACTAGGAGGGAGCGATCAAACTTAGAGACATCTATAGGATCCTAGGTGTAAGACCCGTATCCTAGTCCGTACTGTTCCGTCAACTCCCGCAATCCTTCCGGTCGAATTTCGGCGACCCGCGATCAGTTATCAGCATTTGCGCGCGATCATGAGTCGTGTCTCATATATTAGAGTCGGCTCGACCCGAGACTTGTACTAGTGCAATTGCGACGTCGCTGCAGTCATATGCCGCGTCTAATGCGTCGAGGCGGTACCCAAGCAAGGAGATGTGGGCTCGCGTTTAGTTTGAAGAAAACACCGCGTGTTGTGGGTATCGAGGGAATCTCTATGAAATGTCACATCAATCAATCCCATCCATCACTTCACATGTCAAGTACAAGCCACCATACTTTCTCTTACAAAAGTACTCTAAAGTAAACTTTTCTATCGCTTCACCCATCCCTCTTCCCATCACTCCATCACTCACATCATTTCTCTCTCTCCCTCTCTCTCTCATTTTCTCTCATGTAACCCCATGAGAGCACCCAACGTCCATGGCTTCCATGGAGAGCAAGTGTGGCCCACTTTCTTATCTCTCATCTCCACCATCCTAAGTCGATCTCAACCGTTGAAGTGCATCCATTGGATCTCTGACATACATTGATGGAAGAAAAAGTCCAAGAAGATCAAAGGTGGGTGCTTATCTCTCTCTCTCTTCCTTTCTCTTTCAATCTCTCTTTCATTTTATGGTATTGATGAGGTGTGTGTGGCCCACCTAATGGGTTTAACCGAAATCCAGGCCGTCCAGATTTGTATAGGCATCCGATTGGTGGAGCACACCTCACTGTCCATTGATGGAAAGGCCTAGATGAAGGAAACCATAAAAACATCATCTTTACCCAAAGCTGGTGGGCCCCACACGTGTGGACCCACCTTGATGTACGTGTGACCTCCACACCGTCCATTCATCTTACTGTCAAAATGGTGGAACCCATCGTGATATATATTTGTTTTTGAGCATAATGTGCATCCAGGGAGTCCAACACTATGTATATATTGTATACATTACACTATCCACACACACATGGATCCAACCTTGATGAATGTATCCAATCTACACCGCCCACCCTTTTTCCCAGCTCATTCCAGGCGTTGATCTGAAAAATGAAGCCAATCCGAATCTCCGGTGGGCCATAATATAGAAAATAGTGGTTTGGGTGATTTAAGTGGTTAAGGTCCGTTTTGATGTTTTTATACATCAAAAATACAGTAAATTGGACTCGTTAGATCTGTTACAAGCCGGGGAAAACAATGGTCGGTGTGGATTTTTCCGATGTGGGCCCCACCTATGAAATATTTGTTTTATTTTTTTTTTTAAAAAAAAAAGAGAAAAAGAAAGAGGGAGCAGGTTGTTGACGTTATTGCTATCAGCGTCTGGGGGACGCTACAGCGTCTAGTGCCCCAGCAGGGTGGAACGGTGGGCCCCACTACAGGCCCTACTGTGACATGTGTTTCATCCACAACGTGCATTTTATGGCCCCCTTTTTTGGCAGTGGGTTACCCAAAAATCAACTTTATGTGGTGCTCAGGTAGCCCACATCATAAGGAACTGTGTGATTGATTGTCTGCCAGTGAAACCCTTTGAGTTGTCACAAAAGTTTTGGATCATTGTGAAATCCGTTTTTCCTTTTCAATCCGGGTCAATGGGACCCATCCAGGCCATCCAGCCATTGGGTGGGCCACGCCGTGATGCGTGTGATGCATCCATCGTCTAAGGACACTGGACTGGATGCGTGTGATGTAAAATAATAATAATGATGATATTTTAATAGATATTATATATATATATATGTATATATATATATATATATATATATATATATATATATATATATATATATATATATATATATATATATATACACTGTATATGTTTTGAGGTGGGCCACGTTTGTGGACCCACCGTGATGGATGTGTTAGGTCCCACCGTCCGGAACGTCCAGAGGGTCTGGACGGTGGGCATTTTAAAGATATTTAGATATAATATATCTTATATGTAATATATTATATTATATTATACTATATATATTATATATATAATATATATTATATATTATATATCCTTCAGCTCTGACGTCTATAGCTTGTGGACCCCACTAAGTATGTGTTATATCTAACCGTTCATCCATCTGCCGTACGCCCCACCTTGATGTCATGCCCATCCAGGGCGTCCGTCCGCTGAACGTCCAGCATGCCTGGACGGGTGAATGAAAACACAGATACCAGCTCTATCTCAAGCATGTGAGACCCACTACTTGGAAGCCGAGTGGCTGGTGTACCTTAACAGCTATACAACTGCTGTAATGATAACAGCGTACGTGGGGCCCATGTGATGTTTATCCTCACCGTCCTTTCTTGGACAGGTGGAACACCACCATGATGTAAGTGTTTTATTTACTCGGTCCATCCATGCCTGCCCTAGTGGCACGTGGCTCCACACGTGGGACCGCATAATGTATGTGTTTCATTCACACGTCCAGGGACTAGACGTGGATGGTGGCCCACCTTGATGTTTTAATATCCTCGCCATCCATCTAATGGGACCCACGTGGGACCCACCTCTCTAGACGGATTGACTGGTGTGGTGTATGTTTATGCCAGTTATATAGCTATGGTGTTGACGTCAGCAGGTTGTGTAGGTTTGATCCACACTGTCCATTTGCATGGACCCCACGTGTTGTGTGGGTTTAATCCACACCGTCCATTCATGTACCCCCACCAGTACCCGCAACAATAGCTGTTGTATGGCATCAGCGAGTTCTGTGGGGAGGGGGGGCCACCATGACATATGGGTTGTATTTGGGCGGTCAAGCATCTAGACGTGGACCCACCATATTATATGTGTTGTGATGGTTGGTCTAATAGAATCTGTGTATAGATCAACTTGATCCGATCAAGTGGGCCATGTACACGTGGACCCATCTTGATGCAATTATCCACACCGTCTAAAGGTGCCCCACGTGATGTATACGTTTTATCCAGCCGCTCGTCCAGGGCTAGGCGCTGGATTTGATGGTTAATATAATTATATATATATATATATATATATATATATATATATATATATATATATATATATATATATATATATATATATATATATCGGTGGGCCCTTCATGGGATCCACCCATAGTTGAATAGATTGGCTGGTCTACAGCGCACCAGCTATATAGCTGTTGTTTGCAGCGTGTGGGTTGATCCACACCGCCTATTTGTGCGGCCCACCTTATTGATATATGTATTTTACCTGCATTGTCCAGTGCATGGGACCCACCTTAATGTGTTGTAAATCCTCACCATCCAAACCTTTGGATGGTGGGCTAGTCATGAGGTACGCATTATATCTAAACCATCCATCCACTAAATGAGGCAAATTTATCAGGTGGATCACACTGCAGAAAATAGGGGAGAACTGAACGCCTACCGTTGAAACTCCTTAGGGATTCTAGAAGTTTTGGATCAATATGATATTTGTTATTCCTATTAATCCAGGGTCTGTGATTATATGATCAGATTGGATGGAAAATAAACATTACAGTGGGCCTGTGAAGTATTTAAAAAGCGAAATCAATATCTCCACTACTATTTCTGGTACGGTCCAGATGATATTTTGATGGGCCCATCTTGATGTATATGAGGCCGTTGTCCCGAACCCTCTTGATGTATATGAGGCCGTTGTCCCAAACCCTCTTGATGTGTGTTAGGCCCATTCGAGTGGCCCATACTGATGTGTATTAGGCTCAGGTGTGAGGCCCAATGTGATGTGTATTAGGCCTTCGTGTGAGACCATGGGCCCACAATACGTTTGGCTTTATGTGGGTCACCCTTTAGGAGCAATGATGGTTAAATGTCCACATTGATGGGCGATGATAGTTAAATGTCTACATTTCGACCTTCCCTTAGGCCCTTTTCTAGGCCGAGCCATATTGTCGAGACCAATTCTAATTTGTCGAGGTCAATTATATAGGCCAATTCTGATTATCGAGGTCAAGTATCGAGGTCAATTCTGATGTGTTAAGGCCGATTGTATATGTCGATTTTGATGTGTCGAGGCCGAATGTATAGGCGAATTTTGATTGTTAAGGCTGATTGTATAGGTCGATTCTGGTTGTCGAGGTCGAGTGCCGATTCCGATTCTCGAGGCCGAGTGTCGAGGCTGATTCCGATTGTCGAGGCCAATTCTGAGTGTCAATTCCGATTGTTGAGGCCGATTTCGATTTACCGAGGCCAATTGTCGAGACCTATATGATATGTTGTATATGCGACCCGCACTTGAGACCCAATGTGATGTATATGTGGCTCATATTTGAGGCCCATCGTGATATGTATTAGGCCCTTGTGTGAGGCCATGGGTCCACTATATGTTAGGCTCTATGTAGGTCACTCCTTGGGGGCAATGCTGGTTAGATGTCCACATTGTCGAGGCTAATTGTCGATGCCGATTGTCGGTGCAGGTTACTGATACCGATTATGAGTATGTGACAGCATAGCATAACGATACATGCCCATACGCATCATCTACATGTTTGATATGAGATGTGGTTGATCATTGCATATGTTACAAGCATGTTGTTATGAGATTCCCTGTTAAGCAGAGATTACTCACATGAGTACATCGTATGCGCAGGATTGATGCATGACTGGATTGTATGACCCATGCATCTTACATTGTGTATTGTGATTACTGTACGCCCTAGCGACATCAGGGTCGTAGCCTCCACAGGTATTTCGTGGATGGTCAGATGGGACACCAGAAATCTGTTCTACATGGGGTGTTATAGATATCCCTGGGTGAAAGTCCCTAAACTCTCTTGGTTCCAGAGGTTGCTCCAACGTCTAGACCGAGTAGATGCATGAGCGCATGAGGGTCGTATTCCGTTAGGCCGCGTCTCCCACTGTGTCGTGATGGGTTGGAAGGGGGTGCGGCCTTACCTACCCGAGAGGAGGGGATAATGCTAGGCTGAGTCTGACCAGCTTGAGGAATGGGTCCGTTATCGACGAGTCGGGCCCGATATTGGCAGGCGGATAGTGAGGTCTCTTCCACTCGCCTTGTTATGCGTGATGGGGTAGCAATCTGGTTTGGAGTGTAATAGACCCCGGTGATTTCTAAGAGAGGAACCGTACTGATATGTGGACTTAGCAATGCAATCCCATTTAATATAACTTAATACCACTGGCTAACAAGCCCTTAGACTGCGCAAAGTGATCCAAATCACTTCAAGTTGAAAGGTTGGACGATTTGAGTTGACCTGACCTAAATGCGATATCGCTGCTGAAGTAGCTTGTGCGATCCGAATATCTAGTGTATCCTGGCCCAAAAAATAGGTGGGGCCTTCTCACACGTGGTGAACCCCTCCTCGCCTCTCCAAGTTCCTTAAAGGCTCTAGGGGCTTCTTCCTATGGTAATTTCTAGGAAATCTTACCCCTCTCACCCTCAATCATCACCCCATTTTCTTTCTAAACTCTTAAAACTTAACTCGTAAGTCTTAACTCCTCATTCTAACCCATTTTTTAAAAAAAATCTCTCTTTCCACCACTTTATCCTTCTAATTTCCCTAAGAACTTTTGAATTTGACACAACTATAAGCTCAAAGGATGAAAATTTATAATTGAATGAAAATTTACTATAAATAGTAAAAGTGTAAATAAAATGGAACTTTGACCACTAACCTAATATCATCTTGTAAAATTATCAAATCTATTGTGTAGAGTAGCTTCTCCTACCCCAAATTCATATATAGTACATATTGTAACTCATTCTAGTTTGTAAGATATGCGAGTTGTAAGGTCCAACAAGCCAGAAAACCCGCGCGGCAGTGCCCGATCGGCGCCGCCAGCGCCAACGGTCCAGGGGCCCGGCGCCATGGCGCCCAGCCCAGCGCTGCCAGCACCCAACCCTGGCGCCGCTGGCGCCGGAAATTCCTTCAATTTTGGGTCAACTTCAAAAATTCATATCTCCTTCGTTACAATTCCGATTTAGGTGATTCAAAAGTCAGATTGAAGCTTAACAAGTCTAGTTTCATATAAAAATAAAATAAAAATTATAATAAAATAAAAATTATAATATAGTTATATTTGGAGTGAATTGACAACTATCCAAAAATCATTAGTTTTGGACAATGGTTACTTCTAGAATTTTTATAATTTCTTTGCAACTCTAAATGATATGAAATTTGGTGAGATGACTTAAAACTTAATGGTAAATCATCATAAAAACTTTTAAAATAATCCAGTTACTAAAATTATAAGAAATGTTACAAGATAGATCCTCTCCTCCCTTTCAATATACACACGAGTGGGGCCATTTCCCTTACTAATTAGGACTATCTAAAGTTCATAAAACCTATCTCTACTACTACCATTACCCTTTACCATCCCTTCCAAATTCTAAAGAAAACTCTCCCACTCCCAATCTTAATACCCAATCCCCAAACCCACCATCTTCTTCTTCACTCTAACCCATCTCAATCCTCATTCTCTCAAACCCTTTCTTAACCATTTTCTTTTTCTCAATCTCATTCTTAAGTTCACCCACAAAACTTATTTCAAACCTATCTTCTTATCATTTACAGAACCATCTCATCTCAACAACCACCTTCAAAATCCCACTCCATTCACTCATTCACTTCCACTTCCATTCACAAAACCCATTCTCTAAGCTTTCCAAGGAAAACCCTCTCCTTCTCAAAACTCCATCTCCCAACTCCCATTCCTTCACACAAAACCCATTTCAAAATATATTTTCAAGATCCATCCCCAAACCCATTTCAACCACTCATTCTCTAAACTGTCTTCGTAAACCCCTCAATCATTTGCTGATTTTTTTCTCCACTCTCCTCATTTCCACAACTCACTTTCAACTCTATCTAAACTCATTCCAAAACTCCCTCTCACATCCATCTCAACCTCAAAGCCCCTTCAACAAACCCATTTCCACCCCACTTTCCCAAACACATTTTCAAACCCACCTTCTTCTTCTTCCAACACTCTAGAGGAAACACATTCACAAGCCTATTTCAAAAAAAAAAAAAAAAAAAAAACATTCACATACCCCACACCATTTCTATCGTTCATCCTCAAACCCCATTCTCCAACTCAACATAAAATCCCTTTTCAAATACCTCCCCTCTAACAACACCCCCACCCCTCCTCATAATCAACCCAAACCCATTTCCAACATACATTCCTCAATCCTCTTCAACTCCCCATCTCCTCTTCCTCATCTCCAAACCACCTTCTCAAAACCCATCAAAAAAATAAAAAAAAAAAATCCATGACTACAATCCTTTCTTCTTCTTTTCTTTCTTCCAAAGGCAACCATTAAACTAGAATATGATCATCTAAAATTCAAATGGGTCATCCCATGGAATAGTTAGAAAGGAACATCTACTGGTAGTTGTATACGGGGCCTAACATGGTCTTTATCTGCCACCCAATCCATTCATCTAATGTGCTTCATCACAGATAGGTGATGTTGCTCCAAATGAAAATAAATAGACTATGATTCCAAATACACATCCTCATCTGAATATTGTGTTGTCCATAATTATACTTTGTAGTCATAGACACTCAATGCTAGATTTTGGTACCAATGTTGGGTGGGGAAGTGGCTAGGAAACAGATCAGTCATGAAGACAGATGGTTGACTATGGATAGATTTAGATTTGGATTATTAGTTTCCTATTGAACTACCTTATGAATTAACTATTGGCCAGATGGTTGACTAGTGAAAACTCTGCTAAAATAGGAGTTGATAAGCAAGTTCCAGCTCAGGTTATGGGTGCTAGAAATAGTTTTAGAAGCAGAAACTAAATAACAAGATGAATCTATAAATGGGTTTTGTTACAAACACAAAATAGGTTATAATGGATTAATTTTAAATAAGTCTGCAGTAGAAACCAAATGTGCAGTGGAAAAGTAAAAAAAAAAGGGGGGCGCTAATTATTGACGCAACAAAAGATTCTACCAAGCCCTCTGATTTTTCAACACTTGGATTACAGAAGAATAAATTAAACCGATTGGTAGTGATATGAAATTTCTAGCAGAAAAATAAAATCAAGCATCTAGACAATTTTGAGTAGCAGAATTTTGAGGCAGGAAACAAATCATTTTAACTATGAATTTAGTCCACCACACTTATCAACAAGACCAATTTAATACTCTCCTCAAAGGCTCTAAACTAGAACTGGAAACCAAGTTACCTCTCCAACTCTAACAGTCCTACTTCCCTACCGAACTCCCAAGAGCCTATTCAGATTCCTCATTAATTTAGTTTTCCTTCTCCATTGGATTTCCCGTTGAAATGGAAGTGTAGCCTCTGTTTCTGTTCCATGTATATCTCTAGCTATGTGTCAATCTATTGTAGAAAATGTAAAGGATAGTCATAATGCACATATCATCTTATGTTGGTGTGCATGTGTCATTTTTTTAAAATGAAATTGGCTGATTAGTTGTAGATAACATGTGAAATTCACAAGAGCAACCAGTGATCCATGCTTATGAAGTACGTGAATGTCATTATGCTGGTTTTCAATGTAAAGTACATTTAGACTAAGTCAAAAAAAAATAAAATAACACTTTTTGGCATTAATATAAGGGGTAAATTCCTAGGATAATTCACATATTCTCTAAGATACAATACTGCGCCATAAGTTCCTATGAGGCTTGACCTAAAATCTCCCCAAATTAAGTTTACTCAAAGGGGTTCCTAGTCGACCCACAGTTTAGTACTATGATAGGCGGGACCTCAGACATTAGCAATTGGGAGCACGTGTATCTTACAGGTTGTGGGAACAAGGCTATATACCTATAGAAATGTGGAAGAAGTGAAATCGAATTGTTTAGTTAACTAGTCTATCAATAAAATACAAACAAGAAATGTTAGGTGTGTGGAGAAGCATCACAGTAGCTATAATTATAAGAACAAAAGAGATGAACGAAGTTGCATCATTAATCAGGGGGTCCAACCTATGAGTCACATTATGAAATCTATAAGGGTTCCATCACAAGAGTGAGAACATGCTTTGTGAGATTGTATCTAGCAATAGTGGACCTTCGTCAGGTATCAGCATTAAGTCCTTACATTTTTGTACTTGTTACAAATGAATTAACCACTAATTGGGGATGAGGTCTCTTTGTGTATGTTGTCTGTAAGATGTGGTATTGTATGATGAGATTTTAGGAGGAAAATGATGAATATGAGATTTGGAGGCTCTAAGAAAACTAAAAAAAAAAAGGGACCTGGATTGAGGTGGTAAGAAAGGATATGAAGGCTTGTTCACTTATTAAGGATAGGGACTTCGATACAATTGAATCGTGAAGGAGGATCAGTAACGATAATTAAATAGCTAGGACATGGATATGGTGATGATGATGACAAACATTTGGTGCAACTTGGTGATCGAGTCAATGAGACCTCAATATACGAAGCATAAGAAATGGACAAGAGTACATCCACAAGAATAATAGAGTAGAGGGTGAAATAATTTTATTAATATCAAACTTATTATCTTAAAAAAAAAACACACATATAAAAATAAGAATGTTATTTCTAATAATACTAGGAATCATCCTATGATTAGATTAATTTTTATATATTTTTCTATTTTAAGTAGTTTTCAATGCAAAAGAATTGAGACCCTTGAGTAGGATTGGGCTTCATAGTTTAAGGCTTTGAAAGTTCGTATTAAAGGCTGATTATGGTAAAACATTTCAAGTTTTCCTATTCTGTTGTATATTTAAGGTTCGTACCACATTGAGAATATGACATTCTTCGTCTTTCCTTTTCTACATCATTCTTAACATTATTAGCACTTCAAACCTCTGAAATACCTTAGAACTTTCAATTCTTCTTTCCCTTTGGAAGTTTATGAAACCGAAGTACAGTCTGCTCATAACCCACTAGACATAAGATCGAAATGGTGATATACATATACAATTTTATACTATTAGAAACCTTTTTAGGATAATCATTTGACCATAGGCACCATGGGAGATTTAAATCACTAAGTTAGACAAGAATTAAAATGAAAAATCTCTTGGACCAAGACCCAAAGGACAACCTTATATATATAAGATATTTAAACTTTCCAATGATGGTCATTTTCTAAACATTTAGATTGATCGGGCTACGGAATTATGGAAGTATACACTTACACAGTATTCGCGGCTTGAACCCAATTCTCAATCCTAGGCAATTACCAATGGACTCACTGCTTTGACCAAGCAGAAGACCAGGATCCACCAGGACGAAGAAGGGATACAATGAGCCTTCTACCCTGGTCAGGTAGATGATCGACGTATCAGGTTTAAGCCTACTGCAACCGTCTCTCCATGTGGGTCGAACATTGAAAATAGATATTTTCACTCTAAATAGAGGAAAATCAACATGATAAATCTTTTTTAAAAAATAGATAAATAAATAAATTGTAGTAAATCATGGGAGATTATTTTTAAGGGGGGTAGACTAAAATGAGTCAAACTAGCATAGATAGTATACCCCATACCATGCATGTAAACTTGGAATCAATAAAAACTTAGGCAAATAAAATAATAGTACCTTTACTTAATACCTTATGCAATTTCGGGGATGAAATTATTTTTAAAGGGGGTAGATTGTAACATCCTAGATTTTCACTGTTTTAGATTCTCCCAAAAAAAAATTCTTGAATTTTTTTTATAAATTAACTTATAATATCACTTAAATGACCATTAGCACTCAATGCTAGTCTATACAAGGGTGGTACTAGTAAAAAACCACATGAGTCCGATTAATCAACCGTAGGAAACCACCGAATCCGCCCGATCACTTGAACATCAGGTGTAGCCCCATGATTTACTCACATAGGATCCAAATCTAACTGACCTGTCGCTAACTAATCAAGACAAGCATAACTAAATTAAAAACTTAACCGAAGCTGAGTCAAATAAGTCCCGGATCTTAACAATAGACCAAATCAACCCTTGTAACGTCACGTCTAACCAGCACAGTATCCAAGGGCGTTTACATAAGATTTGTTGCAGGACCATTCATTTAAGCCACTCGTGGTGGGGTACTACAAGTTAATTAACCTGGGATTAACCCATTAGAGTAGACTAGACGGGTCATGATAGGGCCTAGTACGGGCCGCCAAGCCAGATGACCGTTTACACTTAGCATCAGCCCGTACGGGCTATACCACGGCGTAAAAAGGTCAGAGAATTATAAAAATTTAAGGAAAGATATATCTCACTGGGCTTGTGGTCTAACGCGGACCATAAACTCATTGGACACCCAAAAGTTGATTATTCGAGCCGTTACTACAACACATGTCAACCCACCCAAGGCCAAAGTTGAAATCTGGCATGGGATAATGAAATTAAGACTCTAGGCTTTCCAGCCATTAGATTCTTTCTAAATTTATGGTAAACGTCTAATGTAGTGTCCTACACCCATCCACAAAATCTGAGACCCAATCATGACACGATGACCGTTGATCACAAACTGGACCCGTACGACCAAACTCCATATCCGATCATTTTCAAAATTTGTATGGCCCATCATCGGGCCATGGACCACCTACCCTATAAGTTTCATGGCTAGGGGACCACGAGAACTGCCCCAACAACTGGAATGGACTCATAGGGCCATTTAAATATTAGAAATCATATGATCAAACCCCATATCTGTTCATCCGTTTGATACCAAACTTTGCATGAACCCTAGTTGGGCCATGAGGCTCCTACACACCTAATTTGGTGACCAAAGGAGTTTTGAGACCACCCTAACACCAATAGTTAGTCCTAGTGGGCTATTTTAGGCAATTGAAGAAACTTAAGGCCAAAAGGCCCAAGTCTAGGGAATAAACCCTAGCTCTCTCATAACTCCTTCATTTACCACAACCACCAAGGAGTGAGAGAGAGAGAGACAGCAAGAGAGAGTAAAGGAGAAGAAAGTGAGAGTGGCGGTGAGCTAGGTGGACCCTAAATCGAGGTGGGGCCCAAGGAGAGCAACCCCCCACAACTTCCTACATCTCCTCCAAGAAG
Organism: Magnolia kwangsiensis; assembly: GCA_037074715.1. Lineage (NCBI taxonomy): Eukaryota > Viridiplantae > Streptophyta > Magnoliopsida > Magnoliales > Magnoliaceae > Magnolia > Magnolia kwangsiensis. Next base: position 84,868,053 of record CM073586.1, read on the forward strand.
AATCACTCATCCACGACTGATCTCTCATCCCGTTGAGCATCTAGGTAAGAATAATCACCTTTTCTCCTTGAAACCCTTATGATGAGGAGATTTTACATAGAAACCTAACCTCCAAATGTTGATTTAGGGATTCCGGCCGATCAACCCCTGAAATTCACATCTCCTAGGTCGTTTCAAAGCCTCCAACGAATTCATAGGTGCGGATTATTACTCTTAGGTGACTTAGCACCAATTCTATTACGAGTTTAATGATTTTGATTGCTTGTATGTCATTTTTGGAGAACCTAGAGAATCCCTAAAAATTGCATGCTTACTGAAATTGTATGGAATGATATATTTGATTCTTATGACGTTATCCTTATTTTTCACATAATTTGGTGTTTGATTGATTTATGCTCATGCCTTGTTGATTTTTCCCATGAATTGTCACTTTATATCATGTATGATTTCATTACTCTTATGTATGTGAATTCTTGAGATGGAGAAAGTGCTTAACTTCCTCACCCACACACACACACTCACATACACTTGTGTGAGAACATGAGTTTGTTTATTCTAGCGATACATTGTTAGTCAGCATGCTATGAATTTCTATTCGTGCCCTTGGGTTGGCCAGAATCATTAGGAGAGCAAAGGTGGTCTCGATGGTAGGATCGCCTTGAGACTAAACCTATGAATTTGGACGGGTGTGTTCGGGTGGCTGTAGTTCAACTACATAGGTCTCTTGAGCCCAATGTCACTCGTCTCACGCTCGCCTGACTCTTGCGGTTTAATCTACTGTCTGACCAACCTTGAATGTTAAACCTGATTGCTCACATATGTATGGAACCTGAACCTCCTTACAACCATTGTAGCCCATCAATAACCCACTTGAAACTGATCCACAGCCTCGTGAGCTGGGTATGGTGGAATGGGACACTGTGTCTGAGCTGTCGGCCTACGCTGGGGTGCCGTGCCTCCTCGTAGTGACCGCGAGTGATCCCTTTCTCTCGGTACTCCTCATGTGCTTGAAGTCGGGGATGAGGAACCCGATGGGATCATGGACCGCGAGGTCTCGGCCTCACGCATTGGGGGGTCTTGGCCTCACAACCCGTTTAGGACATTGATACGTGGGGTGTATCATATTTCTCAACCTACTGGATGAATGGACTTAACTAATAACTCGGCTAACACGATCGCATTGCATCACATTAGTTATGATGGTGACTCGAAAGTCAAGCTAGCTCTGAGGGAGTGCTGACATACGCGATCGTTAGATGGAGTCGCTCGAGGGAGCGTTGTGGCAAGGACATGCATCATATCATTACGCATGCATACATTCTAATAAGAGTTACTAGGTGTTAATGATTGGCTGTGTTTCATTAAATTCATATTATAATTGATGCCTGTTATAACTTAAGATTAATAGCACCCACTGAGTTAATCACTCACTTCCACTCTGGGATGGTGTTTTAAAACACCAACCAGACCCGTTCATAGATGCAGGTGATTCAAGGCATGAGGAGCTTGGTGAGGCGGAGCTCAATGAACCGAGCGAGGTGAGAAAGGATAGGGAAGAGGAGTTTCCCTGGTTCCAGACTTTCGACAGATCCTTTTTAGTTGAGTTCGGGCTACCACGGGGTATGGACCAAGGCCCTAATCACCGTGGGTCATGTATGGGTGGGACTAGTTCCCTATTTAGATGATTTGAATTTGTCATTTGGATATTTTTATTTAGTAGCAATTGATACTGTTTTATGACGTATTTATACTCATGCCTTGTAAAATCCTTCATTATTTATGAGATCATCCAAATATAATCAAAATATGAAGCCCATTAGGGTACCCATGACACCTGGGAATTCAGGAGCCGAGTTCTTACACGACCCTTGAAAACTCGAGGTGTTACACTAACCTAAACCTAAACCTAAACTTGAAAACCCAAACCTAAACCCGATCCCAAACCCGAACCCGATTTTCTAAACCTAAACCTAAACCTTAACCTATTCTCAATTCCCTAAAGCTATAACCTAAACCTATAACCTATAACCCATAACCTAAAACCTAAACTCCATTCCCTAAACCTTATTTCTAAACCTAACCTAAACCTAAACCTATAACCTAAACTTATAACCTTAACCTAAACCTATTCTCAAATCCTAAAACCTTAACCTATAACCTATAACCTAAACCTAGACCTTAACCTTAACCTATAACCTAAACCTTAACCTAAACAAAAATTCCTATACCTTAACCTATAACCCAACCTAAACTTATAATTATCACTTAAACCTATTCTTAAATCCCAAAACCTATACTTATAACCTTAACCTAAACCTAAACCTTAACCTAAACTCAAATCCCTAAACCTTAACCTATAACCCAACCTAAACCTATTCTCAAATCTCAAAACATATACTTATAACCTTAACCTTAACCTAAACTTAAATCCCTAAAACTTAACCTAAAACCCAAGCTAAACCTATTCTCAATTCCTAAAACCTATGCTTATAAGCTTAACCTTAAACTAAACCTTATCCTATTCTCAAATCCTTAAACCTTATAACCTATAAACTATAACCTATAACCTAAACCCAAACCTAAACCCGATCCCGAACCCAAACCCGATTTCCTACATATAAACCTTTACCTATAACCTATAACCTATACCTATACCTATAACATAAACCTGATCCCGCACCCGAACCCGATTTCCTAAACCTAAACCTTAAACTATAACCTAAACCTATACCTATAACCTAAACCTAAACCTAAACCTAAACCTATAACTTATAACCTAAACCAAAACCTATAACCTAAACCCGATCCCAAACCCGAACCCGAACCCGAATCCCTAAACCTACACTTAGAACCTAAACCTAAATCTATAACCTATAACCTAAACCTAGACTTATAACCTTAACCTAAACCTATTCTCAAATCCCAAAACCTATACCTATAACCTAAACCTTGACCTTAACCTTCACCTATAACCTATACATATAATCTATAACCTAAACCTATACCTATAACCAAAACCTAGACATATAACCTTAACATAAACCTATTCTCAAATCCCAAAACCCTAACCTATAACCTAAACCTAAACCTGAACCTTAACCTATAACTTAAACCTTAACCTAAACTAAAATCCCTAAACCTTAACCTACAACCCAACCTAAACTTATACTTATAACCTAAACCTAAACTCAAATCCCTAAACCTTAACCTATAAACTAACATAAACCGATTCTCAAATCTCAAAACCCATGCTTATAACCTTGACCTAAACCTAAACCTTAACCTATTCTCAAATCCCTAAACCTTATAACCTATAACCTATAACCTATAACCTAAACCCAAACCTAAACCCGATCCCAAACTCGAACCCAATTTTCTAAACCTAAACCTTAACCTATAACCTAAACCTATACCTATAACCTAAACCTTAACCTAAACTTATAACCTATAACTGAAACCAAAACCTATAACCTAAACCCGATCCCAAACCCGAATCCCTAAACCTACACATAGAACCTAAACCTAAATCTATAACCTATAACTGAAACCTAGACTTATAACCTTAACCTAAACCTATTCTCAAATCCCAAAACCTATACCTATAACCTATACCTAGACTTTAACCTTCACCTATAACCTATAACCTAAACTCATTCTCAATTCTCTAAAGCAATAACCTAACCCTAACCCTAAACCAAAACCTATATCCTATAACCTAAACCTAACAACTCCCTAAACCTATAACCTACACTTATAACATAAACCCTTTCTCAAATTCCAAAACCTATACCTATACCCTAAACCTAGACCTTAACCTAAACATAAACCTATACTTATAACCTTTAACCTATAACTTAAACCTAAACCCATAACCTAAAACCTAAACCTATTCTCAAATACCTAAACCTAAACCTACACCTATTCCTAATCTCAACTCCCTAACCTAAACCTAAACCTAAACTTAAAAACCCAAGCCTAAACCCAATCCCGAACCCGAACCCGATTTCCTAAACCTAAAGCTTAACATATTCTTAATTCCCTAAAGCTATAACCTAAAACCTATAACCTATTCTCAAATCCCTAAACCTTAACCTATAACCCAACCTAAACCTATACTTATAACCTAAACCTATTATTAAATCTCGAAACCCATAACCAAAACCTAAACCTTAACCTATAACCCAACTTAAACCTATACTTATAACCTAAACCTAATATCAAATCCCAAAACCCATAACCTAAACCTAACCATTTCCTAAACCTATAACCTACACTTATAACCTAAACCCTTTCTCAAATCCCAAAACCTATACTTATAACCTAAACCTAGACCTTAATCTTAACCTATAACCTAAACCTAAACCCATAACCTAAAACCTAAACCTATTCTCAAATCCCTAAAACTAAACCTACACCTATTCCTAATCTCAACTCCCTAACCTAAACCTAAACCTAAACTTAAAAACCCAAGCCTAAACCCAATCCCAAACCCGAACCTGATTTCCTAAACTTAAACCTTAACCTATTCTCAATTCCCTAAAGCTATAACCTAAACCTAAACCTAAACCTAAACCTAAACCTATAACCTAAAACCCATAACCTAAAACCTAAACTCCATTCCCTAAACCTTATCTCTAAACCTAACCTAAACCTAAACCTATAACCTAAACTTATAACCTTAACCTAAACCTATTCTCAAATCCCAAAACCTTAACCTATAACCTATAACCTAAACCTAGACTTTAACCTTAACCTATAACCTAAACCTTAAACTAAACTCAAATCCCTTTACCTTAACCTATAACCCAACCTAAACTTATACTTATAACCTAAACCTATTCTCAAATCTCAAAACCTATACTTATAACCTTAACCTAAACCTAAACCTTAACCTAAACTCAAATCCCTAAACCTTAACATGTAATCCAACCTAAACCTATTCTCAAATCTAAAAACCTATACTTATAACCTTAACCTAAACCTAAACTCAAATCCCTAAACCTTAACCTATAACCCAACCTAACCCTATTCTCAAATCCTAAAACCTATGCTTATAACCTTAACCTAAACCTAAACCTAAACCTTATCCTATTCTCAAATTGCTAAACCTTATAACCTATAACCTATAACCTATAACCTAAACCCGATCTCGAACCCGACTCCGATTTTCTAAACCTAAACCTTAACCTATAACCTAAACCTATACCTATAACCTAAACCCAAACCAAAACCTAATCCCGAACCCGAACCCGATTTCCTAAACCTAAACCTTAACCTATAACCTAAACCTATACCTATAACCTAAACCTAAACCTAAACCTATAACCTATAACCTAAACCAAAACCTATAACTTAAACCCGATCCCAAACCCGAACCCGAACCCGAATCCCTAAACCTACACTTAGAACCTAAACCTAAATCTATAACCTAAAACCTAAACTTATACTTATAACCTTAACCTAAACCTATTCTCAAATCCCAAAACCTATACCTATAACCTAAACCTAGACCTTAACGTTCACCTATAACCTATACTTATAATCTATAACCTAAACCTATACCTATAACCTAAACCTATACCTATACCTATAACCTAAACCTAAACGTATAACCTTAACATATACCTATTCTCAAATCCCAAAACCCTAACCTATAACCTAAACCTAGGCCTTAACCTGAACCTATAACCTAAACCTTAACCTAAACTCAAATCCCTAAACCTTAACCTATAACCCAACCAAAACTTATACTTATAACCTAAACCTATTCTCAAATCTTAAAACCTATACTTATAACCTTAACCTTAACCTAAACTCAAATCCCTAAACCTTAACTTATAACCCAACCTAAACCTATTCTCAAATCCCAAAACCCATGCATATAACCTTAACCTAAACCTAAACCTCAACCTATTCTCAAATCCCTAAACCTTATAACCTATAACTTATAACCTAAAACCTAAACCCAAACCTAAACCTGATCCCGAACCCGAACCCGATTTCCTAAACCTAAACCTTAACCTATAACCTAAACCTAAACCTAAACCTATAACCTAAACCAAAACCTATAACCTAAACCCGATCCCGAACCCGAACCCGAATCCATAAACTTACACTTAGAACCCAAACCTAAATCTATAACCTATAACCTAAAGCTAGACTTATAACCTTAACCTAAACCTATTCTCAAATCCCAAAACCTATACCTATAACATATACCTAGACCTTAACCTTCACCTATAACCTATAACCTAAACTCACTCTCAATTCCCTAAAGCTATAACCTAACCCTAACCCTAAACCGAAACCTCCTGTAACCTAAACCGAACCACTCCCTAAACCTATAACCTAAACCCTTTCTTAAATCCCAAAACCTATACCTATACCCTAAACCTAGACCTTAACCTAAACATAAACCTATACTTATAACCTATAACCTAGAACCTAAACCTAAACCCATAACCTAAAACCTAAACCTATTCTCAAATCCCTAAACCTAAACCTACACCTATTCCTAATCTCAACTCCCTAACCTAAACCTAACACTAAACTTGAAAACCCAAGCCTAAACCCGATCCCGAACCCGAACCCGAACCCGATTTCCTAAACCTAAACCTTAACATATTCTCAATTCCCTAAAGCTATAACCTAAAACCTATAACCTATTCTCAAATCCCTAAACCTTAACCTATAACCCAACCTAAACCTATACTTATAACCTAAAACTATTATCAAATCCTAAAACCCATAACCTAAACCTAAACCTTAACCTATAATCCAACCTAAACCTATACTTATAACCTAAACCTATTATCAAATCTCAAAACCCATAACCTAAACCTAACCATTCCCTAAACCTATAACCTACACTTATAACCTAAACTCTTTCTCAAATCTCAAAACCTATACCTATAACCTAAACCTAGATCTTAACCTTAACCTATAACCTATACCTATAACCTAAAGCTAAACCTTAACCTAAACCTATTCTCAAATCCCAAAACCTTAACATATAACCAAAGCCTAGACCTTAACCTTCACCTATAACATATACTTATAACCTATAACCTATAACCTAAACCTATACCTATACCTATAACCTAAACCTAGATGTATAACCTTAGGCTAAACCTATTCTCAAATCCCAAAACCCTAACCTATAACCTTAACCTATAACCTAAACCTTAACCTATAACCCAACCTATACTTATACTTATAACCTAAACCTATTATTAAATCCCAAAACCTATACTTATAACCTTAACCTAAACCTAAACTTTAACCTAAACTCAAATACCTAAACCTTAATCTATAACCTAACATAAACCTATTCTCAAATCCCAAAACCTATGCTTATAACCTTTACCAACACCTAAAGCTTAACCTATTCTCAAATCCCTAAACCTTGTAACCTATAACCTATAACCTAAAACCTAAACCCAAATCTAAACCCAATTCCGAACCCGAATCCAATTTTCTAAACCTAAACCTTAGCCTATAACCTATACCTATAACCTAAACCTAAACCTATAACCTTAACCTAAACCTATAACCTATAACCTAAACCAAAACCTATAACCTTAACCCGATCCCAAACCCGAACCCGAACCCGAATCCCTAAACCTACACTTAAAACCTAAACCTAAATCTATAACCTATAACCTAAACCTAAACCTAAAACCTTAACCTAAACCTATTCTTAAATCCCAAAACCTTAACCTATAACCTAAACCTAGACCTTAACCTTCACCTATAACCTATACTTATAATCGATAACCTAAACCTATTCTCAAATCCCAAAACCCTAACCTATAACCTAAACCTAGACCTTAACCTTAACCTATAACGTATACTTATAACCTTTAACCTAAAACTATACCTATAACCTAAACCTAAACCTATACCTATACTTATAATCTTAACCTAAACCTATTCTCAAATCCCAAAATTTATAACTTAAACTTTGACCTTAACCTTAACCTATAACCTATACTTATAACCTTAACCTAAACTTACAACCTTAACCTAAACTCAAAAACCTATACCTTAACCTATAACCCAACCTAAACCTATACTTATAACCTAAACCTATTCTCATATCCCAAACCGAATACTTATAACCTTAACCTAAACCTAACCTTAACCTAAACTCAAATCCCTAAACCTTAACCTATAACCCACGTTAACCTATTCTCAAATCCCAAAACCTATACTTATAACCTTAAGCTAAACCTAAACTAAAATCCCTAAACCTTAACCTATAACCCAACCTAAACTTACAACGTAAACCTATTCTCAAATCACAAAACTTATACTTATAACCTTAACCTAAACTTAAATCCGTAAACCTCAACTTATAACTCAACCTAAACCTATTCTCAAATCTCAAAACCTATACTTATAACATAAACCTAAAGCTATAACCCGTAACCTATAACCTAAAACCTAAACTTGAAAACCCAAACCTAAACGCGATCCCGAACCCGAACCCGATTTCCTAAACCTAGACCTTAACCTATTCTCAATTCCCTAAATCTATAATCTATAACCTAACTTAAACCTAAACCTATAACCGACACTTATAACCTAAACCTAAACCTAAAACCTATATATATTCTCAAATCCCTAAACCTACACCTACACCTAATCCTAATCTCAACTCCTTAACCTAAACCCAAACTTAAAACCCCAAGCCTAAACCCAAACCCGAATTCGAACCCGATTTCTTAAACCTAAACCTTAACCTATTCTCAATTCCATAAACCATAACCTATAACCTAACTTAAACCTAAACTAATATAACCTACACTTATAACCTAAACCTAAACTTATAACCTAAACCTAAATGTAATCTCAAATCCCTAAACCTAACCTACACCTAATCCTAATCTCAACTCCCTAACCTAAACATGAAAAATCGAAACCTAAACCCGATAACGAACACGAACCTAATTTCTTAAACCTAAACCTCAAACTATTCTCAATTCCCTAAAGCTATAACCTATAACCTAAACCTAAATATAAACCTAAATCTAAACCTAAACCTATTACCTAAATCTATAACCTAAACCTAAACCTAGTCTTTATGACTAAAACCTTAACCTATAATCTAAACCTAGACCTTAACCTTAACCTATAACCTATACTTATAACCTATAACCTAAACCTTAACCTATAACCTAAACCTAGACTTATAACCTTAACCTAAACCTATTCTCAAATCTCAAAACTTATACGTATAACCTAAACCTAAACCTTAACCTTAACGTAAAATCCATACTTATAACCTTAACCTAAACCTATTCTCAAATCCCAAAACCTTAACCTATAACCTAAACTTATAACCTATAATTAACCTATACTTATAACCTTAACCTAGACCTTAACCTATACTTATAACCTATACCTAAACTTATAACCTTAACCTGAACATATTCTCAAATCCCAAAACTTATACTTATAACTTAAACCAAGACCTTAACCTTAACCTATAACCTCTACTTATAACCTTAATCTAAACTTACAACCTTAACCTCAACCTAAACCTAAACCTGAACCTAAACTCAAATCCCTAAACCTTAACCTATAATCAAACCTAAACCTATACTTATAACTTAAACCTATTCTCAAATCCCAAAACCTATACTTATAACATAAAAATAATCCTAAACCTATAACCTAAAATCTAAACCCGATCCCGAACCCGAACCCGATTTCCGAAACCTAAACCTTAACTTATTCTCAATTCTCAAAAACTATAACTTATAACCTAAACCTAAACCTTAACCTAAACCAAAACCTATGACCTAAAATCTTAACCTATAACCTTAACTTTAACCTATAACCTTTAACCTAGAACCTATAACCTAAAGTTAAAACCTAAACCTAAACCTAAAACCTAAATGTATTCTCAAATCCCTAAACCTACCCCGTCACTGAATCCTAATCTCAACTCCTTAACCTAAACCCAAACTTGAAACCCCAAGCCTAAACCCGAACCCGAACCCTAACCCAATTTCCTAAACCCAAACCTTAACCTATTCTCAATTCCCTAAACCTTAACCTATAATCTAACTTAAACCTAAACCTATAACCTACACTTATAAGCTAAACCTAAAACTATAACCTAAACCTAAATGTAATCTCAAATCCATAAACCTAAACCTACACCTAAGCCTAATCCTAATCTCAACTCCCTAACCTAAACCTAAACCTAAACTTGAAAACCGAAACCTAAACCCGATACCGAACCAGAACCAGAACCTGATTTCTTAAACCTAAACCTTAACCTATTCTCAATTCCCTAAAGCAATAACCTATAACCTAAACCTAAACATAAACCTAAATCTAAACCTAAACCTATAACCTAAACCTAAACCTTAACCTATAACCTAAACCTAGACTTATAACCTTAACTTAAACCTATTCTCAAATCCCAAAACCTATACGCATAGCCAAAGCCTAGACCTTGACCTTAACTTTAACCTATAACCAAAACTTGTAACCTATAACCTAAACCTATACCTATAACCTATACTTGTATCCTTAACCTAAACTTATAACGTTAACCTAAATCTATTCTCAAATCCCAAAACCTATACTTATAACATAAACATAAACCTAAACCTATAACCAATAATCTAAAATCTAAACCCAATCCCGAACCCGAACCCTATTTCTTAAACCTAAACCTCAACTTATAACCCATACTTATAACTTTAACCTTAACCTAAACCTATTCTCAAATCCCTAAACCTTAACCTATAACCTAAACCTAGACCTTAACCTTAACATATAACCTATAACCTAAACCTAAACCTAAACCTTAACCTATAACCTAAACCTAGACTTATAACCTTAACCTAAACTTATTCTCAAATTCCAAAACCTATACGTATAGCCTAAGCCTAGACTTTGACCTTAACCTTAACCTATAACCTAAACTTGGAACGTATAACCTAAACCTATACCTATAACCTATACTTGTATCCTTAACCTAAACTTATAACGTTAACCTAAATATATTCTCAAATCTCAAAACCTATACTTATAACATAAACCTAAACCTAAACCTATAACTTATAACATAAAATCTAAACCCAAACCTAAACCCGATCCCGAACCCGAACCCGATTTTCTAAACCTAAACCTTAACCTATAACCCATACTTATAACCTTAACCTCAACCTAAACCTAAACCTAAACCTGAACCTAAACTCAAATCCCTAAATCTTAATCTATAATCCAACCTAAACCTATACTTATAACCTAAACCTATTCTCAAATCCCAAAACCTATACTTATAACATAAACATAAACCTAAACCTAAACCTATAACCTATAACCTATAACCTAAACCCGATCCAGAACCCGAACCCAATTTCCTAAACCTAAACCTAAACCTATTCTCAATTCCTGAAACCTATAGCTTATAACCTAAACCTAAACCTAAACCTATTCTCAATTCCTGAAACCTATAGCTTATAACCTAAACCTAAACCTAAACCTATAACCTTAACCTAAACCAAAACCTATGACCTAAAACCTTAACCTATAACCTATAACCTAAAACATAAACCTAAATGTATTCTCAAATCCCTAAACCTAAACCTTAACCTAATCCTAATCTCAACTCCCTAACCTAAACCTATAACCTTAACCTAAACCAAAACCTATAACCTATAACCTAAACAATAACTTATAACCTAAACTTTAACCTATAACCTAAATGTATTCTTAAATCCTAAAACCTAAACCTACACCTAATCCTAATATCAACTCCCTAACCTAAACTTAAAAACCCAAACCTAAACCCGATTCCGAACCCAAACCCGATTTCCTAAACCTAGACCTTAACCTATTCTCAATTCCCTAAAGCTATAACCTATAACCTAACTTAAACCTAAACCTATAACCGACACTTATAACCTAAACCTAAAACCTAAATGTATTCTCAAATCTCTAAACCTACACCTACACCTAATCATAATATCAACTTCTTCACCTAAACCCAAACTTGAAACCCCAAGCCTAAACCCGAACCCGAACTTGAACCCGATTTCCTAAACCTAAACCTTAACCTATTCTCTATTCCCTAAACCTTAACCTATAACTTAACTTAAACCTAAACCTATAACCTACACTTATAACCTAAACCTAAAACCTATAACCTAAATGTAATCTCAAATCCCTAAACCTAAACCTACACCTAATCCTAATCTCAACTCCCTAACCTAAACTTGAAAACCACAACCTAAACCCAATACCGAACCCGAACTCGAACCAGAACCTGATTTCTTAAACCTAAACCTTAACCTATTCTCAATTCCCTAAAGCTATAACCTATAACATATAACCTAAACCTAAACATAAACCTAAATCTAAAGCTAAACTTATAACCTAAACCTAAACCTATAACCTTAACCTAAAGAAAAACCTATAACCTAAACCTTAACCTATAACCTATAACCCATAACCTATAACTTAACCTTAATCTAAACCTAAACCTATAACCTAAACCTATAAGTGTAGGTTATAGGTTTAGGTTAAGGTTGTTTTTCTTTTCATTTGCCTGGATCACCTCTTATATGTTCTCTCTCTTTTCATTTATTTTTTTCCATAAAATTGTTTATGTTTGGATGGATGCAGTTTATGTGTGGATGAATTTAATTTATGTCTGGATGAATTTATGTAGTTTGGGTTTAGATGGATGTGAGTATGAATATGATGAAATATATTATATAACAGAAAGAATATGATGAATTATATTCTAACAAGTGTATATCGAAAAATTTGAGATGGAATATTTTTTTTATAAAAAAAAAAGACTTTTAGCCACGAAATATTTCATAGGTAAAAGTCTTAGTAACGTTTTTTAGCGACAAACATTTTCGTTGCCAAACGTTGTATTCACGTTTTTAGCTACAAAACCTTTCGTAGCTAAAAGTAACCTTTCAAATAATTTGAAAAATTGTTTTTAGGCTTTAGCGACACAACTTTTTTGTCGCTAAAAGTCTCATCCACGATTTTTAGCTACGAAAATTTTCGTAGCTAAAAGTAATCCACTTCGAGAGTGATTGTAGCCTTTAGTGACGACAATTTTCGTCGCTAAAAGTCACATCCACATTTTTTAGTTACAAAAATTTTCGTAGCTAAAAGTAATTGATTCCAATTGGAGGAAGAGTAATGGCAACCTTTAACTACAACTATTTTCGTCGCTAAAAGTCACATCCACGTTTTTAGCTACAAAACGTTTTGTAGCTAAAAGTAATCCATCCGAAGGTTGTTAAAATTTTTTAGCAGCATTTGGGGACAAAAATGTCCGTCGCTAAAAGTCTCCTAAACGATCTTTAGCTACAAAACTTTTCGTCACTAAAAGTAAACTTTTAGCGACGAAAATTTATTTCGTTGCTAAAAGTCACTTTTAGCGACGAAAAAGTGTTTCATCGCTAAAAACCCTATTTCTTATAGTGATACACATTGGATCGTGGTAATGAAGAACACTAGGTCGTAGTTGTATCCAGTGCCATATCCCTGGCAAGTACGATTCATATAACATCACAATAAGGGTCGTGACAAGTGGCGGCCACGATCCCAATACCATCACAAACATGATGCTGTAGTTGTCTACCATCCAATGGTGGAGGTTTGATCAAGGTGTTCCCTACGTTACACTTCCTTTCACGTGACCACCAAAGTACCTTGGCTTCTCGACTCTATTCTTCCTTTACCTTGACAAATGCCCACTACAGTTGAAACAAAATAAAATACTAACCTCATAATGGAATAGGCTTTCAGGCGAGCGAAGCAAAGAGGAGAAACAACGTCGCTCTCTAGCCGTTTGGTCTCTGGATCTTGGTTTCTCTAGAAAAATAAAAGAAGAGGAAGGAGGTGGTCTTTCAAAATCTACATATGTGCGATATTTGTCCCTTCCGAAGCTCATGGTGCAAGTGATCGGTGGTCTGTGGGCCCAACCATGATGTATGTGCTTCGTCCAGGCCGTTTGTCTACTTTAAAATATCTTTTTATGGCTTGAATCGAAAAACGAGAGTGATATGACTCTCCGGTGGACCACACTATGGGGAAATTATAATTATTGGATATCCACTATTAAAATCCCCCTAGGGCCCACCGTGATTGGATTATGCTCATTTTTCGTCTCCTATCATAAAATGATCTGGAGAAATATATGGACGGCATGGATGAAACATGTACATGGTGGTGGGGCCTACAGATCGTTGAGCACCAGCCATTGGTTGTTGTCTCGGGGAGTAGCTGATTCATCTGCTTTTTAATGGTTGCAACAAGGGGAGACTTCTGCTTCACTTTAGGACCGTACAATTCTCAAACCAAGAGCGGGGGCATTTTCGTTTAAAGCAAAGTTCAAAAGCTATTAGAAGGCCCTTCGGAGAATATATGGAGTGTTATAGACCCAAACTTTGAGGCAAGTACAGTGAATTTTTCTAACTGAAATAAACCATGTACTAGAAAACAAAAGAGCAATGTACAGCTACCCTGCGGTCACACTGCTGACCGCCCGAGATCTTCATGCCCATCAACCCTAGGAAAAACCTGCATCATGATTGCTCAAAAAGCAACAAGTAGCCCAACATTCACCAGAAACTTCATCCCATTAGACGATCAAGCACTTCTACCCACAGGAAACAGCCACACTACTGAGCGCCGAGATCTCCAGGTGCTGGCTACTGGCTGGGATGTAGTTTGCATTTACTAATGAGCCATCTTACCACTTTTTTCTTTTCTATTCTTTTTTTCCAAACAAGCCATCTCGGCTTTGATCAAGGTCATCTAAAGGGTAGGGCCCACAAGATAAATGGCTTGAAAAATGTAACCACATGTGAGGTATTTTTATAAAATAGGCCTTGGACAACTTTTGGATTGCCAGATCCAACGAAATGGGTCAGAGGATCTGACGTAGGAAAAAAACCACCCAACGTTCACTGTATCTTCCGATCGATGGACATAACTTCACGGAGATCATCGCTACTGACGGTGCTATGTGGGCCCACATGATATATCCAAGACATTCAGGTATTTTTTCAGATCATCATAGAGCATGATCCAAAAAATAAGAGAAATTCAAATCTCGAGTAGACTACACCACAAGAAAAAATTAGAGATTGAATGCCTACCATTAAAAACTTCATAAGCCTTACTGTAATATTTATTTATCATCCAACTTATTTATTAGGTCACTCGCACGTAAATGAAGAGAAAACACAAATATCAACCTAATGCAAACCTTTTGGGCCCCTGAAAAGCTTTTAATGGTGAGTGCCCAAACATCATTCATTTACGTCGTGTAGTTCATATAAGATTTGGAACTGCCTAATATTTTTTTGACTCACCACATAAAATGGTAAAATAGATCAATGGCGCAGACAAGAGACAAATTTTGTCGGGCAACGACCTCGCTACCGGCTTTGTTTGTGGCTAACATGCGTCCTCTGTGCGCAGCCCTGCAGATGAATTGACTGGACACGTATTAGCTACTGACGGGAACAGCCCCAGCCAGCTGGTGATTTGGCTGGAGGCGGCTTAGATACTGACAGGTACAGCGTGGCCCGCCCGATGAATTGACTGGACGCAATTAGCTACTGACAGGCAGCACCGGGACCTTCATCATGGGCATGTATGATTTTCGGATGAAATGGTAAATAACGTGTAAAATAATAATTATTATTTTTTTGTGCATTTATATTATATATATGACAGTTTACCTTTTGACACAAAAATCCCTTACATTGTTAGATATATGTAAGTCCCATTATGTTGCATTTTGTTTATTTACGTCATTTATCTACTATTCTAGTTATATTTATAGTATGGATAAAAAAATGAGGCATATTCAAAATTCAATGGAACCATGTCATAAAAAGCAGAAATTAAATATTGATCATTAAAAACTTTGTGGGCCACTGCTTTTGACATAGGTCACTTATTATTAGATTACTTCATTTTTTATCACATGTTTCAAAATATTGCAATAAGACAGGTCGAATGAACATATTATATGTATTATCATGCCTTTCAAAGTTTAAAGTTATCCCTTTTGAACCAAATTGAAAGATAAGAATTTTTATAAATTTTCAAACACGTCAGATAAGAGGAATTATCATTTATAGTGTATTTATAATTTCTTTAAAAAAACAAATGGGCCCTAAACCCCAGCGGGTGCAGCAGGAAATACCATTTATAGTGTATTTACAATTTCTTTTAAAAAACAAACGGGCCTATAAAAACCTAGGGGTGCAGCAGGAATTATCATTTATAGGGTATTTACAATTCCTTTGAAAAAACAAACAGTCCAAGAAAATCCATGGGTGCAGCTCCGCTCGCTGATGAATTGATTGGAGGATGATTAGCTACTGACAAGTGCTCCCCACCCAGCTAATGAATCGGCTCGCTGATGAATTGATTGGAGGCTGATTAGCTACTGACAAGTGCTCCCCCACCCAGCTAATGAATCGACTAGATGCGGATTAGCTACTGACAGGTGCTACCCTGCCCAGCTAATGAATTTGATGGGATGCGGATTAGCAATTAATAGGTGCCGCCCCACCCACTGATGAATTGACTGGACGCGGATTAGCAAAGAATGAGTCGGATACAAAGCTGGAGTAGACCCACCGTGGAAAACGGCTCCCACCATTAAAACCTTCTAAGGGTCTCAAAAGTAATCGATCAAGTTGATATTTGTACTTTTCTTTCTTTCTTTTCCATGTTAATTTGTGATCATGTTTGATCCCAATAAATATTATGGTTGACCTTAGGAAGATATCAACAGTAGGCATCGGTCTCTCCTCACTGTTTTATGTGATATGGTCTACTCCGTAGTTGGATGTACCTTATTCTTTGTCTCATGCCTTGATCTCTCCAAATAAATTAAGGGTGTGGATGCAACACACACATATTTGTGGGCTAATAGAACTTAGTGACGTCACTTCATAATGAGTCACGCTACTCAACCTGTCAGTAGCTAATCCGCGTCCGAATTCATCATCTTAATCACCAGATGCATAGCTTTCATAGGTTGCCAAACGTGAGCATGGATGTGCATTTTTATTTTTTTATTTTGGTTTAGCTTGTTAGTACACACCCATGTCAGTGCACACGCTCCATGTTAGGTTGCCAAACGTGGCCATAGAGGTGCATCTCACCAACAACATGTACCCCACCTGTTTGATTGCTAACATCATATGGGAGGCCCCACCTAATGAATGGCCCAGATCTCAACACATGTACCACTACACCCGATGAATTGTCCAGATCTCACACGTGTGCCACAATCACTAGATTAAGATTTCATCAGAAATTGCCCAAAATAAAGAAACGAAAGAAACCTTCTATACTCCTTATTAATGCATTACTAGCGAAAATACATAATAGATTTTATCTGCATGACATTAAAAAAGAAGGAAAGATTGTTATTTGTTGGTGGCTGATGAAACTATGTTCGTCCAAATGTCACGGAAGTAGGATGTCATCGGATCATGAGGTGGAGAATTCTCTTTGATGGCTGGAACTTCCTTGAAATTCTTGGCCCATGCATCGAGTGATGGGAATCGAGACGCATCGAGTAGCTTTATGCCCGCCACTTCTTCCATCACAGGGAGCCAATGTGGGATCCAACCGGCCACTAAATCTACAAACCCGATTGTGTCTCCCCCAAAGAATTTCCTCCCTTTAAGCTCTGCATCGAGGATTTGGAGTTCTGCTAATGAGGATTCTAATGCTTGTTCTCGCTCTTTTCCTTGCGAGAAGATAGCAGTGCTTATGCTAGCCGAACACTGCATCATTAAGATAAAATTATTGGAGAATTAGCAACTGAACAAAACAATATATGATCCTGTTTGAATTCTTCTTAACCTATCCCGGTGCAAATTCCCATATGGGGCCCAAAGATTATCCATATTGGATGACCACGATCACTTGAACAAGGGTTTTTAAAATGGAAGGAAAGAATGAAAATGATCTTACTAAAGACTGACTTGGATGGTTACAATCATCTAATTAGCATGACTTTAGGACCATGTTCAATCCATGGTGGAACCCTCCTATCCAAATCTACCATTATTGGGCTGTGTTTGGATGCTTAATTGAATTCATTTCAATAATTTAGTTCAACTACGAATAAATGCCCTGGCCGATGTGTTAGCTCGCGGGGGTAGCGGCGGCCAGTTGCACACATTCTTCCGATCTCCGGTGGAGCTCCCCTCTCCAGTTAGAAGTCTCCTTTTCATCGGTAGAGTAGATTGGGTAGCTTGAGGGAGTTGCATTTCTCATATGATAGACAGACCCGTACCCGTTTTGCTCATGGGTTGGCCCGAAATCTGCCTTGTAAAGTTTTTTCCACATATATGAAATAGCTTTCTTTTTTTTTTTTTTGGAGCGGACACGAGCTTGACTCCAACTCCACTTAGCGTTCCTTTCATGTTAGAGACAAAAGGGTGGGTTTCATGATTAAATGGTCTAATTTGGCCCAGTTTTTTTATGATATTTCATTAAACTTGGTGCAACCAAACACACCCAAAAATGATTTAAAAAAAAAAAAAACTCGAATAATGAATGATAGAAGGATCGATCACCTTCTCTTCTGCGAAGTTGGCCCAGAACCGAGCCATTGCTCGCTCGTAAGGATCTTCAGGCAATATGGGATTCTCTTTCCACGTTTCATCAATGTATTCGAGAATGACAAGCGATTCCGAAACTGGATTTCCGTCATGCAAGAGCACTGGAACCTTCGTGTAAACAGGATTGTACTCCAAAAGCAGTGGACTTTTGTTACGTAGATCTTCTTTGACGTATTCGTATGCGATTCCCTTGTGCTTAAGGGCCCATTCAATCCTATAACAGTATGGACTTGGGAATGCTCCAAACACCTTCACTTCTCCTCCCATTTCAATTGAAATTTCAAGCTGTGGGAACTCATCATCTTCCCCTCCGTATATGTTTATATATATACATTCAAAGAGCTAAATATGATGTATGCACGTACGTCATTCTGTCCGTACAATCTCTGAGCCCAAATGGGTTCAACTTTCTACTAATCTGATGATCTCGACCATCTGGTTTGGCCTTCTTTGAGCTAACTCTTTTATATTTAACCATTCACTTCACCGAGTCAGCAATAGTTGGGTGGATAGTGTTGTAAAATATTGATTTTAATAAAAAATATTTTAATAATAAAAAAGTTATTTTTTGAAAAATTTTTGGGGCTTTGGGAATAGTCCCACATGGGAAAGATAAGAGAAAGAAAAGTGGTTTAAATGATAATAGTGGAGTACCATAATATTTGCCTACCTAGTCCGTGGACCATGGGACTTGCGTGTTCCAGTGCGAACACCGCGCTCGCGCTCGCGCTCGGTCACGGTCACGGTCACGGTCACGGTCTCGGGCTCGGTGCGAGGGCGTGGGCATGTGAGGCAGTGTGGCTGTAGAGGCGCTAGTGGCGCACTTCGCACGTGCGCATCGTGTCGCAGAGGGTCGCTCCCTTCGCGAACCGCAGCGAGACGTGTGCGAGTCGCGGTGCGACTAGTGGCTAAGGCAGATGGTTGGTTGGACGAAAATCTAAAGGACTGAATGAGAGTCCCTTAGAATATATAGAGGGCTGAAAAAGAGCTGTTGCAGAAATTCTGTAACAGCTGTGCAATAAGTGCAGGGTCCAGCTGAAACTGCTGCATGGCTAGCCCCAACAGCTATAAAACGGCTAGCTGCTGTCTCACAACGGTCAGCATGCAGCAGCTTAATGGCCCATGCACAACGGCCATAAAACGGCTAGTTTTCTCAACAGCCAGAAAACGGTCATGGGATTTATTTCCCTGGACCATAACCCCCAGCCACCATAGCCTATAAAAGGAGGGCCTGGATAGGTCCCAAATCCATCTCAACTCACTCCATACGAATTCCAGAAAATAGCCTCTCCACTCATATATTCTAAGTGTTATCTAGCAATACAGCAAGGTGTCAACCTTAGCTTGAAGAACAGACCAGCGGTGTGGTCTAGGACGGTTCAACCGAACCAGCAGGCTGAAGATTAGAACTTAATCGAGCAAACCACTTTTCTATTTTCTTCTTTTCTTATTTTTGGGATTTCCTTTATATTGTAATACTGCCAGAAATAGTGAAATTGAGTTCCATTTGGTGGGCCTTCGTGTTTGCTGAACGCAGACCCACACCAGGCTCGTCGTATCCTAGAAGCAATTTGCCTGTAACCTATCAGCATACTCAATTTACTTGAGTTGGGGCAAATAACGCTTTAAGGACAGCGTTTTCAGACGTGCTTCAGCCTGTCCATATTATTTTCGGTTTCCATATTATACAGAAACTACATTAATCTGTATAAATTTTACAACAATCTTAAAGCGTTATTTCTAAAATGGAAGCCGATAGCGTTTCATCTATTAAATTGATGAATCAGGACTTGATACGTCTTGATCGGTTCGATGGAACCAATTTTACAAGATGGCAAGACAAGCTGAAATTTCTCCTGACGGCGCTGAAGATCTACTACATACTAGATCCAAATCTGCAAGCATTGCCTGAAGCAACCGACAAAGACACACCTGAGCAAGTGGCTGCCCGTGCTAAAAGAGCCGAAGACGAACTATTGTGTCGTGGACACATTCTAAACGCTCTCTCCGACCGCCTGTACGATCTGTACCAACAGACATCATCAGCAAAGGAGATCTGGGCCGCACTGGAATTCAAGTACAAGGCTGAAGAAGAAGGGACCAACAAATTTCTCATCGCCAGGTATTTTGACTTTAGCATGGTAGATAATAAACCGCTGCTGCCCCAAATCCAAGAACTGCAGCTAATAGTAAACAAAATCAAAGCGATCAAAATCGATCTTCCTGAATCATTCCAAGTTGGGGCTATAATCGCTAAATTGCCACCAATGTGGAAAGACTATAGAAAGAAGTTGCTGCATAAAACCGAGGACTACACACTGGAACAAATCCAGAAACACCTAAGGATTGAGGAAGAATCCCGTAACCGCGATAAAAAGAATGATAACGGGAATGCCTCGTCCAAGGTACATGCAGTAGAAAACACCAATAACAAGAATCCCGAGAAAAATGATTCCCTAAAACCCAATAAAGGGAAATTCAAGAAAAACGCCCAAAAGAAGAACGGAAAGTTCAAAGGCCCATGCCATGTCTGTGGAAAAATCGGGCACTATGCTCGAGTATGCCGATATCGCAAATCTAAAAAAGAGGCAAGTGCAGTAGAAGAAGGCGATATCGTGGCTATGATCACTGAAGTGAATACCATCCAAGGCAAAGTTCCAGGCTGGTGGTATGATACTGCCGCTACAGTACATGTGTGCTACGACAAATCAGCCTTCAAAACCTATGAGGAATTGACCGATGGTCAAGAAGTCCAAATGGGTAATGAAGTCCGATCGAAGGTCGTCGGCAAAGGAACTGTCGAACTGATATTCACTTCTGGAAAGAAAGTGATTCTAACTAATGTACTGCACGTCCCAGACATGAGGCGAAACTTAGTTTCTGGGGATCTTCTGGGAAAACCAGGTATAAGGGTGGTATACGAGTCAGGAAAACTGATTCTATCCAAGAATGGGAATTTTGTTGGAAAGGGATATGCTTGTAACGGGATGGTTAAGTTTTCTCTGAATGAAAGTAGCACTTCTGCGTATATGGTTGAATCTGCTGGACTGTGGCATGATAGACTAGCCCATATAGGGTATAGTACTTTGAAGTTCATGGCTAAGAATGGTTTAATCTCATACACAGATAATGAAACTAATAAATGTGAAGTGTGCATACAATCCAAAATGACGAAAAAACCTTTTCCAAGTGTTGAAAGATCGTCTCAAATTTTGGATCTTGTGCACAGTGATATCTGTGAGTTAAACGGCATTCTTACTCGTGGAGGTAAACGGTACTTCATAACCTTTATAGATGATTGCTCTAGATATGTGTATGTTTATCTATTAAAGAGCAAAGATGAAGCATTGAACATGTTTAAGATATATAAAGCAGAAGTAGAGAATCAACTAAGTAAGAAGATAAAAATTCTCCGTAGCGATCGAGGAGGAGAATACTTCTCGAATGAATTCGATTACTTCTGTGAAGAACATGGACTGGTACATCAATGTACAGCTCCATACACACCTCAACAAAACGGAATAGCTGAAAGGAAGAATAGAACATTAGTAGAAATGGTCAACTCAATGCTAATAAAAGCAAAGTTGCCACTAAATCTGTGGGGTGAGGCACTGCTTGCAGCATGCCATATAATAAACAGACTTCCGTCTAAAAAATATAAAGTATCTCCATATGAAACATGGAGAGGTAGAAAACCTAACCTAGGATATCTTAAAGTGTGGGGGTGTCTTGCATACTGCAGAACTCCTGACCCAAAAAGAACCAAGTTAGGACCAAGAGCTATTAAGTGCGCCTTCGTAGGGTATGCACAAAATAGTAAAGCTTATAGACTTCTGGACATGGAGTCTAATACAATTATAGAATCAAGAGACGTTGAATTCTTTGAGAACTCACTATCCTTGGAGTCAAAGGATAATGAAATTCAAACTCCTAATAGAGAACCAAATAGCACAGCTCCACATATAATGGAAGCTCCCACTGAACCTCGTAGGAGTCAAAGAACTAGAATAGAGAAGAGTTTTGGAGATGACTATATAGACTCACAACGCATCATTTTTCATCTGGTAGAAGCAGATAGAGAAAATGTTATAAGACGAATACCTATAGTAATGACTATAGAAGATGATCCTAAAACATATAAGGAAGCTGTATCCTCTAGAGACTCAGCTTTTTGGAAAGAAGCTATAAATGATGAAATGGAATCTATACTATCAAATCAAACATGGGAACTAGTAAACTTACCTCCAGGTTCTAGACCCATAGGTTGCAAATGGGTATTTAGGAAGAAATATCACACTGATGGGACTATCCAAACCTTTAAAGCTCGACTAGTAGCTAAGGGTTTTAGACAAAAAGAAGGGATAGATTACTTTGACACATACTCACCTGTAGCTAGGATAACATCCATTAGGATATTATTTGCGCTAGCTTCCATACATCATCTTCACATCCACCAAATGGATGTAAAGACTGCTTTCCTGAACGGTGACCTCAATGAGGAGGTATACATGGAACAACCTGAAGGTTTCGTTCTACCAGGAAATGAAAACAAAGTATGTAGATTAGTCAAATCGTTGTATGGATTAAAACAAGCACCTAAACAATGGCATGAGAAGTTTGATTCCAAAATACTATCTCATGGTTTCATGCATAATGTAGCTGATAAATGCATATATTCTAAAAAAGATGGTAGTCATATCATTATTATCTGTTTATATGTTGATGATATGTTAATAATAAGTAATAAAATGGAAGGTGTGACTGAAACAAAGAAGTTTCTTTCTTCCGTATTTAAAATGAAGGATCTTGGACAAGTTGATACCATCTTAGGTGTCAAAGTTAAAAAATATTGTGGGGGTTATGCTTTGTGTCAATCTCATTATATTGAGAAGATACTAAACAAGTTTAACCATCTAAATATAAAGGAAGCAAAAACCCCATTTGATCCAAGTATCAAACTAAAAGAAAATACTGGAAGAACAGTTGCACAATTAGAATATGCGAGTGCCATAGGAAGTCTTATGTATGCTATGCAATGCACTAGACCTGATATCGCATATGCTGTGAGTAAACTTAGTAGGTTTACTAGTAACCCTAGTAATGAACACTGGAATGCAATCAGTAGAGTCCTTGGTTACTTAAAAGCAACCAAAGACTTAGGACTATTTTATTCAGAGTTTCCTGCCGTATTGGAAGGATATACCGATGCGAGCTGGATATCGAGTGCAGGGGACAATAAGTCTACTACAGGGTGGGTATTCACTCTAGGAGGTGCTGCTGTATCTTAGGGATCCAAGAAACAGACTTGCATAACGCACTCGACTATGGAGTCTGAATTTATAGCCCTAGCTGCAACAGGCAAAGAGGCTGAGTGGCTAAGGGATCTTCTATTAGAAATTCCTTTTTGTGTAAAGCCTATATCGGCTGTATCACTACATTGTGATAGTGAAGCCACATTAGCTAGAGCCTATAGCGGTACTTATAATGGTAAGTCTAGACATATTAGTCTTCGACATGATTATGTCAGACAATTGATTCAAGATGGAATCATTGCTATTTCATATGTGAAATCAAGCAATAACCTGGCAGATCCTTTCACTAAACCTCTACCGAGAGAGGTAGTAAAGGCTACATCTAGAGGGATGGGGTTGAAACTCTTCAACCAAAGTTCCACCAGTGATGGTAACCCAACCTAAAATCAGAAAATCTCTAATCTTGGGTTTAATGGGTAAGAACAAGTCACTGATAAGTGGAAAGTTTTCAGCACTAAATTATATAACCTCATCCATAATAGATAAGTGCTGAGCGTTACGAAAGAGGGTTGAGTCTTAGAACTCTTAATGAATTCCAGTCTTTAGGACAAGTGTCTTATAGTAACGGAGACACTGGAAGGATTTCACCTATATGAACGTAGAGATGGTGCCGTCTCTCATGAGAGTTAAGAGTTTTCTCTCGGGATCGTTCACGAATTAGGATAAGCACATGGCCATTAATTGTGCTGAGCAAGATTGTGGGAACTCTAACAACACATAGCGAATATGTGTGTGGTTTCTCCAACTCTGTTATCTAGAAATAACTGGTTTAAAGCTGCGGCTACCAGTCATTTCGATAGAGTTTTGAGATACTTACACTAAGGGAA
This sequence comes from Magnolia kwangsiensis, assembly GCA_037074715.1. NCBI lineage: Eukaryota > Viridiplantae > Streptophyta > Magnoliopsida > Magnoliales > Magnoliaceae > Magnolia > Magnolia kwangsiensis. The sequence continues at coordinate 84,892,845 of CM073586.1, forward strand.
GATTAAAATCGAAAGATATCTTTCTTTATGCATATAAGCTAATTATTCTGGCAGTATATTTAACCGAGAAAATATTTTTATAAAAAATCAAGTGGGGGATTGTTGTAAAATATTGATTTTAATAAAAAATATTTTAATAATAAAAAAGTTGTTTTTTGAAAAACTTTTGGGGCTTTGGGAATAGTCCCACATGGGAAAGAGAAGAGAAAGAAAAGTGGTTTAAATGATAATAGTGGAGTACCATAATATTTGCCTACCTAGTCCGTGGACCATGGGACTTGCGTGTTCCAGTGCGACACGCGCACGCGCTCGCGCTCGCGCTCGCGCTCGGGCTCGGTCTCGGTCTCGGTCACGGTCACGGTCACGGTCACGGTCTCGGGCTCGGTGCGAGGGCGTGGGCATGTGAGGCAGTGTGGCTGTAGAGGCGCTAGTGGCGCACTTTGCACTTCGCACGTGCGCATCGTGTCGCAGAGGGTCGCTCCCTTCGCGAACCGCAGCGAGACGTGTGCGAGTCGCAGTGCGACTAGTGGCTAAGGCAGATGGTTGGTTGGACGAAAATCTAAAGGACTGAATGAGAGTCCCTTAGAATATATAGAGGGCTGAAAAAGAGCTGTTGCAGAAATTCTGTAACAGCTGTGCAATAAGTGCAGGGTCCAGCTGAAACTGCTGCATGGCTAGCCCCAACAGCTATAAAACGGCTAGCTGCTGTCTCACAACGGTCAGCATGCAGCAGCTTAATGGCCCATGCACAACGGTCAGAAAATGGCCATAAAACGGCTAGTTTTCTCAACAGCCAGAAAACGGTCATGGGATTTATTTCCCTGGACCATAACCCCCAGCCACCATAGCCTATAAAAGGAGGGCCTGGATAGGTTCCAAATCCATCTCAACTCACTCCATACGAATTCCAGAAAATAGCCTCTCCACTCATATATTCTAAGTGTTATCTAGCAATACAGCAAGGTGTCAACCTTAGCTTGAAGAACAGACCAGCGGTGTGGTCTAGGACGGTTCAACCGAACCAGCAGGCTGAAGATTAGAACTTAATCGAGCAAACCACTTTTCTATTTTCTTCTTTTCTTATTTTTGGGATTTCCTTTATATTGTAATACTGCCAGAAATAGTGAAATTGAGTTCCATTTGGTGGGCCTTCGTGTTTGCTGAACGCAGACCCACACTAGGCTCGTCGTATCCTAGAAGCAATTTGCCTGTAACCTATCAGCATACTCAATTTACTTGAGTTGGGGCAAATAACGCTTTAAGGACAGCGTTTTCAGACGTGCTTCAGCCTGTCCATATTATTTTCGGTTTCCATATTATACAGAAACTACATTAATCTGTATAAATTTTACAACAGATAGGACCGGCTGATCGCGGTGAGTCATTTCCACCCTTTATATATATATATATATATATATATATATATATATATATATATATATATATATATATATATATATATATATATATCAATAGTTGGTTGGATAGGACCGGCCGATCGCGGTGCGTCATTTCCACCCTTTATATATCTATATATATATATATATATATATATATATATATATATATATATATATATATATATATATATATATATATGGTACTATGAGGTCCATCGACCCCATGGCACTTCCCATAAGGTCAAGCTGTGGAGGCTCAAACGTTATGTCCGTCGAAAATCTACCTCATCAATTAGATGCAATATTTCATGGTAGGCCACGGGATTAAAAATAAAGTCAATTTATGACTTTGGTGGGGCACACCACATATTGTTGAGAGGGGTTACCCTCCCATTAAAACATTCATAAATATTTATTAGGCCAGGCCCATATAGATGTGGTTCACAAATCCACGCCATTCATTGTGTGTGTACCATCTGGATGAGGGGACAAACCAAGTTTTAGCCACGTCCAAAACTCAATTGGGCCCCACCAAGGACTTTTATAAGTTTTAGACATGTCTTCCCATGGTTTTAGATGGTGTGGCCCACCTGAGTTCCTTATGTGACTGATTTTAGGGATATCCGGATATCCCTAAAATCAGCTATATAAGAAACTTAGGTCGGCCATGCCATCTAAAATCATGTGAAGACATTCCTAAAACATATCAAATCACTTGATGGGGCCCACCTAAAATTAGGATGCAGCTGAAACTTGGTCTGACCCTTCATCCAAGTGGGACACACTTAATGGATGGGTTGGATTTGTTAACTACACCTTGGTTGGCCCAACAAATAATTATGAATGTTTTAATAGGAGGTAAACCCCTCTCAACTTTTGTACGTGGTGTGGGTCACGAAAGTCATTGATTGACTGAATTTTTAAGCCCGAGGCCCACTATGGAATGTTGCATCTAACTGATAGGGTAGATGTTCGACACACATCACTGCGAGGCCCACACACACACACTATATATATATATATATATATATATATATATATATATATATATATATATATATATATATATATATATATATATATATATATATTCATGGCCCACTAAAGTTTTGGATAAAGTAAAAGTTGGGCCCTAAAGATTTTTTTGGGTGCTGCATCACGTGGACCGTTTAGATTTTGGACTCACATCACTTAGTATGAGTTCTCATCAAGTTTGCACAAGTTCAGTACAAACTGGTGCGTAGGATGTGTGCGTGTGTATATTAGAGAGATTTATCAAAAATTTCTCTTAGATGCTAATTTTAATTACAGTAAGATTCCTTTAAATTTTATATTTGCAAAATCATTCTTGCTAACTTATAACTATGTGTAAAATGATATTTAAACCCTTTCATTCTCATCCATCCTCTGACATTAGAAAATTATTACAATCGGTTGCAGACGAAGGAATACATACTTGACCCAAAAAAAAATATGTAAATTATCCGTGAGGCCCACCATGATGTATGGATTTTATCCATGCCGTTCATCCATTTTGGAAGATCATTTTAGGGTATGAACCCAAGAATGATGTAGATCCAAGGCTAGTGGACCATACAATAGGAAGCAGCGGTGAAAATGAAGCCCACCTTTCAAACCTTCTTATGACCCACCATGGTATTTATTTTTCATCCAACCTGTTCATAAGGTCACGTAGGCCTGGATGAAGGGAAATTATAAATATCAGCTTGATCCAAAACATCTATGACTCCCAATAAATTTTAATGGTGAGCCTTTAATCTCCTCTGTGGTTCACTTTAGCCTCGGATCTGCCTCATTTTTTGGGATTTATTCCAAAATGAATGGACGCCGTGGACAAAATCCATACAACACGGTAGGCCCCGTAGAGCACTGCCTGGACTGATTAGCATCCACGCAAGGGCAGGACGGAATCGCCTCCCTCACTCAGACGTAGCTACCTACGGACATTCATCTTTATAGGGACTATTTTTGTGGGACTATCGTGATTTATATGGTTGATCCACGCTGTCCATTTGTTTTGATAGATCATTTAAGGGCATTAGCCCAAAATGAGGCATATTGAAGGCTCCAGTGGACCATACCATATTAAGTGAGGGATTGGACTCTTAGGGCCTGTTTGGGAGCTCGGATTTGGAACCCCCGGGATTTGAAACCCCCTGGATTTGAAATCCTCACGGTATGTTTGGCACCTTAGAGTGTGAATCAATTTTAATTCAAAAGTAGCTATGAGGTTTGAATTTAATTACTAAATCAACTTTAATATCTCTAATTAGTGAGATACGTAATTTTTAAAATAATAGTTGTAATAAGCCTGCTGAAATAGATGCTTTGTACGAAAATGATGAAATTCCTAGTCTCAGATGGGCCACAAGCATAAGATCATATACCTGAGTGACTAACCAAACGATTTTAAACGTTGATTTACATGGACAATGTTTGGATGGTATTGGACAATGTTTAGACAATGCTAATTTACATGGATAATGTTTGGACGTTGTTGATCATCATTAGTGGGCCATGTACACAATACAATGATAGTATAGTAACAGACATGTTATACCTGCAACTATTGAAATGATTTTAGGTGTAATCCAAGCTCTTGAAGTAGATTTGAAACCTCTCAAGGAGGGTGTTTGAAACCCCTAATTTGAAACCCCCAGTTAATTTATGCTACCAAACAACCAAGGGATTTGAAATCCTCTCGAATCCATGTTGCCAAACAATCCCTTACTGTTGAAAACATCCTTGGTTCCACCATGTTGTTTATTTACAATCAAACCTGCTCCTGGGGTCACACGGGCGTGTACGAAGGGTAAACATAAATATCAACTTGATCCAAAACTTACAACATCCCCAAGAATTTTTCAGTGGTGGGGCCCACCGTGATCTTTGTCAAAAATCCACCCCATCCATCCGATTTTCCAGACAATGTTAGGGTGTGGTCCCAAAAATGAGGTAGTTCTGAAACTCAAGTAGGTCATATGACGATAAAAATTGGGTAAGGAAATGCCTATGGGTGATGCCTCATTAGGGTATACTATGATGTTTATATTATATCCATACCATTTATAAAGTCATTCCTATTGGGATGATCTGGAAAAAAAAAAAAAACACTAAAAAAAATACTAAAAAATCTACTGGTGTTTCAATAGCAGAAGTTTATTCTTTGTCGTTTCTCGTCTTGAAGTACAATTTATAATACTTTATGTGGAATTACAAGGACCTTGCTATGCATCGGATATGGAGATCTAAAGGGCTGGATGGCTTACCTTGTTGAGACACTATTGCTGAAGATAGGATGCCGAAGTCATTCTCTCCTTACACCCTTAGAGAAGCCATGATGGGGCTAAAACTTCTGTCGGTGGTGTTGGATTGGGGACTCAGCCCTGTTTTATAATGCAGAGGGCAAAGGAGTTTGAAGCCCATCAAAACTCCTCTCCCTATGGCTCCACACGAATTTCACAATCCCTGTTCCACTAAAACACTGTGTGTGTATCATAGTTACAACACTTCACCCCTTACACGAATGTCTAAATGTATCACAACTTAGTGGGGCCTATTGGTATACCCGATCATATTATCCAACCCTTGGGATAATCCAAACCGTTAATCAATAAGGGTCACCTTATAAAATTCTTACATTCTCCTACTTAGGCCACATTTGATGAATGTCAATGATTAATCTTTTGAAATATTTTGAAAAACATGTTTTGATTTGAAGAAACAACCAAATAGTTAACCAATTACATTATTGGATAATATGGGTAGTGCGATGACAATCTGGTCCATCAAGACTGCCAGTCTTGAATCGCGGTAGTCATCATAACATTTAATCTAAGCAACGTGAGGCTAAGCACGGTCACAAATACTAATAGTCTTGACAATATAGATATATAACTAAGAAGTGTATTATAAGGATTACACATGTAATGTGATGATGTGTGTCTATCCTTAAGAGGTCCTGAAGCTTTCAATTGTCTCCAATGAGACATGACTGTAATTCTGCTTACTCAAATTATGTTGCGCATACTTAAAGAGAAACAGAAATTAACTTTATATCAAAATAATCAAATAACTTTAAATGAGATCTCTTTAATGTCTGTGAAAATAAAACGCACTCAACTCCCACTAAGTAAAAACATCTTTAGGATCAATAACTCTGTAAAACCCGTATCTTAGTCCGTACCGATCCGTATACTTCCGCGGTCTTACTAGTCGAATTTCGGCAACCTTCGACCCTTAATCGATATTTGCGCGCGACCTTGATTCATATGTCGTTAACCCGTATCGACTCAACCCAATACCATTACCATAGCGACCGCGTCGTCGTTGCGGTTCCAATGTCACGACTCGCGCGCCAAGGCGATACCCTGGTCAGGAGATATGGGTCAGCGTTCAGTGCGAGGAAAACGCCGCGCGTTGCGAAACTCAAGAGAACCTCTACGAGGTGTCACATCAATCCCATCAATTAATCAAATCCCATCACATCACATGTCAAGTACACATCACCTTTCACCCATACCCAAGCAACCACAAAAGTCAAAAAAAGGTCTTACAAGCCCATGCCTTTCTTACACAAAAGGCCACCAAAGTCAACAAAGCCTTACACACCCATCTCTCTCCCATCCATCACTCCATCACCCCATCACCTCACATCTCCTTACAACTCCCTCTCTCTCATTTCTAATCTCATTTTCTCAAGTAACCAAAAATCCCACGTATGAGCCTCTCCCCCTCTTCCAAAAACTTCAAGTGTGGCCCACCTCTCCATCACAAGATCTCTCATCCTAGCCATCCATTTCTCATCTCCTCTATTGAAATCAAAGCTAAGGTGCTAAGGAACCCATAGGAGCAAGAAGATCGAATGGTGGATGCTTGATAATAGTAGTTTTCTATATTTTTAAGATAGGCCAAGTGAGGCCAACCGATCAATGGTTTAGATCTCACTAAGGACCTCAAGATGTGGCCGATGGCCCACTAGGATCATCATGATCATTCCATGATGGGGCCATTCTCCATGGACCCCATCATGATGATTTTCTTGCATTAAAAAGGTCATCTAGACCGTCCATATTGGTGGGGAGAGGATATTCACCGTTGACTTTCGATTTTGATGAATCCATGTGTAGAAAGATCCATTGATGTATGATTTCATATAAGAGAGGGCTCATAGTGGCGAAGCCCTCCATCACACGCGTGTCCCACTCTCCATCTCTCTCTCTCTCTCCATTTTATTTCTTTTTATTTTATTTTATGAGATTATAATATGGTTATGTGGCCCACTTGGATGGACCCTACTAGGATGTATGTATTGGATCCAATCCATTTATAGATGGGGCCCACCTTGTATGTGTATGGGTAGCCATGTGATGGCCCACCTAAGCAGGGCCCACCTTAACCTAATTCCTAGGCCCAAAAAAAAAAAAAAAAGGAACCAGTCCAGAGACGCTGTCTCTGGATGTGGCTGTGAAAAGACAAATATTAGCCCTTTTTTTAAGGCATTGGAGACGGGCCACTTGTATAGGACCCACGTTGATGTTTGTATCCAATTCATACCGTTCATCCTATTTCTTGGACTATTTTAGGCGTTAGGCCAAGAGTTGGGGTTGAATGGAAGATCTGGTGGGCCATAGCGTTGGAGATTGCATCATCACCATTCAAAGATCATTTTCCTATTTTATTTTATTTTCTAAACATAAAAATTACCCTATATTAGACTTGTTGGATCTGTTACGAGCCAGGGAAGCCAATGGACGGGGTGGATTTTCTTGTTGCGGGCCCTAGATGCCAAAAACCCCCAAAAAAATGGGTTTTCATTGATTTTTTAAAAAAATGCTCTGACACGCTGCTACGTGCAGCAGGCGGACGGTCAGCAGGGGTCCCACGGTCCTATATGTGAGCCCCACTGTGATGTTTATTTGTAATCCAATCTGTTCATGAGGTGGGCCCCCTCTAAGTTTCAACTAAATTTAAAACTCAGGTGGCCCACACCACACGAAACAGTGGGACTAAACCTCTGCCTTTGAAACCCAAATCTGGGTCCACAGAAGTTTCGAATCAATCTGAAATTTATGTTTTCACTTCATCCAGGTCCGAGTGACCTTATGAACGGTTTGGATGGCATTTAAGCATTATGGTGGGCCATATATGTGGGACCCGCAGTGATGAATACATCTCATCCACCGTCCACGGCTGTGGACGGTGGGACCTACCATGATATATGGGTTTCGTTCACACCGTCTGCCTGACGGTGGAGCCCACCATGGTTATGTGTTTGATCCGTTCCACTATTTGGACGGTGGGACCCACCGTGATGTATGTGTGCTATCCACTCCATCCAGCCATTGATGGGGTGGCCACATCATAGGAAACAGTGTTGATTAAAGTCCACTGTTGGGACACTTTTGGGTTGGCAGAAGTTTTGGTTCAATATTATTTTATCTTTTTTTTTTTATTTCCACCCTAGTCAGGGTGACCTTATGAGCAGATTAGACAGCAGGTAACATTATGGTGGGCCCCACGTGGGACCCACCATGATGCATTGTTGCATCCAATCCGTCCTTCCACTTTGAAAGCTCATTATATTTATGGACCCATTTAAGACACACAAGGTCCATGGGACTGGACCTGTTTGATGTATTTTAAAGCCCATGGGAGTAGGCCCATTTGATATGTATAAAGCCTATGGGTCGAGAACCATTTGATGCATTCTAAGGCCCACGGGTTAAGACCCATTGCAATGCACTTAAGGCCCATTGGTGCGGCCTATGGATGTGGCCCACTTAATGAATATAAGGCTCATAGGATGTGTCCCATTTGATATATTTAAGGCCCAATGGGAATTGCACTTAAGGCCCATTGGTGCGGCCCAGTGGTGTGGTCCACTTGGTGAATATAAGGCCCATTGAATGTGGCCCATTTGATGTATTTAAGGCCTAATGGGATGTACCTAAGGTCCATTGCAATGTGTGATCCCAACACAGATTATGTAATGATGCTTACGACGATCGTGCCTTGGGAGCAATGTTGGTTTGACGTCCACATTGCGAGTGTAATGCTGGTTGGATGTCCACATTACGACTCTCCTTAGGGCCCATTATTAGGCCCGTACCTATTGTGTATAGGTCGTCCAGGCCCATTTGCATTGTAAGGATAGTTCATCTCATTATAACATGTTTAGTATAGTTCCATGACTCATGGTCATACGCATTATATGTATGCTTGAAATGAGAAGTGACTGATCATAGCATATGCCGTTGGGCAGGTTATTTGTGGGACCCAGATTAGGAGGTGTTGCCCTGCATGAGCACACGATACGCGCAGTATTTGCTGCATGATTGGAGAGTATGATTCATGTATTTCGCATTGTGTGACATGGTTGGTGTATGCCTTAGCGACATCGGGGCCTTATCATCCACATACAGATCGTGGTTGGTAGGATTGGATACGATAAATCTCGCTCTACATGAGGTGCTATAGATATTCCTGGGTGAAAGTCTTCAAACCCTTATGGTACCAAGAGGTTGCTCCAACGTCTAGACCGAGTGGGTAGATGAGCATTGAGTGCCGATTACCAGATGGTTGCGCTCTCCACTGTGTCGTGGTCGGTTGGAAGGGGGTGCGGCCTTATCCGCCCAAGTGTAGGGGGCAATACTAGGCTGAGTTTGACCAGCTCGAGGAATGGGTCCGCTATCGACAAGTCGAGACCGATATTGACAGACAGATAGTGAGGTCTCTTCCACTTACCTTATTACGCACGATGTGGCAGCAATCTAGTTTAGAGTGTACTAGACCCCGGTGATATTCTAGAGTTGAGCTGTATTAACATGTGGACTTATATGAGGATTGTATGCTTGACTTGCATCTTGTATCACATAGCCTTGGTACGGCTCATGATATTTATGGATTCATCTGCATATTCCGCATTACTCTGATATTGCATGATCATATTACAATCTTGTGCACACACTTTCACCACCCTCTAAGCTTTCTATAAGCTTATGCACAACCGTTGCGTATAGGTGACATTGGGGCGCAGCAGCGCTGAGGTAGGAGCGCTTTGCAGATCACTTTGGAGATTTTGTTCATCATCATTGTATTTCCCTTTATGCTCATTGTACTTGTAAAGCTTTTTATCATAGTGGAAATGTAATGAAGTTTTTGGTTGTTGTTTGTGGGTTATACCTTTGGTTACTACGAATCAAACTGACGTTGAAAATCCTCCTTGTAGTATCCCAAGATTGAAACCTGGCGAATGGGCGCTGGGATCTGAGAATGGGGTTCTACGGAGGCTATCGGCGCCAGATTCGGCGATCGATAATTTTGTGAGCCCGGTTTCTGAGTTTGGGGCGTGATAGAAGTTGGTATCAGAGCATAACTTGAGAATAACCGAGAACAACATTACATATCTACTATGAGTGTAGAATGATCAAGTTCTGAATTTCGGATAGCTTCATGATCTTCCGTTACATACTTTTAACGTACGTGTCTTCGAGAGTTTTGAAGTTGATAGGCGCTTTCGCTCTTTCCTGTAGGACATGGTGCGTGGGAGAGTGACCAAATCGACTCCCACACCACCACCTGAGGATCCAGCACCACCACCTGCGGCTCCCGCACTATCACCTACGATGCCTGTTCCGCCACCAGAGATTCTTACTGCCCATCCTGAGTATGTTACTCCTCCACCAGAGGCCGGTGTGGACCCGACCGTATCCGCGAGTGCCTCTCAGTTGCAGCACATGTTACAGGCTGTGACGGCTGCACTTCGGGGGCAGGGCAGGTAGCCAGTTGTTTCACAAGCACAGGCAGAGCAGGATCGTGCTAGTGCCCTCCTTCGAGAGTTTTGACGGCTCGATCCCCGGCGTTTCCAGGGTGAGCTAGACGCGACCTTAGCTGAGAGATGGCACGTTGATGTGGAGAAGATATTCGAGACGATGGGATGTACGATCGAGCGGCAAGTTCGATTAGCCGTATTCCTTCTCCATGGTGAGGCTGAGCACTGGTGGGCATCAGTCTCTCGAGCAGCAGGCGCTAACTTTGTATGGACATGGAATGATTTTATGGATCGGTTTGACCGACAGTACTTCCCTGATTACATCCGACGACAGCGAGCGTTGGAGTTCGAGGCCTTGGTGCAGGGTGATATGACAGTGGCCCAGTACGCAGCTCGCTTTGTTGCACTATCTAAATTCGCACCCTACCTAGTAGATGATGAGGAACGGAGAGCACGCCGCTTCGAGGACGGCCTATGATACGGTCTTCGCAGCCGTGTTATTGGGCATGAGCTCTCGACTTTTGAGGAGGTGGTGCGGAAGGCTCAGATTTTCGAGGCTGAGTGGGCCGGTTCTCAGTCTGATCACGGTCAAAGGAGAGACCGGAAGAGGTAGGCTCCTTCCAGCGACTCTTAGCAGCGTCGATCACAGCAGCAGAGGCGTAGAGGTCGCCCAGCCTTTCGAGCACCAGCAGCACCTCCACCACCACCTCCAAGGCAGTTCACCGGCACTTATTTTAGGTGCGGTGCGACGGGCTCCGTTCGTGGGAGTGTCTCAGCCCCCAACAGCAGCAGAGAGGTCCACAGCAGCCTCCACCACATCCGCAGCAGAGACCCCCACAGCAACAGCGACAACAGCCCCCACCACCGAGACCACCTCAGCAGCAGCATCAGCATCAGCCTTCGAGACCGCAGCAGCAGAGGCAGCAGTTTCGACCACCTCAACGACCCCATCTGCAGCAGCAGCAGCACACTCAGAGGGGAAAGGCACCTCCCCAGCCGGCTCAGGCTAGATTATATGCGACTCAGCAGGATCCGCAGTCATCTGGAGGAGTCGTTGAGGGTATACTTCCAGTCTCTACATGCATTGCATGTGTGTTGTTTGATTCCGATGCATCGCATTCTTTTATGGCCGAGAGCTTCTGCCGATCGACTGGCTTACCGTTGGAGTATTCTTGTGAGAGCTTATCAGTATCGACTCCCTTGGGGAGGACTGCAGTGTTGGGCCGATTTTGCTCGTCTTGCCTCGTTCTAGTTGGGGATACCTTTTTTCCTGCCGATCTGTTTGTATTGCCGATGTCAGAGTTTGATGTCATCCTAGATATGGATTGACTCGCCGAGTACTATGCCATATTGGACTGCGCTACGAGGACAGTCACGTTTTGTATACCAGGCGTGTCGTAGTTCCAGTTCGTTGCAGAGCCCAGGGGAGAGTGGTTGTCTTATTTGATGTCATGTGTCATAGAGGAGCCTATAGCTGTGAGCATCAACCAGTTGCCCGTGGTGTGTGATTTTTTCGATGTGTTCCAGGAGATTCTGGGATTACCGCCTCGTCGACTCACCGAGTTTCAGATTGATCTCGTGCCCGGTACCGTGCCTATTTCGAAGGCCCCGTATCGTATGGCACCGTTGGAGTTACGGGAACTGCAGAAGCAGTTGGACGAGTTGCGAGAGTTGAGTTTTATCTGTCCGAGAAGTTCACCGTGGGGAGCGCCGGTACTCTTCGTGAAGAAGAAGGATGGTTCGTTGAGGCTTTGCGTTGACTATCGCGAGCTCAACAAAGTCACGATCAAGAAGAGATACCCGCTCCCTAGGATTGATGATTTGTTTGATCAACTGTAGGGTGCACAGTTCTTTTCGAAGATCGACCTGCGTTCCGGTTATCATCAGATTCAGGTCCGAGATGAGGACATTCTGAAGACAGCATTCAGGACGCGTTACGGTCATTTTGAGTTCCAGGTCATGTCCTTTGGGCTGACCAATGCACCCGCGGTCTTCATGCAGCTGATGAACGAGGTCTTCCACCCATATCTCGATCAGTTTGTTGTAGTCTTCATCGACGACATTCTGATCTATTCAAGGACCCGTGAGGAGCACGAGCAGCATTTGGAGATCACTTTGTAAACCCTCTGCGCACACCAGCTGTATGCGAAGCTGGAGAAGTGAGAGTTCTGGCAGGAGGAGGTGAAGTTCCTCGGTCACCTGGTGACGAGGGAGGGTATCGCAGTGGACCCCTTGAAGGTCGAGGTAGTGCGTCAGTGGGGCCAGCCCACTATTGTGACTGAGATCCATAGTTTCCTTGGTTTGGCAGGCTATTACCGACGTTTCATTGAGGATTTTTCTCCTATTGCAGCCCCGCTGACCAGGTCGACTCGGAAGGGCGCAAAGTTTATTTAGAGTGACGCCTACGAACGAGCATTTACGGAGTTGAAGGACCGTCTGACGTCCGCTCCTGTCCTCACTCTTCCCTCTGGGAGTAACGGTTTTATTGTATTCACTGATGTCTCGCATATTGGTTTGGGTGCTGTCCTTATACAGCACGGGAACCCAGTGGCCTTTACGTCTCGTCAGCTCAAGGTCCATGAACTGAACTATCCTACGCATGATCTGGAGCTCGCTGCAGTTGTCTTCGCACTGAAGGTGTGGAGCCACTATCTTTAATGGGTCAGGTTCGAGCTCTTCTCCGATCACAAGAGCTTGAAGTACCTATTCTCGTACTCTTAGTTGAATATGAGATAGAGGCGCTAGATGGAGCTCCTGAAAGACTATGATTTTAACCTTCAGTACCACTCGGGTAAGGCGAATGTGGTGACAGATGTCCTCAGCCGTCATCCACGAGGCCTAGTGGCGCATATGATGATTCAAGAGTGGCGGATGCTTGAGGATATCACAGCGTATGATTTTGAGTTGGGCCTGCAGTCTTCTATCGTGCAGTTCTCAAGCCTGTCGATTCAATCCCCTCTTGTCGCAAGGGTGATCGAGGCTCAGCAGGCTGATGAGTCGTTGCAGAGTTTATGGATGAGGCTACATCTGAGAGTCAGGCAGATTGGCAGTTTGGTGCAGACGGTGGACTTCGCTTCAGAGGCCAATTATGTGTCCCGGATATTCCAGAGTTACGCAGAGATCTTATGATCGAGGCACATCGATCACGATTTTCTATCTACCCGGGCTCGACGAAGATGTACCGTGGTATGAGGCGATAGTATTTTTGGGCGGGGATGAAGCGACAGATCGTCAGTTTTGTGGCCGAGTGTGACACGTGCCAACGTGTCAAGGCCGATCATCAGAGACCTCCTGGTCTATTACAGTCGTTGAATGTCCCGATGTGAAAGTGGGAGCACATGTCGACTGATTTCATTACGGGTTTGCCGAGGACTCGGCGCGGTCATGACGCCATTTGGGTTGTTGTGGATCGTCTAACGAAGTCGGCACATTTCCTTGCGATGCGTGCGACTTAGTCTATGGACCGGCTTGCTAGGTTATTTATTGAGGAGGTTGTGAGACTGCATGGCATTCCAGTCTCGATCGTTTCTGACCAAGACTTGAGGTTCACGTTTGAGTTTTGGGGGAGCTTCCAGCGAGCGATGAGGACTGATTTGCAGCTCAGCACTGCGTACCATCCGCAGACCGATGGCCAGACCGAGAGGGTCAACCAGATCCTTGAGGATATGCTTCAAGCTTGCCCGATTGATTTCGAGGGTAGTTGGGATGAGCATCTGCGATTGGCTGAGTTTGCATACAATAACAGCTATCAGGCGACCATCGGCATGGCTCCTTTTGAGGTATTATATGACAGACCATGTAGATCACCGAGTTGTTAAACCGAGGTTGGAGAGCATCGTCTCTTAGGTCCCGAGCTTGTGCAGGAGACGTCAGAGGCTATTGATATCATCAGGCAGAGGATGCGCACAGCTTAGAGCCGACAGAAGAGTTTTGTTGATCGTCGGCGTCGTCCTTTGGAGTTTGATGTAGGAGACCATGTGTATCTCAAGGTCTCGCCCATGAAGGGCGTAGTTCGATTTGGAGAGAATGGCAAGCTTGCCCCGAGATTCATATGACCTTTTAAGATCACTGGGCGCGTTGGCGTCATGGCCTATCGGTTTGCCTTGCCATCTCAGTTGTCTGGCGTCCACAACGTCTTCCATGTTTCTATGTTGAGGAAGTGTGGGTGTCACGCCCCAAACTCAGAAATCGGGCTCACAAAATTTTCTATCGCCAAATCCGGCGCCGACAGCCTCTGTAGAACCCCATTCTCGGCTCCTACCGCCATTCGTAAGGTTCCGATCCTGGGATGCTACGAGGAGGATTTTCAAAGTTAGTTTGATTCGTAATAAGCATAACCAAAGGCATAACCTACAAACAACAACCAAGAACTCCATTACATTTCCACTATGATCAAAAACTTTACAAGTACAATGAGTATAAAGGGAAATACAATGGTAAGGAACAAAAACTCCAAAATGATCTGCAAGTGCTCCTGTCTCAGCGCTGCTGCGCCCCAACGTCACCTGCACACAACGGTCGTGCATATGCTTATAGAAAGCTTAGAGGGTGGTGAAAGTGTGTGCGCAAGGTAGTAATATGATCATGCAATATCAGAGTAATGCGGAATATGCAGATGGATCCATAATATCATGAGCTGTACCAAGGCTATGCGATGCAAGATGCAAGTCAAGCATACAATCCTCATCTAAGTCCACATGTCAATACAGCTCAACTCTGGGATATCACCGGGGTCTAGTACACTCTAAACCAGATCGCCGCCTCATCGCCCGCAATAGGGTAAGTGGAAGAGACCTCACTATCCGTCTGCCAATATCGGGCTCAACTCGTCGATAGCGGACCCATTCCTCAAGCTGGTCAGAATCAGCCTAACATTGCCCCCTACACTCAGGCGGGTAAGGCCGCACCCCCTTCCAACCGACCACGACATAGTGGAGAGCGCAACCGTCTGATAATTGAAACTCAACACTCATCTACCCACTCGGTCTAGACATTGGAGCAACCTCTTGGTACCATAAGGGTTTAGGGACTTTCACCCAGGGATATCTATAGCACCCTATGTAGAACAAGATTTTCGGTATCCAATCCTGCCAACCACGATACATCTGTGGAAGCTATGGCCCTGATGTCACTAGGGCGTACAATAACCATGTCACACAAATGTGAAATGCATGATTCACGCTATCCAGTCATGCAACAAATCCTGCTCATATCGTGCGTTCATGTAGGGCAACACCGCCTAACCGGGAGCCCATAAATAATCTGCCCGAAGGCATATGCTATGATCAGTCAATTCTCATATCAAGCATACATATAATGCGTATGATCATGAGTCATGAAACTATACTAAACATGTAAATAAGTGATGAACCATTCTTACAACACAGATGGGCCTAGACGGCCTATACACAATAAGTACTGCCTATCAAAGGGGCCCTAGGGAGAGTCGTAATGTGGACATCCAACCAACATTACACTTGCAATGTGGACGTCAAACCAACATTTCTCTCAAGGCATAACCCATCGTAAACATCGTCACATAAATCGTGTTGGGGTCACACATTGCAATGGACCTTAGGTACATCCCATTGGGCCTTAAATACATGAAATGGGCCACATAAATGGGCCACACCAATGGGCCTTATGTGCATTGCAATGGGTCATAACCCGTGGGCCTTAGACTACATCAAATGGTTCTCGACCCATGGGCCTTATACATATCAAATGGGCCTAATCCCATGGGCCTAACATATTGTTTATTTCCATCCAAACTGTTCATGTGGTCGCATGGGCCTAGGCCCACTGCAATATTTATTTGTCATCCAATGTGTGGGCCAGGGGGCCCACTATAATATTTATTTGCCATCCAACGTGTGGGCCAGGGAGCCCATTGTAATATTTATTGGCCACCCAACTGTTCATGAGGTCACGTGGAACTGGGGTGGGGCTGAGACCCACTGAAATGATTATTTTCCAGCGAACCTGTTGATGAGGCCACCCGGATAAGGAGCCCACCATAATATTTATTTTTCAATCCATCTGCTGATAGGTCACACAGACCTGGGGTGGGGCTGGTCCCACCGTCCAGAGGTGGATGGTGCAGATATAACACATACTCCTGGTGGGTCCCACCGTCCAGGGGTGGACGGTGCGGATAGAACCCAAACAGGGTGGGCTCCACCGTCAGGCAGACGATGGATGAAAACACATTCATCACTGTGGGCTCCCATGTGGGGCCCACTGTAATGTATAAATGACATCCAAACCGTTCATAAGGTCACTCTGACCTAGATGAAGAGAAAATAAAAATTTCATTTTGATCTGAAACTTCTGTGGGCCCAAAAGAGAGTTTCAATGGTAGAGGTTCAATCCCACTGGTTTCTGTAACGTGGGCCACTTGAGCGTTGGATGGAGCTGAAACTTGGAGGGCAGCCCACCGTCCCAAGGGCTCACAAAATGGACGGTGC
Source organism: Magnolia kwangsiensis (assembly GCA_037074715.1). Lineage (NCBI taxonomy): Eukaryota > Viridiplantae > Streptophyta > Magnoliopsida > Magnoliales > Magnoliaceae > Magnolia > Magnolia kwangsiensis. The sequence continues at coordinate 84,909,506 of CM073586.1, forward strand.
GGATACAAAAAAAACATCAAGGTGGGGCCCACGGCTGGGCCGTGGGAGGGCTGGTCATCCACTCCCCCGCCATTTGCACGCAGCAGCGTGCTGCTGCTGCCGTTGTCAGAGAGGCAAAGGCTCTGCCTCTTGCTTTGTTTTATTTGAAAAAAAAAAATCATTGATTTGAGGATTTTTGGGTGTGGGGCCCATATCCAAGAAATCCATCCCAGCCATGAGATTCTACGGCTCCTAACAAGCAAAATAAGTCCAAAGTTTGGGATTTTTGGGTGCATGGAATCATCAGAAAATTTCTCAATGGTAACCACCAATGTTCCCTATGCTATGGCCCACTAGATATTCAGATCAGCCCCATTCTTCTACACAACGGCTAAAATGATGTTGATAAGAGGATGGACGACTTGGATTGGATATATACATCAAGGTGGGGCCTATGCAAGTGGCTCACCCCAAAAGCTCCCTTTTCTTTTTCTTTACACAAGGACGTCCAGCGTCCCAGACGCTGGACGGTTTGGTCCTTGAAGAAAGTACATTGTGGTGGGCCTTGTTGAGGTGGGCCACCACTGATGGATGATGTGGGTACAACATATAAGGTGGGCCCCACTTGAAGAAAGGTTGGAAAAAATAAATACTTCAAGGTGGGGTCCATTCAAGCGGGCCACACAAACACAATATGATCTAAAAAAAGAAAATAAAGTAGAGAGAGAGATAGAGGGTGGGACACGCTTGTGATGGAGGGCTCCGCCACTATGAGCCCTCCCTTGTAAGAGATCATACAATAAAATAGGTCCCTCTACACATGGAACTAACAAAAATCATATTCAACGGTGGAGATCCTTTCTCTACCAATATGGACGGTCTAGATGACCTTTAAATGTAATGAAATAAACATCATGATGGGGTTCATGGAGAATGGCCCCATCATGGATGATCATGATGATCAAAGTGGGCCATCGGCCACAACTTAGGGTCCCAAGTGAGATCCAAACCATTGATCGGTTGACCTCACTTGGTTCATCTTAAAAGCATGAAAAACTACTATTAACTAGCACCCACCGTTCGATCTTCTTGCTTCTATGGGGTCCTTAGCACCTTAGCTTTGATTCTAATGGGTGAGATGATGAATGGATGGCTAAGATGAGAGATCTTGGGATGAAGAGGTGGGCCACACTTGGAGTTTTGGAAGAGAGGGAGAGGCTTGGAGAGCTCTCATACGTGGGATTTTTTTTTTCTTGCTTAGGAGAGAGTTTGAAAATGAGATAGACTTGTAAAGGGAGAGAGAGATGGGTGATATATGTTTGATGTGGTGGTGATGGATGTGTAAGACACCTTTTTGACTTTCGTGGCCCCTTTTATATAAGAAAAGCATGGGCTTGTAAGAGATTCTTGACTTTTGTGGTTGCTTGGTTATGGGTGAAAGGTGATGTGTACTTGACATGTACTTGACATGTGATGTGATGAGATTGATTGATTGATGGGATTGATGTGACATCTCGTAGAGATTATCTTAGGTTTCGCAACGCGCGGCGTTTTCCTCGCACCGAACGTTGGCCCACATCTCTTGACCAGGGTATCGCCTCGGTGCGCAAGTCAAGGCATTGGAATCGCAGTGATGGCGCGGTCGCTATAGTAATGGTCTTGGGTAGATTCGATACAAGTTGACCACATATGAATCAGGGTCGCGTGTAAATATCGGTTAAGGGTCGAAGGTTGCCGAAATTCGACCGGTAAGACCGTAAAAGTCTACGAATCGGTACGGACTAAGATACGGGTCTTACAGTGGGTCAGACATAGTTTCCGTTATTGATTAGCAGCCGCTGGAGGTTCGTGAGGACGCTTCTTACATTGTGCAGCGAGTTCGTATCCTTGATCGGAAGGAGCAGGTCCTCAGAACCAAGGTCATTCCTTTGGTGAAGGTTCAGTGGGGTCACCATTCTGTAGAGGAGGCTTCTTGGGAGCGTGAGGCCAAGATTCGAGAGCGTTATCCTCATCTCTTTGATGGTTGATCATGTGATGTATTTTGTATATTATCTCTGATTCTATATGATGATGTTGTCTCTTATTCCTTGTGAGTTATGCCTAGTTGTGATGATTAAGTAAATTTTGAGAATAAAATTTTTATTAAGAGGGGAGAGCTATAAGACCCATATCATAGTCCGTACCGATCCGTAGACTTTCACGGTCTTACCGGTCGAATTCCGGCAACCTTCGACCCTTAATCGATATTTGCGCGCGACCCTGATTCATATGCCGTTAACCCGTATCGACTCAACCCAAGACCATTACCATAGCGACCGCGCCGTCATTGCGGTTTCGATGCCGTGACTCGTGCACCGAGGCGATACCCTGGTCAGGAGATATGGGTCAGCGTTCGGTGCGAGGAAAACGCCGCGATTTGCGAAACCCAAGAGAATTTCTACGAGGTGTCACATCAATCCCATCAATTAATCAAATCCCATCACATCACATGTCAAGTACACATCACTTTTCACCCATACCCAAGTAACCACAAAAGTCAAAAAAAGGTCTTACAAGCCCATGCCTTTCTTACACAAAAGGCCACCAAAGTCAACAAAGCCTTACACACCCATCTCTCTCTCATCCATCACTCCATCACCCCATCACCTCACATCTCCTTACAACTCCCTCTCTCTCATTTCTAATCTCATTTTCTCAAGCAACCAAAAATCCCACGTATGAGCCTCTCCCCCTCTTCCAAAAACTCCAAGTGTGGCCCACCTCTCCATCACAAGATCTCCCATCCTAGCCATCCATTTCTCATCTCCTCCATTGAAATCAAAGCTAAGGTGTTAAGGAACCCATAGGAGTAAGAAGATCGAACGGTGCATGCTTGATAATAGTAGTTTTCTATATTTCTAAGATAGGCCAAGTGAGGCCAACCGATCAATGGTTTAGATCTCACTTAGGACCTCAAGATGTGGCCGATGGCCCACTAGGATCATCATGATCATTCCATGATGGGGTCATTCTCCATGGACCCCATCATGATGATTTTCTTGCATTAAAAAGGTCATCTAGACCGTCCATATTGGTGGGGAGAGGATCTTCACCGTTGACTTTCGATTTTGATGAATCCATGTGTAGAGAGATCCATTGATGTATGATTTCATATAAGAGAGCGCTCATAGTGGCGGAGCCCTCCATCACACGCGTGTCCCACTCTCCATCTCTCTCTCTCTCCCTTTTATTTCTTTTTTTTAATTTTATGAGATTATAATATGGTTGTGTGGCCCACTTGGATGGACCCTACTAGGATGTATGTATTGGATCCAATCCATTTATAGATGTGGCCCACCTTGTATGTGTATGGGTAGCCATGTGATGGCCCACCTAAGCAGGGCCCACCTTAACCTAATTCCTAGGCCCAAAAAAAAAAAAAGGGAACCAGTCCAGAGACGCTGTCTCTGGACGTGGCTGTGAAAACACAAATATTAGCCTTTTTTTTAAGGCATTGGAGGCGGGCCACTTGTATAGGACCCACCTTGATGTTTGTATCCAATCCATACCGTCCATCCTATTCCTTGGACCATTTTAGGCGTTGAGCCAAGAGTTGAGGTTGATTGGAAGATCTGGTGGGCCATAGCGTTGGAGATTACATCATCACCATTCAAAGATCATTTTCCTATTTTATTTTATTTTCTAAACATAAAAATTACCCTATATTAGACTTGTTGGATCTGTTACGAGCCAGGGAAGCTAATGGACGGGGTGGATTTTCTTGTTGTGGGCCCTAGATGCCAAAAACCCCAAAAAAATGGGTTTTCATTGATTTTTTTAAAAAATGGCAAGAGGCAGTGCCTCTGCCTCTGACACGCTGCAGCAGAAGCACGCTGCTACGTGCATCAGGCGGACGGTCAACAGGGGTCCCACGGTCCTATATGTGGGCCCCACTGTGATGTTTATTTGTAATCCAATCTGTTCATGAGGTGGGCCCCCTCCAAGTTTCAACTAAATTTAAAACTCAGGTGGCCCACACCACACGAAACAGTGGGACTAAACCTCTGCCTTTGTAACCCAAATCTGGGTCCACAGAAGTTTCGAATCAATCTGAAATTTGTGTTTTCACTTCATCCAGGTCCGAGTGACCTTATGAACGGTTTGGATGGCATTTAAGCATTATGGTGGGCCACATATGTGGGACCCGTAGTGATGAATACATCTCATCCACCGTCCACGGCTGTGGACGGTGGGACCTACCATGATATATGGGTTTCGTTCACACCGTCTGCCTGACGGTGGAGCCCACCATGGTTATGTGTTTGATCTGTTCCACTATTTGGACGGTGGGACCCACCGTGATGTATGTGTGCTATCCACTCCATCCAGCCATTGATGGGGTGGCCACATCATAGGAAACAGTGTTGATTAAAGTCCACTGTTGGGACACTTTTGGGTTGGCAGAAGTTTTGGTTCAATATTATTTTATCTTTTTTTTTATTTCCACCCTAGTCAGGGTGACCTTATGAGCAGATTAGACAGCAGGTAACATTATGGTGGGCCCCATGTAGGACCCACCATGATGCATTGTTGCATCCAATCCGTCCTTCCACTTTGAAAGCTCATTATATTTATGGACCCATTTAAGACACACAACGTCCATGGGACTGGACCCGTTTGATTTATTTTAAAGCTCATGGGAGTAGGCCCATTTGATATGTATAAGGCCTATGGGTCGAGAACCATTTGATGCATTCTAAGGCCCACGGGTTAAGACCCATTGCAATGCACTTAAGGCCCATTGGTGCGGCCTATGGATGTGGCCCACTTAATGAATATAAGGCTCATAGGATGTGTCCCATTTGATATATTTAAGGCCCAATGGGAATTGCACTTAAGGCCCATTGGTGCGGCCCAGTGGTGTGGTCTACTTGGTGAATATAAGGTCCATTGAATGTGGCCCATTTGATGTATTTAAGGCCCAATGGGATGTACCTAAGGTCCATTGCAATGTGTGATCCCAACACAGATTATGTAATGATGTTTACGACGATCGTGCCTTGGGAGCAATGTTGGTTTGACGTCCACATTGCGAGTGTAATGCTGGTTGGATGTCCACATTACGACTCTCCTTAGGGCCCATTATTAGGCCCGTACCTATTGTGTATAGGTCGTCCAGGCCCATTTGCATTGTAAGGATAGTTCATCTCATTATAACATGTTTAGTATAGTTCCATGACTCATGATCATACGCATTATATGTATGCTTGATATGAGAAGTGACTGATCATAGCATATGCCTTTGGGCAGGTTATTTGTGGGACCCAGATTGGGCGGTGTTGCCCTGCATGAGTACACGATACGCGCAGGATTTGCTGCATGATTGGATAGTATGATTCATGTATTTCGCATTGTGTGACATGGTTGGTGTACGCCTTAGCGACATCGGGGTCGTAACATCCATAGACAGATCGTGGTTGGTAGGATTAGATACGAGAAATCTCGTTCTACATGGGGTGCTATAGATATCCCTGGGTGAAAGTCTCCAAACCCTTATGGTACCAAGAGGTTGCTCCAACGTCTAGACTGAGTGGGTAGATGAGCATTGAGTGCCGATTACCAGATGGCTGCGCTCTCCACTGTGTCGTGGTCGGTTGGAAGGGGGTGCGGCCTTACCCGCCCGAGTGTAAGGGGCAATACTAGGCTGAGTTTGACCAGCTCGAGGAATGGGTCCGCTATCGACGAGTCGAGCCCGATATTGGCAGACGGATAGTGAGGTCTCTTCCACTTACCTTATTGCGTGCGATGTGGCGGCGATCTGGTTTAGAGTGTACTAGACCCCGGTGATATCCTAGAGTTGAACTGTATTAACATGTTGACTTAGATGAGGATTGTATGCTTGACTTGCATCTTGCATCACATAGCCTTTGTTCAGCTCATGATATTTATGAATCCATCTGCATATTCCGCATTACTCTGATATTGCATGATCATATTACTACCTTGCGCACACACTTTCACCACCCTCTAAGCTTTTTATAAGCTTATGCACGACCGTTGGGTGCAGGTGATGTTGGGGCGCAGCAGCGCTGAGGCAGGAGTGCTTTGCAGATAACTTTGAAGATTTTGTTCATCATCATTGTATTTCCCTTTATGCTCATTGTACTTGTAAAGTTTTTTATCATAGTGGAAATGTAATGGACTTTTTGGTTGTTGTTTGTGGGTTATGCCTTTGGTTATGCTTACTACGAATCAAACTGACATTGAAAATCCTCCTCGTAGCATCCCAGGATCGGAACCTGGTGAATGGGCGCTGGGATTCGAGAATGGGGTTCTACGGAGGCTGTCGGCACCGGATTCGGTGATCAGGAATTTTGTTACCCCGATTTTCGATTTTGAGGCGTGACAAACTCTCATCGATGTTACATACTCCTAAAATGGTGTGATAGGGAGCCCTTTAGTGAGCGAATTCGCAATCATATGCATAGTGCTAATAAACTTCACAGACACTCGATGATTCTAAACTCTTTCCTTTATAACAAGATACTTGATGTCGATATCTCTTGACCTTGATGAGTGCTTGCTGTTACTGGATAAGGAAATCATAGATGAATTATCGTAAAATATTCTTAATGGTTTTGGGATATGCTCTAGTACTCGCAAACCAAAGAAAAAACATTGTAACCACAATGCCTAATTATATGCCTCATGATTAGTAATTAATTCAACTTTCATGGTGAATGAGGTTGTAGTTGACTGTTTCACGCTTTTTCAAGATATAACCCCATAACCATCATGAAGATGTACCCTGAGGTGGACTTCTTAGTATCAACGCAGCCAGCATATTCCGTGTCTTAGTATCCAACAAACTCTAAATGGTTAAATCTCCCGTAGGTGAGTCTGAAGTCCGGTCTTTATTCTTTGTAGGTAGTGTAACACTATCTTTGCAGTTATACAATGCTCCATTCCTGGATTAGATAGATACCTGCCTAACATTCCAATAGTAAAGGCAATATCCGGTCGCGTGTAGACTTGAGCGTGCATGATGTTCCCTACTATTGACGTGTACAAAAATTCCTTCATTTGATTCTTTTCTAAATCATTTTTAGAACACTAGATTTGGCCAAACTGAATTTATCACCCTTTACAATAAATGACTGTTTAAGAGAACAATTTTGCATGTCATACCTTAATTTAGGCCTCCTGTGACAAGCTGATTAGTCCACGAGATTTGTCATGAGAAATTTCAATATCCATGACATAAGAAGCGTCACCATGGTCTTCATTTCAAATCTTGAAGATAAGAATTTTTTAGTGTCTCTCAACATCCTGATGTCACTGCTGACTAATAGAATGTCATCGACATACAAAATCATCATAATGAACTTACTCTCACTAATTTTAATGTAGATACATTCATTTGCAGTGTTTTCTACAAAGCCATATGAGGAAATTACTCCATGAAACTTTGGGTACCATTGACCTGATGCCTGTTTTAACCCATAAATGGATTTCTTTAATTTACAAACTAAAATTTCTGAGCCATTAGCTAGAAAGCCTTCAGGTTGTAACATGTATATATTCTCATTCAAATCTCAATGAGAAATGTTGTATTTACATCCATCTGATGTAACTCTAAGTCCATATGAGTTACTAGAGCCATTATAATCCTGAATGAGTCTTTCTTAGATACTGGTGAGAAAGTCCTCTTAAAGTCAATGCCCCCATGCTGGTTAAAACCCTTAGCAACAAGTCTAGCTTTATATCTTTTGACATTACCCTTGGAATCCCTCTTGGTTTTAAATATCTATTTACTACCAATTGGCTTTATTCTACTGGGTAACTCAACAAGATATCATACTTTATTGTCCCTCATGGATTTTAACTCATCTTTCATGGCATCAAACCAATGAGAAGGATTAATACTTTGTTTGACTTGTGTAAAGGATATAAGATTCTTTTCTACCCCTATGTCAAAGTCGTTCTCTCATAAGTAAATCGTCTCGATTTATAAGTCTTCTCTTTCTTTCAGATCTTCTCAATAGTTCAGCTTGTTAGGTGTGGTTTTGATTTTTTATTTTTCTCATCAATAGTTTGTATATGATGTCCTGCGTGGTGTTCTACAGTGACTACAGGATCGACTGCATCATTAATATCCACGTGATCTAGAGTGACCATGACTAGAGTCACAGTCCTTTGTTCCTCAAATAAAAAATTTCTAATGTTCATGCTCCTACTGTTTTCAGTGTCTTTAAAGAATCTAGCATTCCTAGTCTCAACAATCCTTTTAGAGTGGGAAGGACGGTAGAATCAATGCCCTTTTGACCTTTTTGGATATCCAATAAAGAAACAAGTTATGATTCTAGGATCGAGCTTTCTTTCATGCAGGTTATAAATTTTGGCCTCAATAGGATAATCCTAAACATGCAGATATCGAAGACTTAATTTTTTCTTATTCTACAACTCAAAAGGAGTTTTGCTTACTACTTTGTTAGGGACCCTGTTAAGTATATAAACTACGATTTTGATCGCATTACCCCACAGAGATTCTGGCAATGTCAAATTGTTAATCATACTTCACACTATATCCATAAGGGTGCGATTGTGTCTTTCAGCCACTCCATTCTGCTCTAAAGTACCAGGCATAGTGTACTAGGTGACAATGTCATAATCCTATAGGTATCTAGCGAATGACCCTGGATTGCATCCTAATTCATCATATATGTCGTAGTATTCACCACCACGGTCTGATCTGACAACTTTAATCCTTATATCGAGTTAATTTTCAACTTCGGCCTTATAGATTTTAAAGGCATCCAAGGCATCTTATTTCTCACTAATAAGGTAGAGGTACCCAAAACGAGAGTAGTCAATTATGAAGTGTTGAGAAAAGTCTTAAATCTGAAGTTTTTGAGGTCGTTCGACTAGTCGTGGGACAGCCACGACTGGTCGTGAGAGGCGCTCGACCGGTCGTAGGTTTGAGCCCTGGTATGACTCAAAGTACAGAGACTTTGTGTTGTTTTTCTCCGCAGTCTTCGACCAGTCGTAAGTGACACTACGCCAAAACAGTGAAACAAGGATGGTCGAAAACTGTCTCAAAAAGCCAAAAAGGACGGTCCTGGACCGTCGCAAGGGCCGTCAAATTTTGACGTGTCGTATTTTTTAAAGGACGGCCATAAACCGTCTCTAAAGAAGGACGGTCATAAACCGTCTATAATGGTAAGTATGAGAGGACGTATATGAAGCTTAAAAGGACGGTCGTGGACCGTCAATAAAAAGGACGGTCCTAGACTGTCCGTAAAAAGGATGGCCTATGACCGTCAATAAAAAGGACGATCCTAGACCGTCCGTAAAAAGGACAGCCCATGCCCATCAATAAAAAGGACGGTTATAGACTGTCTCGTATGAACCTGAAAAAAATGGTCATGGACCGTCTCTTATTGTCTCGTATGAACCTGAAAAAAACGGTCATGGACTGTCTCTTATGAACCGGAAAAGGACAGTCATGTACCGTCTCTTATGAGTCTGAAAAGGACGGTCATATACCGTCTCTTATGAACCTGAAAAGGAGAGCCTTCGACCGTCTCGTATTTGCATATACACCTGTTATCATATTCTTCTTGATATACACCTGTTACAACATTGTATTCTCCCTGATATACACCTGTTATATAATATATTTCATCATATTCACATTCACATTCACATCCATCTAAACCCAAACTACATAAATCTATCCAAACATAAACTACATTCATCCAAACATAAACTACATCCATCCAAACACAAACAATCTTCCACATTACATTCATCCACGCATACACCTATTACAACATCGTATTCTTCCTGATATACACCTGTTATATAATATATTTCATCATATTCACATTCACATTCACATCCATCTAAACCCAAACTACATAAATCTATCCAAACATAAACTACATTCATCCAAACATAAACTACATCCATCCAAACACAAACAATCTTCCACATTACATTCATCCACGCATACACCTATTACAACATCGTATTCTTCCTGATATACACCTGTTATATAATATATTTCATCATATTCACATTCACATCCATCTAAACCCAAACTACATAAATCCATTCAAACATAAACTATATTCATCCAAACATAAACTACATCCATCCAAACACAAACAATCTTCCACATTACATTCATCCACGTATACACCTATTACAACAGCGTATTCTTCCTGATATACACTTGTTATATAATATATTTTATCATATTCACATTCACATCCATCTAAACCCAAACTACATAAATTCATCCAAACATAAACTATATTCATCCAAACATAAACTACATCCATCCAAACACAAACAATCTTCCACATTACATTCATCCACGCATAAATACATTAACATCATAAATAAAAAAAGGAAATCAGCAACAATTTTGTTTGTCTTTCATCTAATAAAAAAATATTCAACCAACAAAACATTATAATTCAGAATCATGAAGAATTGCAGAAACTTCATTTATTTATTTATTTTTCCTTATAGGTTTAGGTTTAGATTATAAGTGCAAGTTATAGGTTTAGGTTTAGGTTAAGTTATAGGTTAAGGTTTAGGGAATTGAGAAAGGTTAAGGTTTAGGTTAGGATCGAAATCAGGTTCGGGTTCGAGATCGGGTTTAAGTTTGGGTTTTCAAGTTTGGGTTTAGGTTTAGGTTAGGGAGTTGAGATTAAGATTAGGTGTAGGTTTAGGTTTAGGGATTTGAGAATACATTTAGGTTTTAGGTTTAGGTTTACGTTTTACTTTATAGGATAAGGTTTAGGTTTTAGGTTTAGGTTAAAGTTAGATTATAGGTTATAAGTTTAGGTTATAAGTGCAAGTTATAGGTATAGTTTTAGGTTAAGTTATAGGTTAAGGTTTAGGGAATCGAGAAAGGTTAAGGTTTAGGTTAGGATTGGAATCGGGTTCGGGTTCGAGATCAGGTTTAAGTTTGGATTTTCAAGTTTAGGTTTAGGTTTAGGTTAGGGAATTAAGATTAGGATTAAGTGTAGGTTTAGGTTTAGGGATTTGACAATACATTTAGGTTTTAGGTTTAGGTTTACATTTTACTTTATAGGATAAGGTTTAGGTTAAGGTTAGATTATAGGTTATAAGTTTAGGTTATAAGTGCAAGTTATAGGTTTAGGTTTAGGTTAAGTTATAGGTTAAGGTTTAGGGAATTGAGAAAGGTTAAGGTTTAGGTTAGGATCGAAATCGGGTTCGGGTTCGAGATCGAGTTTAAGTTTGGGTTTTCAAGTTTAGGTTTAGGTTTAGGTTAGGGAGTTGAGATTAGGATTAGGTGTAGGTTTAGGTTTAGGGATTTGAGAATACATTTAGGTTTTAGGTTTAGGTTTACGTTTTACTTTATAGGATAAGGTTTAGGTTTTAGGTTTAGGTTTAGCTTAGATTATAGGTTATAAATTTAGGTTATAGGTTATAGGTTAAGATTTTAGGTCATAGGTTTTGGTTTAGGTTAAAGGTTATAGGTTTAGGTTAAGGTTTAGGTTTAAGTTTAGTTTATAAGCTATATGTTTAGGGATTAAGAATATGTTAAGGTTTAGGTTTAGAAAATTGGGTTCGGGTTCAGGTTCGGGTTTAGGTTTGAGTTTTCAAGTTTAGGTTTACATTTAGATTAGGGAGTTGAGATTAGGATTACGTGTAGGTTTAGGTTTAAGGATTTGAGAATACATTTAGGTTTTAGGTTTAGGTTTAGGTTATAGGTTCAGGATAAGGTTTAGGTTTAGGTTTAGGTTATAAGCTATAGGTTTAGGGAATTGAGAATAGGTTAAGGTTTAGGTTTAGGAAAGTGGGTTCGGGTTTGGGATCGGGTTTAGGTTTGGGTTTTCAAATTTAGGTTTAAGTTTAGGTTAGGGAGTTGAGATTAGGATTAGGTGTAGGTTTAGGTTTAGGGATTTGAGAATACATTTAGGTTTTAGGTTTAGGTTTAGGTTTTAGGTTATAGGTTAAGGTTTAGGTTTTAGGTTTAGGTTAAGGTTTAGGTTTAGGTCATAGGTTTTGGTTTAGGCTAAGGTTATAGGTTTAGGTTTAGGTTAAGGTTTAGGTTATAGCTTATAGCTTTAGGGAATTGAGAATAGGTTAAGGTTTAGGTTTAGGAAATCGAGTTCGGGTTCGGGATCGAGTTTAAGTTTAGGTTTTCAAGTTTAGGTTTAGGTTTAGGTTAGGGAGTTGAGATTAGGATTAGGTGACGGTTTAGGTTTAGGGATTTGAGAATACATTTAGATTTTAGGTCTAGGTTTAGGTTTATGTTTTAGGTTTAGGTTAAGGTTAGGTTATAGGTTATAAGCTTAGGTTATAGGTTATAGGTTAAGGTTTTAGGTCATAGGTTTTAGTTTAGGTTAAGGTTATAGGTTCAGGTTAAGGTTAAGGTTTAATTTAGGTTTAGGTTTAGGTTTAGGTTATAAGCTATAGGTTTAGAGAATTGAGAATAGGTTAAGGTTTAGGTTTAGGAAATCGGGTTTGGGTTCGAGATCGGGTTTGGGTTTGGGTTTTCAAGTTTAGGTTTAGGTTTAGGTTTAGGTTAGGGAGTTGAGATTAGAATTAGGTGTAGGTTTAGATTTAGGGATTTGAGAATACATTTAGGTTTTAGGTTTAGGTTTAGGTTTTAGGCTATAAGTTAAGGTTTAAGTTTTAGGTTTATATTAATGTTAGGTTATAGATTATAAGTTTAGGTTATAGGTTATAGGTTAAGGTTTTAGGTCATAGGTTTTAGTTTAGGTTAAGGTTATAGGTTTAGGTTTAGGTTTAGGTTTAGGTTATAAGCAATAGGTTTAGGGAATTGAGAATAGGTTAAGGTTTAGGTTTAGGAAATCGGGTTTGGGTTCGGGATCGGGTTTAGGTTTGGGTTTTCACATTTAGGTTAGGGAGTTGAGATTAAGATTAGGTGTAGGTTTAGGTTTAGGCATTTGAGAATACATTTAGGTTTTAGGTTTAGGTTTAGGTTATAGGTTATAGGTTATAGGTTAAGGTTTTAGGTTTAGGTTAAGGTTAAGTTATAGGTTATAAGTTTAGGTTATAGATTATAGGTTAAGGTTTTAGGTCATAAGTTTTGGTTTAGGTTAATGTTATAGGTTTAGGTATAGGTTTAGGTTTAGGTTATAAGCTATAGCTTTAGGGAATTGAGAATAGGTTAAGGTTTAGGTTTAGGAAATCAAGTTCGGGTTCGGGTTTAGGTTTGAGTTTTGAAGTTTAGGTTTAGGTTTAGGTTAGGGAGTTGAGATTAGGATTAGGTGTAGGTTTAGGTTTTGGGATTTGAGAATACATTTAGGTTTTAATTTATAGGTTAAGGTTTAGGTTTTAGGTTTAGGTTAAGGTTAGGTTATAGGTTATAAGTTTAGGTTATAGGTTATAGGTTAAGGTTTTAGGTCGTAGGCTTTGGTTTAGGTCAAGGTTTTAGGTTTAGGTTTAGGTTTAAGTTATAAGCTATAGGTTTAGGGAATTGAGAATAGGTTAAGGTTTAGGTTTAGGAAATTGGGTTTGGGTTTGGGTTTGGGTTTGGGTTTTCAAGTTTAGGTTTAGGTTTAGGTTAGGGAGTTGAGATTAGGATTAGGTGTAGGTTTAGGTTTAGGGATTTGAGAATACATTTAGGTTTTAGGTTTAGGTTTAGGTTTAGGTTTTAGGTTTTAGGTTAAGGTTTAGGTTAAGGTTCGGTTATAGGTTATAATTTTAGATTATAAGTTAAGGTTTTAGGTCATAAGTTTTGGTTTAGGTTAAGGTTATAGGTTTAGGTTTAGGTTTAGGTTAAGGTTTAGGTTTAGATTATAAGCTATAGGTTTGGGGAATTGAGAATAGGTTAAGGTTAAGGTTTAGGAAATCGGGTTCGGGTTCGGGATTGGGTTTAGGTTTGGGTTTTTAAGTTTAGGTTTAGGTTTAGGTTAGGGAGTTGAGATTAGGATTTGGTGTAGGTTTAGGTTTAGTGATTTGAGAATACATTTAGGTTTTAGGTTTAGGTTTAGGTTTTAGGTTTTAGGTTAAGTTTTAGGTTTTAAGTTTAGGTTAAGGTTAGGTTATAGGTTATAGGTTAAGGTTTAGGTCATATGTTTTGGTTTAGGTTAAGATTATAGGTTTAGGTTTAGGTTTAGGTTATAGGTTATAGCTTTAGGGAATTGAGAATAGGTTAAGGTTTAGGTTTAGGAAATCGGGTTCGGGTTCGGGTTCGAGATCGGGTTTAGATTTGGGTTTTCAAGTTTAGGTTTAGGTTTAGGATAGGGAGTTGAGATTAGGATTAGGTGTCGGTTTAGGTTTAGGAATTTGAGAATCATTTAGGTTTTAGGTTTTAGGTTTAGGTTTAGGTTTTAAGTTATAAGTTAAAGTTTATGTTTTAAGTTTATGTTAAGGTTGGGTTATAGGTTATAAGTTTAGGTTATAGGTTATAATTTAAGGTTTTAGGTCATAGGTTTTGGTTTAGGTTAAGGTTATAGGTTTAGGTTTAGGGAATTGAGAATAGGTTAAGGTTTAGGTTTAGGAAATCGGGTTCGGGTTCGGGTTTGGGTTTTCAAGTTTAGGTTTAGGTTAAGGAGTTGAGATTATGATTAGGTGTAGGTTTAGGTTTAGGGATTTGAGAATAGGTTAAGGTCTAGGTTTAGAAAATTGGGTTTGGGTTCGGGATCGGGTTTACGTTTGGGTTTTAGGTTTTGGTTTAAGTTATAGGTTTAGGTTACAGGTTATAAGTGTAGGTTTAGGTTTTAGGATTTACGTTTATGTTAAGGTTACAGGTTTAGGTTATAGGTTTTACGTTTAGGTTAAGGTTAGGTTATAGGTATAGGTTTAGGTTTAGGTTTTACGTTTAGGTTAAGGTTACAGGTTTAGGTTACAAGTGTAGGTTATAGGTTTAGGTTTAGGTTAGGTTATAGGTTGCTGTTAAGGGAATTGAGAATAGGTTAAGGTTTAGGTTTATGCATTCTTTAGTATTATTTACTATTGAACCTAGTATTATCTACTACATACTAGTAACATACAACCAATACTGGGGCACCATATCATAAGCTACAAGAATTTCATGTCCCCCTAAACAAGGAATCCTCCATTGATAACATATATATATATATATATATATATATATATATATATATATATATATATATATATATATATATATATTATAAGTTTTTTATTTTCATTTACATTCCCAAATACATTCATCATCCATCCAAGAAAATTGAAAAAAGCACTGTCAATCTATGACTAACAGTTGAAAAGGAAAATCATGCATCATATCTTACCAACCGTCTTATGTTTCTTTTCACCATTATAACTCTCATATTTGTTGCAGCTGCTAGTTCACCATCAATAGTCTCCCTAACCAAATCTTTGTGCAATCCCTCCATTTGAAGCAGTGGCTGAAGTTACAAGAAATAGGACTGATTAGTCTTTCAATGTTTTGAAAAAAAATTAAATTCTTTATTTTTGGCTGCAAGTCCACTTATAATTATCATTGGCTCTTAATCTATTTATAATGAAAATCTTAAATATCACCTGATAGTTCTTCTTTGATAAATGTATTGTTTGGAACAAATAATTTATTTTATCATAAATGTCCTGTTTGGAACAAATAATTTGTTTTATCATAGTTCTTACCAAATGGAGGAAAGTATACACATCTGTTATGACATCTAGATTTGATGTCACCTAGTAAAAAGAAGAAAGAAGGTGATTCATATTTATGCTAATGAAACAAAGTCTAATAGTTTACATAGCTAGGTTATTAAACTAATAAATTCTAAGAAAAATAGCAAGTGCCAAGACCTATGGCATAAAAAAATAATTGTTGCATGGATTAACAATCAAACAACAATGGTAAAGGGAAGAAAACTAACTTCTTTCTTGCTCCACATAATCTAGTTGGGGCGTCGTATTAGTTCATGTAAGACCTGTAACATCTGGGTCAATACATATGCATCAAATTGCTTGAGAACATCCCAAGTTCCCTTTATTTTGGTCCCAAAAAAAAATAAAAAACCTGGAAACAAGTACCCATCATCCTAAATTCTCATCAATTAATATAACATGATCACATAAACTTCAAAAACTGCCAAATGCAAAAGTAACCACATGAGCTTCGCTTACATGTAACATAAATGATGTGTACAACACTCCATTAATTATGCCAAGTCCAAATAACACTAAAATCAATCAACTAGCATCAAATAACTTGAAAGTGCCCCAAATTCCATTGGTTTCAGTCCAAGAAAACCTAAAAGCAACTACTAATCATCAAAAACTCTCATTGATTCACATCAAGTGCTTGAAATGAAATGAAAACTCTCAAACAAGAAATGAAATGCAGATGGATGTGTGTAGGGAAAGGAAAGAGTAAAATTGAGGGTTGAAAATGCTGGAAAGGAAACCCAAAAGGAGGATCCGATAATGAATGAGAAAACAAACAAGATGTGGATTATAGTACATTCTCACTGACCCAGATTTGCTTAATGCGGCAGACCTCATCAGGTCCATGTTGCAGACTCTCAGCCTGTAGAAATTGATAAAAACCAAGATGAGGCAGGGAAAATAAACTTATGCATAACACAAAAAAAAGGGTAAAGCGAAAGAAACCTAACAATGAAAGGAAGTTGCAAAGACCAAAATGCCAAATGAAATGTTACATCAAGATACCCAAAACACATAATCCACATTCTCTATTTGAAGAAGAGACTGCCATATATTTCATTCGTTATAAGGAAAAAAAAAAGATTGGTAAGAAAAGCAGTAGAATCTCACTCTACCAAAGTAATTCTCCACATTGCGAGGGCATAAATGAGCTGGCTGGCATGCCATACTTTCCTCATTTTACTCCAGTTGCTCATGTCGCCCAAGGCTTTTGTCACAGCTACAAGTTCTCGAAGTTTAAAAACCATTACCGCCAATCTTATAAACACATAAACCAAACTTTAACATAACCACAATCCAAATTCCTCTCCACTGCATAAAGTCAGGAGTCTCAAACAATCATGATAGTCAGATAAACTAGCCAAACTGATCACTGTTGCTTCAATTAAGGAAGGCATACCACACAAAATTAAGTGGAATGAGGTAATCATGACCATGTGAGAAAAGTTCCAGCTATATCCACCAAAATAAAATTGATAAAAAAAATAAAAATGTTAAAGAAATCCCCATCACCGAGCATGATTGCAAATATGTGTCTACTTTTCATGTACGTTAAATGCCAAACCTTACCATGGAAAATGTATGGCACAAAACAAATACTAAGCATGAAGGAAAAAACAAAATCTTTTAAAGAATAACCAAATGAGCGGCCAAAAAATACATAATCCACATAAATCCATCACATGAATATATAAGAATCAGATCATTGACACACAAATGGTAAAAGGCATGTGGTACCCACAACATTGTCTCCTTCTCACCCTCAGGACCCAACTTGAGAAACAAAATGCACCTGCAGGTTGACAAATGTCACACATGAAGGAGATTGGTTCATAAGAGTAAGGTAGATTGACCATTTTAGCCTGACCATTGTAATTTTAACAAGAACCCAAATGAGGTTAAAAAATAAAATAATAATAATAATAAAAGATCTTTAGTTAAGGTATTTGGAACCCATAGTATTGCATTAGCTTACCCTTTGCAATACCGACTTAAAAATCAAGATGTATCTGCAAGTTGATGCATGTAAGGCATGTTGGAGACTTGGTTCATGAAACAAAGGTGACTGATAATTGTACTGTGGCCTTGGCAATTTTAACTAGAACCCAAATGCATACAACTCTTTTGAGTTCCAAAACTATCAACTCATAGGCAACAGGGTTATCACCGTGTCACTTTGTTTTAAACTAACCCAACTGATATACAACATGTGGAACTACCAATAAAAGAACTTGAAACTTTCCCATCCTCAAATGTACTGAAACTCAAACAAAATCTCCAACATAATCTATCATCATAATCATCTTCATAATCTAAACCTTATCCCAACGAACTGGGGTTAGCTACATGAATCCCGTTCACGCCATTCCACTCTATCAAGGAGCATATCCTCAGTTAAACCATTGGTCGTCAAGCCTATATTAAATAATCTACTTGATCCAAAACAAGTATCAACTTGATCCAAAACCTTTGCAGCCCACAAGAAGTTTTCAATGATTAAACACCTCTGTTTCAGGCAGCATGGTATACCTGATATTTAGATCTACTTTATTTTTAGGTACACACATTACAATCATTTTAAAAACAGATGGACGGCGTGGATATACAGTACATATATCAAGGTGGGCCCCACAGTCAGGGCCGTACCTAATCCGCTCCCTGATATACAACCTTTAATGGTTATAATTGAGATTAAAAAAAAAAAAACTGATGTGGCATTGACTTGCCACCGACCTTTTCTTATCCAAAACAGGCGCGGCCAGGATGGAAAATAAACATTCAATTGGCTCCAGTAAGTTTTAACATTGGGTATTCAATCAACACCGTTTCTTGTAGTGTGGCCCACCTAAGATTTTATCTGATTTATGTTTTGGATTATCCCTTAAAATAGCCTGTAAAAACAGATAGATGGAATGAATGCAAGGAAAATACATTGAGGTGGATCCGAGGGATCCACCCAACCAAGTTGAACCCTATATCCACCGAAGCCATGCTCATCCAAAACATGCCTAATCACATTTTAACCTAAACCCAATTAAAAATTAAGAGAAAAAGCATAAAAAAATATTCAACATTTTCATTCCACCGACCATACAGAATCTTCTATAAATAAATAAAAACTTCCTGGTTTTAAAATTATATATTTAAAAAAAAAAAAACTGAAAAATACACTCAAAACCCGTATAAAATAAAAAGAAAAAAAAATAAATTCCTAAAAACCCAACAAATCTCATGTCAGATTTAACAAGAACCATATCCCCAAATCCAACAAAAATCAAAACCTATATACCAAAATCCCACAAAAACCCTTCCAAACCCTAAAAACCCCAATCTGGAGAAAAAATGGGGAGGGAGAGAGAGTACTGTTCCGCAAACCGATGCTGAATTCATCGGTTTTGATGTTGTAGAGGACGCCTTCGTATCTGATTTCGCATTTGGATGTCAACTAATCACGCTACCGATATAGGAATCTGCGGATCCTCCTCCACCGCTAGATCCTGAAGAAGCTTCTGCTGCAACTGTTGCTGCCATGGCTTTTCACAGCAGAGAGAGAGAGGGTTTCTCGTCAATGGAAGATGAGGAAGAGAGGGAAAATAGGAAAAGAGGAGCGGGCATTTGATGGTTTTCGTCTGGTAAAGAAGATAAAAATTTCAAATCCGTATAATGTGAGTTTACCATTATTTATAACACCAACTCTATTAATGGTCGTACATACATGGGACCATTTTCTGGATGGTTAAGATCGTTTTACAAAATAAAATTATAAATACTTATTATTTACAACTATACTGATTATTTCGATGGTCTGGATAACTCTATATTTTAGCCACTAATGTTATGGACGAGTCAACACCATTTTACATAAAATGCAAGACTCACAATGAAAACTCAGTGATTGAAAACGTTAACTTAAACTTTGGACCTGTTATCGCTCTATGGGCCCCATGGGCCCCACCATGATCTATTTGTTTCATCCACGCCGTCCATACATTTCATAACATTATTTTGTGTAAGATCCAAAAAAAATGAGCCTGAAATAAATCTTGGGTGGACCACACAATCAGAAAACACTATTGAGCGTCGACCATTAAAAACATTTTGGGGCCATAGAAGTTTTAGATCAAGCTGATTTTTATTTTTACCTTAATCTAGGCCTGTATGACCTAATCAACATATTGGATGTCAAATAAACAGCACCTTTCGCCTTAGGAGGATTTTAATGGTGGATATCTAATCACTATTTTTTTCATGTGGTGTGGTCCACCTGAGATTTCTATCCCTCTAATATTTTGGATTAAGCCTTAAATTATCATTAAAAATGAATGAATGGAATGGATGAAATATATACATCATGGTGGGGCCCACAGATAGGCGGTGGTAGGGGGAGTAGCCAATCCGTTTCTGAGAGGGAGGGAGAGTGCTGGACGCCGATTTCCTACGAAAGCCTTTCGCAGGAAGTTCCTGCGTAAGATGGTGGGTGGGGCTCACTGAAATGTACGTTATAAATCCATTCCATCCATCCATTTTTCGAGCTCGTTTTAGTACATTTTATCAAAAATGAGATGGATACAACACTCAAGTGGGTCACACTAGAAGGAAAATTGAGGAAAGAAATTTCTACGGTTGAAACTTTATCAGGCTCCACCTCGATGTTTATACAATATCCAAACCTCTTACAAGGCCATTCCCAATGGGATGAAGTGAAAACATCAGAATTATAGCCTGATACAAAACTTTTATGGCCATAAAAATGCTTCAACGGTACTTATAGAAGCCCACTTTTTCCTCTTGTATGGCCCACGTGAGTGTTGGACACACCTCATTTTTGGTAGCACATCCAAAACTGATCTCGTAAAATGGATGGACGGGGTAGATTTCTCAAAAATATTTTGGTGGGCCTCAACCAGTATCCTTGCACTCGAACTTCATGCGAAAGGCTTTTGCAAGAAATCCGCATCTGAGAGTGCTGACGCTCCTCGAGCTCCGAGTTGCATGAACAGTTTAAAGGAGATCAAAGTTAAATGGGCCTCACGATGAAGTATTTATCATATTTGTACCATTCATCACTTTGGAGAGATCATTTTAGATCTTGATCCCAAACATGAGTAATTTACAATTATTAATTGGACCACACTAGCATTACTGTCCCATTGTTTTCTGTGTTGGGTTCCATTGGAACTTTGGATTTAACTCATTCTTTGGACATTGCCCTAAAATGATCTCTCCAAATGGATGGAAGGTGTGGATACAAAACATACATCATGGTGGGGTCCAAAAATGAGAGGTATATAAATCTCAGGTGGACCACACCACATGAAAACAATAGTGATTGGATATCCATCATTAAAATCCTCCTAAGGCCCACTGTACTTGACCTAATCAACAGATTGGATGTCAAATAAAAAGTACAGTGGGGCTTAGGAGGGTTTTAATGGTGGATATCTAATCATTATTATTTTCATGTGGTGTGGTCCACCTGAGATTTCTATCCCCCTCATTTTTGGCATTAAGCCCTAATATGATTTGTAAAAATGGATGGACGGCATGGATGAAACACATAAATCATGGTGGGACTCATAGAGCACCGACCAACATCCACCAAGTTTTGTGGGTCCCACCAAGTGCTTTTATATGTTTTAGGCATGTCTTCACATGATTTTAGATGGGATGGCCCATTGGAGTTCCGTATACGGCTGATTTTTGGGATATCCTATAATTTAAAGGGGACCCATTAAATGCACGATGTTGATGTTTGACACACGTCATGGTGGGTCCCACACAGCTCGACCTCATGGGGAGTTCCCATGAGCTGGATGTTATGAATATATATAATATTTAAAAAAATATAAAAGCCTATGATGTATTTGTTATATCCACACCATACATCCATTCTGAGATATCATGTTAAGTCATTAGCCAAAGAATGAGACCGATCAAAATCTGCAGTGGACCCCGTCACAGAAAACAACGGAGAGGGTGATTCCCACCGTTGAAACTATCCTAAGGTCCATCGGAATGTTTATTTGAAATCCAACTAGTTCAAAAGTTAAAAATTATACATATATATATATATATATATATATATATATATATATATATATATATATATATATATATATATATATATATATATATACATGAAATAAGGGAATACACAAATATCAACTTGATTAAAAACTTTGTGGCCTTTAGAAGTTTTTAGGCAAGAACAAGGCTTGAGTGGACTACAAATTGGGCATTGCACTTCCACCATTAAAAACTTCTTGGGAGCTGGAGATGTTTCGGATCAAGCTCTTATGTGTGTCCCACTTGGATGAGGAGTTAGACCTAGTTTCAATTGCATTTAAAACTCATGTGGGCCCCACCAAGTACTTTTATATTTTTTTAAATGTCTTCACATAGTTTTAGATGGTATGGCCCACCTGAGTTTCATATACGGATGATTTTTGAGATATCTCATAAGCTAAAGGGGACACATCAAAACTATGTGTATGTCCCACCTTATTGCATGTTTGTATTAACTTATAAACAGGTTGGATCTCAAATAAACATCGCGGCGGGCCCTAAGAAGGTTTCAATAGTGGATGTCACTATCCCACTCTTTTCTATGGTGGGTCCACTTGAACTTTGGATCTGCCCCGTCAGTCAAATGCACCATTCCATGGTGGGCCACGAGCTTAAAAATAAAGTCAATCCATGACTTAGGTGGGCCACACCACATACTATAGTTGAGAGGTTTACCCTCCCATTAAAATATTCATAATCATTTATTGAGCCCACCTTGATGTGGTTCATAGATCCAGCCCATTCATTATGTGTGCCCCACTTGGATGAGGAGTCAGCCCAAGTTTCATACACATCCAAAACTCATGTGGGCCCCACCAATTAAATGTTTTTATATATTTTAGGGATGTCTTCACATAGTTTTAGATGCTATATGGCCCACCTAAGTTTCGTATATGACTAATTTTTGGACTTAAAGGGGACACATCAAATGCATGGTGTTGATGTTCTACACACATCATAGTGGGGCACACACAGATTAACCTCATGAAAAGTTCCCATGAGGTGACCTTATAGTACCATTTCACTATTTAGATAACTCCTTCATGGGTGTTACTCTAACCGTGTAGGGCCCACCTTGATATATTTTATGTATATCGACACTGTCCATATATTTTTCCATCATATTTTAGGATGTGATTTCAAATCACAAGAAATCTATAATCTCAGGTGGGTCATACCAATTAAAACAATGATGAATAACCATTAAAAACCTTTTGAAGGCCACAAAAGTTTTGAATCAATTTGATCTTTGTAGTTTACCTTCATCTAGATCTCCTTTTCATTATCAACAAGTTGGATTGCAAATAAACATTACTAAAATCTTACGATGGGCTCTTTATAATTTTTAATGACGAGTTTATATATTATCATTCCTTTCAATAGTTTGGTCCACTTAAGTTTTAAATCTACACAATTTTTTATACCTGGCCCAAAAATGGGTTGGAGAAACGTATGGGCGGCAAGGATATACAACACCATCAAAATCTCACTTTTGTTATCTAACTTTTCAATTTTTCTTGTCAAAATACAAAATCTAGTTTTCTTTTTTAAAAAATATATATTTTTTACAATTTATGAATTTTTTCACAATTTTGTTTAATTTCTTAAATTTTCTTTTTCAAAATATCATTTTTTAATCTCACTTTTGTTATATAACTTTTCAATTTTTGTTGTCAAAATACAAAATCTAGTTTTCTTTTTAAAAAAAAATATAATTTTTACATTTTATCAAAAATTTCACAATTTTTTAAAATTTTTTAAATTTTCTTTTTCAAAATATCATATTTTTATCGATTTTTTTTTTCAAAATTATCAACATTATTCAAAGTTCTTAATTTTTTTTTCAAAATCTAGATTTTTATAAAATTACAGTTTTTTTTTTCATAATTTAAATTTTTCTTAAACATTGTTAATTATTTTTTTAAGCTTCTTAACTATTTTTTTTTTTTGAAATTCATAATTTTTTTGAGCTTTTTCATTTTTGACCCGAGCATTAGAGACAGTCTTTGATAATCTCTGATAGAGACAGTCTTTGACAGGGCTATAAGACGGTTTAGGACCGTCTCTAATAGAGACGGTCCGTGACAGTCTCTATTAGAGACGGTCCTTGTCTGTCTCTAATAGAGACTGTCTTTGACAGGGCTATAAGACGGCTAAGGACCGTCTCTGATAGAGACGGTCTTTGACAGTCTCAGTTTGCAAGTAAAAGACGGCCAATGACTGTCTCTAATGCAAACGGCCAATGACCGTCTCAGATGATGGCATATAAGACGGTCAAGGACCGTCTCTAATGTGGATGGCCAATGACCGTCTCAGATGACGGCATATAAGACAGTCAAGGACCATCTCTAATGTGGACGGCTAATGACCGTCTCAGATGACCCATATAAGACGGTTAACGACCGTCTTAAATGATTTGTGGAGTTCAAATTTTTAAGACAAGATTAAAGACGGTCAGGGGCCGTCTAAAATTTTAGAGACGGTTTACAGCCATCTCTAAAGCGTCTTTAAACCAAGCAATTTTAGAGACGGTCCACGTTGTAAGCTTCGACTAGTCGTAGGTGGGCTTCGACTAGTCGAAGGAGGCTAGGAATAGTCCTGAAATTTTCAGGACTAGTCGTAGGTTACGCAGTTTGTTCCACGATTTTACGCGAAACTACGGATTTGAGTCTTTTCGCAACTGGGATGCGGAAGGGAAGTTACTTAAACTATAAATAGGTGTTCCTAGGGCTTTTCTAGCTTATGGGAAAGCTTTCTAAAGGGGTTCCAAGGAAATTAAAGGGTGTAGTAAGGGTGAGATTCGAAGTTGTTCGAATCGGGTAAGTCCTTTCTCTTTGTAATTTCTGTTTTTCATAATGGAGATCTATCGCTTTGTGTCGTGGTTTTTTCCCGAAAGGGTTTTTCACGTTAAATCTGAGTGTTCTCTATGTTCTCTTATGTGCTTGGTGCCATTGAATTGCTATCCTAGATCTAGATCTGTCTGATTCCGCAGGTCAAAATCCCCAACATGAAGCTAGTTAAATATCTGTGTTCACTCCATGATGCTTTAGGGAATGGTCCACAAATTTCCATATGTATCACCTTTAAGAGTCCTACACTCCTTGCACATTTCTTTCTGGTTCTAGTCTGTTTTCCTTTTATACAATCAATGCACACTTTATAATAAAAGTCTAGAGAATGAAGAATTCCTTCTCGCACCAGTGTGTCTAATCTCTCACGAGATATATGATACAATCGCATGTGCCATAATATGGAGGAATTCTCCCAGGCTAATCTTCGTTTATATCTTACTTGATTTCCATACAAGTCATTAACATTATAAACATGTGAGGTAATCAAGTCTAACTGGTATAAGTTGTTCACCATAGATCTGATACAAACTTTATTCGAATTAAGGTAAATACTAAATCCTATATTGTTAAATTGGAATTAATATCTCAATTTATCCAAACGAGAAATAGAGACTAGATTGCATCTTATAAAAGACACAAAATGTATTTACCAAATCCAATAAACAAACATACTCTAACCTAAGCCTATAGACTCTAATTGCCTCTACGTCGACTTTAACACCATTGCCTATGTATACTGAGCGTTCTACATCAATTGGGGACCTGGTCTATAGTAAGTCCTGTATAGAAGTACGTATGTGAATAGTAGTTCTCAAATCTATTCACTAAGAATTCACTGACACATTAGTTAGATTAGATTTAAAACATACTAGAATATAATTATTATCCTTTTTTATGAGTTATTCCTTATACTTTACGTAATCTTTCTTTTGATGGCTTGACTTCTTGTAGAAGAAGCAATTATCCCCTTTAGCCCACTTGCGACTCGATCCATTCCTAAGTCGGTTTTCAACTGGTGAACCTGGAGGATTGTAAGGTCCTGAGGATCTCTTATAAGAACCATGTTTCCTCTTTCTATTTCTATTATATACAAGTATATGTCCTGAGGTTACAGGATCAATATTCTTACTATTTTCAAAGGATTTTGACGTTCAGAATTTTCTAAAGTGATCTCTAAATGCAACCATCCCTAAATTGTCTCTAAGGCCTCTATACATTAAACATAGTCAGACTCATTTAGGATGGGAACTTGTTGCATCTGAGTTGGAATTTTAACTGGTTGTAAAATATACTCACATTATCAAATTGTTTGCATAAAACAATTCATGAATAAAACCAAATATCAGGCAAACTTAACAATTCAATTGATTAGGGCTTACAATTGAACTATTCAGGATGAAAATGGGCCTAAACATTCAATCCTGCCAAGAGTCGGTTACATCATCATTACTCCGATTATAGGAGGTAACAATAATGTGTAAGTGACACTCTTGAACATGAAGCTAAGCGATGTCAATTATGTAAATCTGAGACACGCAACACCCATGGGTGAGATGAGTCTTTCAGCTTTATATCATAAGCATCATTTACTCCACTCTGTTCATGCTCTTGCCAAACGGTGATCGTCTGCGTTTTCGTCATTGTTCGCATGAAAAGTAAACGTAACTGAATACAATCCTTTAACTAAATTTCCAATATCACAAGTCCTTATTCATGAAAATTTTCACCGATTAAGATCACTGTAGTGGCTAACACAATCGGATTCCATCCCATAAATTTTAACTTTAGGACTTAGTATTGCGATTTTAGTCCTGCCCTCAATAGATTATCAATTAAATAAGTCTAATTTGACCCACAAGGCAGTTGATATCGATCGTTGGAAAAATGGGGAGTCTTAAAGAAAAACAGATGGGTAGGTTTCACATCCATCATTCCAAATGGTTTATATCAATTCCTAAAAGATGGGTAATGGGCCCACAATAGGGCAAATCAAGTGTCACGCCCCAAACTCAAAAATCGGATTCATAGGAATCCCGATTACCGAATCTGGTGCTAACAGCCTCTGTAGTACCCCATTCTCGGCTCCTAGCATTCATATGCCAGATTCCGATCCTGGGATCCTACAAGGAGAATTATTTTTTATATATATACATTTAACTAGTAATAAGCATAACCACAAGATTACCCAATTCACTAAGGCAACATCATCATCACATATCCACTAATATAATCATTTGAGTACAACACTGAAAGGAAAATACATAAATAGAAAATCAAGCTCCGAAAGACCATTGTACGCTTCAAGCTCAACACTGCTGCAACCTAACATCACCTGCATGCATCTATCGTGCATAAGCTTATAGAAAGCGTAGGGGTTGGTGTAAGTGTGTGTACAAGGTAAGTGTCAAGTGTTCAATACAATGCCATCATCATACAATACCAGAATAAGCAGAAATACTGACAAGATCATGAATTATCAAAGTAAGCAGAAATACTAACAAGATCATAAATCATACGATAACAGAGTGAGCGGAAGTACGAACAAGTGCATAAGTAAATCAATAGCAGGATACGTAATATAGAACAGCTATGCAACAAGGAGTCATAAAGAGCCAAATATCAGATGTCAATGATGCAATGCAATATACAAATCCTGCTAAGTCTGTCTAAGCCATATAAGTGCAGAAATATAGCAGCCCAAAATGCCATAAGCCTGCGAATGTAATGCAATATGTGATGCGAATGAAATGACCATGCTGAAGTGTGAAGTCGGGATGATAGTACGTAGTATCGCAGGCTACGGGGTCCACCACAAGGGACTCCTATCCAAACCAGTCTCCTACCTAAATTTAGATAGTCAGACTCAACATGGTAAACTCCTGATCTCAGGTTAGTCATGCGCCTAACCGAAATCCTTGCCATAACGAAGGTACACAATAATTAGTTGCGCACCACCAGACCGAGTAGATAGTGAATGAATGAATGAGCATGCAACTCCTACTCAATAAGTCCACATATCAGTACGGTTCCTCTCTGAAAAATCACTGGGGTCTATTACACTCCAAACCAGATTGTCGTCCCATCGTACGCAACAAGGTGAGTGGAAGAGACCTCACTATCCTCCTGCCAATATCAATCCCGGCTTATCAATAGCGGACCCATTCCTCAAGCTGGTCAGACTCAGCCTAGCATTGTCCCCTCCTCTCATGTAGGTAAGGCCGCACCCCCTTCCAACCGACCACGACACAGTAGGAGACGCGGCCTAATGGTGTATAGCCCTCATGCGCTCATGCATCCACTCAGTCTAGACGTTGGAGCAACCTCTGGAATCAAGAGGGTTTAGGAACTTTCACCCAGGGATATCTATAGCACCCCATGTAGAACAGATTTTCAGTGTTCCATCTGGTCATCCACGATATACCTGTGGAGGCTACAGCCCTGATGTCTCTGAGGCATATAGTAATCACAACACACAATATAAGATGCATGAGTCATACAATCCAATCATGCATCAATCCTGCGCATATCGTGCGCTCATGTGAAACAATCTCCGCCTACCAGAGAGTCTCATAACAACCAACACTATGACATATGCAATGGTGAATCATATCTCATAACAGACATGCAAATGATGCGTATGGGCATGTATCATGATGTTATCCAGTCACATACTCATAATCGGTATCAATAACAGGCATTGACAATCGACATCGACAACGTGGACATTTAACCAACATTGTCCCCCAAGGAACGGCCCACATAAAGCCTAACATATGATGGACTCATGGTCTCACACAAGGGCCAAATATACAACACCATGGGCCTCACTCAAGAGTTTAATACACATCACGATGGGCCTTTCACATGGCCTAACATACATTACAATGGGTTCCATCGCCTAGCCCTCAAATGCATCACAGTGGGCCTCATCACATAAGCCTCATATACATCACATTGGGCCTTAAACACGGGCTAGATACATATCACAACGGGCCTCAAATACGGGCCGCATATACATCACATTGGGCCTCGATAATCGAAATCGACGATCAGCCACGACAATCGAAATCGACAATCGGCCACGATAATTGGCCTAGATCGATAATCGACCTCGATAATCAAAATCGGTCAATCGATCATGACAAGCAGAATCAGCAATCGGCCACGTCAATCAACGATCGGCCACGATCGATAATCGGTTAATCGGCCACGAAAAGCAGAGTCGGCAATCAGCTACGTCAATCGACAATCGGCCACGATCAGTAATCGGTCACATTAATCAGAATCGATCGATAATAAGAATCGGTAAATCAGTCACGTCAATCGGAATAAGCAATCGGTCACGTCAATCAGAATCGATCAATAAACAAAAATGGCAATTGGACACGTCAATCGAAATCAGTCGATAATTAGGATCGACAATCGGTAAGAATGGGCTTAACAATGCCTATGGGAAGGCCACCATGAGAACATCTAACCATCATTGCACATCAATGTGGACATCTAACCAACATTACTCCCAAGGAGTGGCCCATATAAGGGATTCATACGCAACGTAACATCCAAACATACATCTCATCAGGCTTCATCCATGGGCCTCTAATGCATCATAATGGACCACAACCCATGGACCTCAAATACACAATAGGTGGGCCCTACACATGCGTCTCGTATGCATCAAATGGGCCACATATCTAGGTCTTGAATACATCAAATGGGCCACGCGTCATGAGCCTAATACACATCACATTGGGCCGCACCATAAGGGCCTAATACACATAATAATGGGCCCTGTGTACATTAAGTCGGGCCACATCAATGAGCCGCACTAATGGGCCTCATATAGATCGCATTGGGCCTCATACTGGGCAGCATCATATGACCCTGCCGTAAGACCCGTATCTTAGTCCGTACCGTTCCGTAGGCTTCCGCAGTCTTACCGGTCAAATTTCGGCAACCTTCGACCCTTAACCGATATTAAGGCGCGACCATGATTCATATGCCGTCAACCCGTATCGACTCAATCCAAAACCATTACCATAGCAACCGCACCGTCGCTGCGGTTCCGATGTCACGACTCGCGTGCCGAGGTGATGCCCAGGTTAAGAGATGTGGGCCAACGTTCAGTGCGAGAAAAACACCGCGCGTTGCGAAACCCAAGAGAATCTCTACGAGGTGTCACATCAATCCCATCAATCAATCAATCCCATCACATCACATGTCAAGTACACATCACTTTTTCACCCTTCCCAAGCAAGCCTCAAAAGTCAAGAATCTCTTACACCTCCCATGCCTTTCTTACACAAAAGGCCACCAAAGTCAAAAAGTTCTTACACCCATCACCACCACATCCATCACTCCATCACCCATTACTCTCTCTCTCTCCCTTTATAACTCTTTCTCTCTTTCTCATTTTCAAAGCTATCTCCAAGCAAAAAAATCTCATGTATGAGCCTCTCCCTCTCTTCCAAAAACTCTAAGTGTGGCCCATCTCTCCATCCCAAGATCTCCCATCCTAGCCATCCATTTCTCATCTCCTCCATTGAAATTGAAGCTAAGGTGCTAAGGAACCCATTAGAGCAAGAAGATCGAATGGTGGGTGCTTGATGTTAGTATTTTTTCATGTTTTTAAGATGGGCCAAGTGAAGCCAACCGATCAATGGTTTGGATCTCACTTGGGACCCTAAGTTGTGGTTGATGGACCACTTTGATCATCATGATCATCCATGATGGGGCCATTCTCCATGGACCCCATCATGATGTTTATTTTATTACATTAAGAAGGTCATCTAGACCATCCATATTAGTGGGGAAAGGATCTCCACCGTTGATTTTCGATTTAGGTGGTCCCATGTGTAAAGGGACTCATTTGATTGTATGATTTCTTCAAGAGAGGGCTCATAGTGGCGGAGCCCTCCATCTCAAGCGTGTCCCACCCTCTATTTTCTCTTTATCTCCTTTTTTCCCTCTCTATTTCATTTTTTTTCTTATGAATTGTGTGGCCCACTTAAATGGACCCCATCACGAGGCATGAATTCTACCCAACCATCTACTAGTGGGGCCCATTTTGTTATGTGACATCCACACCATACTCCATGAGGTGGCCCACCTAAGCAGGGCCACCTCTAATGTATTTGTTTCATGCACATCCAGCGTACGCTGGACGTGGGTTGGGAAACACAAATTAAAGCTTGTTTCCAAGCTTTTGGGTGACCCACTCACCTAGGCCCTACCTTGATGAATGTATTCAATCCACGCCGTCTATTCCGTTTCCAAGTTCATTTTAGGCGTTGAGCCAAAGAATGAGGTCAATCCGATGATCAGGCAGGCCATACCATAGAAAACGGTATTTTTTACCCTTCAAAGGCTATTAGGGCCCATCTTGTTGTTTCTAAACGCCAAATAAATGCCAAACATTAGATTTTTACGGCATGTTTGGGCCCTAGAATCTAATGAGCGGAGTGAATTTCCTAAGAGTGGGCCCCACATGTGATTTTGTTTCAAACAATCAAAAAAAAAAAAGGATGCTGCAGCAGTCAGCGCTGCCAGCGCTAGGCGGACGGATCAGCAGGGTCCCATGGCTCCAGTCGTGGGCCCCACCATGATGTATATGTCTTATCCACGCCGTTCATATGGTGGGCCACCCCCTGAGGTGGGCCCCCTCCAAAAATGGGCCTCATCCAACGCTCAGGTGGCCCACATCATAGGAGACAGTGTGATTGAATGTCTATCATTGGAACCCTTCTATGGGCCACAGAAGTTTTAGATCAAGATGAAATTTGTGTTTTTCCTTCACCCGGGTCCGTGTGACCTTATGAACGGTTTGGATGGCATTTAAACATTGAGGAGGGCCCCACATGGGAACCCACAGTGATGTACGTGTCTTATACCACCGGCCAGGCAGACGGTGGAAGCCACCATGATATTTGTGTTTCACTCTCACCATCCAGCGGACGGTGGAGCTGGAGCCCACAGTGTGTGTGTGTGTGTGCATGCGTGCGCGCGTGTGTGAAGTGTGGCAGTGTGTGTGCGTGTGTGTGCTATATGCATGTGTGCAGCGTGTGTATGTGTATATATATATATATATATATATATATATATATATATATATATATATATATATATATATATATATATATATATATATATATTATTATACATAAGCTGTATATATTATATATATATAATTTGTATATTATATTCTTGATGCTGGGCCTTCATGTGGGCCCCCACCCTTGGTGCAGGTGCTGCATCCAATCTGTCCATCCATTTTAAAAGCTCATTTTATGAAATGAGTTAAAGAATGGGCCAGATCCATAGTCCGAGTGGACCCCATCTTAGCATGTTATAAGGTCCATGGGATTAGGCCCATTTGATACATTTCAAGGCCTATGGGTTTAGGCCCATTTGATTTATATAAGGCCTATAGGATTAGGCCCATTTGATATGTATAAAACCCATGGGACTGGACCCACTTTGATGTATTTCAAAGCCTATGGGATTAATCCCATTTGATAGGTAAGGCCCAGTCGGTGTGGCCCATTTGATATATATATATATATATATATATATATATATATATATATATATATATATATATATAAGGCACATGGGTCGAGAACCATTGATGCACTCTGAGGCCCGTGGGTTATGACCCATTGCAATGTACCTAAAGCCCATTGGTGAAGCCCAATAATGCAGCCCATTTGATGAACGTAAGACCCACTAATGTAGCCCATCTGATGTAATGAAGGACCAATAGGAAGTACCTAAGGTCCATTGCAATGTGTGAACCCATCATGGTTTGTGTAATGATGTTTACTACGGGCTATGGCTTGGGAGCAATGGTGGTTTGACGTCCACATTACAAGTATAGTGTTGGTTAAATGTCCGCATTATGACTCCCCCTAGGTCCATTGTTAGGCCATAATTATTGTGTGTAGGCCATCTAGGCCCATCTGCGTTGTAAGGATAATTCATTACTTTGTAACATATTTAGTATCATTCCATTACTCATGCCCATACGCATCATATGTATGCTTGATATGAGGAATGTTTTATCATCATATAAGTTGTTGGACCGAGACATTTACAGGATTCCATATGAGACGGAGCGTCCCAAATGAGAGCATGGTGCGCACAAGATTTGCTGCATGATTGGATTGTATGATTCATGCATTACGCATTGTGTGATATGTTACTGTACACCCTAACGACATCAGGGCCATAGCCACCACAGACGCATGGTGGTTGGCAGGATTGGATACCGAAAATTTTATTCTAAATGGGGTGCTATAGATATCCCTGGGTGAAAGTTTCTAAACCATTATGATACCAAGAGGTTGCTCCAACGTCTAGACCGAGTGGGTAGATGAGCGTTGAGTACCGATTACCAGATGGTTGCGCTCTCCACTGTGTCATGGTCGGTTGGAAGGGGGTGCGGCCTTACCCGCCCGAGTGTAGGGGGAAAAGCTAGGCTGAGTTTGACCAACTCGAGGAATGGGTCCACTATCGACGAGTCGGGCCCGATATTGGCAGACGGATAGTGAGGTCTCTTCCACTTACCTTATTACGCGCGATGAGGCGGCGATCTGGTTTAGAGTGTACTAGACCCCGGTGATATTCCAGAGTTGAGCTGTATTGACATGTGGACTTAGATGAGGATTATATGCTTGACTTGCATCTTGCATCGCATAGCCTTGGTACGGCTCATGATATTTATGGATCCATCTGCATATTCTACATTACTCTGATACTGCATGATCATATTATTACCTTGCGCACACACTTTCACCACCCTCTAAGCTTTCTATAAGCTTATGCATGACCGTTGCGTGCAGGTGATGTTGGGGCACAGCAGCGCTGAGGC
The DNA here is from genome assembly GCA_037074715.1 of Magnolia kwangsiensis. Taxonomy (NCBI): domain Eukaryota; kingdom Viridiplantae; phylum Streptophyta; class Magnoliopsida; order Magnoliales; family Magnoliaceae; genus Magnolia; species Magnolia kwangsiensis. The sequence goes on from CM073586.1 coordinate 84,942,905, forward strand.
AGGAGCGCTTTGCAGATCATTTTGGGTTTTTTGTTCTTCATCATTATATTTCCCTTTATGCTCATTGTACTTGTAAAGTTTTTGATCATAGTGGAAATGTAATGGTGTTCTTGGTTGTTGTTTGTGGGTTATGTCGTTAGTTATGCTTATCACGATTCAAACTGACCTTGAAAATCCTCCTCGTAGCATCCCAGGATCGGAACCTTGCGAATGGGAGCTGGGAGCCGAGAATGGGTTCCACGGAGGCTGTCGGCGCCAGATTGGGCGATCAAAAATTTTGTGAGCCCGGTTTCTGAGTTTGGGGCGTGACACCTGCTGACTACATATCTGGGCCTGGCCGGTGAGGCCCAAGCCTTAAAATGATCTGGAACCTGTGGACGGTGTGGATGCAACACATACATCATGGTGCGGTCCACGGATGGGGTAGATAAAACACTTACATTACGGTGGTTTCCACCGTCCTATAAATAGTGAGGGTAAACCCATACATCAGGACCCACGTCCTCATATGTACGGTGCTGCTAGAATGCATACATCCTAGGTGGGCCCGTGTCTATCTAAATGAAGGACGGTTAGGATATACATCACATTCATCAGCGGTGGACTACAGAACTTACTGATGTCAACTGCAGTGGCAGCAAAAACTGCTGGCCGTCCAGCAGATGGACGACCCATATACAAAATACATACATTAAGATGGGCCCCACCTGCTGCCAGGTGGGTGGTTGGATAAACACATACTGCATGATCGGGCTTAGAGAATTCGCTACTATCCAAACAGATGGACGGTGTGCAGATACAACCCATACATCTAGTGGGGTCCACAGATAAACGGTGCAGATGAAGTACTGCATCATGGTGGAGTCCACGTCCCTTTACTGGACGGATTGAGTGGATATAAAACACTTACATCAAGGTGGGTCCCACCTCATTAGTGACGTCACAACAACAGCTATATAACTGGAATGTGGTAGACCAGCCAACCCAATCCCCACCGTCCAGGGAATTGTCGGTGGAGAGATACAACATAAACATCATGGTTGGTCCCACCGTCCAAGGTCTAGACAGTGCGGACACCACACACACATCATGCAGGGGGGCGCCACACAAAAGGGTGGTGTGGATTGCCACACGTGGCACAGCAAGCCCATCGTCCCTGCCTTTGGACGGTGGGTACATACAAGACATACATCACGGTAGGCATCTCGAACACCGTCCAGAAGGACGGTGTGGATACAAAATACATATCTCAAGGTGGGTCCCACTGCCCACACGTGTAGGGTGGGCCCACACCTACAACAGATGGGTGGCGTGGATAAATACCACATGCAATCAAGGTGGGTGGATTTTCCACCGTCCAGAGACTTTGGACGGTGTGAAAGCAACTTACATCATACGTGGGCCCCACGGATGGGTGGTACAGATAACCCATATATTAGGTAGGTCCTGCAGGGATGGATGGCTCAGATAAAACACGTCCATTGCAGTGGGGCCCTACACAAATGGACGGCTCCCCATGATCTGGCCACAGATCAAGCTGATGGTTATCACAGCAGCTATATCTGCTGGTGTGGGATATACCCACCAATCTAGTTACAACAGGTGGGTCCCACATGGGGCCCACCAAATAAAAAAATATATTATATTTCATATTAATAATATTATATTTATCATTTTAATTGGACTCCATCCAACGTCCAGGAAGGGATGGACGGCTGGAGAATACAAACGCATAAGATGGGTCCCACCGTCCATATCTGGACGGTGGAATGGGTGGATGAACACATGCTCCATGATAGGGCCCACCATCCTAATCATGGTGGGCCACGCCAAAATGGATGGACAGTCTGAGTATAATATATAAATCACGGTGGTCTAAGACCGTGTCCAGACACATGGACAGTCTGGATACAACACATATGCAGGCAAGGTGGGCCCCACCCCTCACACGTGCAGCACGTGTGGGATGAGCTCCACGCGTGCCAAATGAAAGGACGGTTTAAATATAGCAAATACATCAGGATGGGGCCACCAAACTTGCTGCATCAGTGCAGCGGCTGGGTGCTGCTGGACGGTCAATAGCGTGGGCCCTACTTGATGAACAGCTTGGATAAAATACATATATCAATCTGGCATCCACCGTCCCAATCCAGTGGATGGTGAGGATGGAATATATACATTACGGTTGAGTCCCATGACACCGTCCAGAGGTCTTTGGACGGTGGGAATACGGAATTTATGCATTAAGGTGGCCCATCCCACACGTACGACATGTGGATCCCACGCCTCAGGAAAAAAGAAAGGAGATGGAGGGTGTTGGATATAACACATGCCTTGTGTCAGCCCATAGGACTTGCATGACCACAATGCAGCAGCAGCTGCTGCTGCGTGTGACCCACGACAAATGGACGGTCAGATAAACCACATGTACTGAGGTGGGTCCACACATGTGGGACCCACCAGATTAGCTGATATTTATTCTTCCCTTTCATACAGTCCAACAGCATTGTTGCTGGATGCCTGAGCCTACACGGTCAGGATCAGGTGGGTCGTGGCCTATACAAAATGGATGGACATGTGGATGTGGAACGCACATCACAGTGTGTCCAGCACACGCACATCAAGGTGGGTCCATGCGGTGGCCCACCTAAGCTTTGGATCAACATGATATTTGTATTTTCCTTCATCCATGCCAGTTCAAATGGATGGGCAACAATGGTGGGTCCCGCAATCAGATGGTGTAGATCAAACTCATCATGGTGGGCCACACACCTCATCAACATCATCACCAAACAAAGGAAAAGAGAGAGAGAGAGAAGCACCCACGTTAGGATCTTATCTTCTTCTTCTGCCTATAGCCTCTAGAGCTCCAATGGATAGACTTCAACGGTTGAGATCGGTCATGAAGGGTGGGATTGGATGGTAGGAAGGTGGGCCACACTAGCTTCTCCTCTCCCATGGAAAATGCTTGGACGTTGGCTTGCTTGGGGTTTGCTTGAGAAATGGAGAAAATGAGAGAGAGAGAGAGAGAGAGAGAGAGAGAGAGAGAGAGAGAGAGAGAGAGAGGATGGGATGGGTGTGAGTGATGGGTGAAGTGTACTTGACATGTAAGGGATGGGTTTGTAAGAGAGAGTTGAATTTAGGGGAGGGGTGATTTTACTTGACATGATGTGGTGATTGATGGGATTGATGGGATTGATTTGACAAGTTCTCTTTTGGGTTTTGAAACTGCACGACGTTTTCCTTGAACTAAACGCGGGCACATATCTCCTGGCCCGAGAATCGCCTCAGCGCGTGAGTCGCGGCATCGGAACCGTGACGACGGCGCGGTCGCTATGGTAAAGGTCTTGGGTTGAGTCGACTCGGGTTGACGGAGTGCAAATCAGGGTCACGCGCAAATATCGGTTAAGGGTCGAAGGTTGCAGGAATTTTACCGAGAAGACCGCGAAAGTCTACGGAACTGTACGATCTAAGATACGGGTCTTACATCAAGACTTTGTATGATTTGATCATCATCAATTAGCAATGCATGTTTGGCCCTTAACATTCATGGGATGACAGTCTAAATAGAACGTTTACTTGAATCAAGTGGACATTCAGGTCCTTGTTAGGGTCCATAAAGTGTATGGCTCGGATCTAATACTTAATTGTCCACAGTATTGAAGGTCGAAATGTTCAAGTGTTCACCTAGTGAATAGCCATATTACATGCCCTTACCTACATAGATGGTTCAGATCTAAATAAGGAAGCCAATAAATAGGCTTCAAAGAGAAGGCCCATATATAAGCTTTAAATGGGCAACTAATGAACCTTTGAAATTGGGTTGAATAAAATGGGCATGTTTAAAAATATGGAGCTACCATATGGTTAGCCACCAAGCATCAATTAGGCTAAATTGACCGAAGTGGACTCATAGGATAGTTCTAAAGATGAATGGCCAAATAGGCCCAAATGTTGATTTAAAGGAACCCACAAATCAGCACATTATAACACCCAATAGGTTCCTAAGAGGGTGGCCCACAAATGGCATACTGATAACTAGCCCATAAATAGGCCCCAATAGATATGAGTTTAAGGCCTGTCATGGCGAGTCCAATATCAATCATAGTGGGTCTATGAGGTGGCCACTTAGCCCATAAACGGGCATACAAGATAGGCTCAATTTGAGCCTGAACCCAAATTAGAGACCGGTTTATACCAAAATTTAACTGGATCAAGTGTAAAGCCCTGAAAAAATTCATACTTGGACTCGAGTACCAACTCGACCAGAAATCGCGTAGGATTAATTCCTTTTGAAAATATGTGTAAGTTAGCTAGCGCAGCGCTAGAGTAGCTGGAAAATAGTCCCTGATCACTTTAAATACGTTCTACAAGACCCAAAGTGAGTAGAACCAATGACGCTATAATACTCTAAAACCTCGGATCAAACTCTAAACCGGTTTGTTCTCAGGACCTCTTTGAAACTTTGTATTGGATCTAGACCGCGCGTCGAAAGTCCGATACCTACAATCTTAGACCGTTGTAACCTCCTAGCTAGACTTGACAATCATTTCAAAAATCAAGTCCAACCGACATTCAAAGGCTATTTCATTGAGCCTGGAGTGAAGAGAGTGAGAATAGGGTTAGATTTGGAATTTGAAATTTAAATCTGGCACATGACTTGACGCGTTATTATTAAGCATTCTGACCGTCAGAATTTAGCCAAATTACACCCTTGGATCAGAAAAAATTTTTATTTCATATCATGAGACTTGTAGACCTGATCTACGTGCGGTGACCGCTGAACTGAAACTGGACCTCCACGTGCGATCTACGAACACTACTGGTCTGAAAATGGGATGTGAACGACATCTGACATGCATGAGCTTAAGTCCGATCGTGTTCGGCCAAGGGACCTCTAGAAATATCTTTTTGGACCGAAACAGCCCCGATTTGGTTAGGCATCAAGTGAACATTGTTCCCAAGCCTGTTTTGGGCATGTTTTAGGTTATAAAAGGAGCTTAAACCCTCACTTCTCTCACCCATCCAAATTTGCTAGAAACCCTAGCTGGTGGGAGAGAAAAGGTGAGAGATTGTGAGAGAGAGTGTGAGAGAATTTTCTGCTGCTTACACTACCTGTTGCACGTGCTTAAGCAACGCACCTCAACCACTTTTTCGGTGATTCCACCCGGTTTCTAGGTAAGAAAATACCCCAAACACTTGCTGATTTAAGGTTCCTTCGGTTCCTTAGCATGATAGCTTATAGATCTTGTGTATTAGGTTCCCGGTTCACCGTAGACGAAGCGTATACACTCCGTTCGGATCAATACACTTCTAGGCTAAAAGGTGCAGATTTTAGACGCTTTGATTGACTGTTTTCAATGCTTTCAATGTCGTTTAATAGTAGATTATCGACGGCAACGCCGTTTGACATGTACAACATGCTATCCGTTTCTTGTTTCTTAAGCAGACGAAAAATATGAGATTTAGGGCATTTTAGTCATTTGTAGGAAATACTGTTTTCATCCATATTTTGCTGATGTGATTAACATGGCTTCTTGTCGCATTAGGATATTAGGAATGCGTGCATAATCAGTTTGGCGAAGAGATTCTCCTAAATGCACACTTTGATTCGACATACTATATGTAGACTTAAGTGTGTAGACTAAGCGTTTGTATAAATGTTTGTATTAGTATGTATTAAATTAAATGGTGTTATGAATTAGTTTGAGATTGAATTCTCAAATACTATGCTGATGTAAATGATTTCCTACATGTTGGCTATATGCATGATTTCATTATATATATGAAATGCATGTGTTAGATGATTTACTTAAGTTGTATGTTATAACATGTGTTAACATGCTCACATTGATGTATTTCATTTCCATTACACTTACATGATTGCTGATGTGAATTCATAAATGTTTGGGACTATACCTAGTCCAGGCAGTTGGCAACCGAGTAAATTCGTGGTTGGCTTATCTTTGCCACGAACGACGCGTCGATGAACGCGAGTCGTGTTTTGGAGTTGGCGGCAGTGGTTAGGCCACACGAGGTATTTTATGCACTTCATGTCGTTCGACTTGAGATGCGCTCGTGCTAGTCGAGCCCGTCAAGTAACCCGACTGGCCATTGTATGTTCACCTTGTATGAGTCATAACTGCTTGAACCTAGGGTACTAAACTTACCACTGTAAACCTTATTAACCATGGTACCTTGATCCATAAAGACTCATGAGCCAGGCATGGTGGTATGGGACACCGTGGTCGAGCTGTCGGCCTACGCTGGGGCCACAAACCTCCCCGTAGTGACCAGTGAGCAACCCAGACTCATGAGCAGATTATGGTGGTATGGGACACTATATTCTTGTTGTCGGCCTACATTGATAAGGTGATGGGGGAGCGGTGTAACGAGTGCGAGCAACAGCCCTGGCAGCCCTTTGTAGTGACCTCGAGCGAATTTTGAGTCTACAGGAGGCGACGACCCTTCCATAGCAACAAGAGTACAAGTAGGCCTATATTGATAAGGTGATGGGGGAGCGGTGCAACGAGTGCGAGCAACAACCCTGGCAGCCCTTGCAGCGACCTACAAAATATACATCGTATGAGATTACTAGGAGTGACGACCCTACACAGGATCTATGTTGGGATGGATATAGGGGAAGTACCTTAGTTTCCCAATATTGTTGTTTGAAAAGGACTAATAATAACTCGGTAATCATATCAACATCACATTGCATGTGCCTGGAAGATGTAGATCACTGAGCAGTACGCAAGCATGCCGCGGACGCAGATGGTGCCGTAAGAGGGAGAATGTCGGTGAGGGCATCCATCATGTCATGTCATATTGCATTAAAAATAGTATTAGGAATGTTTGATTTACTGCTTTACTATTATCGCATGATTGATTTGAGAACATGCTAATCTTTCCTCTATTATTCCACTGAGTTAGCTACTCACTCCCACGTTACGGGATGGTGTTTGCAACATCCACCAGACCCTATCTTAGATGCAGGTGAGGCAGCGATAGAGGAGGCAGAGCCGGATTATGATGAGGACCAGGACGAGTTCTCATATATGCAGTACCACGACGGCTTTGCTTAGGTGGCCTGGATTGACGGGACTTCTCAGTGGGACTATTTTTGACCTTTTGATTCTGTTTATTTACATGTATATGAGACTCAGAGATGTATTCATACTTTGGAGACAGTTGAGATCTATTTTGTTTTCCATACAGTGATATGTATATCTTTTAGTCTTCCGTTTGCTTTTATCACTGAATCTGGAGTATGAATTGCAGTTTTGGTATACTTTTACTCATGCGAATGCTTTAACTCAGACAACATTGAATCATAATCATTTTTGTTGCATAAGTGACGGTCTGGAACTCGGGAGTTGGGTTTATACACGACCCCCGATTTTCAGGGTGTTACATCAAGCCTACAACACATGGCCTACTAGATATGTTTTGGCTAGAGACATTAAATGGGAGTAGACCCATTCATTGGGTCCATCCAATTGTAGTTGAGTGCAGGCCCAAACCCATGGCTCGCACGCTGGGCCCGCTAGGAAATTAAAAGAGGGCATTTGCCCAAATTTTAAAAGGGACTTGAGGCCTTTTCGTCCAAAGGGAAAGGAAAGGATAACGTCCTAACCCTAAATATCCGATGCCACAACTATGTTTTTGGAAATCAGATCATGCTGAACTATCCAGTCGTTAATGGAAGCTCTCTCCCCAACTTATTGAGAATGTTCAAGGTCTAAGGCATTGGAGAGTGCACGTAGGCTAATGGACGTCAGCTCTGATGCCGAAGAGGAGAAAGGGAGGGAAAGACAAAAGGGTTGGTGTTGGCAATGGCTGGCAATAAATGTTTCTCGATGTTGAAGGTAGGCTGTAACCTTATGCGTCCATTAATGGCTACTAGATGTTGTTGATGATTTCAGAGGTCAATATACCTCATTACCGACGAATGACTTCTAAGGTCCTTCATGCTTGATGGATTGAACAGCCATAGGTAGGGGTTTTATCCTTTCTTCCATATTCTGATTCGGGTATTAGGGTTAAAAAGATTTAATCATTGGATTCATGAATTAAAATCCTCAATCATAGTTTTGGGAATAAAAATTCCTAATGTCTACTTTCAGAATCGAATCCCTGATATCTGGATTTGGGACTGAAATACCTAATTTCCCTGATTTGGGAATTTAAAATCCTAAAATTCTAATTGCTATATTTAGGAATTAAAATCCCCAATTTTTGTATTTAGAAATCAAAATCTGAAATCCCTAATTGCTGGATTTGATCCTCCATACCACATGCACAGTGGCTTTGATACCTGAAATTGCGGTGAAGACCGCTTAAGTTGAAGTAGGAATATCCCAATATGTCCTAGAGGGGGGTGAATAGGACTTTTTAAAGATTTATAAGTTATTTTTCAGTCCTATCTCACTAATCCAATCACAGAGTATAAATTAGGATTGAAAGGGCCTAGCTATATGCCCTAGAGGGGGGGTGAATAGGGCAATGCCAAATAAAACTAATAACAGCGGAATAATAAAAGATTTAAAGCACAATGCTAAATATAAAACAATCACAATAGCCTAAAATAAAGAGATTGATACTTTATCAGTTCTAAGGACAACCTTACACCAAAAACCAAAGGTTTAAGGTAGGACAACCTTATTTCTAGAACGTCCTTTGTATCACAAACGAAAGAGGAATAATAAGCAATGAAATCAAAATAACTTGCGGAAAATAAATCCTAAGTTATTACAACATTCATCCACACTTGCTTGAAGTGATTACAACATTCATCCACAAACACAAACCACAAAACTGAATGAATAAAGGAATGAAAGAATAAAGCACATCCACAACACAACGATATATAGTGGTTCACCTGTGTGTACACCAACTATTATTCAACAGCCACACAGATTGCTACTCCACTCCTAATATCCTCACACAGGGGATATTAGCGTGCACTATCAAAATAGGTTTCACAGGTTCACCTAAAACCTTCACAATTGTGTCTTTGATTTCGGGCTTACACAATCCAAAAACCCCACAATCTGAGTTTTCTAGCTCTCCTCAGATAACCAATACAATGAGATTTTTCTGGCGAATCTCAAACAAAAACCAGAGAAAGTAAATTACAAAACATGTAAAATACCTGAATCACCTTTTGAAGAAGCCCGGTAGAACCAATCGGAGTAGAAGTTTGATTCGACGTTCAAAGTCCAATACTCACTTTAAGAATGGTTCTAAGTCTAATTGATTTTAGATAAAACGGGCTAGATCTATTTGATTTTGAATCCAAGAAGAAGGAATATCAGAAATTCCCCTTTTTAAATAAGATTGGAATGTAGATCAAAATTAAAAAAGAATAAGCTAGCAAAAGAAATATTAAATGAGCACAATGTAGCTTAAAATAAACACAAACTTATCTCAGAGAATAGCCTAAAGAATGCTCGAATAGAATTGATTTGAAGTGCTAAAACTCTGAAGTTCGTGCTCAATTTATAGACTGAAAAATCCCGTCTACGACTGGTCTTAGGATCCTAGGACTGGTCGTAGCTACAAAGATTTTTGAAAGATTTCCGTGGGATAAGATTTTCAGTTCCACGACCGGTCCTGAGTGGTCTACGACCGGTCGTGGGTTACCTACGACTGGTCGTGAGACACCTACGATCGGTCGTAGGACCCCAAAAATGGTTGCTAGAGTTTGAGTCGTAGGGCTACGACCGGTCGAAAGATGAGTCGTAGAACTTCCAGGACTGGTCGTAGGATGTCTAGGACTGGTCGTAGGACAGCTAGAAAGATCCAAAAATCTTCAACTACCTAGCACTAGTCCTGAAAAACCTAAGACTGGTCATAGCAAAGCTAGGACTGGTCTTAGAACACTTCAAACAAGCATATTAAAATATATGAATTATGTATCCAGAATGACCTACAATAAAGCCCATCCTAAGGTCAATCTAAGGTCAAACAAATCTTAAAAGTGAGATGGACATTGAAAGTCTTTACACTCAGATGACCCTTAAGAAAAGCTTGTGAATATTCAAAACTTGTAGTAGGCCTTCATGAGCTTGATCTTGACTTGACAAAGTCTTCTAGTAAACTTAAACTTGATCAAATCTTGAACATGCAAACTTGAATACTTCTATTCTTGATTTCTTCATCCAAGACTTGAAAACTTTCTTCATTTAAGATCTTGTCGTGAAATGCGATGTCTTGATATGTCTTGATTGCAATGACTAGTCTTCAAACATAAAACACAAGATATACAAGACATAGATATAGGTTTTGGCACCACAAAATTTGTCAACAAAAGGGATATGAAATCATAGCACTTATAAGGATTACTCAAGAATTAACTCTATTGGCTTCCAAGCCTAATAGAGGATCCAATCACAAACTATTTAAAAGACAAACAATGTGTAGATGAGATTGTGATGGATATAACTGTGTGTGTATAGAATGTGATCATATATAAAGACATGCAAGGCAATCACATAAATGAAAGACATTATCGAACTCCGATTCCATCGAGTGATGGATCGATCTATCGACAGTTGAAAAACAAGAGCGAAGCCTTGAAAAATTTCAGGATTACAGATATGATCGGGGAAACAGTCGATGTCATCGGAATTTGTACATCGATCATATCGGATACCTTGTCGATGGGATCGATAAATCGTATAGATTTACATGTAAGCTTGCTGGACGATTTATGTCCTGACTCGATCCAATCGACAAAGTCTCGATATGATCGATATAAGAATATGGATTGATCGACTGACACCCCGATCAACATTAAAAGCAACCTGAAATTCTTGCTGGAGAGAACATGTGCCCTCAATCGATATGATCGACTGACACCCGATATGATCGATATTTGAGTTTAGATTGTTTCGAACAGTCATCGATACATCAAAGCATTTGTTAGTTTTCTTTAGAAAAATAGGGGCATCGGAAAGCAGTCTGTCGATATGATCGATCCACTTAAGATTTGATAGATTTTCGAATATCGATGATATCGACTCGAAGGTCGATATATCGATAAATCGTCCAGAAGATTGTTTGATTGTTGAACACTTTTTGTCCTCACTCGATTGTATCGATTGATATGCCGAGGACATCGACAGAGTTGGTCGATCATATCGAAAGGGGAATCGATATAATCGACAGTGTAAGAAAAACTTAGAAGATTTTCTTTTTGATAAAAAGTTTTCTTACACATAAACCCTAAGATGTTCTAGTTCTTTTTAAGGGTTTAATCACCTGGTGTTTTGGGATATGGGATGTGAGGCTATGATTTACCTTTCAGTGAGCTTCTACACATCCAGTTGAGGCAGGTGCTTGACTTGATCTTCTTGTTAGGCGTTGTTATCCGACTGACTCAACCTACAACGTAATTGACAAACCAGGGCACGTAGTAAATGCACTTTCAATCTCCCTCTTTGTCAATTACGTGACAAAATACCCAAAACACCCCAGGAACATATCTAAACAGATACATCTTAAATTGTGTGTACATGTATTAACACAATTTTACAAATTCTAAACTCCCATGTACACACCCAATAAACTTCTCCCCTTTAATTCAAAAACCCTTCCTTACTTGTTGTGGTTGCTCCCCCTAACACCTGCAACAAAGATATACAATTTCCGCTCGGGGTGTTTGAATTGTTCTCCCCCTTTTTGTCAGTCATTGGCAAAGTTATAAGACGTGATATTGACTGAAGATTGAAGCATATGGGAGAACCAGAAGTAGATAGATGTATATAAATGAGAGCAGTGTAAAGCATACATCAATGAAGACCAGAACATAAATCCATGAAGCAATCAGCACAAGCATTGTATAATCAAATGGGAATCTCAGTAAAATGAGAATTAAGTTCAGCCATATCAACAGAAAGATTTCATTGTCCAGAAATGTAGGGATACCCAGAGTAAGTAAATAAAGATGGATGCAAAATTAGGTATTTTATGGCTAGACACAATTTTAACATAACTGTTTCCTTTTTAGCACATAGAAGACCCGCCAGTGGTTAGTAACTCAAGAATCTGCTGCACAGAGTGTTGGAGATCTTCCATCCTGTTTTCTATTCCTGATAGTCGTTGTTCGCAGTGTTGGAGTCGCTCATCAATTCTAGTGAGATTGTTTAAAGATTGGCGCTCAAGCACATGATGCTGATGATGTGTGACAGAAGCAGAACTATAATCAGGAGTTCGATTGGATCTCCAAGGAATTTCTTCATTAAGCATGGGATCACTAGCTTCAACAGGTGAAAGGATCTTCATATCCGATGAGACAGAAGAATACACATGTTGCGCTGCTTCAAGGTCAAACCATACTTCAGGATATACCTTATCAGTTGTTTCCGACAGACCTGCCCAGTGTGCGATCTTGCAGATAAGGGATGGAAAAGGCAGAAATTCAAGATGGTCACTGCTGATTACCTTTATTAGCTGGTCTAATATGAAAGTCGGTAAGCATACAGGGATTTCTTGATAGACATCATATAGAATGTTAAGTGCAATGGGACTCAAATATGTGTCATTTGCATCACATGGGTACACATTCGTGCTGAAGATATTGTGAAGGAGTCGGAACGAGATTCTCAGGTATTTTACTGGAAGAATATTGCTATCATTTCTAGAAATTGTCCTACCTTGTCATAGTGCTTGTGTAATTTCTCTCCATCTACCCAAATCGTTTAGATTTCTACTAGTGACAGGAATTTGTGTCACTTCAATGTTTAGAGTGTGACCAAGAACTGATGGAGTAATGTGCTTGGTGTGCTGCATGAATTTCAGACATATACAAGGTGGGTAATCTTGGACAACATGACAATAGTTGAAGAACTGTTGGATCATTTCAAACTGATATGGCCCGCCCATATTAAACATATTCTTCCATCCAATGCTTTCCATCATGAGATCCACCCCATAGAGTTTGATAGTACTAATAGTACGATCGACTATTGTGACTTGTTCCCAATCTGACTGGTTTTGAGGGGGTCTAGAATATTTCTCTTTCTTGTTCTTGAAAGATTTTGCAGATGAGAGAGTCTTACCTTTTCCTTTAATCATCTCCCTTGTGTCACTTGGGTGCCGAGATTTCAGTTGGACTTCAAGCACATCAATCAGAGGAACTGATCAGGGCAGAGAGCTGGCCCTTTAAAATTTTCAATCAGTTTTTTATTTGGGCGCCATATGTCGATCATATCGTCCAACCTATCGATTGTATCGAGAGGTTGTCGATCGATTCTATCGAGACTACAGTCGATGTTATCCATGGTCACATGACTTTTCACTTTCTGAACAGCCGTCGATTGTATCGATCTTCAGTCGATGAAATCAAAAAAAGACAATCACTTGTACTGAGAGTACGTGCTATTCAGATTTTTCTTTAATTTTAACACGCTATTGTATATTTCCCAAAAAATTGCACCAGTTCTGTACAAATACAAACATGATAATGTATATATACAAAATTTAGAGGTCTCCAACCTTAGATGTAACATTGAGGATTTAGCAAAAATTGCATCATTTCACCAAATATCCAGGTTTTGTTGCATAACCTAGACTAATTTCTTCTTTCTCAGAGTTTCTCAATATCATTCCTTCCTTTTCCTAGAATAATGTAGCAGTGGTTATTTGTACGAAGACCTTTCATAATTGATTTCCCTGATTGATCTAGAATCTCGCATTCTTCTTTGTTGAAATTTACCACATGCCTATTATCGCAGATTTGAGAGATGCTCAGTAAGTTATGTGTCAATCCTTTTATGTAAAAAGAATTCTCATCTTTAAACAGACTAATTCCTTCTATAATTCCCTGACCAATTACTTCAGCAGTGGTTCCATCTCCGTAGGTGACTATCCCTTTGTGAAGATCCTTATAGTTTGAAAGGAGAGACTTGTCACCTGTGACATGTCTTGAGCAACCACTGTCTAGGTACCATTTAGCCATATTGCCTGATAAATGATCTGATTGAGTAACAAGGCAATTTGTCTTTTCTTTAATCACCCACTTTGTGACAGGAGTTTTACTTGTGGTAGATTTGTTCTTCTTATTTGATTTGTCCCCATGACTTAACTGCTCCTCCATCCTGTCAACTATCTTAAGTGGTGATGATTGCACACTTCTTTTATTTAGCTCATAAACTGACTCCTTATTTTTGCAATGAGCTGGGATAGGTTTGGTGTTACTACTGGATGCAACAGATTTTCCAAATGGATGTGTATTAGTTTTTGTTGTAGCCTTTCCATAACCTAATCCCTTTTTGTCCTCTCCATATTTTTCCATTCCTAACAGTTTTTCTAATTTCTCACCACTCTGAGAAAATTTGCAGTTTATTTTGAAAATTTTTCTAGATTCTTCTAGATCATTTTGAAGTGTATGGTTTCTATTTTGAAGGATCAGATGTTCCTCATTTAGAGCTTTGACTTATTTCTTTAATTTTTATGACTCAGATTTCAACGAGTTGTTAGTTCTTTTAAGTCTATCATTGTCTGAGTGGCATTGATGCAAATCAGTGATTAGATGAGTATTAATGTTTGAAGCTTTATCTAAATCTATTTACAGCATTTCCTTTTTGTTTTCAACTATTCCAAGTCTTTTGACAATATTAACGCTATAGATGTAAAGTTGATTGTAAGCGTTTTGTAATTCATTTTGCTCTTTATTTTCTTCTTCCTCAATTTTCTCATTGTCAGATGAAAATGATTCAGTGGCTTGTTGTTCTTCTTATCTTTCAGATTCCATGGGAATAATTGAAGTGGTGGAGACCATAAGAATTTTCAAAGGTTTCTGATCTCCATCACTTCCTGAGTCATTGTTTTCTGAATTTGACTCCTCCGTATCATCCCATGTGGCAGCCATCGCCTTGCCCTTGATTTTTCTGTTTGGGCATTCGGTAGATAGGTGTCCATACTCATGACAGGCATAACACTATGGTTCTCTATTTCTTTTCCCAAATTTTCCTACTAAAGGTTTGTCTTCCACCTTTCTACCTTTAAAGGGGCGGCCGCGATTCCTTTGAAAGAATCTTCTGAATCTTTGTGCCAGCAGAGATACTTCCTCATCTTCATCTTCCTTTTCACTCTCACTGTCCTCATGTTTTGATATCTTAGAAGTTTTTAGGACAGTGTTTTTGGATTTTTGGAGTTGTGTGAAGTGTAGTTTAAAAGTTTGTAGGGAACTTACCAATTCTTCTACTTTCATCTCATCAATATTCCTACACTCCTCAATTGTTGTTACCTTGGATTGAAACGTTCCGGTAAGGATCTTAAGATTTTTTTACATATTTTAGGTGTTTTACATATTTTAGGTGTCGGAACCTTCTCTCCCAATCCACCCATGGAGTTACAAATGATGTTTAATTTTGTGAAAAACTCCATAAATGTCTCATGCTCTTCCATGCTGAGATTTTCAAACTGTGAAGTTAAGAGTTGTAGTTTAGATCTCTTCACAGTTCTTGTGCCTTCATGGGTTGTTTCCAATAAGTCTCATGCTTCTTTAGAGGTCCCACACATACTTATCTGATTGAAAATGTCTTGGGACACGGCACAGTAGATGGCGTTCATTTCTTTTGCTTCAGCATTTCGCTGTTCTTTGTCAAACGCCGTCCACTTCTCATTCGGTTTGGGTTTAGTGATTGTGGTTTCATTTTCAAGTACAATTTGTTCCGATGGTACCACATATCCTTTTTCAACTACATCTCAAACTTCATGATCTAAAGATCTCAGGAAGTAATGCATTTTGGCCTTCCAGTAAGCATAGTTTGATCCATCAAATACTGGAGGTCTAGTGACAGATGAGCCCTCTCCTTTGGCCATATTTCTACTTCAGTCAAGATCACTCTCTAGGCGATGAAGCCCTTAAAGAGAGACCTGCTCTGATACCAATTGAAATTCCGGTGAAGACCGCTTAAGTTGAAGTAGGAATATCCCAATATGTCCTAGAGGGGGGTGAATAGGACTTTTTAAAGATTTATAAGTTATTTTTCAATCCTATCTCACTAATCCTATCACAAAGTATAAATTAGGATTACTCAAGAATTAACTCTATTGGCTTCCAAGCCTAATAGAGGATCCAATCACAAACTATTTAAAAGACAAACAATGTGTAGATAAGATTGTGATGGATATGACTGTGTGTGCATAGAATGTGATCATATATAAAGACATGCAAGGCAATTACATAAATGAAAGACAATATCAATCTGAAACACAGTCATTTTATAGTGGTTCGACGACTTGTCTACTCCACTCCCGGCTTCCACACTCAACCCTTGAGTGACCGGATTTCACTAAGGAGGTTTCTCATGGTTCACCTCAAATCTAAGGTTTTAAATCAGGTTCACCTTCAACCTTTACAGAGGCTTCTACTCGGTTCACCTCAAACCCTAGAGTTTTACTGGCGTACTCCTAACCAGATGTTTATGCCCACACAGGACAAGGGTCCACACAACACACCCTAAGGTTTCTACTCGGTTCACCTCTAACCCTGGAGTTTTGTTGGCGTACTCCTAACCAAATGTTTATGCTCTCCATAGAGCAAGGGTCCACACAACGTACCCCGCACGTACACTCCCGTCGGAGGCTTCCTTCGAGGACTTCAAATGATGAGCAACACTTAAAACCCAATCCTAAAAAGGAATGATTACAAGTGTCCTCTGGACTCTTAGTACTTACAGATAAGTTGATGAGTCCCTTTCAGCGCAATGATGAAGATTTCCTTCTTGTTGATGAAGAATCTTCAGCTCCCTTGATCCGCAACACAAAGATGTATATATGCTAGGCTTAGGTTGGGTCAAGGCTATGATGGAATACCACTCTCTGAAGATTTTCCTATAAGGAAGATAGAGAGGTTCCCATCATCTATGCATTCAAGGCATCCCAGCTTAATGATATGTCATTAAGGTAGTAGCTGAAGGATCCTTGAATGCGGAAGTTCATTCTCCAATCCACTCTATGAGATATCAATGATGAGGGTGGATTGGAGGATGAACTTCCTGAGAGAAAGGGCTTCGTAAATGATAGGAAGGTTAAAACACTCTAAAGCACTCTCTACTTTCTCTACCAGCAATGAAGACTACTCTCTCTATTTACAGGCAAAAGGTTCTAACGGATATAAACGGTCATATTTATGACAGAGTTCGATATCATCGATCAGTCGTCGATATGATCGAGCGTATACTCTCGATTGTATCGGCCAACCTCTCGATGATACAAACTCAATTGTCATTTCGCTTTTGGAAACCTACCGCCGACTGGTCGATGAGATCGAGACACACATCGATGTTATCGGATTTCGAACTCCGATTCCATCGAGTGATGGATCGATCTATCGACAGTTGAAAAACAAGAGCGAAGTCTTGAAAAATTTCAGAATTACAGATATGATCGAGGAAACAGTCGATGTCATTGGAATTTGTACATCGATCATATCGGATACCTTGTCGATATGATCGATAAATCGTATAGATTTACATATAAGCTTACTGGACGATTTATGTCCTAACTCGATCCAATCGACAAAGTCTCGATATGATCGATATAAGAATATCGATTAATCGACTGGCACCCCGATCAACATTAAAAGCAACCTGAAATTCTTGCTGGAGAGAACATGCGCCCTCAATCGATATGATCGACTGACACCCGATATGATCGATATTTGAGTTCAGATTGTATCGAACAGTCATCGATATATCGAAGCATTTGTTAGTTTTCTTTAAAAAAACAGGGGCGCCGGAAAGCAGTCTATCGATATGATCGATCCACTTCAAATATGATCGATTTTCGAATATCGATGATATCGACTCGAAGGTCGATATATCGATAAATCGTCCAGAAGATTGTTTGATTGCTGGACGCTTTTTGTCCTCACTCGATTGTATCGATTGATATGCTGAGGACATCGACAGAGCTGGTCGATCATATCGAAAGGGGAATCAATATAATCGACATTGTAAGAAAAACTTAGAAGATTTTCTTTTTGATAAAAAGTTTTCTTACACATAAACCCTAAGATGTTCTAGTTCTTTTTTAAGGATTTAATCACCTGGTGTTTTGGGACATGGGATGTGAGGCTATGATTTACCTTTCGGTGAGCTTCTACACATCCAGTTGAGGCGGACGCTTGACTTGATCTTCTTGTTAAGCGCTGTTATCCGACTGACTCAACCTACAACGTAATTGACAAACCAGGGCACGTAGTAGATGCACTTTCAATACCAACTGTAATACTTTATGCAGAATTACAAGGATCGTGTTAAGCATCGAATATGGAGATCTAAAGGGCTGGATGGCTTACCTTGTTGGGACGCCATTGCCGAAGATAGGATGTCGAAGTCCTCCTCTCCTTACACCTTTAGAGAAGCCGTGATGAGCTTGAAACTTCTGTCGGTAGTGTTGGATTGGGGACCCAGCCCTGTTTTATAATGTGGAGGGCAGAGGAGTTTGAAACCCATCAAAACTCCTCTCCCTATGGCTCCACATGAATTTCACAACCCACTGTGTGTGTATCACAATTATTGCACTCCACCCCTAACACAAATATCTGAATGTATCACAACTTAGTGGGGCCTACTGGTATACCCAATCATATTATCCAACCCTTAGGATAATCCAAACCGTTGATCAATAAAGCCCACTTTATAGAATTTTAACACACTTGAGTTTTGGATCTACCTCATTTTTAGCCCCATGTTGTTATATGTTCTCATGTTATGAAAAAATATTGATGGATGGTGTTCTCATAGACATCACGGTGGCCCCGATTAGTATTGCGAAAGCCTTTTACAGGCACTCTTCCTCAGCTTCCAATGCCTGCCTGACCGAATCTGCCCCTACCGCAATGGCGGTGGCAGCAAATTAAGGGGGCTGGGGAATGGGAAGGGATCTACCATGCTTTGTTTTTGAAAATTTCCATTGATCACTTGTTGCATGACCTATTTTTACGTGTATGTGTTAAAAATGAGTCTCATCTGTTATTTATTGTTTTTATAAAATATAATGGGTGGAGTGGATTTTTTATAATTATTAATGTGGACCCTATAAAAAAAATCAACATTGGAGATCTCTCCCTATTATTTTCTTTGGTGTGGTCCATCCTAATCATAAGTCAACCTGATTTTTTACCTTTGGGTCCAGCTGTGATTATTCAAAAAAAGGTCGGAGTGAATTTCATATATGCATTAAGGTGGGCTTGATTGTGCCTTCATTTTTATTTTATTTTTTAAGAAGATAAAAGATAAATTTCTTCCCGAGGACGCCGGCGCATACGACCAAACCTAAATCTCATTGCTAGAAGGATGATACTCCCAATTTTTATAGGGCCCACCATCCACCATGATCGGAATATAAAATCTACTCTGACCATTAGTCGTGTGATATGATATTAAGATCATTCCAAAACAACTAGGCCTGTCTCTGATTCAGATGGGCCACACTGAAGAAAATGGTTGGGACAATGATGATTTTTCATCAGGCTCAACATAAAGATGATAAAAAATCCATTCCAACCATTGGATTTCATAATAACATTTAAGCTTACGGCCAAAGAATCGGGACACTCCATGAACCAGGTGGGTTACATAGAAGGAAAGTGAAAGGATGGCAATCATCGTATACAGTATTTTCAATCATATGGTCCACCTAAAGTATTGATAGAGCTCCTTTTTAATACCTATACCTAAAATTAGGTCTTGCTACTACTGACCAGATGGGATTTTCATATACACAACAATTTAAGGCTCATGTCGCTTTTGATTTTTCCAAGTTAATGTCTCTCGGCACCGGGAAGAGATGGGGCTTCGGTGTAAATGGATGGTCAAAGCGCGTGATGTGAATATCGTGTACCTGGAGAAATGTTTTCATATTTAAATTTGGATGGTCAAAGCACGTGATGGGAATATCGTGTGCTTGGAGAAATTTTGGGACGGGGGTTAGAGCTGAAATTTCATGACAGCGTTCAAATGAAGACCAACGGTCTAATAGGCCAACATGTATGGATACATTCCAATGCATATATTTTCATCTGGACATATCTAATATCCATATTACCAATCTGGATCGTCCATTAGGTGAATGATATTCTTCCACGGCTTCGGTTGAAAAACCGCAGCAATTGGATGCTCCTAAACATCCCTGAGTGGACCTATTCCTACATATGATCTAGTCCATCCATTTATCATGCAACTGGCAGGGCTTTTTGGATCATTCGATTTTAATTATTTGTATACTTAGCGTATTAAGAGTAGCTCGGGCCAAATGGGCAGTCCAGATTGATGACATGGATGGTCCGCATGTCCAACTGCAAATAAATATTGCAGTGGAAGGTTTTCATCCACTTGTGGGATCTCTATGGGAAGTGCGATCGCATTTCAAGGCAGCTTCTCATGGCATTATAACATTTCCACCAGCGTGAGTGTGTGGGGGTGTGTGCGTGTGTTAAAAAAAAAAAAAAAAAAAACATACGCAACACTCGACTTAAAAAGGAGGGAGGTTTATTTTATTTTATTTAAAAAATAATAATAATAAAATAAAATTTGCATTGCCTTATCCTTTTCAAAAGGAAAAGATTTTCAAGAAGCTGCCTCCTTAATTGACATAAATAACATTCCACTGCCTTCGGCTGTGGGGCCACCGTGATGTATAGTTTTTATCCACACTGTCCGTCCATTTTGTCATATCATTTTAGGTACGATGGAAAAAATAGGTTTTATCCACACTGTCCGTCCATTTTGTCAGATCATTTTAGGTACGAAGAAAAAAAATAGGCAGATAGAAGGCTCGAGTGGACCACACGGTGGGAATGGAACGCTCAACGTTAAAAACTTTCTGGAAGCTACAGAAGTTTCTGATCACGCTGATTTTTGTATTTCCCTTCGTCGGGATCAATATGATCTTATGAAAAGGTTTGATGGCAAATAAACATCACGGTGATGCCTAGGAAGGTTTCAACTATGAGTGTCAATATTACAACTACTTCATGTGGCATGTTTCACTTGAGCTTGTCTCATTTTTGTGTTCATACCGTAAAATGATCCGAAAAATTAAATGGACGATGTGGATAGATGTAAACACCCCATCTAAAATGAGGACAAGCCACTTTTTAAGCTTAAACTTAACTTCAATAAAATTATCTCATACTAGCTTAGAAATCATTAAAAATCTAAATGGGTCATACATGGAGCATCCTCGACACGTCACATAGACAACAAATTGACTAGATCGATTCACCCCAAATCCAATAATGATTTGGTCAAGGTTGTGCATTCAAACTCCGAAACCCCAAGAACTCTCTATACGTAGCAACTAATGTATGGAAAAAAATGATAAGATGAACTCTTTCTACCTAAGGATCACTCTTTTTATTACTTTGTCTTTCCTAATAATATTTTGTTGAGGCATGAGATGTCAAATTTTCAAGATTGAGGAAAGTACGGTCGTTCTTGTATACAAAATAGACATAGTGTTATTGAAAGCAAATTTAGACCAATTAAGATGATTTATGGTTCATTGGAAAGGAGGTCAAATGATCTTTCTAACGAACTTAAGTTTCATTCAATCCAGATTATGATAAGGAAGATTCAACCCTTTTACCAAAAACACACATTGCTGAGTAGCCACAACAATAAAAACTCTAGCTACACTTTAGATTAGTCAAACAAGATCTAATCGAAGTGATTTCAATTCCATTGAAAATCTTATCAGACGACATTTTCAATGACCCCAAGATCATTGAAAATAGACAATCAGTCAAATTACAGATAATTGATTTCATATACAGAATAGTCATACTTTTGATAGGTCAAAAGAGGTCTGATTGAAGTGATTTTAGTCTTATTAGGAAGCTTATATGATTATCTTTTTAATGAACTAAGATTAAAAAAATGGATGAACAACAAACAAGATACAAGCATTTAAATGGTTTATAAAAGTGATTTCAAATGAAATCCAATCGAAGTGATTTCAATTCCATTAAAAGTTTATTAGGCGACATTTTCAATAATCTCAAGATCATTGAAAATAGACAATCGGTCAAATTGCAAACAACCAATTACATATGCTAAACAATCGTACTTTCGACAGGTCAAAATGAGTCTAATTGAAGTGATTTTAGTCTTATTAAAAAGCTTATATGACTATTTTTCAAACGAAACTAAGATTACCGAAAACAAATGAACAAGGAACAAAATACAAGCATTTAAAATGGTTTATAGAAAAAGATAAAAACTAATTATGATGTTATATATATAATATTATATATGATATATTAAAACCGTTACTTTATGTCAGACGTACGATATATAATGTATTATTTTATAACGTAACAATGAGTGCCCACAATGCTTGTATAAGAAGCACCCATTGCCACGAGAAGAGAGGAAGGAGAAAAAAAAAACAAATGGATGAAAGTAAGACAAGTAAGAAGAGAATAAAAAGAACAAATGGAGGAAAGTAAGACAAAGTGGGAGAGAGCGAAAGAGAAAGAAATAGAGGACGAATGAGAAAAAAATATAAACAGAGAGTAGAAAGAGAGAGAGGAAAATACAGAGAGAGAGAGAGAGAGAGAGAGAGAGAGAGAGTCCGAGTATTGGAGTTCACTCATAAGTATTACTCAACGTACCTTAAAGATTTCTAACATGCCGCATAGGAGATAAAAAAGGCCATTAAAGAAGTCACTGAGGTTAAGAGTTTGTCCACCTTCATTTAAGTTGCATTCTACTTCACACATTCCAAGGGCATCAACTACATTCATATTTCATTATATCTCATTTTGCATTATTATCCCACTTTCATTTTTTTTCCCTTCCCATGATCTTAAATCCTACAAAGCAAGTCTACTTTGTACTTTATCTTATTTACTGCATTTTGATTTTATTTGCCCTAGAGCTGGGCGTCAAGTCGAGTCGGACTGGATTGGGTCTAACTCGACTTGGTCCAAAATTTCCATGGCCTGACCCAAACTCGATCCAATTTGGGACTGAATCCAGGTCATCTGACTCGATCCGATCCGGTGCACTACTGGCCTAATCCGATCCGAATCCGAGTCGGTCAGGAAAATCAAGTTGGATTGAATTAAGTACAATTCGGATCGGTCCTTATATTTTTTTTTAGAAAATTTAAAAAGAATAAAAAAATTCAGACCTGCACAATCTCGTCAAACCCTTCTAGAAAGAACCGATCCCAAACCACAGACTTGTACATTTCTCCTATTGACGAAACATTTCCTAGGAGCTGCAGACTAAACCGAACCGCATCAAAATCCAGAGGCTGAGATTTGAAAGTGGCTGCAACAACATCGATGTCATCCGATTCAACGAACGAGGTTTGGTTTCAAGATCTCTCCATCATAAAGGTTCCGTAGGATTTTAAGAGGGAGAGATATTGGATACAGGGAGTGAGAGAGGAGACAGTGGAGGGGCCGAGCCAGATCAAGATGTGTGCGGCACTGGTTCAGGTAGAGAAAGAGATAGAAAAGATTAGGGATTTAGGGTGAGGGTGAGGGTAGCTACTACCGGGTAGGTAAAATGTAAAAAATAAAAATAAAAAACTAGTTATATGGACCCAACCAGATCGGATCAGATCAGTCCGACTTGGGTCTAATCAGATCGGATCGGTCCAGATTGACCACTGATCCAAACTCAATCCGATGTACAATCAGATCTGACTGAGCCAACTCAATCCAACCCGATCCTAGCCTTCAGTTCGGATCGGATCAAGTCGGAACCGTCGAATCAGTCCGATTTCTGCTCAGCACTACTAACTGCTAGTTCGCGTTTTATTTTATTCATTACATTTTTCACTCAATTCACCTACCCAGGGCCACTTTTCTATGCGATGTAAGGCTAAATATTTTTCTTTTTCTTATTTTTACCTACCCAACTCTTATGGTTTATGTGAAGCATGACAAATAAAATAACGTTGAAATTTTGCTGAATCCCCAAAAAACTATAAAATCTCATGAAGTAGAGACCACACATTATGTGGGCGGAAAAACGTGCCTAATCCCTTCCTTTTCCGTCACCAAAGCCCTTACTTGGAATCTACGATCACAGACCAACTGTAAGAGTCACTTAAATTAGGGAATCGTGAGATTCTCCAAACCTTAAGTGATTTTACAGTTTTTAACTGACCGTAGACTTTGAATTTCATTTGACTAGTGGCGACTCGGAATCAAATGCATTTTCACATTTGAATCAATAATATACTCCGACTACACCAATAAATCAATACTAAAGCTAGAGAAGTGAGGGCACCACTACGCTTGTGTGGGGGAGACATTCACAATAGAACTCATAATTAATTACGGTGGGCCCCACAGAGCCCCTGCTTGGACAGATTATGGTCTACACATGGGCAAGGGCAGGGATAATCCACTTCCCTTCCACTGTATTTCTTTAGGAGGGGCATTCGAGCAAATAGGTAGACTGCTTGGGTGGTACCAACCGTGGGACGTAGATTAAATACTACAATGTCAATAGCGAATTCACTGTTGAAGTGATGTCACCACCCCACCATGATGTATGTGTTGTATTCATACTGGCCATCCATTTAGAGAGATCATTTTATGCATGAGCTAAAGAATGAGGTCATTTTATGCACTGGGCATCACTGTCCCCACTGTTTTCTAAGGTGGGGTCCACTCAAGCTTTTGATCTACTTCATTCTTTGGCTCATGCCCTAACACATACATCATGGTAGGGCCCATGAAACTTAGGGACCACCCAAACCATGGAACCATTTGCTTGCATGGATGGATGTCATGATGGAAGGTACTTTTTTTTAATTATTAAATTTTTTTTATATAATTTGAACAAGTGGGGATACCCCACCTGGAGTTTATTATTAAGAAGAGATTTACAATCATGTACTTCGGGCGGGCTCCACAGAAAACATCGGGCCTCGCCTATCTTATATTCTTTGAACAACTAATGTACAAGGATCTCCAAGAAAAGGGAAATGGAAAGCTCAGTTATTCTAGCTACCCCAAAATAGAGATACGCTAAGGGGACCCATAAAAAACAAGGCCCTAATCCCTTCCCCTTCCTGAAATAGTCCATTCCCGCTTTACCAAGCGCAATAAGTCTCCAAATGGGTCTGGGAAGGTTTGAACGAGTGAGGTAGCTCCTATTAGGCCAACCGCTACTTGTCATCATTGCCAATGCGTCCACCACCACGTTACCTTCTTGAAAGGAGTAGGAAATCAAGAAATGTAGCAAGTTTCAAATGTAATGAATGGCTCCCATACAGCACCAAATATTCCAAGGGATGGCCACATTATGATTGGAAACTGATTCGGGTATGATAGAGGAATCTGTCTCCACTATAACATTTGATAAACCCAACTCATTGCATATTTCTAGACCATCCAGCATGGCTCTACTTTCCTCCATCGTATTTGAAACTCTCCCATATGAACTGTTGAAAGCGAAGATAATGCGGCCTTGATAATCTCTACAAATTTCTTCCACCTTCGTCACTAGGGTAGCCTCTCATCACCGATCCATCAACATTCATCTTGATCCACCCCTAATCCGGCTTAGACCATTTTATAATTTACATCCTTTCCATGAAATCAACATGATAATCTTGAAGCCCCGCGGGCTTGGAGAGTGATTTTTCCCATAGGGGTTTCCCTTCCTTTATTAGGGAGCGTCTTGCCTATCACATGGAGCTATTTATAGATTCTAGATACTATAAATGCACTAAGATTGACTTCCCCTCAAATCGAATTGAATTATGTCCCAGCCACAATGTAGGGAGGGACCTGATGAGGTCGATGAACATCTTCCTTAGGAAATAACTACTCTAAATCCACGTAGCTATCTAGACTCCTCAGAGAGCTTCCTCAAATCTATGAGGGATAAAAGCAGGAAAAATTTTTAATAAATTCAAAATAATTTAATTAATGATAAAATAAAAAATGAAATTACAACTCTTTAAATAAGGAACTCAAACCTAGGATGGAGTTTTAAACGTAGACTTCAACTTAAACATCCTTAAAGCATGACTTACTATTTATAGACGACCTCTAATCCTACTAGACTTCATGATTTTCATCCAAAAATATTAATTTTCCAATTTGTCCCAACCATATTATTCTTCTAACTTTTGCAATCCCTTTTCATGTTGGGCACAACTTCTACAACTCAAAGGATCAAAAGTTATACTTGAACTACAACTTACTATTTATAATAAAAATGAAAAAAAATGGCACTTTTGATCGTTGTATGATGGAATCTCACAAATCTAGTGTGGGAAACATAGCATAGTAGGGTTGGTTAGCTTAAGTAGGTTCTCCTACCCTAAAATCATATATAGTATATCGAAAAACTCATCCCAAATTGCGAGATACAACTGATTGAAAGTTCTAATGGCCCGGATCATTTCCGCCTTCGATTGGGCCTTTTGTAGTCCATCTTTGCCATGAAAGTGTTTGCGACCTGCTCTACATTAGTCCCCTCCACTTTAAAAGAACTCAACCTCGAGTTCTCATGCAGCTTCATTTCACGATAATCGTTTAAGTCTGCAACATTGAAAGTACACGAGATCTCCATGTCATCCAGAAGATCAACAATGTGAGCATTGTTATTGATCTTATGGAGGATCGGTACCAGTCCAATCTTCTTGTTCTTTAACTTATTGTAGGTTTTGGTCAGAAATATATCTCCTTGTGTTGATGAACCATAATATTGTCGCCCACCTCGAACACCTTTTGCTGTCGATGCTTATCGACTTGTTTCGTTCGAAACTTGCAACTTGGCTTGTACATCTGCATTAATGCCCACAATTCAGTCTGTCATATGTTCTGTTACAATGCTTATACCACTAGCTTGGGTAAAAGGACTAAGTCAAGTGTGTGGTTAAGCACTCGACTCTAAACAATCTGGAATGGGGACTTCCCTGTCGAGCGATTCACCATATTGTTAAATACAAACTCCACTTGAGACAAGGTAAGATCCCACTACTTTGGCTTGGTACTTGAAATACACCAGAGGAGCTTTCCCAATGTGTGATTCACACTATTGAACTGAAGTTGAAATACCGAATCGATTCCACAAAGTTTTCCATAAGTGGTTAATCAACTTCATGTCATGGTCAAAAGTAATAGTCTGAGGAACCCCTTATAGCCGCACAATCTCTCTGAAGAATAAATTCACCATGTGTGTTGCATCAAGAGTCTTTTAACATAAGATAAAGTCGTCATCTTTAAAAAACGGTCTACCACCACGAATACCAAATCCATGACGCACAATGTTCGTAGGAGACCAAGCATGAAGTCCATAGATAAGTCCCCTCAAGGGTTGTCAGGCATATGTAATGGGGTGTAGAGGTCCGTATTTTGAGACTGCCCCTTGAAGGCCTAATAAACAGGACATCACCGCACTATTTTACCCACATCACGTACCAATTGAGGCCAATATTATTGTTCCTCAACAAGCGCTTATGTCTTGCCTTGCCCAAGGTATCCAAAAAGGCCACCTCCATATATCTCTTCGATAATCTGCTCTCTTAAAGAACTTTGGAGGATGCATAGTTGATTCCCTTTGAAGAGGAAACTATCTTCATATATAGGTCACTTGGATGACTTTCTTGGCACTTCACCCATGCATTCTTGAAGTTCTTGTCATTGACATTAGCTCCTTGAAACAGTTGAGGCTAATCACCTCATTACTCATCGTAACCAGTAGTGATGTACAATAGTTAAGTGCATCAACTACTTATTTTGTTGCCCTGACTTGTGCTTCAGATCGAATGTGAATTTCTTGCAAAAATACAACCCATCTAGTATGCACATGGTTTACGTTAGCCTGACTATTAATAAACTTTAAGGCTTCATGATTAGTGTAGAGAATAAACTCTCTCTGAATCAGATAATGCCACCAATATTATAGCATTTGAACTACAATGTATAGTTTAAGACCATATGTTGATAATTTTTTTCAGGCTTCGTTGAGCTTCTCATTATAGAAGGCTACCGTTTGCCTTATGATAAGTGTAAGACCCGTATCCTAGACCGTATCGTTTAGTAGACTTCCACGGTCTTCCCGGTCGAATCCCAGCAACCTCGACCTTTAACCGGCATTTGCGCGCTACCCTGATTCACACGACTTTAACCCAAATCGACTCAACCCGAGACTTGTACCCTAGCGACCGCGTCGATGCCGCATCTCGTGCGTTAAGGCGATTCCCGAGCCAGGAGATGTGGGCCCGCGTTCAGTTCGAGGAAAATGCCACGCGTTGCAAGTATTAAGGGAATCTCTACGAAACATCCCATCAATCCTATCAATCAAAGTACACATCACCAATTAATGCCAAGTACAACCACCCCTCCCCAAAAGTCAACATTTTCTTACAACAAAGTACATACTTACATCACTCACCATTACTTCTCTCCCATCACTCTCTCTCTCTCTCTCTCTCATTTCTCTCTCATTTTTTAAGCAACTCCCATGAAGCAATCGTCCATGGCTTCCATGAAGAAGTTTGGTGTGGCCCACCTCCATATCACTCAATCCCCCCATGCAAAGACCATCTCCACCGTTCAAATGTATCCCTTAGAGCTCTAGGATATGCTGATGGAAGAAGAAGTCCGAGAGATAAAAAGGTGGGTGATCTTATTTGTTGATTATTTTTTTATGATTTGAGGGCCCACATATGTTGGGACCCATCTTGACGTATGCATAATCAAAGAGGGGCCCATAGTGGCGGGGTCCCTCCACCATCTGACATTTATCTCTCCCTCTTTCTTTTGTTCATGATGATTGTATGGCCCACTTCATCCATGTCATCCACAAGATGGACCCCACCTTGATATGTGTGGCTGGTGGGCCACGTGTACGTGGACCCCACCTTGATGGACATATAGCACTCTAGCCATCCACGCTGTGGAGCGTCCAGCAGCAAAGGCTGCTGAACTGCACCAAGGAAGGCTGAAATATTAGCTTGATTCAATTTCTGATGGCCCAACCACGTGGTGCCACCTTGATTCATGTATTCATCCCTGCCGTCCAAAACAGCACAGGATGTGTGGGGCCTGTTGTGCTTTTGTGGTGATCCACACCGTCAAAATCATGGGACCACCATAATATAAGTTTTATCCGGGCCGTCCGTGCTTGGACAGTCCTGTGGGACCCACGCATGATGAATGTATTAAATTCATACCGTTTGGCCAATTGAAGAGACTGTCTTATGGCATTCGTGGGACCCACCCACACGTGCCACACGTGTGGGGTGGGCCCACCTTGATGAATGAATTCTATCCAGCCATCTGTCCAGCGTCCTTGTCCAGGACGCTGGATCCCCTTTTCTAACAAAAAAAAAGAAAAAGAAAAAGAGAAACAATATGGAATATAATTATAAAATATAATAGTATAATATTATGTTATATATATCATGCGCATATATGGTGGGCCCACGTGGAACCCACCTTGCTGTTTATGTTCTGCACCGTCCATCTGGACGGTGCTGTGTATTAACCACCATGATGTATGATTTCATCCAGCCGTCCATTAGCCTTGGACGGTGGACTCTTAATGTGCTGCTGCTGCACATGCAGCAGCAGGCATGACCACACATGTGTGTGTGGAATTCATCCACACCGTCCATATCTGGGGGCCACGTGATGTATGTGTTTCATCACCTACCGTCCATCGATTTTGCTGGTGGGGCCCTGCCCTGTTATTTGTGTTTACCTCTGCAGTTCATCCAGCAGCAGATGGCTGCTGGATTAGAGTCAGCAATACTGTGGGGCCCACATGTGCCATGTAAGCACCGTCCATACTTGGACAGTGTACATTCATACCGTCCATCCATCTTACAGCACCAAGGTGGCTGCTGCAGTGTTATCGTCCAAGCTCTGGGCCCTACCATGAAGTATATATATGTGTTTTATCAAGCCGTCCATCCATTTGCATGGGACCCACCCCACACGTGTGACATGTGTGAGGGTGGGGCCCACCTGATGTTTGTGCTCTACATCCAGCCATCCATCCAGCAGGGATGGGACGATGGGCCCATTGAGGTACGCATTTCGTCCAGCAGTCCATCTAGACGCTAGACATTGCAGCTCTGAAATTTTTTTTAAAATAATAATAATAATAATATAAATATATACATAGACACATATATACTATAATATATAATACATGCTGGTGGGCCCTACATGGGACCCACCTAAGAGGAAAGGGGATTGGCTGGCGTTGCACAGCCATTGTTGTGCTGTTAACGGCAGCAATTGGTGTGGGTTTGATCCACACCATCCATTTGCATGGACCCACCATAGATGTATGGGTCTTGTCCACACCGTTTACCTGTCCTGACGGTGGGACCCACCTTGATACATGTGCTATGTATCCCCACCGTCCAGGACGGTGCAGTGGGCTCCAACGTGATGTATGTGCCTCCAATCCACACTGTGGTGGGCTGATCACGAGGTATGCGTTATATTTAAACCGTCCATCCATTTTTTACTGGTGGGCCACCACATGCACCCACCCATGATAAGTATGTTGTATCCCCACCGTCCATTCTTTTGGACGTAGTTGGTTGGTTTAAACCAGCTATTTAACTGTTGTAGCTACGTGTGGAGACCCACCTTGATATACATTTTCGCACTGTCCATGTGCATGGGACGGTGGGCCCTGATGCACGCAGCGCCACCTTGATCCACCGTGATTTATGGGTTTTATGTGTACTGTCCCTGCAGTGGACCCCACTTGATATGAGTGTTTTATCCTAGCCGTCTAGCAGGTCTGGACAGTGGATACCCACCAGTGATGTATGTATTTTACCTCCACACCCTCCACCGGTGGCCCCACCAGCAGCAATTTGCTGCTAGTCTTGACGTCAGCAAGTTCTGTGGGTCCCACTGGTGTATGTACCATCCACCTGGACAGTGGATCCCACGTTGCTCGATGTCAGCAAGTTATGTGGGTCTGATCAGAGAGATGTGTTATATCCAAATCGTCTATCCAATTGGCAAGCTCGTCTTTAGGCTTGAGGCAAAATGAGGCAGATATATCAGGTGTACCACACTGCAAAAAACTGAGGCGATTGAACATCCACCATAGCAATCCTTTTTGGGTCACAGAAGTTTTGAATTTGAACGATATTTGTTTTTCCTCTTCAATCAGGTCTTACGATCGTATGGACAGAATGGATGGAAAATAAACGTTATGGTGCCCCTGAGAAATTTAAACGGCGAAATCATTATCTCCGCCGCTATTTGGAGTCCGATCCAGATGATCTTTTGATATGATTTATATTAGGCATGTGGTGCGACCCGTGGATGCAGCCCATTTATTGTGTATTTGAGGCCCATTGTGATGTATTCAAGGCCCATGGGCGAGGTCCATTATGATGTATTTGTGGCCATCCATTGAGGCCCACCTTGATATATATATGAGGCCCGTGTGATACGACCCATTTGATGTGTTTGTGGCCCATGGGTTAAAGCCCATTGAGATGTGTCTCGGTCCCATGGGTTAAGGCCCACTTGATGTATATGATAGCCCATTGGTGCGGCCCATTGATACGGCCCAGCATGATGTATTTTTGGCTCATATGCGAGGCCCACCTATTTGTTATCTTTGGCCCAAGTGATGGGGCTCACCTATTGTGTATTTATAGCCCATTAGTGAGGCCCATTGTAATGTAATTCTGACCCATATGTTGTGGCCCATATGATGTATTCGAGGCCATGCGATGTGGCCCATAGTGATGTGTATTAGGCCTTTGTACGAGGCCATGGGCCCACTTTATGTTCACCTCTATGTGGGCCACTCTCCACGAGCAATATTGGTTAAATGTCCACATTGATGGGTGACGATGATTGAATGTCCACATTGTGACCTTTCCTTAGGCCTAGTTCGGTCAATTATCGAGGCCGAGTACCGATTCTGATAGCCAATTTTCGATTATTAATCGAGGTCGATTATCGTGACCAATTACCGATAATGGCCGATTATTGATTGACGTGTCCGATTGCCGACTCTGCTTGTCATGGCCGATTATCGATCGAGTCCAATTATCGTGACCGATTGTCGATTCCGATTGTCGTGGCTGATCGTCGATTCCGATTGTCGAGGCCCAATTTGATGTATATGCAAGTCGTATTTGAGGCCGGTTGTGATATGTATCCAGCCCGTGTTTAAGGCCCAACGTGATGTATATGAGGCTTATGTGATGAGGCCCACTGTGATGCATTTGAGGGCTAGGCGATGGAACCCATTGTAATGTATATTAGGCCCATGTGAAAGGCCCATCGTGATGTGTATTAAACTCTTGAGTGAGGCCCATAGTGTTGTATATTTGACCCTTGTGTGAGGCTATGAGTCCACTATATGTAGGCTTTTTGTGGGTCGTTCCTTGGGGGACAATGTTGGTTAAATGTCCACGTTGTCAATATCGATTATCAATACTTGCTATTGATACCGATTATGAGTATGTGACTGCATAACATCATGATATATGCCTATACGCATTATCTACATTCTGTTATGAGATATGATTGACCATTGCATATGTCATAGTGCTGCTTGTTATGAGACTCCCTGATAAGCGAAGATTGTCTCACATGAGTGTACGATATGCACAGGATTGATGCATGATTAGATTGTATGACTCATGCATCTTATATTGTGTGTTGTGATTACTATATGCCCTAGAGACATCAGGGTCGTAGCCTCCACAGACATATCGTGGATGGCCAGATGAGACACCAAAAATCTGTTCTACATGGGGTGCTATAGATATCCCTAGGTGAAAGTCCCTAAACACTCTTGGTTCCAGAGGTTGCTCCAACGTCTAGACCGAATGGGTAGATGAGCGTTGAGTACCGATTGCCAGATGGTTACGCTCTTCACTGTGTCGTGGTCGGTTGGAAGGGGGTGCGGCCTTACCCGCCCGTGAGTAGGGGGCAATACTAGGCTGAGTCTGACCAGCTTGAGGAATGGGTCCGCTATCGACGTGTCGAGCCCGATATTGGCAGACGGATAGTGAGGTCTCTTCCACTTACCTTATTGCACGCGATGTGGTGGCGATATGGTTTAGAGTGTACTAGACCCTGGTGATTTTTCAAAGAGAAACCGTACTGATATGTGGACTCATTGAGTAGGAGTTGCATGCTCATTCATTCATTCATTCACTATCCACTCGGGCTGGTGGTGCGCAACAAATTGTTGTGTACCTTCGTTATGGCAAAGATTTCGATTAGGCATGCGACTAACCTGAGATCAGGAGTTTACCACGTTGAGTCTGACTATCCAAATTTAGGTATGGCACTGGTTTGGATAGAAGTCCCCTGTGGTGGACTCCATAGTCTGCGATACTACGTACTATTATCCCGACTTCACACTCCAACATGGTTATTCTATTTGCATTGCATATTGCATTACATCAACAGGCATATGGCATCTCGGGTTATTATTTCTGTACTTATATGGCCTAGACAGATTTAGCAAGATTTATATATTACATTGCATCCTCGGCATCTGATATTTGGCTCTTTATGACTCCTTATCGCATAGATGTTCTATAATGCGTATTTTGATATTAATTGACTTATAAACTTGTCCATACTTCCGTTTACTCTGTTATCGTATGATTTATATCTTGTCAGTATTTCTGCTTACCCTGATAATTCCTGCTCTTGTCAGTATTTTTTCTTATTCAGACATTGTATGGTTTATGGATTACCAGTTTTTCGGTATTGTATGATTATGACATTGTATTGATTACTTGGCACTTACATTGTGCACACACTTACACCATCCTCTAAGCTTTCTATAAGCTTATGCATGATAGATGCGTGCAGGTGATGTTAGATTGCAGCAGTGTTGAGCTTGGAGCGTGCAGTGGTCTTCTGGAGCTTAATTTTCTATTTATGTATTTCCCTTTTTTTGTTGTAATCAAATGATTATATTAGTGGATATGTGATGATGATGTTGCCTTTGTGAATTGGGTAATCTTGTGGTTATGCTTATTACGAGTTAAATGTACAAATAAAATCCTCCTTGTAGGATTCCAGGATCGGAATCTGACATATGAATGTTAGGAGCCGAGAATGGGGTTCTACGGAGGCTGTCAGCACCAGATTCGGCGATCGGGATTCCTATGAATTCGATTTTCGGGTTTGGAGCGTGATAATAAGACTCATCCAATTTCAACATATGAGGCACACTCAACCTCAACACAGCTTGTGAAAACTAGGAAGAAGCAAGACCGATGTTGTATATAATTAATACTTGATTTCAACAAAGTTTTTATCAACCTCAACGGTTCACCGAAACAACCATTTTTCATGTAAATTGTAATGGGTGCTACTCTAGTGTTGAAATTCTGCACGATTCGATGATAGAATGTCGCCAACCTGTGGAAACTCCTCACATTTGATCGACCTAATTCTTCTGATGATTACATCATTTGATATTCGAAGTTCTATCGTGATTCAACCTTGAAAATCAAATGGACCGTGTGGATCAAATCTCACCATCAGCATGGGCCCAACACAATTTCTACGCTAAAGCTAAAGAGCGATTGCATAGAAATTGGATTTACTATATATTCTACATACGTCTATGCAATGGACACATGGTTAATCCGGACCATTCATTTCATAGATCTGGGTGGGATTAATTACATTGTTTAAAAAAAATAAAATAAAAGAAATGAATATGGAAACGAATCTGAATATGTGTTTCTCTGAGATTTCTTCCTCTCTCCCTCACCTTTTCTTCGATTTCTCTTTAGGGTTTCTTTTTTATAGAAGAGGATTTCTACTAAATCCTTCCTTAAGAAGGGAGATCGGTTGAGATAAGGGAGAGCGGTCAACCATATCAACTCATCTCTCCTTTTTGAATTTAAGTTTAAATTTTATATTCATTTCAAAAAATCACAAAAAGAATTGCTTTATATGGTGGTGGGTTTCAATATCTCGACCTATCCAAAACCAAAGAGTATTCACCACTTAGATAACCAAGTTGTTTTGTTTTTAAGAGAAAATTAAATATTTAACTAGTTTAATTAGTTATTTAGATAACATAATCATGTCCTACATACGTTCTAAATTTTAATTGTTACATTCTACCCCCTAAAAAAAATGTCCTCGAAATTTACCTGAGGTACATAATCAAAAAGATGTGGGTACTTCTCTCGGATTTCTCCCTCCTGCTCCCATGATACTTCATTAATTCCTTGATTAGTTCATAAGACCTTAACTAATGGCATGGTGATTGAACCCAAGGGTTAACACCCCAAATATATGGTTGTGGTATAGTAATAACTCAGTAAGATCGAGGTCAATCCATAGGGAATTTGGTGAGAATATACTAAAAACTCAATTTAAGAAAAACGGGTGGTTTGGATTTTAATCCAGTAGAATAAAAGAGTTATAAAAATAATTATAAAAGGACTAAGGATACATGAATCCCCAATTAATAGACTCTGAATTTAATTTGTCTTCTCAAGTTAATAACTCAACTAGAACTATATTCCAATCCGCTCTAATTGGAAGATAACACGGTAATGTTAATAAAAAAAAAAAAAAAAACATCTAACATGAATTAGAATCATTATAAGCTTAATCTCTTATTAAGATCTAGGTAATCACATCGTAGGGAATTGAAAACATCTAATGTACTCATAGGCGATAATAGATCAAATAACTTTAAAGATACCTTCTATTGTAGTCGAATTTCATAAAAATCTATCTAAAGTCTTTGTCCCCCTTAGGTCTCACCGAACTCTCCTTGAGTGGCATCGAACATGGATTTGATCGGACTTCAGTGTCGAGCTGAATTATCACCAAAAATCACAGTTCTTTTTTAAAATATTCTGTGCACATTTGGTCGGACTGAACCAACCTCAGGTGGGACCGAAAAATTTGGATTCTTAAGTGGTGTTCAAGTGGGCCCAACCATGATCAAAGTTGGTCATTTGATAGGATTTCCTTCTTTCTTTTTGTGTCTCTTTTATTTATTTTTTTTCATAAAATCAACCCACAGATCAGCTTTTTGTGCTGCATTGAAGGGACCTTTGGATGCTAAGCTAGTAGTCAAGTACACATATATCCATCTTTCAAGGACTATTGTTCTATGTCATGATTGATTGGATACATTTCAAGCAGAGGAGGATTCCCTGTTTTTATCTTGAAATTAGGTGCATGCATGTGGTGCCTTGTGACAACTTCTTTTCTATCACTGTATCTCACAATTAGTTTTATTTTCCCTGTTTTTATTTGAAACTGTGCATTTAAAATTAGGCGAATGCTTGCATGTGTCAAAAATTTTCCCATTTCCATCTTAAAATTATTATTATTATTTTATTTTTTATTTTTTTTTTTGTATTGGCTACATATTTTTGAGGTCATCATTGTGAAAAATATCGTCAAGATTTAGAAAATCTCCAATATTATCATAGAATATTGGTTAAAGAATACTATTGAGAAAAAAGTTTGAAATCCAAAAACCATCCAACTGGTTGTAGGCGAATGTTACTACTCCCTTAGAATGACATCCCAACAAATCATCATTTTTAAGTTATCAATATTTCTTCGTGTCCATGGAATATTAACAGGTTTGTTCGGATGTGATGGGCATGGATGGGCATTGTTCCACATTTATAAATATCAGCCAGATCTAAATGAACTTCATTCATTTACCTTGTTTCATTAATTTTGTTTCTTCATAGAGAAGGAAGACATATGCTGGCAATAAATAGGGCTAATTACTTGAAAAGAGACCAATTACCTTAAATATAGGCTTTTATGTGCCTGGTTCACTACTTTTAACCTGAGAAGAGCCTTATACATCTCAAGAATAGGCATCAAGGTGCCTTAGAGTTCAAATTTGAAAATAGAGCTAAAGGCCTTTAGGATAGGCATTTTGGTGCTTTTTTCAATGCTTAAAAGTTACATATGAAAATTTTGATAAGTTTATATTCCGACTGAAAATAGGTGCTTTCAATGCTTAAAAGTTACATATGTCAATTTTGATAAGTTTATATTCCGACTATTGATCAGTTTGATATATCCATTCTAACAAGACATATTCAAGGGATTTATCAAGTAAAAATCTAACTAAATTAGTGTAACTTACTTTTTTTAAAAAGAAATATATAGGAAACTTTCATTCTTCTACTACGGTGCTTAAAGCGTTCTCATGTGCACATCTACAGCTCTAAGTTGAACGATTCGATATACATTCTCAACTATCCAATTCATATGAGATGTCAATCCTCCTAAGAGGAATGATTTTCTATAGCTTCATGATCGATGACCCATTAGTGAGTGGTATAGAGCTTGTTTGGTTAATTTGATCATTATTATGGTGATTTAGGAAGTGGAATTTTTTGTGTACGATGGATAAGGTCTGGATTATCTAAATTTACCGTTTAGTATTCATTAGAATTATTGAAATGGCATGGATAAGGTGTGGAACCAGTGACACCGGTCACATGGCAATTCTCCTATCCAACAAGAGACCTATAACACGAGTGAAAATTCTCCTTTTACAACCTTCTATCATGTGGCAATGAAAAAAGACTCCAATGACCCTACACTAAAATTACCATCCATGCCATTCAATCTAACCATTGAGATCATGTCAAGTGACAATCTCAAATCTAGACCCTCCAAGCCACTTTCAACCCTACACTTGCTCTGAATTACCCAAATAACCGGGCTTGGGGCCTATAAATATCCCCCTCCCCTTCTCATTTCAACCATCTAAGAAACACCGCTTCACTCAGCAAAACTCATAAGCCTCTCATACCCCTTAGCTATCTTAGTCATTCCATCCCTTTGTTAGAAAAAGGAAAGAACCATATGAAAGAGTCTAGTCCAGTCTAGCCCAAAACTCTAGCCACTTGAGCAACCAAAATCTGAATCCAAGCCACTTAATCTAATCCTTATGACACTACTATCTATATTATTATCCAACTTTCAATCAATTTCATCCAGTTTTACATAAGCATTGTGCAACATCTATTTCCTTTTCTACCCTTTTTTCTTGTCTTACCCATAGCATTGCATCACACGGCATCCCACACCTAATCGATTATGAGCGCATGCTTTGTGACTTTATGATATAATCGAATCCTATCCATCAGAACTCTGATCAATTAGTTTACGCTTTGGGAAGTGGAAGAATCAAGGCGGATTTATCTAGCCGAAACTATAGGTTATCATTGGTGTTCCATTCAACATTGCATCACACATACATCTTTACATATATATTTACATTATATACACAGTACTCAACACCTGATCAGTTCAAACATATGCTCTACGACTCATCAAGTTAATTGGATCTTATCCATTAGAAACTTGGACTGATTGACTTACGCTTCGGCAAGTAGAAGAGTCAAGGCAAATTTATTCAACTTAGGCTACAACTTGTCATAGGAGCTACATCTAACACGACATTACATACGTTGTATCATTGGTATGCAAAGAACTAATCCAAATCTTCAATAGTTCATGAAATCTTATGAAGTAAAGACCATATGTTTGTACAGGCAGAATAGGTGCCTAACCCTTGCCTCTCCGTAAGCGTGGTCTATTACTCAAAATTTTTAGTTACGAATTAAGGAGCCATTTTACGATATGGAATCCTCAAATTTTCTATCATAACGTTTCTATAAGGTCTAGTCGATTATGGAATCATATTAATTGACTAATGATGACTCCAATCAAATACAATCCTTTCTAATTATATTTAAACTCGAATCCAAATCCGGTGTAAGCACAATCCACCATCTGTTTGAATCTCAGCGTCCATATAGCCTTGATTCTTTTGTTGGTGATGTTGTGGAAGGCCACGGTCCATGATGTGATATTGACGGATAATCCTAGCCCGATCTCTCCAATGGATATATTGTGATTTTGTTGATTTGGGGTAGTTTTATTAGCCATGAAAAATCATGTTATGTGCCGATTGGGTAAGGCCGAAAATTGGGTGTGGTTTGGCTTGGGTTCTTCTCAGCAATATTTGATGTAAAAATACGGTTGATGCTCTACTTACAGGACTTTGCTAACTCCACATGCACGTGTACGTATCTTACTGTGCATTTGGCGGGCCCTATCTTGTTGATGAAGGGCCAAAATTCAGGTTGCACTCTGCGTGGCATGTGGAGGACAACAATGGAATTCTAAAATTTAGCCAACAAATTAACATCATTTAGGATGCACCTGCAGCCAATATTCTTGATCTTTGGTTGAGGTCATCTAAAGGGTGGGGCCCACCAGATTCATGGCTTGAATGCCTTCCAGAGGTTGGAGAATGTGACCATATTAGGTATTGCTATAAGTCGTGGATTACTTCATGGAGTGCCAGATCGAAACAAGTGGGGCCAGATCATCTAATGTAGGGCAAAACCACCCAACGCTCACCGTTTCTTCAGGTGGGCATAACTTAAATCAACATCTAGGATATGCTTGCAGTCCAGCTGATGAACTGACCATATCCATCTTTTTGGACCGTCACCCAAGGGTGGGGCCCACCAAAAACATAGCTTGAAAGCCCCAAAGGTTGCCAAATGTAGCCATAGAGATGCATCTCGCCAAAAAGGTGTAGCCCACCATTTGTGAGGCCCCATCTAATGAATGGCCCAGATCTCACACAAGTACCAGTACTACAGTACCTAATGAATGGTCCAGATCAACATGTGCTACAATCACTTCATCAGAATGTCCTTACAAATTGCTCAAAATAAAGAGAAGGAAAGAAACCTTCTAAACTCCTTATTAATGCATTATTAGCGAAATACATGGATTTTAAGTATATCATATAATAAGAAAAGATAGTTATTTGCTGGCGGCTGATGAAACCATGTTCTTCCTCATGCCATGGTAGACTGTCATCATCTTATCACGAGGTGGGAGATTCTCTTTGATGACTAGAACTTCGTTGAAATTCTTGGCCCATGCATCTAATGATGGGAATCGATGAGCGTCGAATAGTTTTATGCCTGCCACTTCCTCATACGCAGGGAGCCAATGCGGGATCCAACCAGCCACTATATCTACTAATCCGATCGTCTCTCCTCCGAAGAATTTCTTCCCTTCAATCTCTGCATCAAGGGTCTTGAGCGCTTCTAATGAGGATTCTATTGCTTGTTCTTGCTCTTTTCCTTGCGAGAGGAAAGCAGTGATAATGCTAAAGAAACACTGCAACATTAGGACTATGTTATTGAAGAATTAACCAACTGAACAGAGCTACTGATGTAGAATGGGTCATGGACACTTTCATGGCCAAGATGGACCAGAGAAGGCCTAATCAGAGGCAGAAGTGATCAGGACCGTCAAAACACTAATGCAGGCGTATCTCATAAACTGGAATGAGATATTCAATGTAAAATATATGATTTTGGGGTAGGAGAAGCTACTTTAAGCAACTAACCCTGCCACACCGGGCCACACATGCTGAATTTGAGAGATTCCAACTGTCAAAAGTCCGTTTTAATTTCATTTTTACTATTTATAGTAAGTTTTAGTTCGATCATAGCTCTTGATACTTTGAGCATGAAAATGGCTCAGAAAATTTAGGAGTGCAACGCGGTTAGGTCAAATTGGAGACTGACTACTTTTAGCTGAAAACCATGAAGTGTAGTAGAAATCATAACCATATATAAATAATAAGTTTATTATTTATAGTAAGTCACGTTTTTAGGGAGTTTGAGTTCATCCTTGCATCAGCTATAATCCTGTTTGGGTTCTTCTTAACCTGTGGCATTGCAAATTCTCATGTGGGGTCCACCAAAATGAGTGCAGTGTGACCACAACCCATATGCGCCCCAAAGATTACACTGATTGGAAGATCACAACCACTTGGACAGGGGTCTTCCATCTTAGCATTTGGATGGTTACAATCATCTAATTAGCATGACTTTGGGACCGTGTGCAATCCATGGTGGAACCCACCTACCCAAATGTACCATGATTGTAGGTGGGCCCACTCGAACAACACATTGGATACCAATAAGCTATCAAGATTTGGTTATGGATCATTGCAACCTTAGAATATATACCAAAGAGAAATTGATCTAATTCTCTAAAAATCTCAACTTCAACTCGTAATCGGGTTGTCTTTGGATGCTCAATTGAATTAAATTCCAATAATTTTATTCAATTAAGAGTAACAGCTAGCTTGACTCCAACTCTACTTTGCATCTCTTTTCATGTTAGAGGTAAGGGTGCGTTTGGTTGCTTTAAATATATTGAAATTTTGTGATATTTCATAATGAAATAGTCAAATTTGGTGCTAATTTTCATGATATTTCATAAAAATTAGTGCAACCAAACACCCCCAAAAATAAATAAAATTAAAAACTTGAATAACAAATGATAAAAAGATCACCTTCTCATCGGCGAACTTGGCCCAGAACCGTGCCATTGCTCGCTCATAAGGATCTTCTGGCAATATGGGATTCTCCTTCCACGTTTCATCGATGTATTCGAGAATGACAAGCGATTCCGTGACTGGGTTTCCATCATGCAAGAGCACTGGGACCTTCTTGTAAACAGGATTGTACTCCAAAAGCAGAGGACTTTTGTTACGTAGATCTTCTTCTACATATTCGTATGTGATTCCCTTGTGCTTGAGGGCCCATTCAATCCTATAACAGTATGGGCTTGGGATTGCTCCAACCACCTTCACTTCTCCCATTTCAATTGAAATTTCAAGCTGTGGAAGTTCATCTTCTTCCCCTCCCTATTTATATAGATACATTCAAAGAGCTAAACACGATGCATGCACCTACGTCACTCTAGCTATAAGAACTATGGACCCCATTTGGGTAGTCCTTTGTGTTGATTTGATGATCTCAGCCATCTGATTCGACTTTTCTGAATTCGGGCTCTTGATTATTTTATTTTTAACCACACACTTGACCAAGTCAAC
This sequence comes from Magnolia kwangsiensis, assembly GCA_037074715.1. NCBI lineage: Eukaryota > Viridiplantae > Streptophyta > Magnoliopsida > Magnoliales > Magnoliaceae > Magnolia > Magnolia kwangsiensis. Next base: position 84,984,814 of record CM073586.1, read on the forward strand.
AATAGTTGGATGGTTAGGACCGTATGATCGTCGTGAGTCATTACCACCATTTGGACGGTCCAGATTTCAGTATATCTACAACATATGTAGGATGGATCGGTGGGTGCCAGCCGATCGAATGATGGTGATGGTGATGCCTATGGGGTCTGTTCGTTCAAACATGAAGAGTTGTACTAACGAAACAAATGGTTTTATAGGCCAAGTGTTTTTTTTTTTTTTTACACACACACACCCCCACACACTCACGCCACACCCTCACACACCCCACACACGCACAAATGGTTTTATAGGCCAAGTGTATGAAAACCTTCCAAAGTATATAGTTTCATTTGGACATGTCGTAAATCCATATCATCAATCTGCAGGACCGTCCACTAGGTTAATGCTACTCTTCCATTACTTCTATTGAAAAATCTCAGCAATTGAATTCTCCTAAACATCCCGGACTGGACCTAATGATCTAGTCCATCCATTTGTGATACCGCTGTCTAGGCTTTTTGGGTCATCTAATTAGAATTATTTTTCATGGTAACATATTAAGAGTATCCCAGACCAAAAATGGACGGTCCAGATTGACACTATGGATGATCCAGATGTTCAAATGCAATTAACAGCATTGGAAGGCTGTCATCCAATTTTGACAGTCTCTTTAGCAAAATGCAACAAGCCAACTCGCTATGCCATCATCGCATACGCAACTTTAGATAAACATAAAAGGGAAATTTACAAATTACTGCCTTACATTTTTCAAAATGGCTTTCCAAAAGCTAGGCATTAATATTATAATTATCATTCCTCTGCCTTCGGTGAGCAAATGAGGAGGGGCTCCGGTGTGCCCCATTATAATGTTATGTAAAATCTCCAATTGTCTCCACCATCAATAACATTATGGTGGGCTCTTGGAAGTTTTTTTTTAAGGTGGGAATGTTGGGGGACCGCGGAAGCACACAGAGGAGAATAGGATGGCAACGCAATGGGACCAAGCAAAAGGGAGAAGTACACAAAGATTTTAATGTAGAAAAACCCTTGCACAAAAAAACCACTACACAAAGCAATAGACGAATACTATGAAATAAAAATTACAAAGAGAAAGAGCTTACCCAATTCAAACAACCTTGAATCTCACCCTTGCTACACTCTTCGAGCCCCTTTGATGAATTTGAAAACTCCTAGAATATTTTCTAATCCTATTTACACCCATATATATAGCCTTGGGAAGAATCTCAAACGGCAAAGGAAACTGGAAAAAATCTCATCTTAAACGGAAAATGAAACTATGAAGAATCTCAAACGGAAAAGGAAACATAAAACTTGATTAAAGATATCAAATACAACAATCTCCACCATGTCTTCACTCATCAAATGTGTAGCATCTTGCCCTCTTCTTTTATCTTTGCCTTGCATCATAACTCCATCAACGCTTCTCGTGCACACACTGTCTTCTTTTTATGTCATCGTCAAGCCCAAATAAGTCACAAAGAACAAAAACTTCTCTGTAGGAACCACCTTGGTGAGCATGTCTATCAGATTCATGCTTGTATGAATCTTTTCCAGAGTTACACCTCATTCCTCAAGCACCTGTTAGATAAAATGATAACGAATATCAATGTGTTTAGTACGTGGGTGATAAACAGAATTTTTAGCTAAATTGATAGTGCTCTCGCTATCACAGTTAACCAACATGGCCTCCTGTTGAAGCCTCAACTAATTTATCATGTCTCTTAACCAAATATTTCCATCACTGCCATGTACTCTGCCTCGGTCGTGGAAAGAGTCACCATAGACTGAAGCTTTGACATCCACTAATTACTCCACCCGCTAATACAAACGAGTAACCTGAAGTCGACTTTCTGGAATCCACACTACCTGCGTAGTCTGAATCCATATACCCAACCAACTTTACTCATGTCTTCTCAAAAGTTAAGACGTAGTCTTTTGTATATCGAATGTATCGAAGTAACCATTTCACAGTTTCCCAATGTTGCTTACTGGGGTTTGACATGTATCTACTCACAACACCGACTGCTTGTGAAATATCTAGTCTCGTACAGATCATGACATACATTAAATGGCCAACCGCATTCGAATAAGGCATGGGAGACATATTCTGCTTTTCCTCATCTATTTTGGGACATTATTTTAAGAAAAGCTTGAAGTAAGCCGCATGGAAAACGATGTAACGTCTCAAAAAAATCTGTACAAGGACCCAAGTACCACCTCAGGCAGGACTACCTAAGGACCACCATTTCCACAAATAGTGGATTAAGCTCGGGCCACCATTTCTACAAATGAGAAGGCCTAAAACCATTAATACCACTGACTCAACGTCACTTAAAGACCTAGGAGAAATCTCAAGAGCCTGTCACCCTCGGGAGTACATTAGAACTCCGTACCGGACCTAGACCGCACGTTGAGGGTCCGATGACCGTGAAACTATAGGACTATGTCCGTCCTACTAGGCTTGACAACTATCACAGAAATCAAGCCTAGATATTGTATAGAAACGTACAACATGAGTCATGAGTAAAGTGTGTGAAAAATTACGAATACTTTTAGAAAATGAACCAAAACTTAAGCGAATTGGGCCATTGACTCTTATGCGAAATTGAGGATTTCATACCGTCAGCTTCTGACCAAACTTCACCCATGGGGAAAGAAAATTTTCCTGCACATATTCGTATAATTGTGGCCCTAATTGAATAAGTATGACCGTTGATCTGACATAGGTTCTCCACAGTCGATGGGCTTATCCGATTGCACCGAAATCATGTCCTGGCATGGATCCATTGTAAGAGAGCATACCCTATGATGCAGGTGGGTAGTGGGCCTCCCTAGGAGCTCTATTTGTCAGAAACAGTTGCCCAAAGGGTATAAACTATGAATATAGTGGCCCTAATGCCATTTGCATCACTTCTGGGCTTATAAATAGCCCTTATTTCACCCCACCTCTCTCATATACAAACTTCTCTAAAACCTTATGGGAGAGAGAGAAGAAAGGAAGAAAAAAATAAGAGGCCTAGAGAGAAGAGGGAGTTTGGGAGATTGCTAAAGGAATCCTCTCCCACGATTCCACGCATCAAATCTCCGCCCCATTGCGCTACCAAACCTGTTCAGTTACAATTTTGGGTAAGAAATCCTAACCCTAATATCGTTGTAGAGATCCAGGATAGTTGTTCATCAACCTAGCTAACCTGTTTCGTCATTTAGGTACCCGATGTTCAATTTTCAGAAACATAGAGTTTGGACTGAATCCAAATCGAGTATCCCAATGAAAGGTGCGGACTATAAATACTTAGGTTGTGGTTATCAATACTTTCATGTAAGCTAATGATTTATGATTGACTTAATGGCTGTCGTATTGTCTTAGATACACTGATTTCCGTATGATATACATGTATGAACTGTGTTGAGCAAAAAGATGCATCCTATGTATTTGTTGAAATGTTTGAATGAACATTTAAACATGAATTGTGCTTGTCATGATTACTGATCTAGGATTCATCATTATCATATGCATGTTTCCCTCTCTGTGTAAGAAATTGCTAAAATATATGTTGTAACTAGCCTAGTCTATATATTTGGTGAAGTGTAGTCTAAGTGTTTGATGAATTATCTTAACGAGAAATTATTGATGATTTGTATTTATTACGAGTATTAAGATAGGATTCTTAATTGCCTTATGAATATGTATAGTTTCTTTCATGTATTCATATTTGCCTCTACGCACATTATTGATAAATTACAAGTGTTTAGTAACATGATCAATGTGTTTGATGAAATGCTCAAATGAGAAATTTACTTGGATTGTTTGTTAAATGCTGAGATGATTATCACATGTATTTATTTGCTTCATCTGAGTAAGATTGAGGCTACAATGTATCCCAATCAATCGGTAACAGTCCCTGTTCGGGTGACCGAATTAGTCTCGCCACATTGGGTATACTCGATGAATCTAGGTCGCACGATGATTGTCGATAGTGGTTAGGCCACGAGGAGTGCTTATGCGCTCCATGTTGATTAAGTCAGCGTGTGCCCATACCAATCGAACTTTCCTAATACACTGATCGACCTTTTGTTTGTTTACCATGTATAGACACTACTGCTTGAATCTAAGGTACCCCTCACCAATGTAAAGGTCCACTTTGACCATGGTATCACGATCCATTAAGACTCATGAGCCGGGCAGGACACTGTGTTCGAGCTGTCGGCCTACGCTGGGGTGACGAGCCTTCCAGTAGTGACCAGTGAGCAACTAAAACTCATGATCCGGGTATGGTGGTATGGGACACCGTGTTCGTGTTGTCGGTCTACGCTGAGGTGACGAGCTTCCCGTGGTGACCACGAGTATAAACTCAACTTGCCTATTGACTGATTTTCATTAAGAGTGATGAACCTACAACTTGCCTATTGTATGTGTTTCACTAGGAGTGACGAACCTAGATGGATCATTCGGTTCGGGCCAATGATATAAAGGGAGGTACCTTAGTTTCTCAAACCTGTTGTATAAATATGTTTAATTAAGTACTTGGCTAACACAACCATGTATCGCATTGCATTAGTTAGGATGTGCTTTAAAGGCGATGAAGTTGTACCGTTTTGAGGAAGTGTTGTCATATGCGAAATAGGTTGTCGAAGTCGCTTGTGAAGGAGCTTCGATGTGAGGGCATACATCATTACTTGCACTTCATTTATGTATTAAAAAGAGTAGTTAGGAAGTGATTATTTGATTACTTTATCATTACTGCTTGATTAACTTGATAATATGTTAACATTTGCCTTACCACTGAGTTGGCCACTCACTCCCACTCTGGGATGGTGTTTTAAAACACCAACCAGACTCTGATTTAGATGCAAGTGTTGATGACGTCTATGCTATGGAGTAGGACTTTATGGATGAGGAGGAATTCTCCTACTTTTAGCTCTCGGGCGGGTCGATATAGACCTCGTGTCGATGCGCAGGGACCACTGGGATATTTGGCTTAGTTGGATACTTTACATTTTCATATTTTGTTCATCTTGAAACAATCATGTATATATTAAACCCGGTTATGCACTCATACTCTTGAGGTTTGTGAAACACCCACATGTTTGAATATATATGTTTCAGACTTCCGCTTGCCTAATTCAATTATATCCGGAGTATGTTATGCTACTTTAGTATAATCTCACTCATGCTTAACTCATTAATATGGACGAAATCTAAACATCATCATCCATACTTCATAAGTGATGTCTGAATCTCGAGAGTAGAGCTTTGCTTGACCCTCGAAATTCGGGGCGTTACAACCACTCACCAGCTTTGCCTGATCTATCCCATATTTGATTAACACCTTTTCAAAGTATTCTTCCTGTGATAACCAAAGCTTACTCATATTTCTGTCTCTATGAATATCTATACTGAGAACCCTCTTTGCAGCCCCCAAATTTTTTATCTCAAATGTCCCTGATAAGTAAGTCTTCAATACAATGATTTCAGACATATCATGACTAAAGATTAACATATTATCAACATACAATACTAGGATGATGAATTTTCTATCACTCGGTGTCTTGTAATAGACATGATGATCATGTTCACTCCTAGTAAATTTCTGACTCAATATGAAGGAATCAAATTTTTATACCATTGTATAGGTGATTGTTTTAGGCCATACAAGGACCTCATTAACCTACAAACTTTGTTTTATACCCCTTTAACATCGTAGCCCTCTGGTTGCTTCATGTACATCTACTCTTCTAATTCCCCATGTAGGAATATAGTCCTCACGTCCATCTGTTCTAGCTCGAGATCATATTGGGCAACCAGCGCCAACACAAATCTGACACCTGCTTAACCACCAGCGCAAATATCTCTATTAACTCGATTCATTCTCTTTGAGCATAACCCTTTGCCACCAGCCTCACTTTGTATCTATCATGTTTCCTTTTGAATAATCACTTGCATCCGATCACTTTTTGGCCTATAGGAAGCTCCACTAGCTCCCATTTGTGATTCTTGTACAAAGAGTTCATTTCATCGTTCATAACTGCCTTTCAATTTTCTATATCAAGTTCATTAAGAACCTTTTGAATAGTAGTGGGTCCCCCTCATCTGTAATGAGGGCATATGCGATATTAGAGTGATCTCTATATCTTATCGGTAACCTGTGATCTTGTGGTGCGGGCGTCAAAATGGGATCAAGTGAGAGACAGAGAGAGAGTGAGTGAGTAAAAAAATAGCTAAAGAATGGCAACCCTCTTCTTTCTTTCTTTTTTTATTTTTTTTTTGGATTTAAAACCATTTTATTTTCAAATTTAAAACGGTTTAAAACCGTTCTAAATTTAGAATGGTCTTAGGCCGTTCTTAAACCAAAGCCGTATTCATTCTAAATCCATAATTTTGGTGTAGTAGTACCTCTGTCTACAGATTTGTCTCTTCCTAAGTATCATCTGTGTTAATTTGAACGTTTACGATCAACCTTTCTGGTTAATCTTACTCCTTTTAATCATTCTTATGGAATAGGGAGCTTTCATCGACTTTGACTTCACAGCTAGTGATGACCTTGTATGTGGTCTTGTCATATAACCTGTAACCTTTCACACCAACACCATAGCATACAAAGATATACTTTTTGGCTTTATGGTCTAACTTATCTCTTTCAATTGATGGTACATGAGAGTAAGCCTCACAACCAAATATGCACAAATCTGAGTAGTCCATTTTATGACCACTCCATACTTCATCTGAGATCTTACATTCATTTGCCATAGAAGCGGACCGGTTCAGTAAATAGCAAGCTGTGTTAACGGCCTCAGTCCATATGTGTTTCGACAAGAAAACAAATGCAGTTGATTTAGGGAATTATTCAATGATAACAAAGAATTCGATGAGAGAACAATGATCACATTTATTCTAAGTTCATTTACATCCTTGGATTTCCTTGATTCTTAAAATAAAGTACAATCAATGCAACGCAATGAATGAAATAGAAGATAATTCGATAACAATTTCGGTAGCATTTCGACATTTTTTTATCACATCTCCAGGGGAGATGGGTTGTACAGGCTTGAAACCCTTGATCTGACCATTGAAATCAATTATGATCATCCTTTCATTCATTCTTCCTTGATTGGATCGTTGAGATCAGTTCTAATCATCTTTTCGTTCATTCTTCCTTGATCGGACCATTGAGATGTGGAGTAAACATCCCTTGAAATATGGAGTGATGATCCCTTGAAATGTGGAGCGGTGATCCCTTGAAATGTGGAGCGGCGATCATTCCTTGAAATGTGGAGCGGCGATCCCTTGAAATGTGGAGTGATCCCTTGAAATGTGGAGGCCATCTGTCTGAGGGTAGGAATACACAGGCCTAGACAGGGAATGCAGAGTGTATGGTTATTACATCGGGGAATATAGAGTGCATGGAGCTTACTTCGGGACAAAAACCATGCATCAGGACAAGTCTCCTCACAAGGTGGCGCATGGAGTTTCCTTTAAGACAACATAAGGCTTGTCTTAGGAGAAATTCCATAACAAGTGGCACATGGACTTTCCTTTAAGGCAACATAAGGCTTGTCTTAGGACAAATTTCATAATAAGTGGCACATGGACTTTCCTTTAAGACAACATAAGGCTTCCCTTAAGACAAGCTCCATACAAAGTGGCGCATGGAATTTTCTTTGCAGAAGTGATTGCAAAAGACTTCTCCTGCAAACTATATCCGTTAGGACAACATAAGCCTAGCATTTGGACAAGCTCCTCTTGATGTGACGCATGGAATTTCTTTGCAAAAGTGATTGCAAAAGACTTCTTCTGCAAACTATTTCTGTTAGGACAACATAAACCTGGCGTCTGGACAAAGGCCACATGAAGTGGCGTTGTGTGCCACATGTTATGCGCCACATGCTATGAGCCACATCCTTTGGAGGCGGGATTGTGCGCAAATCCTCAGGAGGCGGGTTGTGCACAAATTATTTGTGCGGAGATTCCATTGTGTGGGGAAATCCCATTGTGCGGAGGTCCCATTGTGCGAAGATCCCATTATGTAGAGAATGGGTTGTGCGCCGCACATCCCCTCCGGTGCACAACCCTCTAGGTGAACAGACTTCTCCACTTCCTTCTCCCTACTTCTCTCCCTCTTGTCTCTTGTCCAAATGAGGAATAAGAGGGAGTATTTATAGGCCTCCCAGACTCCTCTCCTCCTTAAACAGTGGTGATCACCACCACTTCTCCTTAAGGTAATAACCAGCCTCCTTCCTTTACATAGTGGTGTTCAACCACTTCTTCCTTAAATGATGGTGTACAACCACTTCTTCATTAAAATGATACCTATGCACCCATTTTTTTTACCAAAATACCCTCTTCACCTCTTTTACCAAAATACCCCAACTCACTGATTTTTACCAAAATACCCCCAGATGTTGATTTTTACCAAAATACCCCCTGATGCTGATTTTTACTAAAATACCCAAAAACTCCTTGATGCTGATTTGTACCAAAATACCTCCAGATGCTGATTTTTACCAAAATACGGAGTGAATGATCCTGGGAAAGATTCGCACCATGGAATTCTCTGACCAATGCAATGGAATATTTTTTATACCTCAACATATGCCCCCTCGATCCTTCTTTGATTAATTCATGAAATCAAATGGAGGATCGATCTTCTTCCAACCAAAGAACTGAATGAACTGCAACTAAAGGATGACTGGATGATCATGCTTGCCTAGAAGATCAAATGATCGTGCTCAAACGGAAGACTTGAAATGATCACATTCGAACAGAAGTTTTGAATGATCATGTCCAATCGAAAGACTAAATGATCGTGCTCGAATGCAAGATTTGAAATAACACATTCGATCAGAAGACTGGATGATCACGCTCGATCGGAAGACTTGAATGCCCCCAGCTAGTAGTGTCAACCAAATATTTTACTAGAGAGGATAAAATTCTCTTTTCATCGTAACTTGCTACTGTAACAGTTGTGGCAACTCCATCTTTGAGTAACTCAACCAGAGAAGTATCTTTCAACACCACTGTTGCTGCAACGGTCTCTTTGATCAACTCCGGCGACCCTTTCCTTCAACTCTGTATCTAGGGAGTTATTCTTTAATGTTGCTCCTGCCATAATAACTTTTTCGATTGTTTCCTTTATTCATGATCTGCATAACCCATGCTTTCAAATGATAGTCTTTCCTGCCAAATTAATCGAAATTAGTATATCAAGACATTATAATTTTTTAATTTAGCTTCATGGAGCATTGATAATTTTGAAATATATTTAAAAATTCTCTTCTTTTTAGGCTGATTGTGATATTCGCAATATGATAATGATTTAATCATTTCATCTTTGCGCTTGTCATCGTGCTTCGCATTACATTCGTTGCTCTTACGCTTTTTAAGACGTCATCCCCAGCTCCAAAGGTTCAACCGATGAGTCTTTTTGCTGAGTCTTTTCTTGTTTGTGCTCCTTGGCATAGACTTTTCCTTAGATCTTTGTTGATTCTAAAAAATAGATAAGACTTTTATTTTCTATTTTCATTTAATAACTTCTTGAAAGCCATAGAAGTTACTGATGATGATTCCGTTTGTTCTGTCTTCATCAGATCTGGTATTCAGAAACTTGTAATATCATTACTAGAACACTGAGAAGTTACCGCATTGGACCATATAACTAAGCCTTGATATAAAAATAACTCTCGAAAGTTCATGCTGGATCATGCTTCATAATTCTCAGCATAATTCTCCAGTTCATACTTCTTATAGTTGAGTGTGTTGGTGGAGTCAAATATTACTTAGTGCGTGATTATTACTCAGCTGATCATGTTATATTAATTCCTTCGCCATGTATAAGAGATTATCATAAAGACCAAGGTATGGGTTACTTTAGAGAAATATATCATGCCCCCTCTCCTGGCCAATCTTCGCATAAAGATTTCTTCAGAAGATAATATTTTTGAAGTGAAGCCTGCTGATACCCTTGAAAGATGGATAATCTTTATTGCTCTTTTTAAAGAATTCAAAAAATATATCTGAATCTTTAGATGGCCCAGAAAAGAATGATAATTCTTCACTAATTTATTCTCTGCCGCCTTTAAGAATTCTGCGAGATAATATTTGTTTATCATCAAGAAGGAAAAAAGATACAAGGCCTCGCAATCCTTGTCAATATATTAATTGATCTTGAAGATTTAATCTTTTGAGTAGATAATTGCCAATATTTTGTAGGCATTTGTTATTGTTGTAATTTGAACCTGATTCAAGAGAAACACATTTTTACATGTTGTTTACTTAATATTTAAAATTTTCATCAGGCAATTGCATATTTGAGTAAATCTGAAGTGAAATATGTATCTGTAGCATTTTGATGCTACACATAGTTTACGCTTTTTAAGTAGTGATGTTAGTGTGCTTTTGACTGACCATACTTTGACTAGACAGGACTTAACTGAACTGAACTTGGCTTTAGGAGACTAGACTTGACTTGACTAGACACTTAACATAGTTTAGGCTCTTTGATCAGTGGAGCAACACACAGTTTAAGCTCTTGAGTAGTTGGAGCAATCACGGCCGTGAACTTAATGGGATTTATGCACAGAGATTGTCACAGTAACTCTCTAGAGTTCACGAGGCTTTACCAGGCTACCTTTGACCAAATCCAAGGCCGTCAGTCCATCAATGAGTAGGTTTAGGCCCTTCCTCATGAGTTACTACCAGAAACAAGCCCGGGATCTAGGTTTTCTTCATGTACCAAATCCTAGGCCGTCAGTCCATCAATGAGTAGGTTTAGGCCCTTTCTCATGAGTTACTACCAGAAACAAGCCCAGATTTAGATTTTCTTCGTCTACAATGTCGGATCCATTCAGGAGAGGGCAGTTTCATCTATTCCTCGTGAAGTTTTTAGAAAGCTATACAGACAGCATTGGTGTTACGCGTGATTGGCCATTGAGGACTTTTTTTTGACCTTTTAGGGTTTTTAGTCACTGGCTCCATCCGCTGCCCACATGGGTATGCATGTGATGTGGCCTACCACACTACTGCCCGAATGACGATGGTGATAGGCCTTATGCGTAGTTGGCCGTATAGGGCTTGGCTAGGCTGCCTTAAATGATAAACTGTTTTCACTAACGTGATAGTTGATTGTATGGGCTTTGCTGAAGATAACAGATCGATAACTGAAGATAATAATATCGCCCCTGTTGCTGTTGATGATATTATAAAATTTGGCCTAAATGGAACTTCAACATGGTAATAATATCAATTCCGATAAACTTCAATAATAGAATAACCTTCATGTAATTTATCTTGCCCCCTTTTGATTTGGAAGTATTATGCTAATAATCTTCGAAATCAAAACTGTATTTTATCTTTAAGGATAACTTATTTTGTATGCTTTTGTCTACCCCCTGAATAATTATGTCGTGAATCTTCTGAGTCAAAACACCGTGAATCATCTTGGTATTCAAAAATAATATATTTTGTTGAACTATATATTAATGAAAATTTGCCCTCATGATGAATATTCTTGTCTTGCTTCCTTCTTGTCTGTTCTTCTATAGAGCGAATATTTTCAAACGGGACCATATGTCATTATTTTCTCCTTTTTTTTCATATGTCCTCTATATGACAATTTTATTATCGTTGGTCATCTTCGGTAAAAGACTTTTCCTTCTTTGCTTCATTTCCTTTAAATACTTTGGCAGTGGCAATTTGATTTTCTCTGCAGCTAGCCATCATAAGGAGTATGTCATCTTCTTTAAATGTATATTTCATGTACTCCTTGAATTGTCCAAACCCTTTCTTTACTTTCTTATTTATAAAAATCATCAATGTTCTCTTTATCGAAATTTCAACTCTTTACCTTTGACAATCATTCATTTTGCTTTCTTTCTTCGGCATTATCTGTTGTTGTTCTCTTAAGACTTTGAAATAGCCGATTCATATGAGAGTTAAGCATCTTCACTTTAACTCTTTTCAAATTGCAAATTGACTTGCTTTTCTATTCTGACAAATTGTGACGATGCCCCCAGGGTTCTCTATTGACTGATGAATGCACTAATTAATTCGTCTTCTCGTTAGTGGGCAATGTCTAATTCAATCAAACTAATTTCTTATCTGAAGGCCATCCTTAGGAAAAGTGAAAACTGCGCCTTGTAACATTCCACATGATCGACCTGCTATCCATACTCAGCAGGACGATATTCTTTGTGAGATAAGATTGAACCTTTCGTCTTTTGGATGTTACTATCATCTTCCTCCGCCACCGGTGAAGCAGAAACTATTCTAAACATTACTTGACATTGTTTGTCCATGATCGCAACTACTTTGATCTTCTCTGATATTTTTTGGTGGGAATCCGTTAGGTGTGAAGTAGACAACCATGTTAGTTGGGAGAAAATTCCTTGTGGTATACCTGTCATTCAGAATAGAGTGTTAGTTACTTTGATTAAATAAAATTATACTTTATTTTTAAAGATGAATGGGAGGATATTCTCACTGAGAATCGTCATTTTAGAGTCTATACAGATGCCAAAAAGTGATAAATGTTCTCTGAATATTTTTTAAGTTACCATTAAAAAGAATCCCCAGCAGATTCGTCATTTTATTTCGACAAGAAAACAAATGTATTTGTGGGAAATTATTCAATGAGAGAACAATGATAACAAAGAATTCGATGAAAGAACAATGATCACATTTATTCTGAGTTTATTTACATCCTCGGATTCTCTTGATTCTGAAAATAAAGTACAATCAATGTAATGCAATGAATGAAATAGAAGACAGTACAATGATAATTTTGGCAGCATTTCAACGCTTTTTGATCACATCTCCAGAGGAGATGGGTTGTGTGGGCTTGAAACCCTTGATATGACTATTAAGATCAATTCTGATCATCCTTCCATTCATTCTTCCTTGATCGGACCATTGAGATCAGTTTTGATCATCTTTCCATTCATTCTTCCTTGATTAGACTGTTGAGATCTGGAGCGAACATCCCTTGAAATGTGGAGTGATGATCCCTTGAAATGTGAAGCGGCGATCCCTTGAAATATGGAGCGACGATCATTCCTTGAAATGTGGAGCTACGATCATTCCTTGAAATGTGGAGCAGCAAACCCTTGAAATGTGGAGTGATCCCTCGAAATGTGGAGGCCATCTATCTAAGGGTAGGAATACACAGGCCTAGACAAGGAATATAAAGTGCATGGATCTTATTTCAGAGAATATGGAGTGCATGGAGCTTACTTCAGGATAAAAACCATGCATCAGGACAAGTCTCCTCACAAGGTGGCATATGGAGTTTCCTTTAAGATAACATAAGGCTTGTCTTAGGACAAATTCCATAACAAGTGGCGCATGGAGTTTCCTTTAAGACAACACAAGGCTTGTTTTAGGACAAATTCCATAACAAGTGACGCATGGACTTTCCTTTAAGACAACATAAGGCTTCTCTTAGGACAAGCTCCTCTTGATGTGGCGCTTGGAGTATCCGTTAAGACAACTTAAGGCTTCCCTTTGGACAAGCTCCATATAAAGTGGCGCATGAAATTTCCTTTATAGAAGTGATTGCGAAAGACTTCTTCTGCAAACCATATCCGTTAGGACAACATAAGTCTGGCATCTAGACAATCTCCTCTTGATGTGGCGCATGGAATTTCTTTGCAAAAGACTTCTTCTACAAACTATATCCATTAGGACAACATAAACCTGGTGTCTAGACAAAGGCCACATGAAGTGGCGTTATGTGTCATATGTTGTGCGCAAATCCTTTGGAGGTGGGTTGTGCACAAATTCTTTATGCAGATATCCCATTGAGCGGAGATCCCATTGTGTGGAGGTCCCATTGTGCGGAGAATGGGTTGTGCTCCGCACACCCCCTCTAGCGCACAACCCTCCGGGCGGACAGACTTCTCCACTTCCTTCTCCCTACTTCTCTCCCTCTTGTCTCTTCTCCAAATGAGGAATGAGAGGGAGTATTTATAGGGCTCCCAAACTCTTCTCCTCCTTAAACAGTGGTGATCACCACCACTTCTCCTTAAGGCAATAACCAACCTCCTTCATTTATATAGTGGTGTTCAACCACTTCTTCCTTAAATGATGGTGTACAACCACTTCTTCATTAAAATGACACCAATGTACCCATTTTTTTACCAAAATACCCTCTTCACCTCTTTTACCAAAATACCCCAACTCATTGATTTTTACGAAAATACCCAATATATCCTCGGATGCTGATTTTTATCAAAATACGGAGTGAATGACCCTAGGAAAGATTTGCAACATGGAATTCTCTGACCAATGCAATGGAAAATTTTTTTTACCTCAACAATATGTTTTTGCCCAACCTAGCAATACTTAACATTCTTCAGGCCCTCTCGAAGAGAGTCCAATTCATCCTGCAACATCCCCAGAGGTATCTGGAGGGATGGTTTCCCTCAAAGAGAACCTTTATTTCGTTTATTGTTTTAGTTCATATAGCCATAAGCTAACAAAGAAGATCCAGGCCTATCAATTTGGTATTAGAGCCAAATGAAATAGCTGATTCACGAGCTTCTCAAGCCCCAGAAAACATCAATGTTCAACAGGCGCTCTCAGATATCATGCAACAACTCTCTCTTCTTGATGGCTGCTAAGAGGAGATTGTCAGTTCACTTAAAAAGGGGAAGGACCGTTAGTGGACCTGGCAACACTAATGGATCATCCCATTCAAGGTCCACAGGGCCCATCCAATCCAAATTAGTAAAGCTCAATTTTTTAACATTTAGTGAAGGTGACCCATCTGGATGGATTTACCGAGCAAAACAATTCTTCACCTATCATCACACACCAACAGAAGAGTGATTAACCATCACCTCATTCCATTTGCAAGATGACGCCTTGCAATGGTATCAATGGTATGAGCAATCACAAATTTACATGTCCTGGCGGGAGTTCTTATCAATATTGAATGATCGTTTCGAGCCGACCAAATATGAAGATCACTCTAGAGCACTCTCCAAGCTATGTCAAACTTCTTCGCTACGGGAGTACTAAACTGAATTTGAAAGGCTAGCTAATCGAACGGACGGTCTAACTGAGGTTTTTCACATCAGTTTCTTCATTTGTAGCCTGCGGGATGACGTCCATTTGGATGTCCAAATGTTTCGTCCTACTACTTTAACGCAGGCTAGCCCGACTTTAGGAAGAAAAATGTAACACCCCGAAAATCGGGGGTCCGGTAGAAACCCAACTCCCGAGTTTCAGAACATCACTTATGCAACATTTTCAATGATGGATGAATGTCGGCCATAATAGTGCATAAATCATGAAGTGGATTAAGCCAAAACAGCATATCATACTCCAGAGACAGTTAATTTAGCAAGCGGAAGAATGTGATAGATATATAGAATATATGAACTGTTGTAAGTCTCCAGAGTGTGAACTTGTTACCAGGTTAAACATATACATGTATACTCCAAAGATGAGCAACAAGAATATACATGGGTACGTAAATAAAAGGCAAAATACCAAGTGTATTGGCATCTAATCAGTAACCCTGTAACCCTGTCAATCAGAACCTGCATATAGGAGGGATCCTCCTCATCATCATCAAGTTCGGCTCTGCTTCGCAAGCATCGCCATCATCTGAAACTAAAATAGGGACTGGTGGGTGTCCGGAACACCATCCCGTAACGTGGGAGTGAGTAGCTAACTCAGTGAAATCTTAGAGCAAAGGTTAACATGTTATCAAGTCAATCAAGCGATAATGGTAAAGCAAGCAATCAAACATTCTTAAAAACTGTGATTAATGTAAGAATGAAATGACATAATGGATGCCCTCACCGACATACTCCCTCATGCGACATCATCTTACGTCCGCGGCATGCTTTCTTCCCTCAGTGCTCCACATCTTTCAGGCACATGCAGTGCGATATGAATATGATTACCGAGTTGTTATTAGTCCTTTTCATACAGCAGAATTGGGAAACTAGGGTACCTCCCTAATATCATTCCCAACAAGGATCCTATCTAAGGTCGTCACTCCTAGTAGTCTCATACGATGATATATTTCTAGGTCGCTGCAAGGGCTGTCAGGGCTATTGTACGCACTCGTTGCTCCACTCCCCCATCACCTTATCAATACAGGCCTAGTTGTACTCTTGTTGCTACGGAAGGGTCGTCACCTCACGTAGACTCAGAGTACGCTCGAGGTCACTACAAAGGGCTGTCAGGGCTGTTGCACGCACTCGTTGCACCGCTCCCCCATCACCTTATCAG
This sequence comes from Magnolia kwangsiensis, assembly GCA_037074715.1. Taxonomy (NCBI): domain Eukaryota; kingdom Viridiplantae; phylum Streptophyta; class Magnoliopsida; order Magnoliales; family Magnoliaceae; genus Magnolia; species Magnolia kwangsiensis. Next base: position 85,001,051 of record CM073586.1, read on the forward strand.
TGTAGGCCGACAGTAAAAATATAGTGTCTCATACCACCATAATCTGCTCACGAGTCTTGGTTGCTCACTGGTCACTACGGGGAGGTTTGTGGCCCCAGCGTAGGCCGATAGCTCGACCACGGTGTCCCATACCACCATGTCCGGCTCATGAGTCTTAGTGGATCAAGGTACCACGGTTATCAGGGTTATCATTGGTAAGTTCAATACCCTTGGTTCAAGCAATTATGACGAATACAAGGTGAACATACAACAGTCAATCGGATTACTTAATGAGTCCGACTATCACGAGCGCATGTTGAATCGACCGACATAAAGTGCACAAGCACTTCGTGTGGCCTAACTACTTTCGACGCCTCTAGCACGACTCGGGTTCGTCATACACATCCTTCGTGGCGAATAGAATCCAACCACGAATTCTAAGCTGTTACCGACTGCCTGGACTAGAATACAGCCCAAAGCACTTGTAATCTAAATCAATGATCATATGTGAGTGACAGAAATGAAACAAAATTAATCCAAGCATGTTAACAACATGTTATAACATACAACATAAGCAATTCAACCAAACACAAGCATTTCATCAATAAAAGGAAATCAATTCAATATAACAAACATGGAGGAAATCATGTACATCATCATATTAATTGAGAATCCAATCTCAACGCTAAACTACAGTAACATTTACTCAATACTTACTTATACAAAACTTTATACAAACAGTTAGTCTACACACATTAGCCTACATAGCATATGTCGGCCAATAATGTGCATTAGGGCGAATCTCTTCGCCGAACAGATCATACACGCATAACTAGCATAGGTATACGACAAATACACATGGCAATCATATTAGCAAAATACGTATGTATACAGTATTTCCTACACATACTTAAAATACCCTAAATCTCATATTCTTCGTACGTATTCGAAATGGAAAACAGACAGCATGTTCTAAATGACAAACAGCATTCTTGTCAATAATCTATCATTAAACGGCATTGAAAGCTTTGAAAATAGGTAATCTAAGCATCTAGAATCCACACCTTTCGCCGTAGACGCGTATCGATTCGAATAGAAAGTCTACGCTTCGTCAACGTCGACATGACAACCTAATTCACATGATAGGTCAGCTACTTTGCTACTTGCATTGTTAGAATCCCTAAAACAGGTTGAGGTTAGGGTTTTCTTACCTAGAATGAAGTCAGAATCACTGGAAGAGTGACTGGAATACGATAGCTAAGCATGCTTGGTAGCAGGTTCGAGTGACAGGAAGCTTTCCCCACAACTCTTACAGAATCTCTCTCCTTTCTCTCCTCTCTTCTCTAGGGTTTTAGTAATTCATATGGGAGGGAACCTGGGATGAGTTATTTGACATGCAATATATGATTTTGGGGTAGGAGAAGCTGATCTATCCAAATAGCCTACTTATTTCATGAGATTCAAAAATTTTAATAGTTAAAAACCCTTTTTATTTATTTATTTACTATTCATAATACTTTTTAGTTTAAGTATTGATCAACATTACCTAAACTTTAAGATTTATGTCTAATATGAAAGCTCCTAGAAAATTTTGAAGGATAAAGTAGTGAAATGTGAGATTTTTAAAGGAAATAGGGATTTGAGACTTTTGGATTGAGTTTTGAGAAGTTAATCAGGTGTTAGGATTGACCCATTACCTAAGGACGTCTAAATCTAGGTTGGTAAAAATCTGGGGTGTTACAATCTACCCCCTTAAAAATAATTTCGTCCCCAAAATTGGCTAAGGGTAATGAGTACAGATTCTATTATTTCTTTCGCCTAAGCTTTACTGATTCAAGTTTATATGCGTGGTAGGGTATATCTATCTATGATAGTCTAGCGCATTTTAGTCTATCCTCCTAAAAATGTACTCTTTATTTCTTGCTTATACCCTAATGGTTTGCTACAATTTATTTCTTTATCTATTTAGAATTTTGATGACAATTCCCATCTACTTAGAGTAAGATATATGTTTTCAATGGTCAACCAATACGGAGAGACGGTTGTAATGGGCTTGATCTCGATACTTTGATCACCTACTTGACCAGGGTAGAAGGGTCATCGTATCCCTTCTTAGTCCTAGTAGATCCTGGTCTTCTGCTCGGTCAAGGCAGTGAGTCCATTAGTAGTCACCCAGGATTGAGAATTGGGTCAAGCCACGAATACTTCACAGTTGTATAATTCAGTAACTCCTTAGTCCGATCACTCTAAAAGCTTAGGGAATGCCCATCACTGCAAGGTTCAAATTTTCTATTTGGGTCTTGGTCTAAAGAGTCCTCGTCTTAGTTTATATTCATAGTGGGAGTTAAGGGTTTCTATCTTTTCGTCTAACATGGACCAGTTTCTTTCAATCCTGGGCCAGTGGGGAAGGGGCCAACCACGCTTCCGCTGCGTCACTCTGATCTAGCGGTTATATTAGCTAACCTAACTAGATTTGGGCTCATAATGTTCTACCCCCCTTAAAAATTATTTCTACTTTAAAGGCTCAAGGATCTGTCCTGATCCGTATGTCGGAACAAGGCATAATTTAGGACCTCTCTTAGGTGTTGTGGTTAATTCCAAGGACGGGTGTGAGTTTGTGGAAAGATACCTATACCCTATTGGCTATAAGTTCTTAACACTTTCCAAGGGCGAATTAACAAACTTTTGGTTGTAAGTGGTCGGGCTAATACGGAAGAAAAGTTGCGTAGTGGGTCTGAGCCAGATACATTGACCTTCTGTCTAATTAGGATAGAAAATTCATTGTATTAGTTCTTAATCCGAGTCGATGCCGATCTTCTGCTTGATCAGAGCATTGGATATATTGGTAACCACTAGGATTAAGAATTCGATTCAAACCGCGAATACTTCGCTTATATATAGTTTCTCTACTCCGTGTCCCCAGTTGTACTAAGTCCTTGGGAAGGTAATTCTAGGGGGTGCGTTGGTTTTACCAAACATTAATTCTAAGGGATTAATAAGTGTCCTTTGAGCGTGAGGAGTTTCTAAGTCAAAGAGTTACTAAAGTAGTCTAAGTATTAAGGGGATTCAACAAAGGAACGAGGTCTCACTGTAACTTAATCAAGCTACTAACTTAGTCTATTTGCCAATTATCTTAGCATAATCAGTCTTTTACATTCCTTAGTATAACCAGTAGCCTAGTCTTAACTTAGGAGTAGCAGTGATCCACTAGTTGTAACCTAAAACCTATGTTTATACACTAAATGATTTCATACCCTTCCTAATACAAGGAATTTATTTTATCACTTAGGGTCAAAGTTGTCTAGTTGAATTTGAGTTGCCCGGACCTCAATCTAATTGCACTCGAACACTACACATGTGCTCATACCAGCTAAGAAGGTCCTAAGGTTCATGTTATTAATTTATAGAATTTTCTATACCACCAAATCCTTAAAGTCTACGAGTCTAACTTTAAGTATAAAACTCTAAGTTGTATTCAATAGGTTTCATTGCTAATCCCACCGTGGGATTCGAAATGACATATTTGGAAGGAGGGTGGGATGGGATTAAAATTGATTCATAGACTTTGGAAAATGAGCTTGTGTTGGGAAGTAGGAGATGGGATTTCCAAATCCCAAGATCCCGAGATTTACTTCTAATTGCATACATTCTGAACATTGTATTAGAAATCATGGGATACACCTAATCTAGGGGCAATACCTTACACATGCATCTATTGTTCCTTTTTACAATTCTATCCGCCCTAATCTTACCTAATGCAGTTGGTTGAACGGGCCCTAAACGTCCCATCATTTGGAGGTTGTGAAGGTTATGGGACACAAAAGTGTAGGTTTTATGCCCACATGAGGGGGGATATAAGGAAGGTGAAGAGTTATACAGAGTAGTTTTTGGGTAATGGTGGTGGATGAGTGTAAGATGTAGAAGAAGACGGAAGCTTGAGTGAAAAGAAGTGGGGATGTGAGATCATTTTACGTGGTCTCGGTTACGTATGGGCTATTCAACGGTAGTTAATCTCGCCCGTCGGTGAAACTTGGGATTCTAATGTGGTTTATAGATTCCATCACCCACTTCCTAAGTCAGAGTGCGCCAGTGTGCGTTGTGTTACCATAACCCAGGTCCAGTTTAATCCAAATCATGCACTGATACCATCTGTAACACCCCGAAAATCGGAGGTCGGGTAGAAACCCAACTCCCAAGTTCCAGAACATCACTTATGCAATATTTTCAATGATGGATGAATGTCGGCCATAATAATGCATAAATCATGAAGTGGATTAAGCCAAAATAGCATATCATACACCAGAGACAGTTAATTTAGCAAGCGAAAGAATGTGATAGATATATAGAATATATGAACTGTTGTAAGTCTCCAGAGTGTGAACTTGTTACCAGGTTAAACATATACATGTATACTCCAAAGATGAGCAAAAAGAATACAAGGGTGCGTAAATAAAAGGCAAAATACCAAGTGTATTGGCATCTAATCAGTAACCCTATAATCTCGTTAATCAGAACCGGCATATAAAAGGGATCCTCCTCATCATCATCAAGTCTGGCTCTGCTTCGCAAGCATCTCCATCATCTGAAACTAAAATAGGGAGTGGTGGGTGTCCAGAACACCATCCCGTAACATAGAAGTGAGTAGCTAACTCAGTGGAATCATAGAGAAAAGGTTAACATGTTATCAAGTCAATCAAGCGATAATGGTAAAGCAAGCAATCAAACATTCTTAAAAACTATGATTAATGTAAGAATGAAATGACATGATGGATGCCCTCACCGACATACCTCCTCATGTGACACCATCTTACATCCGCGGCATGCTTTCTTCCCTCAGTGCTCCGCATCTTCTAGGCACATGCAGTGCGATATGAATATGATTACCGAGTTGTTATTAGTCCTTTTCATACAGCAGGATTGGAAAACTAGGGTACCTCCCTTATATCATTCCCAACAAGGATCTTGTCTGGGGTCGTCACTCCTAGTAGTCTCATACGATGATATATTTCTAGGTCGCTGCAAGGGTAGTCAGGGTAGTTACATGCACTCGTTGCTCCACTCCCCCATCACCTTATCAATATAGGCCTAGTTGTACTCTTGTTTCTACGGAAGGGTCGTCGCCTCACGTAGACTCAAAGTACGCTCGAGGTCACTACAAAGGGCTGTCAGGGCTGTTGCACGCACAAAGGGCTGTCAGGGCTGTTATACGCACTCATTGCACCGCTCCCCCATCACCTTATCAGTGTAGGCCGACAGCAAAAATATAGTGTCCCATACCACCATAATCTGCTCACGAGTCTGGGTTGCTCACTGGTCACTACGGAGAGGTTTGTGACCCCAGTGTAGGCCGACAGCTCGAACACGGTGTCCCATACCACCATGCCCGGCTCATGAGTCTTAGTGGATCAAGGTACCACAGTTATCAGGGTTATCATTGGTAAGTTCAGTACCCTAGGTTCAAGCAGTTATGACGAATGCAAGGTGAACATACAACGGTCAATCGGGTTACTTGATGAGTCCGACTAGCACGAGCGCACGTTGAATCGACTGACATGAAGTGCACAGGCACTTCGTGTGGGCTAACCACTGTCGACGACTCTAGTACGACTCGGGTTCGTCATACACATCCTTCGTGGCGAATAGAATCCAACCACGAATTCTAAGCTGTTACCGACTGTCTGGACTAGAATATAGCCCAAAGCACTTGTAATCTAAATCAATGATCATATGTGAGTGACAGAAATGAAACACAATTAATCCAAGCATGTTAACAACATGTTATAACATACAACATAAGCAATTCAACCAAACACAAGCATTTCATCTATATAAGGAAATCAATTCAATATAACAAACATGGAGAAAATCATGTACATCGTCATATTAGTTGAGAATCCAATCTCAACGCTAAACTACAGCAACATTTACTCAATACTTACTTATACAAAACTTTATACAAACAGTTAGTCTACACACATTAGCCTACATAGCGTATGTCGGCCAATAATGTGCATTAGGGCGAATCTCTTCGCCGAATAGATCATACACGCATAACTAGCATAGGTACACGATAAATACACATGGCAATCATATTAGCAAAATACGTACGTATATAGTATTTCCTACAAATACCTAAAATACCCTAAATCTCATATTCTTCTTACGTATTCGAAATGGAAAACAGACAGCATGTTCTACATGTCAAACAGTATTTTTGTCAACAATCTATCATTAAACGGCATTGAAAGCTTTGAAAATAGGTAATCTAAGCATCTAGATTCGCACCTTTCGCCGTATACGCGTATCGATTCGAATAGAAAGTCTATGCTTCGTCAACGTCGATATGACGACCTAATTCACAAGATAGGTCAACTACTTCACTACTTGCATTGCTAGAATCCCTAAAACAGGTTGAGGTTAGGGTTTTCTTACCTAGAATGAAGTCGGAATCATCGGAAGAGTGACTGGAATACGATAGCTAAGCACGCTTGGTAGCAGGTTCGAGTGACAGGAAGGTTTCCCCACAACTCTTACAGAATCTCTCTCCTTTCTCTCCACTCTTCTCTAGGGTTTTAGCAAATTCGTATGGGAGAAAAGTGAGAGGGTTTAAGGTCTTTAAATAGGTTAGAAAGTCACCTATATAGACTTGAAACAAAGGTATACTTGGGTTATAACCAAATCGGGTCTTTCCCGATCCAAAAGAGCATTTCTAGAGGTCCCCTGACCAAATGCGGTCGAACTTAAGCTCATGGATATTGGATCCTGATCACATTAAGTTTTCAATCTGATAGTGTTCCCAGATCGCACGTGGCAGACCAATTTCAGTTCAGCGGTCACGAAAATTTGATCAAGGATTCCAAGTACACTGACCTGAGTGAGAAATATTTCCTAATCCGAGGGTGTATTTGGGTCAGATTCTAACGGTCTGAATGCTTATACTTAACTCGTAAGAGAAACGTGTCAGATTTATTTAAATCACATTTAATTTTTAAAGAATTTCACTCTTTCTCACACTCCTTGCTCCAGGCTCAATGAAATAACCTCAGAACATTAGTTGGGCTTGATTTTTGAAGCGATTGTCAAGTCCAACTAAGCGGTCATAATGGTCTAAGATTGTAAATATTGGACTTTCGACGTGCGGTCTAGATCCAATACAAAGTTTCGGTGTGCTCCCGAGAGCAACCGGGTTTAGTGATGGATTCTAAATTTTTAGGCAATGTAGCATTAATGGTTCTACTCATTTTGAATCTTACAGATCATATTTAAAGTAGTTCAAGCTAATTCTACTGATTGTTTAGTTCAGTACTTAACCAAATTCCGACCTAATTATGACAGAATAAGTCTGTAGGAAGTTCTACGTCCTTTCCTGACATTTTTAATTAGTATATTATTTTAATTATTTTTCTAGTAGTTTATCATCAAGTATAATTCATCTCCACCAAAATTCATGATATTTCATGTTGTAGAAAAATTCTAAAAATTCCAAAAGCAGCAGCTGTCCAAAACTATGCTTTCCAGATAATTGTCACAATGACCCATTTTTAACTATATTAAATATTTTATTATATTTTTTACTTATTTTTATATGAAATTAGACTCATTTATCTTCAATCTGGCTTTTGAATCACCTAAATCAGAGTTATAATGAGGAAGATATAATTTTTCAAAGTCGAACCAAAATCATAGAAAATGTGGCCGAAAACAGGCCAGTCGATGAACTGCGGCCCAGCCAAGCCCGGTAATCGGCGAGGCCTCGCCAAACCGGTGATCCTCTCGCCGCTCACTGACTTGTTTGGGGTGATTTCACCATCTGATATTTGAAATGGGTGTATTTTAGAACCTGGGATGAGTTATTTGATATGCAATATATGATTTTGGGGTAGGAAAAGCTGATCTATCCAAATAGCTTACTTATTTCGTGATATTCAAAAAGGTTAATAGTTAAAAATTCTTTTTATTTATTTATTTACTATTCATAGTACTTTTTAGTTTAAGTATTGATCAACATCACCTAAACTTTAAGATTTATGTCTAATATGAAAGCTCCTAGAAAATTTTGAAGGATAAAGTAGTGAAAGGTGAGATTTTCGAAGGAAATAGGAATTTGAGACTTTTGGATTGAGTTTTGAGAAGTTAATCAGTTGTTAGGATTGACCCATTGCCTAAGGACGTCTAAATCTAGGTTGGCAAAAATCCGAGGTAGTACAAAAAAGTAGCCACAAGATGACGTTTAGGCCGAACAAATTCTAGTAGGACCCCTTTCATGACTGCTAAAGAAGGAGAGTCTAAGGTGCTATTACCACCCATCAAACAGCTTACTCCTACTAAGAAAAAAGTGCGTTGAGATCAGGGGCTTTGTTAATTGTGATGAAAATTTAAGCCCTGGGCATCAATGCAAACCCAAGGTTTTTCCTGATCGATGGGTCATGGGAACTAATGCCTGAAGACGACACCAAAGATGCAAATGAGGTAGAAATCAGCCATGAATCAAGCACTCCACCTGAAATTTCACTTCAAGCGATAGCAGGCTCACCCACTCCTCAAACCATCCATGTTTGTAGCTATTTATATCAGAATCTGGTCATTGTGCTGATTGATTCTGGGAGCACCCACAATTTTGTGGACCCTACTGCCATCAAGAAGGTTGGAAAATCTACTTCGGCCGGGGATGCATTTGAAGTGATGGTTGTCAATAGTGATCTGTTAATGAGCCAAGGTAAGTGTACGAGTCTATCATTATGGTTGCAAGACTTCATTACCTCCACCGATTGCTATATACTTCCCTTAGGCGAGTGCGATGTGGTTCTAGGAAAACATTGGTTACAAACACTTGAGCCAATTTTGTGGGATTTTTCTCACAAGTGGATGCGGTTCACTGTTGATAAACAAGAACATACTATCAAGAGTATGATGCAAACTACACTCCAATTGGTGGATGGATCCAAATTTAATAATTTACATATATATATACATATACATATACATATATATATATACATATACATATACATATATATATATATATATATATATATATATATATATATATATATATACATATACATATATATATATATATATATACATATATATATATACATATATATATACATATACATATACATATATATATATACATATATATATACATATACATATACATATATATACATATAC